>CAKLNU010000112.1:4487777-5128888 GCA_922788865.1 Poeciliopsis turneri | reverse complement strand
AAGCTATTCAGACCTGAATCTGTTGTGAACATAGTAGGTAAGACCAGATGGTAGTGATTAGCCCTTGGCCGCTCTAGGTAACCTGACCTGCTGGGGAGGACCCTTTTGCCTCCCGAGGTCCAGCCGGCACATGTGTTGCGTGAGAGTAAGCCACCCAAAACCCAAGAACAGCCTCTCAACTTCCTGAATGCCTCTTCTCAGAGCTGGGATTGTTTTTTTAAAGGAAAGATTTAAAACAACAAAGTGAAACAGGATCAGACAGCAGGAGTTCAGAGATAGGATCACTCCCTGACTTGAACTATTGATGCTTTAAGAAAATGGTTGGCAATAAATGCACACTTCTATATACCCAGTTATACCCTTTAAAATATGCAGAATATTTAAATTAGCACATATTTTTTTGTGTGTGTATATATATGTGATATATACTGTATATATACATAATACTTCATATATAACTGAGCTGTAGTCGCAGGTACTAATTGTGTGAACACCTAAGTTTGAATGTGCTTCTAATTCTGAAACTTCATGCAAAGTTAATAATCAGTTAATAAATGAATACAGAAATATTTCACAACTAACAGCTTGTCAACATTTAAACAAAACATTATTCATGCATTTTCCAGAAAGGCTATCCATATTTGTGTATTGTTGTTTTTAAATTACAGTAAAAGTGATTTGTGTGGTATTAATACTTCAGTATGTACCTTTTGTAAAAAATATGTTTTTTACAAGTATTCTCCCAGAGCTCCTAGTACTAACTGCAGAAATACACGACTCCTCCTGGCTCCCTGCTACCCTACAGCGTCTTTCTGACAGTACAGTCTGGCGTGAATGTTGCGTGAGAAAAAAAATTTGTCAAATGTAGAGCTAGACAATATGGCTGAAAAGTGTATTATGATATAAGGGTTTCATATCAGTCGATATTGATAATTATTAATTAGCTTTTTTTAAATATCTGAAATACTGCCAAACTAGTCACATGACCTTTCCAGTCACTAGTTGATAAATATGCTGCTATGCATATTACTCAGCAGGTTGTTGCTAGCTTACCAAAGAGTGAGTGAATTAGTTGATTCCACTAAGATGAGAGGCTGAGCAGGTAAAGCATTTCTTGTGCACTGTATTTGCAGGTGCTAATTGCATGGACAATTGGCATGCAGTTAGCATGATAATTAGCATGCATTCTGCAGTTCTGCTTCATAGCTTAGTGAAATTACTGAACATTCTATTAGACATATTTTCTATGACATTTCTGTTGCAGTCACACATCTATCACAACATATATTGTTATTGATTTATTGTCCATCCCAAGTCGAATGAGTCAATAACTCATATTGTTGCTTTTTGAAACACTGGGATGTGATTTATGATTTTAAAGTTTTAAGGAGGACCTCTTGATGGTTGAGCCTGTTGTTCTTTGTTGATGATGTAATAATAACAACCTTCTGTCTTTATGGAATCTGTTTTGTTTGTGACTGGAAATACAACTGCTACCTACTGTAGCTGCAAATTGCTCCAATTGGCATTACTTGATGAGTGTATTTAGTCCAGTCTGTTTTGTGAATCTAATAAAGATACAAGTCAAATACTTGACTTAAAAATGTCAGATTTCCCCTTTATTAAATGTTCTCCCGTAAGTGTATAGTTCTTTATATTACATTTAATTACATCTCAACAATTACTATTTTGTTTCTTTTTGAATATGATCCACATTTTTAAATAAGTCCGTTCTTTTTCTGTGCAGTTTGAAGAAGGGACAGGTAGACGAGCCTTTGTCTGCAGCTGATTTATTATTTTGTAAATCAGGAGCACAGCCCAATGGGAACACAACCAAGCTCCCAAACCACTAACTAATAAAACGTGGGAATAGTGGAGTAACAGGAGGGCTGCATTTTAATCATTTTTCTAAAAAAAAAACAAAGGAAGGAAGGCGGGGTTAGTGACAACATGCCCTGTCCCTCCTCAGTCTTCTTCTATTTATCTGATTGATTTTATTCAGATAATCCATTAAAATTAAAGTCTTTTATCAAATAATGACAATAATAATTAAAAATCTGCTCATCTGTCTAATTAAAATCCTTATTATATGTAATTACGAAGGATTTTTTGTTGATCGGTGCTCATTCACTTGGTTTTTGAAGATTAGAATTTGAAAAATTTCCAAATCTCAAAAATATTCATCTCTTCTTTCCATTATCTACACATATGCATTAGATGGCATAAATGCCTGATTTAAACAGCAAATTTAAATACTGGTATTTCTTTTCATTACTTAAATGAAAAGAATCTTTTCATGTTGCTGCTTTTATTGTGAAACCTTTTGGTCAAGTATTTTACCCTTTTTGGTCGAT
Source organism: Poeciliopsis turneri (assembly GCA_922788865.1). Taxonomy (NCBI): domain Eukaryota; kingdom Metazoa; phylum Chordata; class Actinopteri; order Cyprinodontiformes; family Poeciliidae; genus Poeciliopsis; species Poeciliopsis turneri. The sequence continues at coordinate 5,126,534 of CAKLNU010000112.1, read as the reverse complement.
TACAGGAGCTGTTTTACTGCAATAACTTTTTAAATTGATGATGTAAGATATAAGTAGATTTAATATGAATATTAGAAAGTTATCATGAAGAGAAAGAACTTTAGAAAACTTCAAGCTCATATAGAAGAGAGCATTGAAGAAAATAAGAAGGAATTACCCCAGTACAGAAACTAACAGTATTATCTGTTTTTATTAGGCATTATTATTTTCTTGCAGCCCTCTATAAAATCTAATAAGTTGAACGTTTTCCTTTTTTAGGATCATTAAGCAGAAATTTTAACTTATACTGTATTTAAACTTTTGCAGACAATATCAAACACTAGATGTTAAAATATAAGTTACACACAAAGTGATGGAAAGCAACTAAAAGATTTTTAATCTTTTTTTCCCATTTTTTTATTATTTCCAGTTCATTTAAAGTAATAATGGTGTAAATAATAATATCCACATAGTGAAGACAAATGCTGCCTTCTTTTATTAACACAGTGTTTTATTTCCACCCAGCCTGGCCTCTAGATGGCACTAAGTCATAAGTGAACGTGAACTGGACGGCAGCATAATTAAAACGTGAGTGATAAGTTTTTGCTTTAATTAAATGCCCCCTTGAGCCTATAACTCAGCGCGTGTGGATAGAAAATTTATTTTTCAACATCAGGTCCAGTGTCTCTTAAGATCAAGGCAACTCGAGATGCTTCTCACTGAACGTCTGTTCAGTGAGAGGTGAACCTCTGCTTGGCAAATCCATGTCAATGAATAAATGATGGGCCGATGGAAATAACCTGCTCCAGCTATTCTTTTAATTAAAACATAAAAACATAAAAGAGGAGCTGCAACAGAAATGGTCATCTTGCTGAAAAGCTGAAATGTACTCACACACAAAGGACAACAGATATGTTTGATTAATGCTGCGTGAGGATGAGTGAGTCTGGTTTGTCAGGAATGTCACATTTGCTGATAAGACAGACCGACTGAAACGTCCTGGTTTGCACACATTGTTTCTCAAACCTTCATTCCACCAAATATTCCGCTGCAGTTTTCTGAGAACTCGCTGTCCTTTCAGACAGGTGGTAGTCGTGTGTTTGCAGCAGCTCTCAGCTAGAGGCTTGGAGAATTTGTTTTTAACTGGTTTTGCTGCTAATTACAGATCTGAGATCCAAAACCCCTGAACTCTCTATTATCAATATTTACTGTTCATACTTGACAACTTTATTGCATTGCTCTTTCTTCTCTGTCCCTGTGCAATATTACATCTTTGAAACAGTCAGAGTTATTTAATAAGTCTTAACACTTTGTGCCAGATTTAAATATTTCTGTTATTGGTTCAGGGTGTTTCTGTTAAAAATCTGTGATGAATGAAGAGAAACTTTTTATGTAGTTGGTCTATGAACATGAAAAAGCTTTAATTTTTATCAATAATTAAACAAAAGTGTATTTCTGGTAAATCAGATCAGTAGGACATTTTTATTAAATTTTGCTCTAAATGCTTTAAAATGTTTGTTTTTTTTACATATAAAGATGAGAGTGACAAATCTATATTTTGTAAAACTGTTTCTCGAAGTGTCTATTATTATATATAAGGATTTGTTTTTCTTTTTCCTTTTTCAAAAATAATTTCTAACCAAATTTAATTATATTTTAATTTAGATTTGTCATTTTTAAGCTGCAGAAAGTTTTAATTGTCTCTACAAACCAATTACACATTGGACTAATTCTAATTCAGTCTCATGTTCAGGTTAACTTGTCTTTTACTTCATTTATTCGCTGTTTGGTTCAGTTTAAATAAAAAATCAATAAAATCAGTTTTCCTACATCCAACAGTGCAGAACATGGACTGAGAGATAAAAGACAAACATTAACATAAACTGAGCTCGCTCCATGTAGCTTTAAGACTTTTTGATGAAACATTGTTTCTGTTCTTTTTATTTCAGGATCATGTGAAGTAAAAACCTTCACTCTGATTATCCTTTTAAGTATATTGTGTAATTTAGAGTAATATGTTTAAAGTTTGTGTACTTTCCTGTAAATAAGTAAAGAGCTTATAAAAGAAAACATGTTTAATTTAAACATTGTGGGGTTTTTGTTCTTAAATATTTTGCAGCAACATTGATTAAAAAGTGAAAGTTTTCAATATTATTATGCCATAGATTATTACAAACTAAATTATCACAATCAGACCAAACATTCGCACAAAAATGCACTCAATCCCTCCCCTCTTCTCCCCCCGCCCCTGAAACCATATGTCACGAGCAGCTCCAGAGTCAGGGGCCCAGGGCCTCAGGGTATCTGCTACAACACTGACTTCTTTTATTGTATTTTTTTTAGCTCCCACTGCGAAACAACAATCATTTCTTTGTCACACGTTTTAACCCTTGATTCTGGGAACTGTTACATTCTCATCTGATGATGACTTGCAGCATTCACGGTTCATTAATGAAAGCTCCTGCTTGTATTTTTCTTATTTTTATAATTTTGCAAAATGTAAAAACTAAATGCTTCTGGCCATGCTGAGTTGAAGAGATGACAACCAGAACAATGAGAAGGGATGAATGCAGACTGACATTAAAGGTAATAGCCACATTATTTAGGACTGCAACGAGGGTGGGAGAAAATAAGAAGTGCAGTCATCGTATATGACTCACCTAATCACATCTGCTACTTCTCAGACCTAAATTATCTGACCTTTTTACTTCAAAATCTTTCAAAAAGTATGTACAATATGACATATTGTAGTGCCATGTTCTGCTATGAGGAGGTAAATAGGTTTCTTGATTTGTGTACAACTGATATGTGGAAGTTTAATGCAGGATGCATTTAAACTTGTGCATTTATGTTGTGTATTTAATAACAATGTAAAATTGTTCAGCAAATTAATTAATCTATGTACCAAAAAAACCTTAATTGTTTTTTAGCCTCTTTGACAGAACTCTTGAGATTTTGCACTATGTGAACATTTATCTATCTTATTATCTTTATAGTATAATAAGATCTGATTAAATTTTAAGATCTGAAAATAGTGAATTTCTAAGTTTGGTTAAAAGAAGTAAACAATTTAAATTAACCCCAGCTGTTCTGTGACGGCCTCAAAAGTTTGCTAGAGACGTTTAGAGGATAAACAAACATCACAATGACCAAGAAACACACCAGGCAGATCAGGGAGAAGATTGTGGTGAATTATGAAGACAGTTTTAAGGTATCAATCAATATTTTACCTTTTGGTCATCTCAAAGAACAATATGAGGCTAATTGTCCAAATTGGAAAGAATATGGCACAGCAAATCTACCAAGATGGGCACCCGTCAAAGAAGCAGCCCAAAATCCCATTTTAACCGGAAGATTCACAATTAAGGTGGGAGAATCTGTCAACTCCACAACTCTTAGTCATGCACTCCAAAAATCTGGTTTTAATGCAAGACTGTCGAGAAGAAACCAGTTGTTAAAGAAAAGCCATAAAAAGTCAAATGTAAAGTGTGCCAAAAGCCACAGGAAATCAGTGGAAGAAGGTGCTATGGCCAGGCAAGGAAAGGCAGTTTTATTTGTGTCGCACTTTTTCTGCAACTTAATGTGCCACAGACTACAGTTTACGATGTTCCAGTTGTTATTAATCAAAGGCAGCTCTAAACAAATGGGTGTGTAGTCTTGATTTAAAGGAACTCAGTGTTTTAGCGTTTTTGCAGTTTTCTGGAAGTTTGTTCCAGATTAGAGGAGCATAAAAACCGAATGCTGCTTCTTCATGTTTGGTTCTGATTCTGGGGATGCAGAGTAAAATTAGAACCAGAAGCCCTGAGAAGTTGGAAGGTTGATGCGAAGACAATTCAATGATTTTTAAATTAGCAAAAGTATTTTAAAGTCTATTCTCTAAGCTGAAGGACTGAAGGGACTTTAGAACTTGCTTGATGTTCTCTATTTTCTTGTTTTTTTTATTGAGAACATGAACAGCAACATTTACGCATTATTTTTCAGTGGTGGTTTGATAACTGCTGTCTTTATTTCCTAGGAAAAAACACCTGATAAGAGGGATGAGTTTACTATTGAAATCAAGTTGGATGCAATGATATCAAGTTGCAGGATAAAGAGCTTAATTGATGTATAGATTCTTCAAAGTGTTTCTAATCCTAAAGCAAAACCTGTTGATGGCTGCAGAGACTTCAGAATGAGGTGGAGGTTAACCTTTCAGGAGGACAACAGTCAAAGCTACAATTAAATGATTTTGTGGCTTTTAGATCAAAGCATATTTGTTAGAATGGTCCAGTCAAAATCTAGAACTAAATGCAATTTAAAATGTAAGACTTTAAAACGGACAGGTAAAATTGGTAAAATATTTTAACTTCTGGGTGTGTATTTCCCAGAAGACTCATTATAACTGTTATTACAGTGTAACCGGTTCTATAATGTTTAGCTATATCATTAGCCACTACTTTGAGATTTATTTCCGATGTTGTTGGAGCTCTGGACAGAAAAAAGTGCAAACGTTCAGGTACTTATCTCGGATCATTTGAATTTTTGTCCATCTCCAAATGGAAAAAGACATGAGGGAAAACTGGAGGGATTGTTTATCCCAAATTTCCCAATTAATTTTTCTGGATGCCCACAAAAGGACATGAGGTGGTAGCTGGGATATTTGAGTTTCTCTCCTTACCTGCTGCTGCTGTTGCTCAGCCTCACATAAACAGACATAAATGAACCTGGTAATTGGTGACCCTGCAAAGCTTCGCTGCATGCACCCAAATTTTAGGAGTGGTTTGTTTTAACGTCTGTGGTTGACCTTTTCAGTGAACAGGTATCTTCTGTATCCCGCTTGCACGTTATAGAATAAACATATAGAATAATGTAAATTTAGTTTTACAAACTTCACAGTCAAATATGTAATAACTTCAAGCAAGTTTACTTTATGAAAGCTTTAACTGCAAATTTAAATTCCTGATTTGAATCCAAATAGAAACCTTTCATTATCTTGGTAGCAAATGAAGTTTAAAAGGATACATTGTGAAGGATCTTTATTTACAGCTAAAATCTGACAGTCTAGTGGACTTAATGTGCATAAACATTATGAACTTTTTTTTTTTTTACCAGAGCTTATTGGATTGGCTAATCTGGTTACTGTTTCTGTTGCAAAACTAAAACTGCCAAACTGTGACACTCTCCAGGGTCACTTGTTTTACTTCTACTTACATTTTTTTTATATTTCTACTGCTGTTGTTTTTCATGTTCCGTCCGTGAATTTGTATAAATGTGAAGATGTTTCTAATTTCCAAGTGTCACAAGGTTCAACAACGTCAGAGTGGGCAGATATGTCAGGCTCGCAGTCAAATCGAGGTCGTTGGGGGTGGGTGGGTGCATTTGTGCGTGCATGTGGTTTTTACGATACACTGGAGGAACGATATGACCGAACACAGAGTTTCCATAGAAGCAACAGGATCCAACCAAGATAAGCCTCTTGGGACGCAGGCAGTCATCTCCCTCAGGGTGGATTATCTACACACTTCTCCCTCTGCCTACTGTACACACATGTGTCCATATGACTTGATTTCTGACTTCTTGCCCATTTTTTGCTGTTGACTTTCCAGGATGCTGCCTCATGTAGAGCAACTGGTCCAAAAATGATCAGAGTTTTGGATTTTCATCTAAGCCTACAGTTTTTGCTCAAACATAGTCTGCTCAGTCCAATCCTGCAACACATCTGGTTTTCATTTACTTCCTGGGTTTTCAGAAAAATAAGGGTTGCTGGTGGGGTTAGAAATATATATTTTTTTCTGTGTTTACTGTGTTTAAAAATTAAGTTAGAGACTTAGAAAGTTGAGAGATTACTAGCATCAAATTAGAAGAGCTTTTGAACTGTGATGCTTAATTTGAGACACAGTTGAAAAGAAAAAAAAATGTCAAAAAGATACACTGAAATAAATGAAGAAACATGTGACATGAACCTCAAACTGGATTTAAATGAAAAAACGAATGTCTGAGAAAAGAAAAAGAAATGATTTCCAAATGGTTCAGGCTGTACATTTTACTGGGCCGTTCAAAAGTATTTTTGTCTGTCAAACTTTTTTACATTTTGTCAGATTGCAACAACTAAATTCAATGGGTCAGGGTTTATTGGTCCTGGGTTAAGAAACTTGTTATAAAATGGTTCTTGTTCGTTAGAAAAGTGGAATGTTTAAGATATTTTGAAACAAACACCTTATTGTCTGACGTTCTGCAAAACTGAAAACATATTTTTTTTGGCAGTGCTGCAAAATCTGTACAACACTTGATACAGAATCAAAATAAATGATTTTGTGTAATATTTAAACAGCACTACTAAGGGGGAAATTTTTCTGCCATAATTCAAGAGTACACATTTTCAGTCTGAACGCAGGATTTCATGTTTTTTGTTCTCAAAATGTTCAATACTTTTGCTTACATTTTTATTTTGAAAGCAGGACTTCATGTCTTTCTTCTCAAAACTCGTCATGCTTGTACTCAAAACTTCTCCTCACACTCAGGAGCAGAAACTGCTCAGTCTCTCTACTTGCTTACCAAATATTTTCTGCTTGCTTCTGGAACAAAAATGCACTGTCGCCTGGCAACCTCTCAGCCAATAGAATGAAAGTGTTTTACTGGGTGTATTTGCTTCCTTCTAGCGGGTGTGCCTGTGTTCAATTGTAGCAACCTGCACCACCCACTTGATGTAGAAAGTTGGTTGGGTGAACAAACTCCTGCCTAATATCAGAAGGCTGTTAGCGATAAGTAGCACACTGCTAGCGGATGTTCAGTGTAACATGCAGCAGAAAGCTGAGACCATTGTTTCTCCCTACATCCAGTGGGTGGCTCAGGTTGTTACAATTGATAGTAAACACAGGCACCCCCACTACAAGGAAACAAACACACCCTGCACGACACTTTCATTCAATTGGTTGAGATGTTGCCAGGCGACAGTCCCAAAAGGCGGTTTCAAAAGCAAACAGATTGTTTCGTAAGGGAGCAGTGAGTTCTGGAAGAACACGAGGAGAAAGGTTTGAGTAAACATTACAAGTCTTGAGAATAAAGACATAAAGTCCTGCTTTCAAAAAGAAAATGTAAGCAAAAGTATTTAAAAGTTTTGAGAACAAAAGACATGTAATCCTGCTTTCAGTCTGAAAATGTGTGCGCTAGAATTATGGCAGAAAAATTCCCTCATATACTCACTGTAACAACAGTTTACTTTTCTAAATCTGTTTTTGTTTTATATTTAAAACCAAGAAACTTAACATTTCAACATTCATTGAATATTTAATTACATAGTAAATGTACCCTCATGATACATTTACTATGAGGGTAAATGTATCAGTTATGTTTTTAGATCAGAGAATTTTTCACTTTGGTTGCAATACTTTGACTTCTATGTAACAAGCATATATTGCCGTTGCAAAATACTATTATTTTGTTGTGCTTCAGTTTGTCAGATTTAAATTGACAATAAAATAAAGCAATTTTAAAATATATATATGAAGATATTTCTAATTTAAAAAGTAATACATTTTTTGAGAATTTTGTAAATTAAGTTCCAAGTTCACATTTAAACTTTTAAAAGCTAGTATGCAGTTTTAGGAATTACTGTAAAATGACCACTTTTTGTAATTCTACTACAGGACTACTGTAATTTTATTGTGATAAAAATGTGATGAAATCACAGTAACCATGTTATATAATTACTGTGCTAATTTAAAGAAATTACAGTAACACTAATCAAATTACAGTGAAACTGTAATAGAATTACAGTAAGGCTAGTGTAAAGTTAATGTAATTTCTTTACCGTAAAAATTACAGTAACTGACTGGCAACACTGCTGCCAGTAAGTTACACAGTGATTACAATTACACAGTGACTTCTTTTACAGCGAAGTAAACAAATAAGAAATGATTGTATATTTAGTCACAGATGCTAAACTTCAGCTGTTGGAGACTCTTGTGTTTTTGAGCTCAGCTATTTTCCCTCTTTATGTTTTTTAAATGAGGGCTTTCTTTGAATCGTTTCAGAGCAGCCTTCATTCTTCATTACCCATGTTAATTTATGCAACAGAATATCCAGCTAATAAAATTTTTGAATATATAAGTGTGTCCTGGGCTGCGGTAATGAGATACACCAATAATAATATGCAAATTCTGTAAATTATTAAGTAAGGCATGACGGAGGATATTGTAGATTGTGTGTTTATCTCAAAAGAAAAGAAAAGAAAAGAAAAGGCATACATTTTTCAGAGTGCATCTTCTGCCCTGTCCAATAATAGATTTAATCAAACATCAAAATCAATAATTCAAGTGATTTAATGCTAATGGGTGCATGTTTGGGGTACAGGAAAGTCATGTGTGTCATTTACCAGATCCAAACACAATCTTCTGGTGTGTTTTGTTGAATCAGTTTTTACCAAAACTCATAATTGATCTAAAACTAATACAGTTCATTAACTTCTCACTTGGATGTTTTTCTAAGAGTACATTTTAGTTGTTCAGACTTTATCATGAGCTATTAGGGGACATCAGCTCTGGTTTCTGAGCTCTGTGTTTAATTTACGGAGATCTCAGAAAAAGAAAATCATTTCACAACAAATACATATATATATATATATATATATATATATATATATATATATATATATATTCTCTTCCTCTCTCTTCTTCTCCATTTCCCTGCCTCATTTGCAATGATTATGTTATCAGGGCAGCCAGGCAAAAGGGTGGAGCAAACATAATTTCAGAGCGGGATTAGGCAGAAATAACGAGGTCACCAAGTTACAGTTGCCATGGCGACGAAACATCCAAGAACACAGGATGCCATTGCTTGACAAAAAAAAAAAAAAAAATGGAAGAAACAAGACCCAAGATTTTTCTTCTGTATCTATCTCAGCTTCTGTCTTCATTTTCTTCCATCTATCTTTCTGTCTGCCGTGTTCATCCTCTCCTCCCTTCATTCTTTTTTTTCTCTTGTTTTATGCTTAAGGGAACTGAGGGGAGCAGTTCACTTCCACCCTCTCTTGTTTTCTGAACCCTTTTATTTCTGAGCATATACAGAATAATAAATACATTGTTGAGCACATTTGCATTTTTCTGGCATTCATATTTGTTGGAAGTCTGTTTCCTCACATTTTAGCATGACTGTGCCCGATCTGTAAACCTCACCGACACCACGTACCTTCACCTCTCACCTCTTTAAAAAGAAACTAAGTTCTGGAAGGTTGTCTGGAAAAGTGGAGAAATGAGTAACTTTTAACATGACAAATGTATTTGTTGATCTGTCCGAAACATCAATTCTGGACAAAGTTTGGGAGAAGCCTGAGACTTTAATTCAAACCGATATCCATCCCCATGTCACCCCTGGCTCCTGGTAAATCTCATGCCAAGCAAACCAGCTCAACACCTGGAAATAGCGCCCGGCACAGAGCTGTAATTCTGAAGCACTATTGATCGTCTTTGGGATGATGCCGATTACACAAAGCCTGGAAGAAAAAATGCATTGTGGGAGACAGTAGATGATACAGAGATGGTGGCTGAGCCTGCGAAGGTAAACACCAGGGGTAAATTAAGCAGTGAACTGTACTGCCTGTGTGTTGATCGTTAGAAAGTCTGCAGGATAATGAAGGTAAACCTCAGTGGACGACCACAGCTCTTACAAAAGGTGCTGAGGACAGCCTGAACATGAAGAATCAGCAGGAATTTAATATGTTTCACCTTCCTAGTTTACCTCCTATGGGGTTGTTGTGTGTCAGAATTTATTATTTATTTATTGTTAAAGAAACAACAATTTGTTCAAATATTGACAAGTAAAAGATTTGACAATCTTTTATTCTTGGTTTTGGCACATCTGTCATATTACAATCATCCCTTTTAAACTGACAGTGCCTTGAAAAAGTAACTCATTCACAGTTTAGATACAAATTGATTGGCTGATGTTTGATCTCTAATTTCTTTGTAAAACTTTGATCAATATATCTAAAGTTCAGCAGATTCTGATTTCCATACCGTGATGAAATTTGTACAGACGCACCAATCAGATGTTTACTGGCTGATACTAGTTTCAGGTTTCTTTGGAGGTGAGAACTGCTGTAGGAATGAATCGTTTTGTGTTTGTCAGAGGTAATAATTCTGAGACCAACCAAAAATGAGGAAATTGCAAGATTTTACCAGCGATCTAACAGGAAACATATTTCTACCGTAAATATCCTTTACAGCACAATGCACCAAACAAATGCAGCTGTGTTTTATAACTGAACAATGCAGATTATTGAGGTGTGGAAGTAAGTGTGTAATGCAACACAACTTTAAAACCTCAGTGGAACAGAACAGAAACAGACCCTAGAACAACACTAGAATGAACTCCCAGCCAACCCTGAACTCTGCTGTTTGGGAACATTCAGGTTTCTCATGCAGCTGCAGTGAAAATAAATTGGACTGAACTAAAACTAAAAGCGTACATATTTTCCAACTGCAATAATGTATGTTGCTCACTCTGCACTTAAATGAATTACTCACCTGAAATACGTCAAACTGAACGGAGAAAAATAAACAAAAGTCTAAATCCAGTTGCCTTGGTTTGATTCATTTAAGAAAAAAATTAAGAAAATAAAAATCTGATTTTTCAATATTTGAAATGCTAATCACTAAACTGGCAATAATAATTAATCCCCACATTAAATCCTCAAGTCAAATCTGATTTTCAGTCTAGGATTGTTTCTGTCTGACTCCAACTTAAAAATCAGTTTTGTAAACTGCTGACATTAAGGAAGTTGCAATACTTTTGCGATGTGGAGGCTCTCTTTGTTGCCTCCAGTTGGGTCAAAACACTGCAGCGAGATTCATTGCTGGGACTAAAAGGCATGCAAACAGTTCCCCCTGGCTTCTCTGGCTCTCTGTTAGATTCTTTATTGATTTAAAATTCTTCCTTCTCACCTTTAAAACCTTAAATGACTTGGCCCCTAAATATTTCACGGACTCATTGATGTGAAATCTACCCTCCTGACCGCTGGGATCTCAGCTAACTGTTCCCAGGTGGTGACAAATGGAGATTGAGCATTCTACATTTGAGCCCACATTTTATAGAAGCCTCTGCAGATGTAGTTTAGGCACATCAAATCTGTGTCTGCCTTCAAAACCATTCTGGAAACTGTCGTGTTTATGAAGAACTTGGGACATTTTTTTAATGCTACTCTGAACATCGAAGTGAACTAACATTATTCATTACTGTTATATCTTCTCTAAATGTGTTATAAAGAAGTATTGCACAATAACATTCTTTTGGAAAAATACCCCATTCAGTTATCTTCACTACAGAAAGTTGAAATAAGTGTTTGTCATTTTTCCACCTAGATTTATATAAAAAATATCTTAGTTGCACTTAAACAAAAAAGAAAAATCAATATTTTATTTTTCTCAAATAACAAAAATAGGCTTTTTGCTTACATGAACAGTTTATTTAAAGTCAACATTAAAGTCAGCATCTATAAGACCAGGACCTGGGTTTTCATTCATGCCTTTGTATTCCCTTGTTGCTGAAAATGTGCTAAATAAATAAAATTACCTTACCTTGACTTTATTGCTTAATTCTCAGACAGTCCTTTGGTATGTTTTGGGTCAATGTCGTGTGGCAGCATTCAATTCTGCTTTAGCTTAAATTTCTTTACAGATAGTCTCCAACCCTTCATCCTGCACTCTCTGAAACAGTAGAATGAGTTCTGGAACCAAACCCAGGACAGCAGACTCTGCTTATGGTGCACATGCTTCACCAAATGACCTTCCTGGCCCCTATTTTTGCTAATCTAACACGAGTTGCCTGTACCCATTTTGCAGAGGTCAACAGTAGACATAGTGTGCTACAGTGTGCTGAGGTGACATTTGATGGCATTTGGAGAACTCTTTTACCAAAGTTAAGGTTCTTTCAAGGTGAACTTCCTTGGACACCAAGACCTGGGAGTCTTGATGACTGTTTTGAATTGTTTCCAATACAGTTAAATGGTTGATTTTAGGTTCTTTTGGGTCCTCTTTAAATTCCTCACCAGACTCATTAAGTGCTTGCCAAATGATCAAAATTACTGCAAGTGTGGCACAGACAGTGATAAGTCCAAGACTTAGGATGTGAAAACTAAGAGTTAAGACTTATCTTAGACTCTCACTCTGTGACTTGACTCTCATAAACAATCTTTATTGCATATAATCAGGGTGAAAGGAAGAGACTCAATAAACTGTAGATCTTACAGGAATACTTTTTTTTTGTCAAATTCTAGACAGTCTGTTCATGTTCTGCCATCTTATTTTCTCACTTTAATGAAAGTGTTATTACAAACAAATCCACTTCTGATTTTTCAAAAATCATATCGCTTGCCATCTTTTTTTGTTACAATTATATTTTGGTATCTGCAATATTCATTGTTTCTGTGTGAGGACATGAAACGCTTCTAAACTAAAACTAAAGTACAAAAATGTGGACAATATAAAGTTTTGTTGAATGTCTTCATTTCTACATGAATTGATATTTTGATTTCTAAGATTGAAATATTACAATTGATCAGTATTACAATACTATAAAACAAGTATTTTTACTTGTTGAAGTAAAATTAGATGTTTACAAGGTTCATTAATTGTAAAAAGAACATTATTTAACTTAATTACGTTCCTCCTGCAGCATAGACTAACAATGTGGCATGCATCTCATGGCAAAATGATTATGTAAGTAATCAAAGACTTGACTTGGACTTGAAAAAGACACTATGGCAGTAAGTATGGTACTAACATAAAGTCTTAAAAATGTGTTTTCTAAATCCTGAACGATTCTGGAAGACTAAAAATATGTTGTTTTTTTTCGCAATGTTTTAGCAAATGAATTTAATTTCAGACAAAGATGACTTGAGTAAATAACTTGTTGTCCTACTTCTTAGGCTTGAGAGATAGACAGTCTGACATGGCAAATATACCTGGGTTGAAATACCTTAGTGTACATTATTTTTTACATGATTTAATGTGTTTGCATTTACACTTGGTTGCCAGATTGTTAGACAATACAATGAAATATTATGAAGTATAAAACAAATAAATAAAAAGTAAATGTGTAATGTCAAATCCCCTAGAAGACAGTGTAGTTGTTCTGCAGGACAACCAGCCACAAAATGGAATAAAACAAGCAAATCTCACTCACTGCTTCATTATCAATACCACAAAAAATGACTGTAGTGCTACAAATTAATGTTTTAAACACGTTTGAAAAATGAATCATAAAATTTCCAAGGAATGACCTTGGATAGCTGAAGCCAAACCGCCCTGAGCTGCAGTGTGTGTTGGTGCAGTGAGGGCAGCAGGACCGCCACAGATTATCACAACTGCTTTCTGCCATCAAAAACAGACTCCTAAAACACTTTATACATCCAACACTGAAGCTTTACTTAACAAACTTTTACTCTTTTTTACACTTGCTATCATAATATTGAATCTTGAAACTAAATGGAGCAGCGTTTTTACACAGGACCTGCATGCATTTAATTAGAATTATGGCCTGTTTTGTAAAAATAGTAGAAAAAAACATTCATTGTGTTTGGTTTCTAGAATATTCTCTCTGCTGCACATCAGGTAGCACAGAGAGAGAGCGAGAGAGAGATGGGCTGTGCATGTATGCGTGTGTGTGTGTGTGTGTGTGTGCGTGCGTATATGTATGTGCGTTTGTAAGCATGTCTATTTGTGCGTATGTGTGTCCATGAGCTGGTGTGTGTAACTGCAGGCACGTGTGTAAGACTGCTGCCATGCCTACGAGATGGGGGATGGTAGCAGCACAGCCAGCTATTTTTCTTTCTTTCTCTCCTGAACATCAAGTTTGGTCTTCTATCAGCCTCACCCTCTCCACAAAACACTACCCTGTAAAAAAAACAACAACAAAAAAACAGTGTGGACATGTATTGATAAACTAAAAGATATTATTCACATAATTATTCACTGATCTCGGTGGTACTGATGTTTATTGATCACTACAACTTGCCAAAATATGCAGAGTAAAATATTGACCCAAAGGTGAAGATGCTAATACTAATGGTGCACTATGCTGAAACATGGATAAACATAAACTGATAAAGACGTTTAAGATGCATCTACTGTGTTTCTTCTGAAACCAGATATTCATAGAAGTCTCATTCCTTTAAACAAAATCCACATTTTTATATAAAATACTTCTTGGAGGTTTTACCACAGAAGTCTGATTAGGCTTGTGTCAGAAACAAATCAAATAATCTGGACTTTATGTGTTGCAGCCATAAAATGTGGTGAAATGTGTCTGGGGAAAAAGTAACAAGCTTCTCCTCCTCTGTCTATATATGTTGTTTAGAAGTTGTGCTAATTTTATACTGATTAGTCTGACCAACCTGTCTAGTTGCCCAGGTAACAAGTTCCACAACATGTCCCTATATAAGAGTCAGAAATCTGTTCATTCAGAGAAGAGGAAAGAATCAATCTCTGGCTTTCAGAGATTTATATTCCCTTGATACCTAAACCCAACCTGTAATTTTTGCTAAATACTAAGAGAACAAATTAGCACTGGAAGTGGAATATTCCTGAGGCCAATAGGCCTTAAGCCCATTCACCCAAACTTCATTTGAACTTGTTCATAGAAACTTTCAGGAAAGAGCCTCATAGAAGTAGTGCTGAAGTTATTCTTCAACACAGCTACTAAGAGGTCATTCTTGGATCTGGAGAACTAAGTTGCTTCCTCAAAATCTTACTTTTTTATTGATTGTACCAGAACTTTTTCATGAGTAGAAAGCTGTATTTACTTCTTAACAAAAGCTGCTAAAAATGATAATTCCATTAAATAATTTGTACTTAAAATTATCTACCAGCTCATCCGTGCAGAATCACCGAGGTGTTGAGTGCGTGCGTGTGCGTGTGTGTGTGTATGTGTATCTGTAAGTTCTCCGACCTATCTCCAGTGGTCGTTGGGTGAGAGGAAGGGTCACCAGTTCCTCAAACTGAGACACAATACAAATAGACATTCACACACAAGTTTTTAGTGAGATCAGTTCCTTGTTTAATATGCTTTACTACAAAATCAAAACTCATACGCTATGATTTGACTTGTTTTTATTGACTTTAGCTTTATTTTACCAGGCCTTTGCAAAAGGCATGGTTTCTTGAGACGGACGGTTAAGAGAGACTATAAACAACTGATCATTTAAAGAAGGAGAATTTAATTCATACATCTTTTATTAAATTTCCATCTGTTCCTGTTTACTTAAGTTAGCATTAGCAGTGCAGCCCAGCTAGCCTTTTCAGGACTTTAGAAAAGGATCAGTTTAAATTTGGATTTTTGCCATATGGCAATTACATTAATATACACTGGCTTAATACTGACAGTAGCCACCCTAATTTATGGTAACAGCATTCATAAGATGTAAGAGTTAATAAGAAGCAAAAGTATTGTCACTTTGCTACTAATTTGTACTTAACAAATAGTTTTTTCATGCCTCTGAATGAAAAGAAATGTAAGTATTGCTGTCTAGCACTTCAGTGAACTTTGAGATGTGACCATAAAAAACCTTAATTGTTGTAGTAATTGCAGATTATGTAGGATAGATTGTAAAGTAAATAATGAGTGTTAAAAGATTGTTCTCATAATTGTGATTTTTATGTTTAGAACTTGCAAATCTTACAAGTTTCAAAGAGGTAAAAGTAATCCTAAAAGAACAAATGTGAGAACATGCAGCTAATTTCTTTCAGTTGTAATTCTTCTTACATACACAGCATGGAACAAAACAGAGTTTGATACAAAAAAAGACTGAATAAAAACAAAAAAGTTAACTGGTTAATTTATTATGCTTCATAACTTTTAATCGAAAAGAATAAGCTACCTGTGCATCTGACTGACAAAATATTTACATTTTCCCCTAAAATCTAAACTAATTTGATGTTTTTATGTAATAATTTTGCCACATTTGATTGAACTGAATTCTTTTTGTAAGTTTAAACTTCCCTAAATCCAAACCTTTCTTGAGTGCACAATCAACACTTGTAGGATAACTGTGAACAATCAAAACGTGTGAAATTTGCAGTGTTGAGGAGGAACGCCGGAAGACGTTTCCCTTGTATTGTGCAGAAAATCTCTCTCTCTTCTCTTCTGTGCAACATTTTGCACATAACTTCTATTGTGCGCAAACAATGTGTGTTGTTGTGATGCTAGATCACACAACAAACATGGCAATCAGCATGTTGGTCCAACTTGCAACAAATGTGGTAGAAAGAGTTTAAAAATATTGAAATAACATGGGTCCCTCAGTTTGTGCACTTTGGGAGCCAATGGGACAATCTTTTCTCAACCTCTCAGTGTCTTAGGAATGTTGGCCCCAATGTGAACGATGTAGTTCACCACTCATTGGCCAGGCCAACCACACCAGCAACTGATGAGTATTATGTTTGTGCTCTGCAGTTGGCACAGTTTCTTCAATAAGAAAATGTATATCCAAAACATCTGCAGCTGAGTGAGCACAGAGAGAAGAGGAGAGAAGGGGGAGGAGGAGACTGGTGGGGAGAAGAGGGAGGGCTGGGATGTTGGGTTGAGGGATGGGGAGATGTGGTAGTGGTGGAGTTGGGGGGGTAGAGATGTGGGGGCGGCAGGCAGCAGAAGTACGTCTGCGCTGCAAATCTGATGAGGACTTTTGAAAGGCTAAATCCCAAAGAGAGCGCTGCTGCCTCGGCACGCTGCACTACAAACAGCCAGAGCTGAGACAGCCTTGGCTTTTTCCACTGGAGGTGCTCCACCAGAGAGAGAGAGAGAGAAATTATAATTATAACCTATGTATGATACACCTGGCAGATGCTACAATTGGGTAGTATTTACAATAAGGAAAAAGTGTAGAAATGTTTTGCATGCAAAGTGTCGCAGTTTTTATTTGGAGCTTTTTTGTGGTAAATATGCTGCCTTGGCTTCAGTATCTCATGCAGAGAGGGCTCACTTATTTGAAATGTGTGTGTTTATGTGTGTGTATGTTCTGGTTTGAACTCCTCCATTTCCACAATTTTTCCAACCATGTCATGGTGCATTTGGAAGCCGAGAACGGGATTCAGTTTTTATAACAATTTATATTCAGAGGGATTGTTTTCACATCACATCAACTTTAACAATTACCCAAACCAAACAAAAAACACTTAGTGTAGTGTCTTGCAAAAGTATGAACTGTTCCACATTTTCTTGACATACAACTGGAAACATCAATATATTTAATTTAATTTAATGTGACAAACGAACAGAAAGTGGTGCATAATTCTGAGGTGGAAAGAAAACAATTCATAGTTTTATTTTATGTTATTTTTTAAATAAACTACAGAAATTGTATTCAGACTGCTTTACTCTGATACTTCTAAATACAATCTATCACTACTGTGATAGAGTCTAACTTAACCTCAGTGTAAAGTCACATGTTCTGTGAAGGTTTGTTAAAGAACATTAGTGAGCAGATAGCATCTTAAAGCTTAAGAAACACTTCAGACAGGTCATGGAGAAAGTTGTGAAGAAGTTAAAGCAGGGTTATCAAAGAAACATGGCAGTGACACCATCATACTGTGGGGACTCTTCTCCAGCAAACCAGGGAAGCTGATAGTTGGACAAATGGAGATAAATGCAGAGAGATCAGGGAAGAAAAAACTGTTTGAAGTGGCAAAACATATGGCCCAGTCAAAGTTCAGATCTAACTCCAGTGGAAAAAACTATGACTTGAAGATTTCTGTTCACATAATCACCATCCAATATAACTGATTGCAAGCTATTTTACAATCAAGCATCTGCAAATAATTTTTAACAAGTTTTGAGCAAACAAGTTTTTCTACATAGTATCGACTCAGTGAAGCTGACTGCATGATGCATTTCTTTCCATGTCACAAAAATGCTTCGTTTCACTCACAAAAAAGAAACAAACAAACAAACAAAAAATACATTAAAGTCTGGGGTTGTAATACAAAATATAGGTAGATAGATACCTAGGATCTTGTGAATGGTGTGCTGAAGTGATGGGGTTTGCTTCTCCTTGAAGTCATCACATGCTCTCACATTGGTATTTTATATTTCTTACAAGTTTCTCAGTTTTATGTAAGAGCTACTTCTGAAATAAATATATCAGATTTATTGTCTGATTTTATTTTTGAGGGGAAAATATTTGTGTTTTGGGGAGATTTAGTCTTATTTATTTTAACAGAAAGGTATTATAACCAGAAACCATCAGTTCACAATCTGTGTAAGTGCTAATCCCACTGGATCGGTGGCATTAATCTGGAAAGAGGTGCTGGAATCTCTCCCCGGAGATTTTGTTGAGACAATGCCTTTTTTATGTGCTGCAGCTACAGATTCCATTAAGAACAGATTCTTCAAATGAATTTAAGCTAAAGACAGTGGTTTACGCTAATGCAACATATTTTTCTTATAATCTACCAAACAAGCCAAAAGAAAGCATATTTTGTTTCCTTTCTCCAGTGGTTTAAAGCTGTAAGACGTATTTTTCTGGGTAAATTCGACCCTGCTGAAAGCATGAATCATACTCAGCATTGCTGGGCAACATGATTCATCAGACCTCTGTCATTTTGTCCAGGAAAACAGTCTCTGAAAACCAAACATGTCACATTTGCAGACAATCTCACTGAGAAAAAGCTAATTTAAAAACAAAATTAAGGGTTAAAGGTTAGGGTTTTTTTTTGCCTGGTGCTTTTTTTCAGTGCTGCAAACATATTTTCACCTCCTGATAATTTTTCAACTAAACATGCTTTATTTTCCCCTCGTTTAATATACAGGAAGTAAGGCCCGGCTTGGTAGAATATCTGTTTATGTACGTCTGAATCAATTTCAGTAGTTCAGTGTTTGTTTTCCGTCACTTACAGATTCTTCCCTATAACCCACAGACACCAATAGATGGAGCTGTGGGTTTGAGGAGGACTAAAAGAGAAGGGGAGGTGGAGGTGCAGAGGGAAGCCAGGGTGGAGGGGAGACTTTCTCAACATTTGAAGTTGAGACAGAAGTGAGGAAAAGCCACTGTTTCTGAATCTACAGGGCAACTCATTAGCGGCTCTGTACCACTGATGTCCCTGCGTTCGTAGCTGTGTGTGTTTACATTGTTGTGAAAAGGAGGCTTTTGTGCATCACAGACTATTACCACACGTCCCCTAAGACTGTGTCGCCATTAACTTAATGATGGCTTCTTGATGATTCAGGGAGAAAATAAGTGTTTTTCTTAGGTAGTGGTCACTTTACTTAAAGGGGACAGGGAGACGTCTCAGGAAACGCACCCCTGGGGGCCAGCCGTGTTGGTGCTTCTGTGTGCCGATCTGCAGCACGTGTTGGTGTGCATGCGTGTGCACTTGTGTGTGCATGTCTGTCAGGTTTCCTGCTGTGCGGTGCGGCTGGGAGCCCTAGCGAGGGTAAAATTCCATTCTCTCAGTGGAGCAGCATTCTGCATGAGCCAATTCCCAGGAGACACTGCTCTGCATGTCCTCCAGACAGCCAAGCTGAGGCACAGGCTCAGGCTCGCTTATTAACTGACCTGAGGGGGGCGGTGGTGGAGGAGGAAAGGAGAGGCAAGGAGGGAGAAAGGGAGGGAGGAAGGGGGGGCAGAGATGGAGAAAGAGGAGGAGGAGGAGGGGAGGGGAGCCCAGGGAGGCAGGAGGAGGAGGAGTGGTGGAGGAGGGAGAGGGGGGGAGGGATGTAGTGTTGGGAATTATGGGTTTGCGTGTGCATGTGTGTGTGCGTGGGAGAGTGCGTGTGTCTGAGTGTGATCAGGGGTGATGGGTTGTGGGGATATGAGTGTGTGCGCGCGTGTGCGACTGTGTGTGTTTCAGAGGCAGAACTGGTTGAAAATATTAACTCTTTGCTCGCTGAGCTGCAAAAATTCAGCATAAGAAAGGCAGAGTGGATGTCTAACAAGCTGCGCTGGATGTTTGTTTCCTTGTTCTCAATGCAGCGACATGTTAGCATTTGTTAAGGCGGCCTTCAGGTACCACCAGCTCTGCCTGTTCACTTCAAATGTAGTTTGACATTTTCAGAACTTGGAGCTAAATCATTTTATCAGCCATGGGTATTGTTTCATGTCATATTATTTTCACCCCTTAGCTCACAATGTTGGGGAAAATGTGATCCTACTCCCCATCGAAGCCCACACAAGCTATTTCTGAAACAGAACTAAAAGCATCTACTTCCTCTATTAATCTGTTTAGACTAATTTGCCATCCCTGCGCGCAAATATTAGTTTGTAGTTTTGTGTGTCTTTCTATAATTGCTTGACACAACTGGAAGACTCATTTGTCATCAGGATGAGGGAATGGCCTAATTGAAAAGTGCTTTTCAATTACAATTTGTTTAACTTAAATAATGAAATAAAATATAGTGCTTTAAAGTTTTACTTCTTTTTTTGTGTGTGTGTTATTATTATTATTCCATCCAGCAGCAAAGAGGAAAGAGTGTGAGAGAAAAATCACTCACGGCAAAATGCAAATGAGCCTGGAAGCTATTACGATGCTAATGAGATTCCTCCATAGAAGTTGCTGCTCCGGCATCCGGGGTATATTTCATCCATATTTGGAAAACAGTTGTGTGCTCAAAATAGGGGACATGCTTCCCGGTTTTCAGAATCGAGTTTACAAGTTTTTTTTACTTTCCTTCTCCACGAGCAGCTTGATACTGGTTACAGTTTCCCAGTATTTCCAGTTTTAATAAGCTTGGGCTCTATTCTTAGCACTTAATTTGCTTCATCATTACTTGTCAATCTCCAGTCAGCTTCATTTATTAACACAATCAGATTCTTTCTTCTGGTGATGAAATATTCTCAGATGTTCTGCATGTGGTGACATGTTTTACTCAAAAAGAGAGAGCAAGAAAAAAGCAAAGTAGTGTTGATTGTTTGCAGCAGCAGCAGTTACATCAAACATAGAAATAACTTTACATTCCCACCTTCTGCTCTGAAAGATGAAAAGATGTTTTGAGAGTTCTTCCGAATTGGAGCAGCGTTGGTGTGTTCAGATGCAAAACCTGGAGCAAATAGGTGTACTTTGTATGTTAAAGGCAGGTAGGTAGTTAGGTATGTAGGTAGGTAGCTAGGAAGACAGGATATGTTACCATAGTAACACCAAAAGGAAACCCAGCAGAAGCAGAGTCTATATGTGTCCTGACCCATTTCCATTCTCATCCACAAGTGTTTGGTCTCCCTCACAACTAAAAGCTCCTCTCTCTCCTGATCCTCGATGTGTCTGACGTATCTAGCAACTGTTGAAGCTCCAAACCTCCAGCAAATTTTCAACTTCCAAACAAGCAGACTCTCAAGGAACATTTGGCTTTGTGCTCAGTTTATCTACATCTGATTCCATTCGGCTTTGTCATGGCTCAGAAAGTAGAAATAAAAAAGATGAAGCAAACAAAAGTATGTCAGAAATAATCAGGCTTAGAAAAGCTATTAAGTGAGAACACATGATGAACAGAAGCAAAATATGGGCACAGTTTAAAGATAAGAGTTCCTCACAGTTAGTTTTAACTGTTTGACCCTAATCACACTAACCTTTAAAGCCAGAACATAAAAAATGATCAGGAACATGGACAGTCTCTGTTGTTCTTGGTCATCTGTCATCTGGGTGCATCAATGCATATCCATATCAATACCTTCCTAAAATCATGGTCTAAGTCTTGTTTTTTGCCAAGAGTAATTTTTGCAAAAAAAAACCAAAATAAAAAAAACCACAAAAAAAAACCAGATAATTAACTTTTTTTCTAAACTATGTTTGAGCCCAAAAAAACTCTTTTGGAAAAATGTAGCTATTATTAAGAGGTTCCTGACTCCTTTGATTGAAATTTTTTTTTTCTGGAACCAGGATTCTATATTGGGGACGTTGGTAGTTGCTGTGAGTGGTTCTCCATGATGCTCAGCGGGTGTGAAGATGGTTTGCTCATCAGAGAATTTGAAGAAAGTCTCCTGCTACACTGGCCAAATGCCAACCTAACAATGCTCACACAGGGCTGGCAACTCTCCAACTCGTTTATTTTAACGCTGCTTTGCGTGTGGCATCCGCTCCTATGGCTTAAGTGAAAATAATCTCATCCAAACTCTATGTGACAAAAAAATACCCCATAAAGATAATTATACGGTGCGCTTCCCGTTGAATGGACGTCCCAGCTGGTGAGAAGACGTCCCACCTCCAAATTGTGCATATAAACTGTATACTGGGAAACTCAAGGAAGTTTTGAGCTTTGCATGCAATGTGCTAAATATATTTGTCAAAATGAGACCCTGACATTATCTCTTAGGGTTCATAATATTCACTCTCAGTTGTTCTTGACAGTGTGTGCATGGTGGTTTATCCTGTGTTTGTCCTGAAACTCAAGAAAGAAAAGAAAACCAGCTTAATTTTGGCAGACTTCTTCAATAAAAGACCAAAGCTAACAAAAGATTTATTTTATAACTGGTGAAACAAAGAATATAAAGAAGTTAAAAAGACACAAGCAGAATTGTTCATCATTTAAAACAGAATGCAGCTTAACAAACTCATCTTCTGCACTTTTATGAGTTAGCATTTGAAATTAAGAGTGTGACACATTCATCATTCTGACACAATGTCACTGCTACTCTCTAATGAGTCAGAAATTTCACAACCTGTTTGATAATGTAACATTTCTTGAGAATTTCATTGCTCTTAAGAACCTTGTCAAACTCATCTACGATTGGCAAGATTTAATCACCTCTCATTGTGTGTGGTTTCACTTGCAAATGCATTTACTGCTATATGATGATTTTATTTCCATTCATCAGAACTGTTGTCTGTATTTGTCTGCTTTCCTGCATTTTGCCTTTGTTTAATTTCTATACACAGACGTGGAAACCTAGATACTTATCTTCTTATTTCTAGATTATATTGTTATCACCTACTTCTCAACACCCACATCTGTTAATGCACTTAATCATTTCTAGCAGTTTGTACTAAAGCTCTCTGGCTTTCCTTCGTTCATTGTCTCTGTTTATGCTTGTTTAATAGAACTTTCTTGTCAGTTTGCAGATTTACCTCCTTTGATGGATTTTTGTTTTGTGCAACAAGTTTTTCTATTATAATTTTTCTCATTGATGAATATGAAGTTTTGACTCCTACTTGCTTGCTGTCTTCATATTTCTGCAGTTATGTCCTCCTTTTTCTTTGCATTAGGAAATAAATAACTGATAATTAATGTTGATACTATATATCAGTGACAATACGTCCAATGGAAGAGCTAAGAATGTACAAATCAGAGCTTCTGCACGAGTATTTGTCATTTAAGTTGTTTTTGCTTCATAAATTGCAAAAAATGTATGAAACAAAATAAGAAAATATCTTATTATATCAATGTAATAAGATGTATTTACTGGTTAAAGATAAAAATGGTTTAACTTATTTTAAAATTTTGCATTAGATCATCTTCTGCCATCTGTTCCATAAACAGCCCACCCATTCTGGTTTTACATGTAAATTTCATTTGGTATTTTCTCACTTCAGTTTTGTACTGTACACTGATAAACAGTTTTGTGAGACTGGTTTTGTTCAGGACAAAGCAGTTATTTATTGAAGAAACTTACTGTCAAAATGTTTTACAATCTAGTTTTCTCCTTGTCTTCAAACTAATCAACAGTTTGTTTCAATAAGAAAAACGTTCTCAGTGTGAAAATGACAAATGTGAGGAACGTTAAAAGGTACTTGAACTGTATCTATCAAATATTATACTTTACTTCCAGTGGAGGTTAAAATTATAAACTGGTACCAACAACGTGACTTTTAAAGACATGCAGCACAAAAACAACTTGGATCAGAAATTTCTCCAAAACTGCATTTGATTTATTCTGTTTTACTTATAGACATGACTTTTGGCTGTTAAACTAAGCAAAAGGTAGCTTTCACTTGGTTTTGTTTAATCTCTCAATATTATTTAAAACACTGAACTGAAAAACAATGAAAAAGATAGTATCCAGTATCCATAAGCTGTGAAATTGTAGAACAATAGCACTTTGTTTTCTGCTTGTCCATGCTCCTTGTTTTGTTTAAATCTTAAGTCAATAAACTGCAATGTGTTGGTTAGGTAGAAGGATGGTTGCAAATATGTATGAAAAAGCTGAACATTTTGAAAAAGACATTAAAAGACGTTCAGAAATCAAGACTACAATGAAATATTTCTGGTTGGATCTGGATGGTAAAATGTAGAGCAAAAACAGATTCTGTTACTTTGCATTTGACTGAAGGAGCTTCCACACCTGTCGGAAGAATATATTCTGGAAGAGAGGAAAGTGGGCTGTAAAGTGTGTGAGTGGCGGTGTGTAGGGGGTGGTCACAGGGAGCCGTCTTTTTTATTTATTTTCTGGAAAAAAGCTAAAGAAGGAGCTGTACTATAGACAGTTTTAGAAAATGCAGAATTGTTGAATACCTCAGAATCGTCTTAAGCCAATTTGAATTTAAACAGTGGTGATGTTCCCCTTTGATGTGAACTCCTGCAGGAGGACACAGCTTGGGAAATAAAGCAGGAGCAGCAGAAGAAAGCAACCATGTGAATGATGTAAAAAAAAAATCCCAAACACAAATCTGAAAACGTTTCCTCACCATTAAAAGTCTTGTTCTTGCTTCTTGTGTGACTCATGTGAAGCCATATGGAGCAGCCTTCTCCTAGATTTGCGTGATTAACTCAGTCACAGATAGACATCATAAGATTTTACTAATTTTGGAAGCTAATTGTAAAAACTATCAGAAACATTAGAAACTTTTTTGTTTTAAATTTATTGCTGCATAAAGTCTCAGACTTACATGCACAAGCATCGCTTTAAATTGAAACTAACAGACACTGGACACAGTTCAGCATTCACAAATTCTTCTATTTTTTTGTGGAACATATTTCATACATTGTATTTAAAGTATTTGAAAGAAAACGCAGCTTGGGAAGTTAAAATGCCAAGACACAGTACAACTTGACACATTATTAGCTGCCAATGAACTTTATGAAATGTTTACCTCAATCCACCAGTTAAGAATAAGAATTTCAACAATGCTGCTCAACGTTGTTGATTAATCAAAGTACACAATTTATTGTCACTCTTATGTAATTGTCAGCAAAAAAAAATTGCTAATTAATTAGTTATTAGTAATGACAAAACAGAAAAGTTAACAGTCATAACTACGACATAAGATTTAGGGTTTTGCAAACCTTCTATGTTAAAACTTTCTTTCTGGAACTGGTAAATTCAGCCTCTGGGAAAATGTCATCCCTTTAACTGTTAGGAGAGTTGGTGTGGTTTTACCAAGTGAAATATTAACTTCTCATAAAATCTGAATTTGCTGTTGGCCTATTAGTTCAAAGTTATCATTAAATTAAGCTTTGGTGAAAGTAGCATCCAAATAAATACCGTATTTTCCGGACTAATAGTCGCAGTTTTTTTCATAGTTTAGCCGGGGATGCGAATTATACTGAGTGACTTATGTATGAAATTATTAACACATTATTATATCATATCATGTTATTTTCATACTGAACCACAAGAGGGCGCTCTAGACATGTGTTGATAATGTGTGTGGTAGAAGCTCCGCGTCTTCCACCTTCGGAGTTAGCAGAGTTGTTAACAAGCGACACCCAGGATGAAGATTTCATTGCGTTTAGTGATTTGGAGAGACGCGGATGGTTTCGTAAACTTGTTAGCATGTTATTCATGCTATAGTTATCTGAATAACTCTTAATATGTTGTGCTAACATACCAGGCACGTTCTCAGCTCGTTGTTTGTCATGTAACGTTAGCATACCGTACAATTATTCAGCCTGTTGCCTCTATTCTATTTTTACCACCTTTCAAGATGACATGTCTGTTCTTGTTGTTGGATTTTATCAAATAAAATTTCCTTCAAAAATGCGACTTATACTCCAGTGCGACTTATATTTGTATTTTCCTTCTTTATTATGCATTTTATGTCTGGTGCGACTTATAGTCCAGAAAATACTGTAAATCAATATCATAGGAAGAGATATTGATGTTTGGTGGTCAATTGTCTAACCCAGGAGTGGCTCCCAAATAAAATTCTGCCCAGGCTCCTGCACAGTCTTTTTGTGGCTCTGTCAAAGGATGACTATATATCCTCAGATTTCTAGAGAAATTTGATTTTACCCCATATATGATGAACACTAAGTTACAGATCAATTTCTAAAATGCTCAATATTTCTAAAAAAAAAAAAAAAAAGGCATATTATTATTAGATATGTATTGTTTCTGCTTGTTGACAGATAACTGAAGGTATAACTATTGGTTGTTTAAGTTTGAACCTAATCCTGTGATTTAAAAAAGAAAAACAACTCTTAGATAATTATGTTAGCATGCTCAGGGCTTTACTTCAGACCAGCAAGAAGAATTTAATTATTCAAGCAGATACTGTATTTTTGGGATTTTCACATAGTCCCAAATAATATAGAAGAAATAGATTTGAGCTATTAATGAAAAATCCTAATTAGTCATTTTGTGTATCATTGCTGCTCTACTGTACATCACATCATCGCTGGACTCAACATTATGTGTTTGTGATCATCTGCACTACAACCAGGTTAATGCTGAAATGTGGTAAATGAGCTGTTCACTTCAATGTACCATATTGCAGCTACAGTCAAGCAGTAAGCGCTTTAGGCGACCAAGTAAATCCTGTTAGAAATGTCAATTGAAAAGGTCTTGAGATATTAAAAATGTAGTTTTTAATTAACGGTTTATTAATAGATTTTTCAAACTTTTTTTTTTAATTACCCGACCGGATGCCTGAGGCGTTTGGATTACAACTTTTATCTCACTCGATTCAGACTGCTTTCCCCCCGTTCAGCCATTTTGGATTAAAAGTCAGACTTCATAAATGCTGTTCATTAATTCCCAGTGTGTGCAGTTAATGTGAGATTCGGTTGCATCGTTACAGTCGGTCTGCGTGTCTGTTTATTTTTAGATTCTTCTGGCCACTTTTTCAGCCCAGGCCTGATCTGTCACGGCGGAGAGCATGGAGAAAATCTTAATCACTGTGCCACAAAAAGATTTTCACTGCACTTCACTGTGTCCGGTATGGACATTTTTCATATTAGGTACACACACTGTCACAGTCAATCACAAGATTGACATGTCTAGCAAAGATTACATATGTGGAATGTGTTACAAAGTCATGTTTATTGGATATAGTGTTAGAACTATGCAAGATAATTTGTGTTGCCTAAAAACTAAATATGCTCCAAAAAGAAATAATTGCCTAATTGTTCAAAATTACATGTTTTCTATTTATGGTTGTGTGTTTAGCAGGGATGTATTAACACATTTTGATTTGAGGATACAAGTAAGAAAATCATATTTAACTAGGGTAATAGAAATTTGGTAATGTAAAATGAAATTAAACGACGTAACCAGATTTAAAATCCACAATTTCAAATATAAAGTATACTGGATTATATAAATCTATACATGTTATCTATCAAATAACACTTCATTTGTCTCTAAATAAAGAAATAAAGATAAGCATTATTGGTTTAAATAAAAAACCTCACAGTAACAAAAGGAACATTTCTGATTGTTCTTGTTTAGATGACTAATGGGTACAACAATAAGTAAATAGATTAAGTTATTTGTTTTCAGTTTTAATTTTTATTTTTATGAAATCATCATATTGGCAGCATTAGCAACAGTTCATGCATCAATGATTAAATCCAAGACTTGCAGCGCTTCTCTGTCATGTCTAGATCAACAAAAGTAACACCATCTCTTGCTGTGTTTTATAAGAAAAAAATAAAATAAAATACAACTTTACATTTGAAATATTTAGTCTAGATCCCATTTCCTGTTTTTATCCATGCCCTAAATCCTCATTCTGCCCCTATCATTTGACTCCTGATTCAGCTCATGGTTTAAATATTTCAGTGAGAAGTAGACTCTGTTAAGAAACAAATGCATCATCAGTTCTTCTTGATTCCTGGTTAACATCAGATTTGCTACCTGTATTGCATATGTAGTGTGAACAGTTAGAAATCCACCATGAGATGATGCAAATGTAATAAAACTGAATACAGTAACTAGGCGTTACAGTGTTGTTAAATAAAGTCATTTCAGTTAATTTCCTTTTTGGTATTAGTAATTAAAAACTCTTCACATATTGGCAAGCAAATAAACTGTACAACTTAATGGCTCATGTAATTGTAAAATAATCTAAATTGAGGAATATTTTTTGTCCTAAGATTACTGTAACAGCTACCTCAGAAATATACAGCAGAACCAGAAATTGATGCACTTATTGTTTCACCAAAAATATTTTTTTCCCGTCTTTCTCTTGTTCTCTTTCTTTTTTTTTTCCTCCAGTACTTTCTTGATCTCTTCCTTTCTTTCAAAGACAAAATTCTTCAGCACAGTAGAGCACTGAAAGAAAAAGAAGAAATGGAGACCATCACATCAGGAATTTTATGCTGAAGTTTCAAACAATGTTAAAAATTATGTTTTATTGATGTCATTAAAAATCACCAGCACAGTATTCTTCATAAGAGTATTTTATTTTCCGTCACTTTACTTCTTGAATAACAACATATCAGGGCATAATTTTCAAACCATTGTCGCTATTTATTGACAGTGGAAGACTGCTTTTAAAAAGCAAAAAAGTAAGAAATATTTCTGTCTCGCCACTGAATTAAACACCAAAAATCTGACATGATTCAAACACACATTTGGAATGTTGATGTAGAGTGACACTGCAGGATGTGTTCTCTCGCTGCTGCAGTCAGAGAAGCAAATGTTCCCTCATCTTCCTTTAATCACAAATTATAGTGCATAACTAGCCAGGTACAAAGACTCCATCATTAACAGCAGTGACCAGAGGCAACACAATCAATACAGTATTAAGAACTCATTTCTCACATAAACCCAGTTTGTGTATGCAGGCTCGTTAGCCGGGTGGTTCAGCATCTGTGTGTTACCATCAGGTCTTCAGAGATTTACTCCTCATAACTCAAAGCAGAAGGGGTCAGGATTTTTTTTTAAGATGAGGTTTTTATGCTGTAATAAGTCAATAAAGGTAACGTATGTTTACATATGTTATTGGAATTCCAGTTAATGTCTTAATTTATTGGAAAAATATAATAAATAAATCATACTTGTACTTTTATTTTTGACAGCGTGAACAAAAACAAACGCTGTTGTTGTTTTTCTGCATAAAAAATGTGTCCTCTTCCTCCTCCATGTTGCATCAGCAGATTTGTGCAAAGATCACAATGCTCTAGCTAAACACCGGCTCCACTGGCTGCTTTGTATTTGCGTTGCATTTTAGTGTTTAGTCACAAAGCACAACCTCTGATGTGCTTTTAGATTTAGAATGTGCAGTTAGTTGAAGCCTGCAACTTCACCTCTAGATGTCACTAAACTCTGCTCTGTCTGCAAGAAATGCTAGTTTTTATCAACACAGCTTCTAAGTGTACATTTTCAAAAGTTGACATTAATTTTCACTTTAAAATGTGTGATACTGCTTCACTGTCTCATATTACAGAAACAAATATTATTATTAACTATAATTCTATAATATTAAGCTGGACAAAAGGAGCATCTGAAAAGTTAAAAATGCTTATACTTTAGAAATTATAATGGCTTTTTCCAACCTTTAAATACTATTTTACGATATTTAAAATATTTTAATTTGAAAACACAAAATATGTGTATAGTTTCGACACCATAACACTGGATTAAGAATTCACTATGCAACCAAACAAAATGTATCTGAGTTGGTCTGAAACCTGAAACATCAGAAACATATGAAGATAATTACAAAGTCAACCTTCTGTCACCTGAAGAACATTTCCAGAATTAAAGGAGTAATGTCCAGATGTTGAAAAACTCATCCATCGTTTATCTTTAGTTAAACTGATTATTGCAACAGTGTCTCCCCAGGTCTGCCTTAAAAATTAATCAGACAACTTTCAGCTGATCCAAAATGCTGCTGCTCACATTCCCACTAAAACCGGGAACATAAAGCACATCACCCCAATTCTACAAAAAAAAAAAAAAAAAAAAAAAAACCTCCTTAAGCTGATTTTCTGCAGCTTGGAGAGTAGAATTTAAAATACTTTTCATTATTTTATAAATCACAGTACATTAAATATCTGCTGTTGTCGTATCAAGCTTTCTGGGTCTGGTCTGCTCTGCATCTCCAAAATCAGAACCAAACGGTCTGATTCAATTTTTATGCTCCTGTAATCTGGAATAAACTTTCAGAAAACTTGAAAACTACTGAAACACTGAGTTCTTTTAAATCATGGCTAAAACTCCACCTGTTTATAGCTGCCTTTGATTATCATCAACTCAAACATCCTAAAGTGTTGCCTGTTTTTCAGCCTGTCAACATTTTTTCTTACTCTGACACTTCAATGGAATGTTTTTTGTTGTTTTATTTTCCTTCTAATCATGCAAAGCACTCTGAATTACCTTGCTGAAAATGCACTTTACAAATAAAATTACCTTACCTTAAGAAAAACATAGAAAGGGCTTTTCCAGGATTAAGAGGAGTGGCTCTACTCTGAGCTTCTCACCCTATGTATGACGGAGAGCCCAGACACCTTGCAGAGGAAACTCATCTCCTGTCCTCCATCTCCTTCATTCGGTCACAACCCAGAGCTTGTGACCACAAATGAGGATGGAACGTAGATCAACTTGTAAATCTAGAGCTTCACCTTTCAGCTCAGCCCTCTCTGCATCAAGACAGGCCAGTACCATCACATCACTGCAGACGCCGCACTAGTCCACCTATGGATCTCTCACTCCACTTTTTCCTTCAGTCGTGAATAAGACCCCTGAGAAGATCCCAAGCATGTCATCAGTTTCCTCTCAAAATGGTCTTACCAGAATGCCCCAGATCACAACACATTTGAAATCATATCTGCATTTTCAGTTGCTTCCATAATGTAGTTATGATCTTTGGAATTCCTGTCTACCTAAGGAATTTCTGCACCTCTACCGTCAGTTTCAGTCACTGCTGAGGGAACTGTGCACCACTCAGATGGTCAGTCTGAAGTCACTTTCATTTTCAAGTTCAAGTTCATTTTTCAAAATGATACAATACACATTACTGAATAATACATGAGATTATAGCCAAGTGGCTAATTTCCATCTCTAGTCTCACCGACAGATTGATGTTAAAGCACAATAATAAAAACAGAGATAAAAAACTAAATAACACAATACATAAGAAATGCATAAAACAATCTTAAACTGTATTAGGTCTTTGCATTTACTCAATGTTGACATTATTGGCTTTACATTTTTTTGTATGAAATTAGAAGTGACAGCTCCCTCATCTCACTCTAAATTGTTTCAAAGTGTGCGTATCACAATAGGAAACACCCAAAGTAGTTTTCCCAGAATTGAATTTCCTGGAATCGAACAGTCACTCCTAGAACTCGATGAGTCTCACTATGACTATCCCAACCACACACAGACACACATTGCTCTTTCATATTGCTGTCTGAAGCTTTTCTTCTAGCTGCTGATCACTCTTCCTCCTTCTGCTCATTGATGTATACAGTAAGATGTTTTCTGATGCATGTTGCAGACGGACTGCAGTTTGAAAAACCCACAACTTCTTTTTGGTCTCTTGGATCGATTCGGACCTGTTCATCCCTCCTCACTGAGCTCTGATTTCTACTTCAGCAGTTTACAATGTGTTGGGGACCGGAGTGCAGATAAAATGTCTTCTGCATGAGAAGAGTGGATTGATGGTTGCTGCATGGTGAGAAAGTAGTGAGTGTACATTGATCATTATTGGTTTTACTGAGAGTTTGGGTGGGGCACAACAGCAATAACATGTTATGGATTTGCTGCAACTGATGCCCATATGAGTCTTCTGTACTCCATCTAAGTCATATTTGGTCACTATGACAATAAGTCTTGTGAATGCTCTTAAAAGGAATTCTCACACTCAATCACATATAACGGACAGCCCACTGTGCACCAGAATACCTTCTCTGCAAAAACCATCCAGCACTGGTCAGTATTGCCATTGCAACACAGTCTTAATTCTGTCTGAAATGGACCAAGCTGACTTTAACATAACAAAAGATCAGGAATATGGAGATGCCAGAGGGGAGAAGAAGAAGAACACCAGGGAGGAGATTCACTGATGTTCAGAGTTAGTGTAATAAAGCCAGAAACAAAGGATAGGATGAGATGGAGGCAGATGTGCAGACCTCTGAAAGAAGTGGTTGGAAGATTATTTCACAGACAGCTTTGTGTTTCTCTCCTCCACTACTGAGATGTTTCATTTGACCATGGTATCAAATTGGGAAGTTGATGCCGCAAGAACACAAAGGGATTCCTCTGAAAATTACTCAACAAAGGTTGTATTTGTGTCAGACTGCCTGCGCAGTAAAAAAGGACATCAACATGTCAGGAGACAATAAATCTTCAGGAAGATTTTTTACTGCTTTGACTTGTTTTTCTGTCAACCCACACATTGTTTTTTTTTAGCTTCATCCAGAGCTTTATCTTACCTCACGTCGTGGGAGTCTTTTTTCTTTTATCTGACAAATATCACTTACTCCAATCAGGGATAATATTACACCACTGACCTATGACACTTGTTAGAGGGGGGGTGACAGCAAAATTAATTCAGTCCTTAATATTTATTTAGTAGAAGCAGAAGAAATTGTTAACTGAGCCAGTTTGACACATGGACCAAATTGTGACGGTTAGATGAATCTTCAAAAGTGCAATTCTTTTAAGGTCTCCAGTGGTCAGTATCAAAAGTGGTGAAAAGCAGGAACAGTAACAAGTGGATGAGGTTAAGGCTCCTTGATGCACAGAGGTAGGATGTGTGGTTCAATCTAACAGAAGTGACTGTATCTCAAAGTTCTGAAAAAAGAGAATATTTCTGGCTGATGGTTCTGATAGAAAGATTCAGAGAGTATTGTAGTTTGTTGCATATGCACTAAAGTATGCCTGATTGGTGTATGAATGGTTTTAGTCACTTAGTGTGTTGCTATGCTTCATGCAGCATAAATAAGTGTCCTCTTCCACTGAGAGAAAAGGACAGTATGGCTACCCTGCTGCTGAAGTCAAACTATTAAAATTGTAAGATGTGCATTTAGAGTTTTTTAATTTAGCAAAATAAGCATATCAAAATTAAAAAGACACAGATAAAAATGATATACTTCATAAAACCACACATTTTTTTGAGGAGAAAAACATCAAAGATGTCTGGAAAAAGTCATTTATATAGGAGCTCCAGAGAAAAATGAAGAACTGGCAGCTAGTGCTCATCAAACTGTGATAAAGTGACAACAGCAGCTCGCTAATGAAGGAAGCGCTACTTACACCAAAACCCTTTATTCTGTTTTACATGAAGTGATTGCACATATTAAATGTATTTATAAAGATAGGTTTCTATGTTTTCACAAATTAATTTTGATACAAGATAAATTTTCAAGTCTATTTTTGAATAAATGCAATAAGTGCAACTTTATTTTTTTAATTCTTAGGAAGACAGTGTCTGCTTGATTTTTTTCTCTACTTGAAAACCCCAATCTAAAGAACATACATTCTAGTTTTTGTCATATAGATCTTGTCATATTCTGCTCATTTCGATGTTCCTTATTGCTGAAAGGGAGTCTTCTAAATCTGTGTTTTGTGTTTAGATTCCTAGTTCAGTTGCATTCAGTTGCCTTTGATCCTTGTTAGTCTGTTCACCTTTATTTATAGCTTATTTAACTCTTAATTCAGTTCTTTTGTGTTAATTAGTCTCTTTCCCTCAGTTTCCCAGCCTGCATTGTGCCACAGCTATTCCTCCTCTCCCCTGATTAGTTCATCTGATTCCTTTGTCATTTTCCACCACTGCTCACTATATATGAGTGGATTTCATTGTTCATTGTTGGATTCTTCAATTACTCTGCATGACCCATGGTTCCCCTCTAAGTTTCCTTCTCCATTCATTATTAGAAAAACTCTTCAGTTCTGCAAGAGTCTCTGAACTTGGATTCTTTACTAAACACACAACAAAATCCTCTCTTTTTCTTGCATTTCGGAAATTAAACCTCTTATAGAGAAATGTTTTTACTGAAGAGGTTTGTTGTTATTTTGTCATTGCAAAAGAAAATAGGGGCACCATATTGCTCCCAACCCAGGGTAGCATCCTTCTACATCCGGCCGTGGCTTCATGTCTGTTTATGCTCCTTTACATGTGATTTGTTGAAAATATCAATAGGAATTAAATGGGGGCACATCCTTGTTTTCTACTCTCAGTCCAACATGTGAAATTTGAACAATAACAAACATGAAAACACACAAAGAAAGAGACCCGTGCAACACTACACACTGAACTTTGCAAGAGTGCAAAACCGAGAGTAGGTCTTGAGGGAACAGGAAACTGGCTTCCCTCCTCCCCCCTTCAATTCAAGCCCCCCACCCCACCCAACTCCGCCGCTCCCCCCACCTCCTCCCCCTCGCTTTCCTCCCTCCCTCCTCCGGCACCACGCTATAGCAGGGAACTAGGCAGGCCAACTTGCAGAGTGCAGCTCAGCCTCGATAGCGGCTGCTTCCAACTGGGGCTTGTCGGAGAGCATCGCACCCCCATGTGCACTGCTGTGCCCGCTGGATGTTGAAATCGCGCCGTGCGCCTCGCCAGGAGCCACCATGTCCAACCCAACCCACGACCCGTTCTACTCCTCTCCGTTCGGACCTTTCTACAGAAGACACTCGCCCTACATGGTCCAGCCCGAGTATCGGATCTACGAGATGAACAAGCGGCTGCAGACGCGCACAGAGGTGAGTCCGCCGGACGTGGCCGTCACACGAAAACGGGACACTGGACGAGGCAGAGTTGGGAAGGTCCACGACGCGGAAGGGAGGGAGGGAAGAGTAGGGTTTGGAGAAAGATAAGCCGTGACGGTCCGTCATTCAGGAGACACGGCTGCCAAAGTGCCAAACATTCCTGAGGTGAAAGTAAACAGCAGCGTGTGAAGTCCACGCTGCAAACACGCAGCACTTATTTTAATCTTGGGACGAATAGGTACGATTTTTAGTGACAAAGTAAAGGATGAGTGCAGGAGTGGCTCACATGTGGCTATTTAAAGTGCTAAACTGCGTTGCACAAGTGTCACCTGTGATCCACCTTAAGCGGGAAACTCCAGTGAAATCAGGATTTGACAGTTTTAATGGAAGACACGTTTCAAAAGGGAGTGCGCTTACAGGAAACTGAAGAGTGGAATTTAAAATAAAGAAGTCGAAAAAACTATCCGACTAGGCTGCAGTGACTGAGGCAAAGTAGCTGTATCACCTCATGTAACCCATTTAATTTGCATACATTTACATATTGCCTGGCTTTAAAATATTTCCATAAACCCTCGGAAAAGAGTTTCTAAGTTCATGGAAGAGTTTCTGCTAAAGCGCAAATCCACCGTTCAACCCGTTTACGCCAAACTTCCTCAATGAAAGTGGTCCTGATTGCAAATGTATGATTGCACATGGGGACGAATTAATTTCGTGTCAGTCTCCTGATGCTCCAACTCGTTGGGAGCTAAGCGTGTGTGGCGTACAGTGTCATCCAGCCTGAACCTTTGCTGATCCCACTGTGAGCTGCATGGAGAGCATCTGTCTCCGGCAGCTGTTCTGTGATCACACATGTGTGAATCTGCAGATAAAAAGTTCATCTGGCATGTCAAGTTTAAAAGAGATGGACGTCTTAAGCAAAAAGCAGTAAAAATTTTGAATTAGTTTTAAATTATCCCTGTTCTTCATGTTTCAAGATTTCACCATAAAAATATTAAATCTATCTCCAAACTTCTGCTTGTACAAAAATGTGGAAATTTGTAAATATAGAAATTCTAAGATGCCAAAAGCAACATATTCTTTTACGGCGCAAAATAAAACCGAAATATACCTAAAATGCTCCGTCACTGAATATTTCACTTGCCATGCTTTCAATTTTGATTACCGATTAAATATTTGTGAATTTGGATGACTTTCAGTCCCAGGCGAACACCTCATACAGATCTTGACATGTTCTTGAAGCTCAAGACAAGTTGGGACATTATGGAGATGTTAAAGAAAGAGAATAACAAGGAATATTTGTGTTGATGGCATATTAATCTTGCCATTCAGCAATTACAAGACATTATCAGGTTTTTGTATGTAGCTTTTATAAACTAAATAATCAGCATATAGTTTCAGCTTTTAATATGTTGTATTCAAATTAAAATTTTACACATTTAATACTTTAAAACAGTTTTTTTATGAAATGCTTGAAACTGAATTGTCCTTCCTGCAGTTATTTTTGTCTAAATTCGGGCTCCAGTTGAGTTACTGCAGTCTCTTACAGAATGATGCTGACTTTCCAGAGGAGGAACTTGCAACTTTAAGCAGACCGACCAAGGCAATGTTGCTGAGATGCAGCAGCAGCAGCAGCAGCCTCAGTCTGATGCATTATTCATGCAGAGCCCCAATGGACCTCAACTCCTGTAGCACACATACCCAGAAACCAAGTGCAATCACCACGCACACAATCTCAGACGCATGGACACGTAGGCACACGTTTCCAGACGTTTGCTCAGGTCTAGGTGCACTTCCATTTAAACCAATACTTTAACCTCCAAAATTCTGTATTTTTTTTATATATTTCATTTTTTTGTTGCTGTTGGTTTGAGTAGCGATTTGCCTTTCTTTCTTTCTTTCTTTCTTTCTTTCTTTCTTTCTTTCTTTCTTTCTTTCTTTCTTTCTTTCTTTCTTTCTTTCTTTCTTTCTTTCTTTCTTTCCTTCCTTTCTTCAGTAGTCAGGATATGCATCATATGCTTTGTGCATATTGTTTGACTACTGAAAATTATGTACTATAGGAGAGAAAAAAAGCCTTGAGTTTTGTTTGAATCCAGATGTGCCATATAGAGGGGTTCAGGCTTTTAACATAATTATATCTTAATTATCCTCATGAAAGGAAAACCCAAACCACAATTTTACCTAAAACTGCTTCATTTAGTGAAGAAAAAATTCTTAACTTTGTAGAGATGCTATATTTGTGTCCTGAATCTTAACTGAGACATTGAGTGGATACATGTCATACTTTCCACATGAAGCTGCAGCCGTTTATGTGGTCAGCTGCTGGACCGGACCGTGCATGAGAAGTCAGTGTGCCGCTTCTCATTACTGAACTTTAAAAGACAGCTCATATTAATAAACTACACCAGTTGAAGTATGAGGGTCAAACAAACAATTGGGATATTTGGAGAGAAATCTGGAACATATCTCTAAGTTTATAGACAGTACTGCTGGAATTAAATTGCTGTTATTTCTATTCTCTGACATTATTAAACTATCAAATAAAAATGTATTGATCATTTCCTTTGCTTCATTTAGTGAAGCAAATGAATTCAGCTACATAAGCTGAATTCATTTTTGTTTCATTTCAAAACAATTTAGTGTGCATTATACTATTTTGACTTCTGGGATCTTTGGTCTTTTTTGTGTGAATAAGTCGCAATAAAACTTAAATAACTGAAATGTAAGCAGATTTATGTGGCATGAACTAAGCAAATCACTGCTGCAGACCATAATGAAAATCTCTAGCATTTAACTAGATTTAAAAACTGGGACAATTCCTAGTAGATGTCATATGTCATTTAGGAAGGAGATCATTTTAGACCTCCTTTCTTTAAGCTTTGCTAAAAGTATTACTACCCTGAAACCTCTTCACATTTTATCATAAACAGTCACAAATTTCAGTGAGTTTTATCTGGATTTTATGTAATAGATTGTCACAACTTAATAACTGTATGATGAAAAGGACAAATTATTTATTAGATAAAGTATAAATATAAATAAATAAATAAGTATAAATGTAAAAAGCTTGGTTTCTATTCATTCCCATTTACTACAAAACCCCTTAAATAAAATCAACAATTTGCCTTCAGATGTCATTTAAAATTCGGTGTATAATGTAATTTCAATCAAAATCCAGCTGTTTTAGTAACAGACTCAGAAGTTTGTTGGAGAATATGGGTGAACAAACGTCAGGGAGAAAGTTGTTGAAGTTTAAAGTTGAGATCGTTTCAAAATCAAGATCCCAAACTTTGAACATGTTGCAGAGCATTACTGTCTGTGGAAAAAGTATGGCACAACTACAAACCCACAAAGACATGGCCATCCACCTAATCTGACAGACCGGGCAGGAAGAATATTAAGGGGTCAAATGGTTGAAGATGACTCTGGATGAGCTACATAGGCCCACAGCTCAGGTGGTAGAATATGTGAACAGTGTAATTAACTGTCATGCATTCGGCAATCCAGTATATTTTATTTTGGCAAGTTTTAAGAAGTAAGCTATTATTAAAAGGAGGTAATTAGAAATTTCATTTGCAGTTTGAAACAAGTCAAAAAGAGAACAAAGAAAAACATTGGTAAGAAGTAAAGATGAGGCCAGAGTTTAACCTTTTGGGCTACATGCAAAACTCTATTTCTGATGGAAAACTATTACTTTTCATTATTTGGAACACAAACTCCCCAAATGTGACACTTTCTGGTGGCTACATGATGCTTTGGGGATGTTTTCCTTCAGCAGGGACTGGGAATTTGTTTAGAGTTGATAAATAGAACTAAAAACAGGACAATCAAGAAAGAAAACCTGAAAAACTCATAGGACCTGACCAGATGTTCATCTTCATGCAGAAGCGCTTCGCAAAGCATACAACCAAATAGAAAGGTTGACATAGTCCCCATTTAATTCTGATAGGAATCTTTCCCAACACTTGAAATTTTACTTCAATGCTGCTCTCTTTTTAATCTTGAGATACAGTGCAAAAATTTCTTTAGTCTCTGTATGTTCAAATAGAGGCAGTATTTATAAAGACTTGGGGAAAGATGGTTCTGCAAAATATCCACTCAAGGGAATTGCATACATGTGTATGCCTCACTTTTCAGTGAAAGTTGTAAAACAAAAAACACATTGAAGTTCGTGACTGTATTGGGTTTACAGTGTGGGAATACATATAAGAGGCACTGTAGGTGTGCATACTATAACATTTTTCAGAAAAAAGTAGGTTTACTAAGTGAAAATAGAGTTTAAATTTAGTACTCAGTGAGATAATTTATTTGTGGTGGTTGTTATATTGTCACGGTCCAGTCAAAACTCTTAATCTTGCAAGCAGATGCTTAATGTATTGAAAGAAGTGGAATCATTGGCTGCAACAAAAAGCTCAAACTGCACTTGGCAACCTGCTGAGGCCAAAATGACTCAGGACTACTGCTTTTGCTGTTGATATTAGTCGTTTTTTAATCGGTTCTCTTACTATGCTGCAGTTTGGCACCGCCTTCTGGAAAAGTGCTCATAGAGTTGAGTGATGTTAATCCTTCTTTTTGAAATTCTCTCACTTGTCATGTTCATTGGTGGGTCTATGAATTATTCTGTTACTGATGTAGGCAAACAATAGTGGGAGCAGACTCACCTGTAGCAAAATATCAAAATAGATTATTGTAGTCCTGAATAATGACAGTTGTTAAAGTGAAGTCAACAATACGCACGCATTTGCTGGTTTGACATGAGAAATGCAGTAGAGCTTCTTTATTTGTTCTGACATTTACATTTGACTGTACACATATTCACATCAGTGAGGTTTGTTTCTTAATCTTACAACAAAATGTGTCTTTATTTAACTTGATATGCACGTGGGTGGAGAGATATAAAATGTAGAGCAGAGCCAGTGCTAATGATTGCACATATAATCTAGCCTTCTGTTGCTTACTTTAACAGTCAGTTTTATGGTAACTGGTCAACAATACTTCTGGTTTTCTGTTTCTGATTGTCTGCTTAGAAACTACAGCCAAAATTCTTGGAGTTTGTTCAAAAAATAAAATAATAATGGATTATAAGGGTAGTTATTTTTATTGCAATTCCCTTCATTCTGTGCTTGTTAGTGCTGCTGCTTTGGATGAATATGGGCTCTGATTCGAACATCGACTGAAGTATTTCTTCGTGGAGTTTGCATGTTCTCCCCTGTGCATGTGTGGGTTTTATTTGAGTACACAGGCTTCTTTCCACATGCTAGAAAGACACACTGTTGGTTAATTGTTGTTTCTAAATTGACCTTATGGGTGAGGCTGTTTGTCTCCATGTTGGTTCTCTAAATGGGCCTGCAGCCTGTGCCTCGCCTCTGTCCCCACGATAGTAGGGACAAGCTGCAGTCACCCTGCAATGCTCAACACTGTATTTCAGATATTAAATTAAATGCATTACGAAACACACAAGTAACTATTCATGCATGTATTCAATATCTTCATCAACTAAAGCCAAGGAGCTCACATCTATGGTTTAAAGGTGTTGCTAACAATCAGGTCAGTTTTGTTTCCATAGAAGACAAACAAAACGTCACACAATTTAAAATTCGGACTCATTCATATCTGAAAAACGTGGCTGTGAAAGTTCAAACCTAAGAGATAGATTAACAGTTTCATTAAGAAGAAAAATTTGAAATTGAACTTGAAGTCCTGTGAGTCTTTGCAATAAACCCACAATGGTTTGAAGCCTGCTGTTGAGTCTTGTGCAACAGATATACTGGTAAGTCTTTTATATAGCAACTCTTTATACTGAGAAACACTAATAATAAAAACACAAGGGATTTTAGTGGAGTGTCTTCTAGAATTTCTGATCTCTGCTATCTCTCTATAGACATTTTGCAAACCTCCAGAACATTTTAAATTTTGAGAAAATTCTTAATTTTGAGAAAAGTAAAAACCTTGTAAATCTTGCAACTGCAGTTTAACATTAATCCTCATGCTATTCTATGCATGTCATGTCTCAGTCTGTACTGATGAGTGTTCACTTGCCTCAACATGCAGATTGCTTGAAATGGCTCCAACTAATGGCAAGATGCACTTTTTTTTTTATTGCAGTTAGACACTAAGAGAATTTAACTTTCAGATGGCCAAAAGATCCTGAAATATTTTTAGCCCATCTAAAATGTATTTTATGAATCTCCAGCATACATGTCACAATTAACAAGGTGACGGAAAGCTTAAAGGACAACAAAATATTTGAATTGATCTCTTTAATCACCAGTCTGTTTTTTCAACTATTTGTTTAGTTAGTTTTATTCAATAGTAACTGATGTGAATTTATTTACATTATCTCACTGGGGGCTTCTTCTAGAGCATAAACCTA
The DNA here is from genome assembly GCA_922788865.1 of Poeciliopsis turneri. Taxonomy (NCBI): domain Eukaryota; kingdom Metazoa; phylum Chordata; class Actinopteri; order Cyprinodontiformes; family Poeciliidae; genus Poeciliopsis; species Poeciliopsis turneri. The sequence continues at coordinate 5,085,414 of CAKLNU010000112.1, read as the reverse complement.
AATCAGAATTAGGATTAGAAAAAAAGATTTGACTAATTATTCAGTAAAATTTTACACTGCCAGAAAAGAGCAGATTTATATTTAAATATCTTTGTAATCTGGATATTTTTATTATAACATTTCCACAGCCAGGTTTATGTGTAGACTAAGCTAACAAGCTTTTTACTTTTCTTGAGTTTGTTGAAGAACCTGTAGACTTTTATTTGTAGCAGCAGTTCTATCTTTATTTTAATCTTTTTTGGTTTTGTCAGGACAAACAAGAAGTAACCCAGATATTAAAATTATTCAATATTTCTGTTATCTGACAAAACAACTCTCTACCACTGAAAGAGAATAATTTATCCTAGTAAATTAATGTGACATGCTCTGTTGGGTTTGTCAGTTGGACTCCTGCATTTCTGTGTACTGACAAAAGTTTCCTCAATACGCAGAAAAATTTTTCTTGTGTGTTTTGTTTTCAGTAACAATCTTTGCACCTGCCCCATAGTTTCATGGAAATATGGCCTAATAAAAGCCAACAGCGCAGCTGATCGCATGTTTGTCTGGGATCAGAGCTCACCTTTGAACTGAAACCTCTGCTGCCACTAAAGGAGACCCTAGTCCTGTGATTACTCAGGGTCTGTTTCTATCCCAACCTTATTACCTGCTCCATTCATACTTATTACCTGGCTGGCTGTATTTCTGTGCCAAACCAACTGCTATCCCATTACCTTCATTTTAGTGAACGTGAACCTGCGCTGACCTGGTAATCTAAACAGGCTGTGATGTGGGTTTGATGCCATGCATATGGTGTGACCACATTGTTTCAGTGCTGTCACGCGGAGGGCACAGACCTCCGGCGTTTGGAGGGAGCTGCGCTGATTTGTGGGGGAATTCGACACTTAGGCATATGCAAATGTACAAAGGCGGATTAACATTCAGAGGAGGAGCTTGGTCGACCTCAGCTGGTGCAGGGCCATTAGCATAGAGGACATTAATATTCAGCAGCAGAGAGCGGAGACGCAGAATAACACTGTAAGTAAAACTACAACACAGAGGGAGAAACAGGAGGAAAACAAAAGCATTTTAATGGAGCCGCTGCAATAATACCCGGCAGGTTGTATTCAGAGGCTTCGCTGCTGCTGCTGCTGCTGACAGTGGGTCTAATGGTCACACTCCTCCTCAGCAGATAGACATGCGATCAGTAACAATGATTGGCAGGCCTTTTATTGGATTCTTGTGTCTATTGCACATAGTTAGTCTCATTCTCATTATTTAAATGGGCCTGCAGACCTGACTCATTGGCTTCTCTGTGGAACTGGGGGAACTGGAGTGTTCATTATGGTAAAATCCCTTGTTCCTGTCAGGAGCAAAGTGGATCTGTTCCCATCAGCGCAAAGTGTCAGATTGACATGAATAGGCTTATGGTGTAGAGGTCAAGTTGGCAGTTTGCTGTTAGGTTCACATGGAGGGATTAAAGATGAGCCACCAAGAACATAGCCAGAAGTTTGTGTTAGAGAATCTGCCTTCCTAAGACATACTGTACATTTTGGCCTTAATGGAGGCTTTTACTGTCTGTAGGTCAAATGAAAACTGACATGTATTGAGTCTGATATCACCGTTGTACTGGAAATAAATCACAAGATGTAGCACCCACCCAAGAACATCTGGTTCTTGTCTTCATCTGGGAAGTTCACAATCAGCGTCCAGTCAAAAAACTGCAGTAGCTCTGATATTACTGGCTACAGCTCCAGTATGCAATGATGTAAACCTGGCACCTGGGAAGACATGCTTACATCATACAGAAATTTGCTTTTAAAACACAAGTCTAGAGGCAAAAGCAAGTCAGCCGTCAAAGAAGGAGACCGGATTGAGCCACGATACAAGACTTCATGATCTCTGGCAGTTTGCACTCCTGTTTTTTCTTAGGAATGGACCATCTTGTGATTCTTTTAGGATGATTAAGTTTTTTTTTTTTAATTTAATTAAGATTCAAACGTTCCTTAGTAATGTTGATGATCCTTGTTCAGCTGGATCAGTGCTGATTTTAATCATTCAGTGATCCATTTAATGATTATTTTAACTGTATAAGAAATATGTCACATTACTCTGCACTGATTTTCCCTTCTACACATTAAATAGCGAAACAAAGAAAAAGCGACACAGACTCTATATTTCAAAAATGTCGTGTTTACTTCGCTTCACTGAATCAACAGCATTATTTTTATTTATTCCTCTATCAGCTGAATCTCTAATATGCTCCATTTTTATGATTCAAGGCTTATTGACAAAGAGCAGCCGTCTGCCTTTGTGGGCTTGTGAAACGTCGCTCAGTGCTCTCACATTAAAAACAAAGACATTTTGCATTTTCATAATTTGGCCAGTCACTGAAAGGACTGAATCACATTAATCCTGCGTCTCTTCGTTAAGTCCCCAGCAACATCCGCCTCGCTAAATTAAAGAATAATAGTGCTAAAAGGTGAGCAGGCAGACTGATCATTTTGAAGGGACAAAGTAACCTTATCCACAGAAAGCTGGTGTCAGAGCTGAATACCTCATGCCTGTTTATTGCTTTTTTTCTTAGAAAGCTGTTTTTTTGGTGTGAAATCTCTGAATAGACAGAAATACATAAAATTCAATTTACTGTCTTACAATAAGTTTTCCATCTTGTCTTATTCTTCTATTAAACACATTAGAAAATAATTTAAACACTCATGATCAGTCACTGACATACAAAAATGTAATTAATCTATTAATTTTACAAAAATGTATCCAACAACTAAGACACAAACAGTTTGTTGCTACTACTTGACTTTCTATTTGATGTTAAAGCTCTTCCTTTATATTATATAAAAGTACTGCTTAGAGATGAATATAGGTAATTGAAACAATATGTGCCCTAATATATGACATGGATATTAAAGATTTGGACTAAGAATGAATAATGTGAAAAAGTGTTCAAGAGTTAAAAGTGAAACCTGATTTTCTTTTTTTCCAAAATACAATGAATGTAGCACCAATGTGACATATGCCTCATAAATGTTGTTGCTTTCTTCATAAAAGTTGAATAGTCATGTTTGTAAATTACAATCTAAACAGACTTACCATTAGTTAAATGTTCTTTATTAGTCCATCAACATTTTTTTTTACTTAGTCACAAATTGAAAGAAAAATGAGGGCATGTTCATAGATCAATTAGTTCAGGGATACTCAAACTTTCTTGACATGTCATGGTTATTAATCAATAAAAGAAGAAGTAAAAGTAAACCAAATCAAGGCCTGTTTTCTTTTGAGTAGAAACACAAAAATCTAAAGTATAATTGACGCTGACTTTACAACTGCTGCTATAGACTAAAGGTAAAGGTTTCTGACTTGTAGCAAGAGTTTTTTGGTTTTCTGAGGAAACAAACTCGCACTAGTCCACGAATGATTCGGGTACCTTGATTATTAAAATTCCTTGAGGCAAATTATCTGCCTGTAAGCTTAGTTAAATTATGTTCTACTATTTAGCGCACCGTATTCCAGTCACGTGATTATTTGTGTTGCGCATTTACTTCCGCCTGCTAGTTCTTGACAATTGCTGAGTGCTAGCAGCATAATGTCCAATTTTCAAGGTGGGTCCATGGCATCTGGGGGGATTTCATTGATTTATGATAATATCTGGGTTTTTACTGTTTTTCAAGGGACCAATAGGCATTTTTAAAATGAATGGCGTGATGTATGGAAACAACAACCTTTTTCCTTCCGGAGATGCTTCCTAGTGGTGATGAAGAGCGATCGGCGCTAAAGTTTATGGCGGTTCTTTGGATACAGGTGGAGCGGAGACGGATGCAGATATAGATTTGCAGCCTGATTTTGACTCACCCTGATTTGATAGCTTTCAACACCAGAACCACAATGGGTCAAACTAAAAGAACATCTTACTTGGTCAGATCTGGTGGTTGACTTACTTACTAACTCTTCATCACCTTCATCTCTTATTTAGCAGGAAGGATTATTGACGTTTCTGCTCCAACAGCAGTTTTGTCTGCCTGCAGGTCACTCAGAGATTAGCAACTGTCAGTTCCGCTACAGGTCATTGAACGTCTTGGTGGATCCTCACTTTGAAATTGGATCTTGATGAAGAAAGTTACTAAATGACCCTGAGCACCAGTTCAGTGCACAGAAGAAAAACAGCAAGATTTTTACACAAAAATAGCAAATTCTATGAAGCTGATCCGATTGAACAAGAATTTCCAATTGGTCTACTGGCTCTGTCTTTGAGTCAGAAGCATCTGGAGGAGGAGATGTCAGGAGTGCTTATTAGCCAATCAGAGAGGTTTTATGGTAAAGCCAGTGATTCAACAGATAAAAAAAACAATTCAATTGATTGTTAAAAAAACCAACCCCCCCCCCCAAAAAAAAAAAAAAAAAACAATAAAAGACTACCTTTTAGGTATAGAGACATTTTACTCTCTCTATTTCATGACTGGAGCTTTTTTTCATATTCAAAGGAGACAACATATGATTAATTCTACTGAATCCACAGAGATTTATATTCAAAGTTCAGCTCACAAACCAATATTTAAAATTATGACTTATATTTCAAACCTTTTTGAAATTTAAATTTTCTTAGAAAACAAAAATCTGACATTTTTTGACAAAACTCTTGCAGAATAACATGCCAGTTTCAAAGCTTTTTTTTATTAGATTCTCAGAAGCTTCCTATGGGAATTAGAGGTTATTTTGACTCAATTTAAAAAGTCTGATAAGGACACTCTGAAGTGACCTTGGTAGGAGGAAAGTAGTTTTTGTAATTGATCAAATCAGACGTATTTATGTACATTACATTGATGATTCTGTTGGCTCTCATTTAGCACAGCTGAACAATTTAATGTGGTACTGCTTTAAATATTTGGATTGTCAAATGTGTAATGTAGTAATATGTACTCTTAAATGCTTATTTTTGCTTCAGTGTCAAAAATAGTATACCCTTACAGATTTTATGATTTCTGTCCTTATGTGAATGCATATACAAATGGTGCTTCTTAGCACATTGTATGCATGATGTTGGATAAGGATGTTTCCAGAAACTCGTGAAAATGTATAAAAAAAGAAAAGAGCTCCGGTGAAATCACAAGCGTCAGTCACATCCAGCAGGATGCTCGGACAATGGACCCACCTTTTTCCTGGCTCTTTCCCATGGTTCCTTCCAGGCAGCTCTGCCCCTCAGATAACAGAGAAGACAGACGTGCCTGCAGTCAGTCTATGTCCTGTTGTGTTCTTTGTTCAGCATGGTTGACAACTCCGTCCTGAAACTAAGAGGTCACAGGTTGAAATCTTGGATCTGAAACAGTTTGTGCTCATATTGTTTGGCAAATATTTGAGTGACACAGTGAAAGCTTGAACTGTGGGAAATTAGTTATTCAAATTCTCCTACTTTTTTGGAATTGTGACAAAAATCCCCCAACAAACAAATTTTTTTAAATGCCCCATGTTTTGGGTTTTGGAAAAAATCTGGATATTCTTGTCGTTTTCTGTTGCTTTTAAAATGTACTTCCTAAATGTAACATGTGGCAAACTTTTAATTATCTTTTATGGTGAACATTTCTTAAATTTATTTGAATTAAAACACGTTGAAAAACAATTTGGATGCCTTATAGACCATTAAAAATTCAAAAGTGAAAAATCGAATTTGGCTTCTCATACCTTAAAGAAAACCGGAAATCTTTGTTAGTCAATAAAATCTTCATCCATTATGTTCAATAATAAATTATAAAATGGGCAAGTCCTCAGAGACACTAACAGCCATTTGAGGCTACACATCCTTGTCTTTGTTTAAATGATTATATCCAAATGCTAATGGTACTATTGCAAAACTAACGTTCTGGTCAATGTTACAGGTGTCATATTGCATAATATAAATAAAACAAAAACATAAAATCATGAGATAGACTTCTAATCCCAGTGAAAGGGTTTTGATAGTAAATATGTGTGTACAAAAGATAGAGGAACAAAAGAACAAATAAAATTGTTTGTATGCTCTTAATCTTGGTCTCCCTGATCAGCTTTGTTAACTAATCAAGGGTTTATCTTCATTTCCGTAAGTCGAACAATTAGCAATCCAGAAGGTGTATCCAAAGTGGTATGACACCGGGTTTTATTGTTGCATGCAGCTTGGCTCATAAAAAGCTGTGCAACTCCAGCTGCATATTTTTACCAGTGGAAGCAGCAGCAGTGGAGAGGGAAGTTTTACTCGAGGGAGGTTTCACCAGCAGCCAGGCTCTGCTTTGTGCTGCTTTCTGGCTGTTTCATCATTTTGCTGATCAGCTGTTTGAGTCTAATGGAGTTTTCCATGTAAATGAGCTGAGCTTCATAATTCTGACCAAGGATGGAGACAGACTATAGACTGTAAATTTATTTCATCATTACTGATATTGTTATGGGTACTGCACCCTTCTCGATTAAATCTTTGCTGAAAAGTTGCACCTGTGACTCAGTATCTGCATCAGTGATGTGTCATTGCAAGTGTTGTAAAGCAGCTGATCTTAAACTTTTCAAGAGGGCTGGCTAATTGTGTATGTTGTGAAAGTTTCTGGATATTGTTTGATTTAAAAACTTTACCAGGAGGAGAATTGACTCTACACAGAATTAATGACCTTCTTGCAGTCTAGAGCAAGCTGTGACTCCAGAATTATTTCCTGTTTTATCTTTGTGAAACAAATTCATCTGGACACACTGGCACTGTAAATGTGAGCTTTGAGTGATGTCAACAATTAGCCTGTAAGTAGTAGAACATCAGACTAATTTTTAATCCAGTGAAATTATGCTCACTATTGATCTTGTTTGATTCATGAGGTCAGATGAAGCTGAAACAATCTTAACATTTGTGGAAACTCTTAACTGCTTTGGACAGTTTCACTGCAAGAATGATGTCAGGAATATGTTTGAGTCAAAAGTACACATAGGATTTAGCTACTGCATTGCTAAATCTTATTAATAGTTTACAAAAATATGATGTATTCATTTCAAGCATAATGAAAATACATTAAATAAAAGATTATACTGTGAAAATTAATCATGCTAAATTATTAAAAAATGAACTTGTATATTTATTGCTTATTTACATTTTGTAAACAAACAGCCTAAAAAACTTTGACAATAAATGTGGTCACTTGTTTTCTCCTTTACAAGTCAGAATATGGCTGGATTTTTTTTTTTGTTTCTTTGCACAACGGATACTTTCCACCCCACAACATATTCTCTTCTTAGCAAGTTTATTTAAATAAATAATAGGGGTGTACAACTTGATTTTTGAGCTCAAGCTCTGATGTACTCTCTGTTAGAATGTAAGACAAATTATTTTTAATCACTAATTTGTAAACGCTTGTTAAGAAATTAAGTTATTTTCTTATCTTAAAGCTACTAGCATTTCCAAATCCCTCATATTTCTTGTCGGATGAAAGTAGTTATACACCAAATATTGCTGCCAGTGTTATTTTGGCAGGATGTGTCCACTGACCAAGAAAGATCTTAATTCTTACTTTCTCACCAGCTGATCTTTAACCAGAGCTGGGCGAGTGTAAAATCAGACAGTATCATCAGTCTCTTCTTACATTTCGCTTTTTAAAATATATCCCTGTTTATTTGGTTTCTAATATCACTGTGTAAAGCTTCAGGTGAGCATCTACATCTGCAGTGTTACATTAAAAATGTCCTAATAGCTTAATTTCTGAAGTAATCCTGTATGGCTGAATCTTCCTTCCCAGCAGCCTGAAACCTCATTGTTTAGTGCGCTAATTAGCTTAGAAAAGGGAAACACAATCCGGAGGACTGCAGTGGTCAGTGAGTCAAAGTCAGAATCTTTATCCTCACTCATCTTCATATTTCATATTACGTATTACTGAAGGACCATTTAAATAGTCACTTTTCTCAGGCCTGGTTTTACTTGGTCTCTTTGTTTAGCTTATTTTATTATATTTTACTTACTGAATGTTTTAAAATTTTTGTGTGTTGTAAAAGTTTTCTTTTTATATGACAAGAAGATAGTTTCTGATCTATTTTATTATTTTTGATTTTCAAAATCAGAACTTTTAGAGTCTAAACAGATGTCTTTAGTTCTTATTTCAGTTAGGAAAATATTTCACTTATCCATGTTTGTGAAATTAACCATTTTTTTCATAATCGGTTCAGGATTATGAAAGGATCTGGTTGCTGTCAGGAATGACAGCAACCAGAAATCACATACAAAACATAACATTATGGCTCTAAACAAGTAAAATACATAATTTGATTGGTAATGCTTACTTGTAGGGCCACTATGTCCATGTTTAATGGACTTCAGTCTTTTCCACTGCTGTTGTGTCTCAGAAGAAACATCTGGAAAAATACTAGTTAATTATGGTTTCCAGTTTACCCTCCTAATTATATTCTGCCCATTTCCAATTTTTTCATGAGTCATCTGTTATTATTTTTGTAAACTTTATTTAATAATCAGTCTCACCACAAATGCAACAAGTACAGAGATTATAATTTTACTTACAGACAAATATGAGTTTGTTCTGCTGCATTTTTTAGGTAGGTGAAAAAAAAATCTAATTTCTTAGTATTTGATCTGCTGACTGATAGATCAGATAGACTGATTTCTGTCACTGGTGGAATGGTCGGAGAAACACTAAACTAGTTTTGTCAAAGACAGGTTGAAAGGGATTCACTTGGTAAATTTAGTCTTTTGCTAAATAATTTGTGGTGCTGTCAGGGCCAGCAGGACCTTCCCTAGAAAATTGAAAAGAAAAAGTGTAATGTTTAAATCATATTTAATTTGATCTCTAATTTAATTTTTATTCTACAAACGAGCTGCTTATTGGAATTATTGAGGCTTCACTTTAATTTCCTACTTTAAAAAGTGCCTTAAACGCATCTGGAGAGCAGCTCTCCTCAGAACCTGCTGTACAAATTCAACTACACCTTCAAAAAAATACCATGGAACAGGCATGACTGACAGAATCATCAGCCAATCAAAATTGACATACAATGACGGCGTTTCCCACAGGCCCAGCTGTGCATAAAGAACGTCCATTGCATTCCACATCACTGTAGTGAACTTGGTATTTACAAAATGGTAACTGTGGGGTGCTGTGGTCACACAGGGGCAAAGCACAACCCACGTATTGAGGCCTTGGTCCTCATGCCGGTGGTCATTATCCTCTTTCTTGTTGAACTGCCTTCCAATAAAGACCAGCCAACAAAACCTTAAAAAAAAGAAGGTAGTTGTGTTTGCTTCAATTCCTGTTGAGATAGTTGCAGACTTATCAAAATCGCATATTTTAAGACGCCCTTTAACGGATAAATAAGAAATAACTAAAAATGGAAAATCCACACCAAGGGTGTATTCACTGACATAGACCAGTAAGAACTTTGTTAGACATTTTAAAAACTGTATCTATGAACGCTAAGAGTGGCTAACAGCTAGCACTGACCACCACAACCTGTGGCGTTTATTTACAAATAATGGGTGAGTTTTACTTTTCCTATATTCTCATACAAATTTGACTTAATTTTTTTCTTTTAATCGTTCAAATGTGCTATTTGAGCAGGTATGAATTGATGCAGAACTGAACTGGGAAACAGAAAAGTTTTGTTAAATTGCTGGCTGTTCAATCATATGCGTGGTTGCCTGTGTATTTTGTTAATATATACATTGATGTATTGGTTGATACTTGACATATTTTTATTTATTGGCATGATATTGGACGCCTGTTGCTCAGTGTGGTGCATAGTTACTGCATTGTCCTTCATAACTTGTATTGTTCAGGTACAGATGACGTCTATTAAAGGCTCTGACTGAAACCGTATGGCTCACCACTGTAATGATTCATAAGATCAAAAAAGATCTGTGGTATGTATCCGTAGCTTTTGCTTAAAAATACTGTATCATTTCAACCCCCTACAGGTGCTGGATAAGATTATACAATTATCTTATCTTAATTAAAGTAAACGAGATATTATCGATCTTTAAAATTTATTACAATTATGAAGCCAAAACTGTGTAATTCCTGCGTTTTTTTCCATTAGACTTTTATTGATTTTTTTTTTCTGCATGAACAGAGATACTTTTTTTTGCACATTTTACTGATATCTTGAGGAAAATATCCCCTGTCAGTAAGTCAGTGTCGCTCCTCAGTGTGTATCTGCAGCACAAGTGACTTTATTGCTGCTGTAGGAATCAATCCGGCTCCATTCTGGGTGAAAGCCAGCAGTCTTGAATGTTGTCTCCTGTCATTTTTCAAGCTTGTTCTGAATCGAGTTTCTCTCTTTAAAACACCAGACAAACGACTTGTGTGTATGTACTCTGACCTTTCCTACGTTGTTGCTCTGTGGCACGTATGTGAAGCAGTTCTGTGACTCCAGTGCATGAAGTCTGATGTAGGGAAAGAGGGACAATGGGAGGGAAGAAGAAGCCCAACTAAATTGGCTGATATGAAATTAAACTTGGGGACTTCTTCAGTGACTTCATCCAGAGAGATAAAGTTCATTTCTGGGGAACGTGTAGAGGCTGTTCAAGGGCAATGACTTTCTCCCGCTGCATTCATTTCTCTTCATTTCCATAATGTGTGGCAGGTGGCTGTATGGTGGCCAAATGCAGCAGCATGTATAGTCTGTACTCTAGACCCATGGGAATAAACATGTTGATGTCTAACATTAGTGTGTCCTGGATCTTAGAAATGATCGCAGCAATGGCTATATGGAGGGAATTGCTTTACTTTGTCAGTTTAAGCACCACTAAAGATACATTGCCAATGAGGTAAAGGTTTATTCTCTCAGTGATCTCTGTCTCTTTGTATTTATTTAGCATCTCACTCAGCCATACTGGGAAAACCAGAAAATAAAACAGTAAGTCCAAACCAAGTCAGCCTATTTTTGTTATTCTTTCTCTAACAAATATTAACTGTAAGGTTTTCAAAACAATATTGGATGTTTTTTAGTAAGCTATTGAAAAAAATAACAGAGCAGCATCATTATATGGAGGAAAATAGCTACAATTGTATTTAAAAAGTCAAATTAAGAATAAATAATAAATACAATTTTTACTACTTGCAGGAGTTGCTACTTACAATTTTTATACTTAGTATTTTTGTGTGTATTGCAAAACTGTAGCTTTTTCTTTTACAAATTATTTTATTGACCAGTGAATCTGGGTTTCATTAAAAATCTGTTTTTGACACCTTTTAACACGATCCACAGTAAAAGATCAACGAAAGTCTGTAATATCACCTAGCTGTGATCTGAATGTTGCAAATATGTGAGAATAGCCCAAAAAAGTGATTAAAAAAGATGCTGGAGATTAACTTTTATTCTTTTTGTTCCCACTGGATTAACTGGAACCACATTGAAATATCTCTTTGTCCAAATTATGGGTAAACCAGCTATCACCATTTTCATAAACATACTTTATTAAGACATGGAAATGACAGAAAATTCAGAAAATTATTCTGGAATAACAGCATGTAAAAAATCCAGGATAAAAAAATAGTAATTATGCCACTATGTGGTAAATTATATATGCATCCAACTGGATTATTGATGATCTTCTCATGGAACCAACAGTGGAAAACATCTTAAATAAATAGAAACATTTTTCCAGATTGCTGTGAAGTGTGGTTAATATAAATCAAATCTGATAATTGATTTGAAAGTGCTGGTAAAAAACTTTCCTCCATGATTGTCATAGTTGACATTGTCAGGTTTTAATAATAGATTAAAAATTACTTAGCAAGAAATATATTTTCTGCTTTAAGAAAATATAGCTGGGAACCTTTGTCCCAACTAATGTTTTAAAAAATCTGGACTAAATGTCTAAGGAGATCAAGTTATCGAAGAAAACAGTTTCTGTCTTGATTGGAGGACAGAAACTTTCGGTAAACTTGTTTGTAGCTCTTGGGATTCAATTAGAAGTTCTTTTCATTATTAAGCACATTTGTAAATTACGCAAATTACACAAAGACTGTAATTTAAGTGACATAGCACAAATCCTTTGCGTTTATTGTCAACTTATGTTCTTCAATGAGCTGCAGCAGTTGTGATTTTTTTTTTTGGGCGCTGTACATTTTTCTTTACACAACAGTCAGCTGCACTATGAACTATTCAAAAGCTGAATAGGACTTCAGTCATTGGTAATTCTGCAAGGTCAGGCCTTCGACACGCCTACACTCTTGAAGGCTTTTTTGACACAAGGGGCTAAAGATGATAACAAAAAGATTCGGACTGACAAAAGCTTCCTAGGAAACCAGTCCATGTTAAACAGAGGCAGTGGGAAAAAGTGAATGCAAGCATGTTTATAGTGCGTTGTTCTCTTTGAAAGCATGCCGGTTTGTTTGTGTATATATGCATCTCTGAAGGCATGCTTGAGTGTTTTCATGAAACTCTGACTGCCTTTCCATTCTGTATGGATGTTTCTTTATGCCAGGACTTAACCCTCAGCTCTGTTGCTATTTACTGAGGATCCTTACTATGCTGTCCGTCCAATCCACTTGATTCCCTGTAAATCCCCTGGGTCTGGCCTGTGCTGGTGATTTGTGGTTGGCTAGTGGGCAATTGACACATTGATAAATCCCCCTCAGATGGGGTACGATTCATTTGAATCAATAGAGCCTTATCGTCTGACGGGCGTCCAGGCCGTCACGGCTGCGACTGTGTCAGTTCACCTAAGGTCCCTTGGAGTCAGCCTGATTTGTTGCTTTTGACAACAAACATCGTCATGCCACGTGGTTCGTCAGAGAGTCCACGGGCGTGAATGAAGGCAGGATGTTGTCTGTCACTGGGTAGCAGCAAGGAGGACGGGAGACAGCAAGAAGGAGACAGATGTGAGAAGAGGCAGAAAAATATAAAAATAAAACAGTCTAGCAGCGGGGAGTGATGATGGCTTTTTTAAAATATTAAATAATTAGCTTTATTACAAAATTAAATCAAAACTACTTACACTCTTCATTGCATCAGGCTGTGATCCTTCTCTGAAGTTGGTTTAGTTTCAGATGTTGGTTTGTGTTTTCTGGCCTCCAGTTTCTCCTCTCTCTAGATCTCGAGTTTAATCTGGCCAGTCTGGCGGCTCAGCTTTGCACAAGTTGTAATTCAGTGTCACACCAGGACGAAGCTGTGAGGCGACTCCACTCTGCCTCTCAATTCTAAGCAGGACTTCATATTGTTATAGTGGGACATATACAGCTGTAGGCTTGGTCTGATCTTTGGTATCAAGGTAAATACATGAATTTGAAAAACATAGGCTTTCAAAAACTTTTAATCCTACTGGTTACCGTTTGATGGTGCAGTTGGTGTGTTGTATCGCAGCTACAGAAAATATTCAAAATTCTGCACGTGTATTTGAAAATTATAACTGTAGTTCATTGTAGATTTTAATTACATTATTCAATCAGTAAATCAATATGCTAGATTGTTAGTGCAGGATAGTAGCAGTAGGAGTTTAATTGTGTTGAATGCTGAAGCTAAATCCTGCTCATGAGCATGAAATTTGCTGGTTATTTTCAGATTCCTCTGTTGTCTGCATCGGGAGACTTTTCAATAAAGACACAAACAAAACCACATCGTCTGTGGCTGAGTCCTGCTGGGCCAAAAGCAGCTAATGGAGACAAAACAATAGACATCGTTGTCATCTCTGCTTCTATGTGAAATGCTCTCTTTCTTTAGGGTGGTCTCAGGCCTGAGTCAAACAGCGGGCAGGTGCCAAAATGAGCTGTATTAAGTTTGAGTGGACAACATTGTCTTTTGGAATGCTTTGGTTCAGAAAAATTGAAAACAGGAAGAGAAAGGAAAACTATTTGTGGGAAAGTAGCGCGTAACTAGTACCAAAAGAAAGAGGTTTTCTGTAATACAAACAAGTTCAGTAACCAGTTCTCATCACTCAGACATAAACTTCGGTGAAATTTACATCATGTGTTTCTGAAATACCTTTCTTAAACTCCAGCAGTGACTCCTGTGAAATGTGCTTTCTGTTTGGTTCAGGAAAACATCTGGAGATCCTTACATAAATAATTATACATAAAAAATGTTTGATTCAGGAATTAATCACAAAGATTTGATTAAATCTTGAATTCATATTACATCATACGACCAAGAGCAGCTCCACTTGACAAAATTTGATGGGAGAACAATATCCGATTGTTCGAATTATGAACTTAAATTCTATTATGTTTAAAGCCCATGCCTGCATCGAGAAAATGTAATTTAAAGTGTTAATATTGTGTGTTTTCTAATGAAGGAAAAACTTTTTATTTTTAGGTTTTACATAATGAAAATCATCAAATTCTGAAAAATGGAAAATGAATTTGCAATAGAATAGAATGGAATTGGGGAACAAATGAAACAATTTTATAGGGCCTTAGTTTAGTCAGTTCTCTGAAATCAGACTGTGCCATTTTTCACACTTTGTATCATAACAGGATCTACACATTTCCCTTCATGTTTTATGTTAAAGTGCACTTTACGGTCAGTTTACGTGTGTTCTTTTTTCTGTGTGTGAAAAAGGTTCTTTTATTTTTATGTCTGAGGCATGAGTTCTTCAACTTTCAGCTAAGTTTTTCTATAAAATCAGAATGCTCACCAAGCTTTACTGCAAAGATTTGTTTTGTTGTGTTACATAGTTTCAAAATAATGTAATAAAAGATATTTAAATCTCTGATCAAATGAGATTTGGACATTTGAACATGATGTTTGAGAATTCCTCTTTAAACAAATGTAAATTTGGCCTTAAGACACAGTGATATGATGCACAGTATGTTAGAATTTTCAGTTTCTGAATTTCCTAACTTTAAAATATTATGACAACAAATTATTTGCAATAATATATAAGAAAGTTAATTTGTTTTGACTTTCTTAAAAGTCGTTGTAGCCTTTCAGCAGCAGGATGGTTGAGGGCTGCTGGGTGAGTGCAGTGAACATGTTGGTTACCCTTCACTTGACTGTCATTCCCGGGAGTGCCTGCCTCCTCCTGCTGCTGGATTATGAGGTGAACTCCGTCTGAATGCCGACCAGCACCGGATTCGGTCTCACCCTCTCTCCATCTCTTTTGTCCCGATGTGCCACTCTTCTCTGTCTTTCTGAAATAGATGTATTCACATGACACCACACACATGCTGGCTGTTCACACCTGCTGATTCTCACAGTGTGACACACACACAAAAACACTCGGCATTGCATGCAGCTCATCCCCAGCGGACAGATAGTCAGGGCCGTACGTTAGCTTACCAGATTAAATTTATTTTTCAGAATTTTTTTTAAAAGTGAGAATGCACTCAGACAAACTCCTGGCATGTAATCAATTATCAGTTTGTTTTACTGTGTAACACTGAGGGGGAGTGATGTATTTTTGCACTGTTGGGGTGAGCAATTACTCTGATTGACCCAGTGGGAGCACTATAATTACAGGTCAATAGTGTCCTTTTAAAGGTGATGTCTCTGGCTCAGTTTGTGGCAACAAAACAAGTGACTATGGAGCACAGATGCTCAAGTTTTTGCTTAAGGTCATTTGTTAATATTTTTTCTAGTTCATGCAAAAATTTTATCTATTATTTGTGTATTTTAATCAATTTTCAACATTTTTGTAACCAATTACTGAAACAAATGAAATATGTATTGCTTTTAGCTTTCCAACTTAATAGTTTGCAGCTGGTGTCTTGGTTCGAATTTAAAGAAATACGTCTGAAAAGTGGAAATCAAACTTTATGAATATGTCCTTAATGCAGTTTTATAAACTTGACTGAATCATAATTATTTCTGTTAAAAGGTGCTGCTTTTTACCATAACATTTAGCTTCATTTTGTCCAAAAGTTGAAATGTATTGTACATTTATCCAAAAACTTGCAAGATCTTACAGTAGATGTTAATGCTGAAAAAAATGAGAGTTTGCAGTGATTAAAGCTCTCGCTTGTGGAATCTCACTGCTTACCACCAGTTCATGATCGTCTATTGATTACCCGGCTTGATTTGGGTTATGTTCCGGGACTGCGTACCACATGCCCTCCTCTTTGCATCGGGGTTGCCGCGGATGAGACACGCTGACCCACGGGGCGCTCCGGTCACCGCTCATCAGGCCTGACACTGCTCGATGGTGACAACGCTAATTGTCAACATCTGGGAAGTGCTTGCTATTCTTCAGCTCCTGCGCAGACTGAAACGTGGGGATCTGTCATAACATGTCAGAGTAAATTAGCATCAGCTTAACGTCGCTGGTGGAAGAGGGAGGTTGGTGAATGGGGGTTATCCCGCCAGAATTATCATGAGCTTTTCTGCAGAAGATGCAGAGTAAAAAATTACATTTACCAGAGCAGGTGCTAGAAATACTTTACAGAAGTTTCTCACACTCTCCACTTATTGCTACTGCTAAAGTTGCTATTTACTATACTGTTGTTGTATAGTGACAAAATTACTAAAATTATTAACAGTCAACAACCTTAAGGCTTGAGCTGGAGATGTGTTGTTTGTCTTGAGTAAAAATACTTCATATTTTACTGTATGTTGGTCTTAAAAACAACCATTTAAAATATACAAACTTCAAACTTCTAATATCTCATAAAATAAACAAATAAAAAGTAACCTGCTGAAATGTATTATTTTTATTAGTAGTATTAGTTTTATATTGATACTCACAGGAGCATCTCAGTAAATCAGAATGTCATAAAACATTTATGCCAGAACTGTTGGTCAAAAATAAAACCCACAAATATTGATTGCACATATAAATTACAAAGGCAAAACAAGTCATGAAGACTGCTTGGTAATTTTTTAGGTAATTTGGGAACTGACAAAGTTTATGTCAGCTAACAAATTATGCAGGTTACCTGAACTAGTAGCTGGGCAGCTGTAGGTGTTTTATTAAGCCAACAAATATGCTAGAAATGTACACTGCTGCCAGGCAGCTTTTGTTTAAAATCAGTGCTACTTTGAAAGAATTAATGCGCATACTTCCTATTATTTTGCCTGGATACAGTAGCACCTTGATGATGATGTCTTTCTCTTAGCAAAGGGAAAATATTTGGAAAACTCCTCCTGGATTACAACATTCAGCAGCATGTGGGGGAGGGGAAACACCTCTCTGCAGTGGCTTGAGGTGTTATTAGGAAGTTCTGTCTTTTACGGAGTTATATGTTTTCTGATTTACACTTTTCATTTCTGTTCCAACAGTTTTCATACTAATTAAAGTCTTGTAAAACTGGTTCAAACACATTATTTAATTTTAACATAAATTCAAATATAAAATTTGAGATCATTATGTTTTTTTATGAAATAAACAAAGCTGTCACATTATACTACAAAAAAATGTTAGATGAGGAAGAATCAGTATTGAATTTGTGTAAAAATGCAACAACCTTGATGAAGATTATGGGTTGGTAAATGTTCCCTATACGACACTGAAGCAATACAAACCTATTGGTACTTTGTGGTACATCGTATGCCTATAAATTTAGACAAAAATTGAGTTTTTAGTCTTAAAATCTAACTAAAACTTTTGATTCTGTTTTTCTTTTCACAGGAAAGCGACAGTTTGTGGTGGGACGCCTTTGCTACAGAGTTTTTTGAAGAAGATGCTACCCTCACACTCTCCTTCTGCCTCGAAGATGGACCAAAGAGATACAGTACGAAAACTGCAGGCATCTCTTTTTCTAAAATTAATTTAAACATGTTGTGTTTGTTAGAATGAACTGGATAATTGTGAAACTGTTTCATTGTCAAGACTCCTTTTGTTGAGACATTCAACGTGTTACATGCTGCTTTTTCTGCTGTTTTACTTTTACGAGCTTCATATTTTCCACTTCATGAGTCATTGCTGTGCTAATCTGGATCTTGTGAAAATCTTCCCAATTCAATTTATCATCATTACTATTATTGCCATCTATCAATTTGATGGATTTTATGACATTGTAGGAGGCAAAGTTGAAAACAGGTTGAGAAGCAAAGCAGTTTTACAGAAAGTCTTAGTCTTCACATACATTGAGACCTCTGTCTGTGGTGTTCATTATTCCTTCAAATGATTTTTTGCCAAAGTAAAAAAAAAATACATATTGTATTTTTACTTCTCTTTAACCTGCTCCTTCCTTTACCAAGTTTCTAGTCAAATAATTGATTTCTTACTCTCCCAAAATATCTCTATAACACCTCACTGAAAACAACAAAAAAATGTGTGAACTTTCTCAGTAAAGATTTTTACCTCTGAAACAATATTTTTTCCACACAGCATTCTGCTCTGTGTCCCTGAGAAAATTGCTGTCTCTCTCTCCAGCTTTTACTCTGCATGTGTTTGAGTATTGATGCAATGTCACACCCAACTACTGGCAACCTATTTCTAAAAATTTCATCACAGGTCTAATATATGGGTTTCACTTTCACAAATTACTTTTTTCATGAAGACACTGTTTTAGCTGTAGAAAATTGTTTACATTTATAAAAAAAAAACCAGCTGTATTTTAATTTGAAAAATATAGATGTTTTTTTCATTGGAAAAGCTTTTGATGTTTGGTGAAACATAAATATAATACATATATCATACCAAACTAATACTGGTATATTAGTTTGTATAAAAAATCTTACTAGCATGAATTTGGCTTCCAAATTCTGCAGATCTCAAAGTCTCAAGGACATTGTTGTGGTAAGGCAGGAGGTACAGGATAAATAACTAAATAGATGGCAGGAGTCAAAGTTTCCCAGCAGAACATTGCCCCAAACACAACACAATGTCTCTGCCTGGTTGTTTTTTTTTGTCCCCATAGTCCATCTTGGTTCCATGTGTTTCCCTTCTGACAGACTCAGATGCACCTGGGCGTCCATAAGACGGAAAAGAGCACATGACTCATCAGATCAGGACAACTTGTTACGTTTCTCCATGTTCTGGTTATGATGCATTGTTGATATTTTTGGCAATATACATGGGTCGGCACTGACTGATCTGTAGATATATATGTAATAAACCACTAGGCATTCATGTTTACCCATTCTTCTGGGTTCTAACACATCAACTTTGAGGATATTTTCTTTTACTGTGTAATTTATCCCACTGACATGAAAAGGTAATCAGGGATATTTACGTTTGCTGTTGGTAGTCATAATTCTCAGCCTGTTCAGTGTATGCTGGATCTTGTTTTTCTTTTCCACCTTGCAGATTTATAGACTCAGTTCATTTTAGATCTGAAAGGTTTGTTATGCTTCAGTTTCTGAACTCAGTTTTGAACTCAAGAAACATCAGAACTTCATGTTGTACATTTTGTCATATGAACTACAAAGCAGATGCTCTGACTGAGTTTGTGATTTTGTTCCCTCCATCTCATTTGCATGTTTTGTTCTGAAACATATTCGAAATCACACAGACATAGATAAGGATGTGGTGCATTGAAATGGCCAGATGTGTGAGTGGCGTCGGCTGCGTTTGCGTTTGTTATTGTGTGTCGCAGCTCACCGGCGGAGGAGGAGGAAGCGAGAGCAGAGATACATGCAGTGGAGGAGTGTTGTTAGCTGGGCTCAGCTTTGCTTTTCAAATGTAAAAATAAAAATCCCCACCGGTGTAGAGATGGTAACCCTGTTCCCCCGGGAACAGGAGGCTTAACACCATGGCAATGATGACTCACCGTCAGTTGCGAGCTTTTGTCGATTCACATTCAGGTGTGCTAAGTTGCACACATGTTCACACAAACACCTTCACCTTAAAATGCATTCCAATTTTGCT
The DNA here is from genome assembly GCA_922788865.1 of Poeciliopsis turneri. NCBI lineage: Eukaryota > Metazoa > Chordata > Actinopteri > Cyprinodontiformes > Poeciliidae > Poeciliopsis > Poeciliopsis turneri. Next base: position 5,065,730 of record CAKLNU010000112.1, on the reverse strand, counting down.
AACTTGTCAAAGAAAAGCAAAAAATTGGAAATTGTTGTCCAAGACTGTGCATAACCAACTACTACATATGATAGTTACTCATAAATAATAGTTGAAGGGATGTTCTTATGACCAACTTTAGTGTTTAACTTCTGCTGATTGGAGATTCGGTCTCTGGTGGCAGTCACAGCTTTGAACAGTTTGACTCTTCAAAGAGAAAAACTTTGTAGCTTTCAGAAAACAACATCCTGTCAGATATTCAACTTATTAAAATGACAATAAACACTCCAAAAGGTAATAGTTTCTTATGGTATCTAACTTAATAAATGAGAATAACTCAATATTTTGGGGGGTTTACATCTTTATTGGCTTGTTGCTGTTCTTTTCTTAGGATGTTCTTCCATTCTGTCTCCATAATTTTTACATTTAAACATTATCTGCACAAGAGCAGAAAATCCTGTGTAGCATAATAATAACAAGAATAATAAAAAAAACTAAAATCTTATGCTTTTCTGTAGATTTTTAATGGAAAATATGACCCTCTGAAACGTTTCAGAAAGTGTCCAGCTGCTTCAACCATGAGTGCTAGCAGGCTCACCAAATCACTGGAAGGGCCACAAATGGCCCCTGGTCACATTTTGGATACCTCTGCTTTAAATTTTTTAAAACACAGTTTTAGTCTGGGGGAATTAGGGACACATTAGTAAAAAGGAGATTAATTTGGGGTTTAGCATTCACCAGCTACATCTAATATTGTTTCCTGATTTCTTGCCTCTTGAATGTGATTGGTCTTCTCTTTCCAGTGCCACCTGTTTTAATTGAATCCACATTTGTCCTGAGTCAGATATCTCTAAGAAAACCCATATATTTTGCAGATTTGTACACAGCCTTGTTTCAAAAACCATAAAGAAAATTGTTAAAATGAAGTTCCAAATTTTCTTAGACTGCTCTCTTCCAGCCTAAATTGTCCGTGGCAACCTGGAAAAAGAGACATGTTTGTTCCGATGAACGGAATAGTTTCGTCCCAATGAATCCCAGCAATGGAGAAAAAAAGATTTTCTTCTTTTGTTCACTGAACAACTTTCCACCAACTTTAAGGAGTTTCAGATTGAAAGACTTAACTTTAACAAATAAACCTCAAGACATCTTTGGACCAAATCTAATCAAGAGAAAAAAACTAAATATATTGCAACAATTCTCATAAGGGCATTACTTTTTGACAATTTGTATGGATCTTATAGCCAGTACTATAAAAGAAATGGAAAAAAAAATTCTGTTTCTTTTAAAAGTAATCACTTTTTTATTATTTAAAGCTTACCTTGCAAAAATAGAGAAGTTTTTTTATTGTTTTTGGTTTTTTTTTTTTTTTTTTTCCATCACCCTCTTTTTTTATATTTTCCAATTTGCAGCTCAGTAGGGCTGGGTGATATGGCTTAAAAATAAAAAATCTAATTGAAAGAAAATTAGATTAACTAATCAATCGATTTATCACCTGGCCCTACAGCTTAGATAAATGTTTTTAAGATCCTTCTTCTGCATTTAGTCTCCATACTTAAGCTCAGTTGCTCTCTCACAGCAAAAAGAAAACGATGTAAATGTGCCTGCCAGTGACCTCATCCTGAATTAATCCTATGGCTTCCAGCTGTGAAAAGCGCTTAAGACTTGTCGCTACTGTCATGCAGGTCAGAACAATACTGACCAGTGTGGGAAGTGCTTAGTGGTGGCTCAGAAGCAGCCAGGCTGCAAAACAAAAGGTTGTGACTTACTGCAGTGGAACAACTGTATGGATTCTAAATATAAACCACAGGTGTAAAATCAAGAGATTAAAAATGATTATGCCGAAGATTATTTTAGCTTCTCTTTGTGAGTTTTATAGTGTTTGTGCTGAAAAATTTAATATATCTTTAAAACGTAAACAAATCAAGAGAAAATGTTTTAGTTTGAATTTATTATACAGCTTCACTTTTAAGGCATATTTATTTGTGTTTTTGTCAGTTTTCATTTGCTTATTATTTCTAACCTGGTACATTTATAATTCCACACATTGTGTGATGGATAAAGGCTTAAAAATAAAAATTCCAATCCTTTTTGGAATTGAATCGTATTTGTTTGAGTGGCTTACATGATAATTACAAAGAAACATTTCTTTTACTCCAGTCTGAGGTGCTCTAATTTCATAACGTTCAGTGTAGGAAAAATTAGAAAAGCTAATTTACCTAATCTGTTTCTTTATTGCGAGGACCGGAGTTTCATAACTCGTCTCCAGCTGCTGTTAAACGGGGCTTCTCAAAGGAAATAGCTCATATTGAAAATAACCGCTGTAACTACTGGAAGTTTTCTTCATGAGCACTCAGTGTGCATTTTTTATACTTTCATTTTGAAATCAGCTCAGAATATTTGGTTGAGAAAAAATTTTTTTTTAAAGTCCAAAGTTGAATATCTTTTATTGTCAGGTAAATATTTCACTTTGAGGGTCAGTAGTATATGTGGGATCTCCAGAACATTTTTATAGTCACCTCTGGATTTGCATTGTATCTTTCTGGCTTTGTTGGCCAACAATTACTGACAATATTGATTTCAGAGATGCTTGTGGTTTAATCATTTTTGCTGGACAAAAACAATTGTCAGAAATTAATTTGCAAACTTGCAAAACGGATCAGTCTGTCAAAACATTTTTGCCAGATTTAGGAACATGTAATGTGATGCTAGCACCAATAAACCAATATCTTGGTTTATTGGTAATTTTTATAAGTTTGTAATTGGTTTCACAAAACCAATTAAGATGTGCATTAGCAACAGGTTCCCCTGCGACTCTGCAAGAATAAACGGCATTGGATGGATGGATGCACAAAAGCATAACAATGAAATTTGTTTTTGATGCTGAACTAAGTATTGATGAAATGTTAAATTTTTTTTTAACTTATCTAAAGAGCAATGTAAAAATCAGCCAATAATTAACTATTTTCGATATAATATGATATTTTTATTCATTTAAGTTTATTTGATAGGGACAGACACACATTGACATAGACAAACTGCAGGCCAATATTTGAATCATAGTGCAATAGCAACAGTTAATTTGTAGCACTTGTCCCTAGATGGGCTTTTAAAAAGTACCTTTATCAATACATTTTCGACATTTGCTTACATTCATTTGTTGTCTTTCATTTATCTTTTCCTGAATATTTGGTACAGTGTAAAAAGACGGCAAATAATTTAATAAGGAAGATCTACTTCACTAAAAACAAATGCATTAATGGTCAAATAAAATCAAGAAGAGAGTTGATGTAAAATTTCTAATTTATTCAAAACAGAAATGCTTTTATTTTTAAAAAGCAATATTTCTGTAATTACAAAGTTAATGTCTGCTTAATCCCATTCTCAAATTGTCTATGTCTTTTTACTATATTGCATAAAACTGGACTTGTGTTCTTTATTCTACTTAATCTAAGATGGAGGACTTGAATATAATACTAGAAAACCAATATTTAAATCTGAATTTAAAATGTTTGTCCTGAAGTCTAATTAATGAACATGTTCAAAATGCAGCTATGAGTTACAAAATAAAGTGTGAGGCATGAGAAAAAGCAAAGAAGCAAAAAAGTAGTGAGAAGGGATTTTATTTTGAAAACCCGGAAGTGATGCTCTAATGACACAAATCTGTCAAGTTTCAAACCTTCAGTCAAGTCCAGGTCAAATCTCAAATGATTCAAGTACAACTCTTCTAAGTTGCATACTTTAGTCCATATTCCTGTTGAGTAGTAATTAGGTATAGGATAAAATAATCTTTTCGGTTATTAAATGTATAAAATATATATATCATATGAAGAAATTACCCAAAGCAGCATGAACAGCATTTTCTTTGTGAAATGACGTTTATGAGTCTGAGATTCTTCAGAACCTGAACTCAAGGCTCTTTAATCACTTCCACCTTGTACCACTAATAAAAATCTGATTTTACCAGATCACCTGCTAATTGTAATCTTCATATAAGAGCCACAATTACAACAGAAAAGAACATAAGATGCTTATCCAGGCGGATTGTATTGTTTGTGGCCTCACCTTCTCCCTTCTTAGATCTGAGCACTAAATATGAGCTCCGAGACTTTTCTGCCTCTCATATGACATAATATTTTATAGTTTCATTTCAAGTAGAAGCTAATAAAGATGTGTATTTTCAAGATAGTGTGATTGACTAATTTTAATCAGTGTTCTCATTGGAGACATGTTTTCATCAAAATGTCTATAGTCATGCATCAATTAGTGCCAGCTATTGTTTTGTACTTTTTTATGTTTAAAACTTAGTCTAATTATGTCCTAATTCACAGTGGTCTGAACACTCGGCTGGGTATCTTGCCTCGCTTTGCAGTCTATGAGGCATCTGATGAAAGCTGCGCTCTATGATGCAATCAAAGAGCAAGGCTCATTTTAGAAGAAGTTCAAACAAGAAGCAGAAAACTTTGCATGTTTCGTGGGCTGGTTGAGGGCAAACTGCCAAAAAAAAAAATAAAATAAAAAAATTGTTCTCAATGCATTTGCAATTCATCTTGTTATCCTGGCATTGCAGGTCGCAATTATTGCAGCGATGAAATGACCACAGCTAATTCTCTTTTAGCAAGCATAGGGACATAATGAGGAGGCAGAAAAGACAAGGGACCCACTTTATTACATGAGAAGGAATGAGCCAAAGCACCTCTGCCTTGAAGTCAGATTAGGAATGAACAAAACAATGGCTTTTACTAAGAATAGAACATTTTGATCAATAAGCAGAACCACTGAGTTCTGCAATATTTTGTGTATTATAGTCATCTAAATATGTTGAATATTTAGCATCTTTATAATCACTCTAAATTCTGCATGTAGCCTAGATTTAATATTGCTATATATATTGCAATTAAACACATATATTTTTTTGGAAAATTGAAAGTTTTCCTCTTCCTACCAAAAATTACAACGAGTTGCTGAAGGATTTGCATTTTCTGTAGAAATAAATAATCCAGTTTATTCATAAAAACAGTTGATATAGTTTAAAAGAAAAAATAAGAAGTAAACAAACTTCCGTCTTCACTCCCTTCTCTACCACCACACAAGATTAGAGCCATCAAGTGATAAAGAATAATGATCAAGTTCTGCAATATTAATGATAGGAAAAGTGAAGTAGTAATGTATGGATTAGAGTGCTCATGATTACTTTATGTAGTAATGTAGAACAGATCTGATATTCAAAACACATGCATTTGACATGGTTTTTAACTTTTTAATGTGTAGAAATGTATTTATTGCAGTGCTTCCCAGCCCTGGTCCCTCAGGTACACTACGCTGCATGTTTTAGATGTTTCCTGCTTCAGCACACCTGATTTCAGTTAATAGCTTATTAATAGGCTCTCGCTCAACTGCATTTATCTGAATAAAATGTTTTAGATCAAGGAAACATCTGAAACATCCAGGGCAGTGTGTATATTGAAAAACAGATTCATTGGAATATACATTAAACATGCCGTTAGACCACAGGTGTCTAAACCTTCTGCGATGTGGACTAAAACTAATATTTTACTCAAAAACATTTATCTGAAAGATTAAAAATATGCTAAAATAAATTAATTGCAAATGTTTAGTAAGGGCAAATATCATTATATCTTGTTCAGCATAGTTTAATTAAAGAAAATACTTCCTGATTTTAATTGGATATCAATTTGATGGCAAAATGTTGTAAAATATTTGTCTATCAGCATCAAACAACATGGCTTCCAGGCTGCACTTGGGATGGCTTTGTCATAGAATATTCTAGAACTAGTTGTAAAGTGCATTACAGTATATGGTCTATATAATAACAATAAAATGTGGCAATATCATTAGCAAAAATGTAACAATTGTTATATAGTGAAATGTTTTAGAGTATGCATGCGGTACACATTTATACAGATGCATTGCTCTATGTGTGTGTATGTTTTTTATCCTTGCATGGTTGTGGGTGGGTCCAGCAGTCATTTGGCGAGAGGCGGGATCCATCACAGGGAAACACAAACACACACACAAAAAAAGAACCATAGAAACACACACGCATAAACACGGACAAGGAACAGTCGTGTTTTTTGACTGGGTCAGGAAGCTGGAGTACCCAGAGAGAACCAATGAATGCACCTGCAGAAAGTACAAACTCTAAACAGAAAGGATTCCCCGCAGGAAGGTCTGAGGATTTGATTCAGATTTTTTTCTCCAAAGACTGATCCTTTGTTGCCATGTGTTTTTGCACAGTCCAGGACACTTTTGGTCCTTCGAAGCTTGTAAATAGACATTTGGGAATTCTCTGATATTTTAACCAGGGGATATTTGAAGTCTGCATTACAATGTGGGCTTTGTCTTGTGTGTTTTGGTGACATGAGCGATGTGACTAGTGATGATGGTGTGTGTCAAAGAAACTTTTACCTGAAAGCAAGATGTAACATTTCTCATCAGACTGCACTTAAAGGAGCTGAAAAGCCTCATTTCTGTCATCTGTCAATATGTTTGTGTTTGAATAATCCCTTAGACATTGATGACCAAAAGGTCATCTCATTATATTTACACAATAATTCACAATATTATGAGTTTTGTTTATTTTTATTGTTTTAAAGAGGACAGTTTTATGCTGCAGCAAGTAGCAGCCTTAACTGATGTTAAATTTTATATTTAAATAGAAATCAATAATAAAAGGAGAACTGCAACATTTTTGAAAATTCAGTCACTTTGTTAATGTAAACTACATATTAACAACATATTTATGAAAAAGTATGAAAATTAATTTTAAAAATTCACATTTTCTTAATGTTTTGGAATCAAAAATACAAATCAAAAATATTTTTTTCTGCAGTGCTCTGTAAGAAAGTTTTTATTTCCAGCTTCCGGAGGGCACAATAACCAGTTATTTTCCTGCAGATTGTCATATGAAAATATTAATGGCCATCTTAAGTTAGAACAATGTTTGTAGAAACCCTCACTTCACTGTTAAGCACTATATTTTTGCACTGTACGATATTAAAATGACGTTTTTATGCATATTGATTATGTATTATGAGAGCGTTCAATCCATGCAGTAATTTGAATGTGGCTGTGTATGAAGTCCTGCATACCTTTTATCCATTTTCACGTCTGTTTTTAAGCTTTAGCAACAACAAATGTTTGCATGTCTTATTGAATGGTTTGTGAGTTAAAGGTATCTTGGTGCTTCTGTGGTGGCGGTTGTTTTGAAAGGAAGGAGGAGAGAAGGGGGAGCGGGTGGTGGTGTTCGACTGTGCTTTAGAGAGATGGAAAGGATTGAAGGTGTAGAGCCGTGATTGACAGGTGGGATGATGCGGCCCTGGCTCAGCTGCAGCACCGAGGTGTAGGCTGTTACTGATTGACAGTCGAGCCCAGACTGGGAACCTGGATTGGCCACAAAGAAAGAGAAGATGGAGAGAAAGAGCTGCAGAGGAGAGAGAAAAATCATACATTCCAACATAAATATCCAGCCTTAACGCTTTGCTGTGTAGTCTGCTTCAGAACAGTTCAACACTGCCATCTATTGTAAACCAGGCTCGTCCTATTTTAATGATATCACTGACAGCTGTCTTCCTACCTAGCATGCTTCTATGTCTTTGGCTGCAGTGAAAAAAGTTATTGAAAGCAGAGATACAAATACTGAGAGGATTGAATGACAGTGAGGCTGTCAGAAAACATAGAATGAGTAACTAAAGGAAAGAAATGTTTGGATAAGAACTTTATCGCAGAAAGAAGAATATTTGCAGTTTATTTAAGCTTCAAACATATAGCCAGGTTTTAAAGTAGTTTAAAAGATGATAATATTGAACTAATGTAAACAATGTTTATCAAATGTTATTTTATTCAGAGAACAACATCAAAAATTTTGTTGTGCCAAAAACTTAAAAGGTTGTGTTAGTTAATTGTTTAAGTCTTAGAGGTTAGAAGCCAGGACAAGGGTGCAAATGAAATAAAAATCAAAATGTTACTCTTAAAGCTTATTATATTTCCTTCCATTTTGTCTGATAAGGAAGTATACTGAAAATACCTTGGAGGCGTTAACAAAAAAATATCCTATTTGCTAAATATTTCCAAACTCAGTAAGGTTTGGATTTAATTTGACAGATCTAAGATGTAAGATATAAAATTCAGTGGTATTAAAAGTTGTCTGTGTTCGCACCCTAAAATAAAAACTGTTATTCTTCCATTTCACCCCTCTCAGACCGTTACCTCTTGCTTGTGCAGGCTCACAGGCTCATTCCTCACAAGTCCTGCTTGTCGTGACTTCTTCAGAAAGCCCTTCTGCCCTCTACTGTAGGGAGAACAAGATGCATGCAGACTTTTCACATCCAAAGAGAAGATGCCAGTGCTCTCTATCAGCTTTTCAAGTCTTAGTTTAGTGGCTTTAAGGTGAGAATGAAATTATTTTTTACAATCTAAAAAAAAAAAGGATAGTTTTTTTTTTTCTGTACTTCAAGAGAGATGGATGTTGCCTCACTGATTCCAATCAGAGCGCAGAGAAAAGATCTGAATGAAAATGTATTTTAGCATTTCTATTGTGGTGTTTAACTGGAATGCTGTACTAATATTTTGCTCTGTAAAAAATATGCTTAATGTAGGATGAGCTCCAGTTAGATTATTTATTTTTGAATCAAATTTGCTGAAAATATGCATTTGAAAGTTACTGCCCCCTGCAGAGTTGTTTTGTGAATCAGTATTCTGATAGTATCAGCTTGTTTTTACGCTGAGAGAAACACTCAAAGACTCACTGCATCCCAACAGATCTCTCTTTTTCTTTTAATGGGTCCATCTTCTCCTCTGATAGACTATGTTTTTTTTGTTTTTTTTGCACTTGAACTCCCAACTTTTAAAATCAGACCTTCTGTGTTTTTGTTTTATTTAAGGATCATCCACCAGGGAGAAATTTAAGCTTCAGGATTTGCATTAAAATATAACCTTCTCCTTAGTCCTAAAGATTTGGTCAGATCAGTTCTCATGCATTATCCATTTCACAACAGAGGCATTAAAATGGATTGTTGCAATCATGATCACATTTAGATGCCTTCTAAAGCTTTTTTGTTTGTCTTTTTCGATGAGATCCAAACATTTAGGTTATTATAAAATCTGAAGTACAAAGAGCAACTGAAAAAGTTTAAACCCTTTATAAGACGTTCTACACTTCTGAAAGACATTGAAAACAATGGTACAAAGCTGTTTGTCTTCTGTCACAAAACAAGGAAAAAAATACATATTCTAGCAGCAGTTGATTGGTTAAGACTTGTTGTTTTCATTTTTACTCCACATTGGAATGTATAGGTTTGAATTTAGGACATTTTCAGAGGTGATGCTTTCAAGTCTGAATACCAAGTAGGGAATCTATGCTTATTACATACCTGAAAATCCAAAAAGGCTGTCCTGCACATAAAAGTATGAGATAGTTTCCATATTAAACTGCTATTCTGCAGTTTTTGATTTTTGGACAGGTATTTATAGCCTTTTTTAGGAGTGCACTGATAATTCAGCCCCCATTTTTGGGAGATCTGCCAATACTTATTTAACTTTGCAAGTGTTTGAAGATCAGTCACTGTTCTGTTTGCTCTCTGAGAAAAGGCTGACTGACAGATCCGCCCACCAGGTCACATCTGCACATGCTCGGTTAATAGTCGTCACTCCACTGTTGCCAACTTAGCAGCGTTATCACTACATTTAGCAAAAGAAAAATCTGTATCAGCCATAATCAGTCAGCAAATCATTCTTTTAAAAGATCACAATCTGTGATATCCAAAACACTGCAATCTGTGCAAACCTTCCCTTTATCATTATAATGAAAAAAAAATCATGATAAGAATTGTCATTCATTTTAATAGGAATAAACTGTTTATAGAGCAATACTTATTTTGTGAGTACAGAAAGATGTAATGCTGAGAAGACTGAGATAGATTTTAAATGCTTTTCATTCTAATGTCAAGATTTGTCTTTTTGATATGATATTGATGGTTTACCTGAAAACAATGAGTTTATGGGTAAGAGTTTGCATGGTTTTTTTTCTTCCTACTCCTTTTCAAGCATTTTAAGATTATTTTATTACAAAAATAAACTGTTTACAAAGCAGCTATTGCAAAGTTTTATTCTCAAGTTGGCCATTTTTAATTTTGAGGTCTGGGTTGGTGAGAAAATCCAACTTTTCCACCTGAAAATCTGTCTTCAAATGATGTGTCTTCAACTAAAATCTGGAAATTTTAATTTCTTAGTTATAGTGAAACTTCATCTTTCCACTAATTATTCAGTGCAAATGGATGAGAGCATTATTTTCTCTTGTTGAACTAAAGTTTTTAAATGTCTGCCACATTTGCACACCGCTGCACTGCATGTCTGCTTCTTAATGTGACTGCAGCATATTAGACAGTTGTCAGTGCAAATTGTTCAGAAATGCTCTAGGGGCACAATTCAGACACAAACCAGACATGTTCAGTTGCTGTCCAATTAATTGAAAGCATGTCTGAAAAGAGGCTGCAGAGAGCCGCCGCTTGTGCTGCTTTCCAGGTGGCCTGAATTAGGGTGGGAACCATTGTATATACTGTGGCTAACAGGAAGAGGGGACCAGCTATCGGAGGGCACCAGCTGTCCATGAGGATGGGCAGGTCTCCTGGCTTCCTGTTTCTCAACACTTTGTGTGCCCTGGAGCAAAACAAAACCAGCTTTCCTTTCCAGTCGGAGAAACAATACATACCGCAGACACCTCTCCTCTTCCATCCTGGCTTCTTTTCAAAGTTTCTCCTTTTCTTTATCTTCATTTCTCTTTGTTCTCTCCGTTACTTTTTTATTTTCCTATTTCTAACTCTCATCCTTTGCTTGATATTTTTTCATATTCATGTGTGTGATCTGTAGCATTACGCATGATATTTTTTATTGTTTAAGACTGGGTTCCTTTCATTTTACCTAATTATATTATATTACAGTGTTGGGCTTTCATACAAAATTCCAATAACAAAATACTGACATTGTGATTGTAATGAAACAAAATATGAGAAGTTCATGGTTTAATAGGCTAAAAACTTGCATCTTTTACTTTGAATTTTTGTCATTTTAATAATATAAAATAAATATGTTACCTTTTATGAAAAAAGTATGAAAATGATAGATGTTCCAATTTGACCATAAGTTTGGATTATTGGTTTATTCTGAAATAAAAATAACAAAAAAATTCTTGACTCTGAAGGGCTTGAATATTTTTTCCTCAACATTTTTTTAACTTTCTTCTCCATGTTCAGCTACATTTCTTCTCATCTTCTTTCCTTCTGCTCGTGCCTTTTCTATTATAGTTTGAACAAAGATAGTAAAACATTTGAAAAAAAGTTTAAAAGAATAATCCTGTTTAGCTGAACAATCAAAATCCTGCAACCAAGTTGAAAATGAATAATTGAATCTTCACTTGGTTAACATATCTTCTAAAATGCAAATTTACATTAGTCGCTATTTCTCATATTTAGTTTCTAAATCTGTATAAACCCCCACTTTTGTGATTCATTAAATAAACATGAAATTTGATTTCTTAGTTACTCGTACTGGAAAGTCTCCCATGTGGTCTCTTACTGTACACCTCTGTGCTTTGTTTTGCTCAAATGAAATTTGTGAATGTTCCAAGTCTTGATAGAAAACATGCTGCTCATGAAAAAATGAAGAGTGAAATGCAACTCGAGCTTTTAACAGTGGAACATTTCAGAAAGCCCAGAAAGATGAGCTCTGCAAGAGAACGGAGGAGAAGTTACATCAATAATAAATAGAGTTGCACATTTTTGTGTGTAGCATCTATACACTGAGTGTATTGACGCTGCCCACACATACAGGCACACACAACAGGATGCAGTCTTATGCAAATGCATAGTGAAAGCAAGGGTAATGTCATGATGAAACAAAACATGCAAACAAGCTCTAACATATGTTTCTGCAAAAGTCCCAACACACAGATGGTTGTAGGAAGAGATGATGTTGGCGTCAGACCCAAAGGCAGAGAAAAAAGTGCTGGCTTGTGTACAAAAACACACACTTTCAGACCGTGCACAAATGTGCATGTTGACGTTCCCTGAGCTTCGTTATTGACACATGGAGTAATCCATATTTATTTATAATACAGTGTGCTGGAGACCCATCAGTCTCCATAGTCTATGAAAGACCTGCACCACTTTACTTAAGCTATTAAATGTTTATGTGGCACTCCTTCATCCTTCAATAAATCTTCTTTCTCCACAAACACACACACACACACACCTACACACACGCACTCAGACACAATGGCAGCAATGTAAAAGAAATTCACAAGCTCAAAATGACAGGGAATATAACTTTTTTGAGCTTTGTAGCTCATTCTTTAGTGAGCATATATTTAAGAGTCAGTGACAAAAGGTTTCTTTCTAAAGTTCTAGCATCTCAATGCTAGAACAAGCATCTCAACTGTAGACATGAACATCTCATAACAATGAACTCCACTGTGGAGTTGCAGCTCAGGTGGCTGTGAATCAGCAAGAAGTGCAACATGTTCACTTGTTGCATCTCATGTGGTGGGAGGTTGAGTCCCAGTTTCAGCCATCATAATGACCCACAGCTAAACATACAGCACCTCATAATTGTATGTAAGCCAAACATGTTAATGTAGTTCTTTTGTAATTTACAGAGAAATCTTTGATTTTTTTTTTTATCGCAGTGCTTGTGAACACTCCTAATAAATAACTCCTTAAATTAAAGCTGCATCAGTATGTAAACCTCATCTGTTAAAAGATGCCAGTTGTTTCCATTTGTTAAACTGAAATAAAGAAGACTTGGAGGACGACTTCTAATTTACTTTTTTAATGTAATTTATTTTTGCTGTCTGAATGTTTTTGGACTCTTTGCATGTAATTATATATATTGACACACCTGGTTACAATGTGCAAAAGCCTGAAAATAAAATTATTGAAGTACTGTAGCAATAGCACTTCAAGTACTGCTAAAGCTATAAAAATGTAACATTTAATCTGAACATACTTATTAGGAGGGGGTATTGTTTCCCTTTTCTTTCCTCTAAAAGGATTAGATAAAGAAAAAAATGACTTTAATCTCACAGTTTTGACTTTCATGCAGGTGGGCACCTGGGGGCAATCATTTTCCAGGTAAACTGATTTCCCACAGATGTCCATCTTTTTTTTCCAGAATTCTGAAGTTAAAGTCAGAATTCTCAAGAGTCGGAATTATAATTTTATATAAAATTTTCTGTAGCCCTAATCCTTTTTCATTATTTCTAACTAAATAAAAGATTCACAATTGCCTTTTGTCTGCTTGTAATATGTTAAACCATCTCTTTAATCAATAAGATTACACTTAGTCTTCTGTAAGTTGACATAGAGAGACGACTCCTAAAAACATTTCTATTTGCCAATAGCTCACTCGATTGTCCATTGTCTTGAGTTCTTCCTTACATCATCTGCTCTTTTCTCGTCTGCCAAAACTTTTCATTAAATTGTTCAAATATGTGTTTTTATAAAAAATGACATCTTAGCCACATGTAAGCCACAGGAAGATATATTTAGCAAATTTCTGTAAATTTCATATAATGTGTGGTCTCTGGTTTTGAAAATAGGCTGATGATCGGCCCATTCTAAAATTGTGTAGTGTGAACTTGACATTACATTAATGAAATGAAGAACAGAGGGATCAGTGGAGAGCACCGGAGTTGAGCCTTTTTTCATCCAGTGTCATCAATAGAAAGAGAAAAAGGCAGGAAGAAACGACAAAGCCAATAAATTAAATGAGTTCGATAACTTTCATTGATTGTGCGATTGATTTATTGTCTATCGTGACAGGCCTAGTGGTTATTAAATGATGTCGTTCAGAATATCATCTTAGATTTCTGTTGGAGATCTCTTAAAGTTTGACTCTGACACGGATCTGTAAAAACTTCTTTATCCCTTTCGGCGGTAACTTGTTTGAGCCGAGCCGGCACCGCTGCGTCAGATCAGAGTTTAGTTATCAGAGGCCAAGCAGCGCAAAACAACACTCATTACCATTGATTTAGGCTCACCGGGAGTCTGAGTCAAACCGAGGCAGTGTGTGAACCTTTGCATGGGTTAGCTGTTAATTCACTGTATCAGTGGAGTCTGGGATTGTTTGGTGTCTGACTGTCGTTCATGGTGTTCATGGTGGTTTTATACGGAAAGCTTTATGTGATTTACCTCTGACTTCTGGCATGTTCCTCTCTATTTGTCCTGCTGCATTTGGTAGTTTTGCTGGTGGTGGGTGTCTTTGTGTCTTCCTCCTGTGCGTGTTGTCCTTCTGGTGGAGCTTTGCCCTGGGGGTCTGCACAGCTGGGGGGAGGGAGGTCTGCTGAATTATGGATGGAGGTGAAGAGGGTTGCCCTCGGGAGGGTGAAAGGGGGACATACACCCCACCATCCAGAACACTTCCGATTTTTGTCCACCCCTCCCCCCTCGCCTCCTGCTCACTTCGTTACCCAAACAGTCACCATCCATGCGTGGCCTGAGGTTGGATGAGGTTGACTGTGGAGGATTCTCTTTTTCTGTTGTTACGCACTTTTTCCTTATCACCTCCTTTCCCCTTAAAGTGGAAAGCTAAAATGACAGAACTTCAGTTTCCCAAAAATATTTGGTTGATGACGAGAGAAGAAAAAGCAGAAAAGTATTTTTATTTTGTTTCCACTGTGTGTTTCTGACAGTGAAGCAGCTTCTAATAATACAAATAATACAGACACACGTTATACTAGGTCTGTCACAATAATAAATTTCCTGGATGAGAAATTGCATCCCTTTACAAGAAGAGTAAACCACTAAAGTGCATTGCTAAAGAAGGAGACTTTTTGTGGATGGCTGTATGAAGCCATCCACAAAAATTGCTTTATACATTTTTGTATAAAGCCATTTTACAAAATGGCTTCATACATTACACTTAGTCTTCTAAGTGTAATTTATACCCCGAAAGTTCAGGGTATACCCCGAAAGTTCAGTGATATATATACCCCGAAATACCCCGAAATATACCCCGAAAGTATATTTCGGGGTATAAATATATACCCCGAAAGTTCAGTGATTGAAAAAGATGTGAATTAACATCTCTAGCTTTTCAGCAGGACTTACCACCTGCCCACACTGCAAAAAGTAGTTTCTGATTTAATAACCATGGCGTCATTGTTGGTCAGCTGTCTCTCTTGACCTAAAGAATCTACAGAGTATCGTAAAGAGGAAGATGAGAATCAGACGTAAACACATGGATGGGTTGAAAGCTGAAGCAACCTGAAACATCTCAGCAGACTCTGGCTGACCAAGTGCTAGTAGCACAACTAGAGATACTTTGCAATAGGTTGACATTTTCATGGTAGAAATCTATTTAAATTGCTGACATTTATTAACTGTTTGATTGTTATTTATTGAGCACAAATGAAACTTTCTTTAAGTTTAGATTAAAGTATACTGAACTAAGAGTTTCAATAAGATCTTTTGATAAAACAGTGGCAATGAATTTATATCATATGTGACATTTTCTATTTATATCACCAACACTACTTAATATCTCCAAGGATCATTCAACTGTCAGCTCTAGAAGTATCAGCTCTACATGTTCTCTATAGATGGCATTTATAGATGCAGGGTTTAATTGTTAGTATTTTCTGTCATTCATTTAAAAATATGTGTGCAGAAACACTAAAATGTAGATGATTATGTTTTTACTTGTTGTCATAAACTCATGTTTTTATGTGTTAAGAGATTGTTAAAGGGAGACACCAGTTTTCAGTGAAACATGCTTCATATTGATTTTTTTTATATCAGCAAAAACTGGAGGAATGATTAAAAATGAAATAAATTTACAGGGTTTATTTTCTTTAGAACAGTGCCTGCCTATTTTCCAAGAGCACACCCGAGTTTCCATTTCTGTCTTACCAAATTAATGATATTTCTCCAACGTTTTTACTACTAAACAAAATTTATCTTTGTTCACTTGCTCTAAATCAGCAAACATGTTTTAAAAAAGGCCTTCTGAGTCCATATTGAGAAAATACTCCCATAGTTTAGCAAATTTCTGCAAATCTTAATCAGGTAAAAAGTGTCAGAATCTCCCAGTCCAGCTCTGTTTGCAACAGCAACTTGAAGAGGGTGAATAAGTCATTAGCAGGATTGTTGGCTTTACAGTAGGAACTGTTACTGTTTTATGTTCAGGAATCAAACATTATGCTTCATTTCAAGAGTTTAACAAACAAAACTACTAGTAATCACTTTACTGCATTTTGTATTGTGCAGCTTTGCTTTACAAATATCCACTTCATTTAACCCCAAACATTTTTTGGGTGTTTGTGATAAAAAGTTGCACTGCAGAACTTGAGGTATGATTTATTTTATGGATAATAAAAACATATTAACTGAATATGAAAATCAGCAATATTGTTTGTCAAAGTTATTGTGCTAATCCTGTTTTTAATTAGTAACACAACAGCTCCTCAAGTTACTAACCAAATACTCACCCAGTAACACTTGCCTGCACAATTTTATGGCACAAATATGTGTCACAGCTAAGATTCATTTTAAATTTTATTGGATCCTGGTAAAAGCAAAATAACAGTAAAAACTGTATTTAGAGAAAAATATCAGATGACTTTTGTGTGTTTGTGCCTTTCTGAAAGCTAAAAATGAATGCTGTTCTTCTGTATGTATTTAAGCACCGTAGTTTCAATGAGGTCAACTTTAGACACTTAATTTCAGTCTCATAGTATCATGTTACAGATCTCACGGCTTCTTTTCTTTTTAAAATCAGGAACACCAGTTTGCTTTGTCTTTCATATGGCAGAGTCATAATGATGTGGTTTGCTGTGTGCATGTGGATAATGTGTTTCAATAAAATCTGTAGTTCTATTTTTTTTGTTTACCTCACAAAGTAAAATACAGCAGCTTCTAAAATGACAGAGAGAGAGATTGAATTAAAGTTTTATGATTGATGAATATTTCATGTTCTAGGCAGTGATTCCCACATTCTGGTGAGTGTTCAGTGTGTGGGCACTGATGTGCACAGGTCTTTGTGCGCATGTGTCAATTTCTCCTAAAATTCAGGCTGCCTGGCTTAACCCACTCTAGATTATATTAAACTCTACAAAAACTATGTGGATTATTTTGTATTTTTGCTAACATTGAATCTCACACTGGGTTCGGTTCTGTATCCTGTATCCTCACCTTATTAGGAAAAAGTTTTTCTTCTAAGGGCATTTGAAAAAGTTTGGACTTAATTCTCCTCCAATTACAGCATGTTCACTATTGAGAAGTGTTTATTTAAAATAGATTAGTTTTCTTAAAAAGCAGCTTTTTATGGTTGTACCAATTAAATGTAAAGGAATATCACACAGTTCATCTATATATATATGACAAATATAAATGATTATGAGTGAAACAACTCTAGTTTTTAATTTTTCAAAAATTACCGGTATGCAGTAAACAAATAAATACTTTGTTTCAGTTTTGTCGCATTGTTCTGTCTCCTTCATGTTCCATGTGAAGTACTATGCAGCAGTGGTGTTAGTCAAATCGTTGACAGTGAGTAAACTTGAGCTGACTTTATCAGTTTGCCAATGATCTGATTCTCCCCACAGTTGACTCAGGAATGGCAGCTTCTGACGGGTATTTAGATAAAGATAAGAGTCGATGAAGACATGTGCACTGGCCAAGCATTTTTTATCAACCATTGATTAAGCCCACAGATCAATATGTCATCTTGGTCTTAATCGTTGCATGTTCCTCCCCACTAGTCATCAACAATGGAATACACTGAGAGGGAATAATCAGTTTTTAAATTGTATTTTTTAGCTCGGTGTATTGAAGTACAGCACATTATGTGAGTCTAAGCAACCAATGGTTTTAACCAGCCAGTCAGGAAAACATGCAAACACCATGTAGAAAGACACCAGGAGGAAACTGGAACCAGGACTGTCTTCCTGCAAAGCAACATCTGCAAAACGTTTTAAGAAATATGAGAATATTAGCATACATGCATCTTTGGTTAAGATTCTACGGTTTTTGTCTTTTGTAATTCTTTTAATTTTACATATTCTTTATGTTATGAGGTTGTGAATTTCTGTTGTTAAAGGAAGACTTCTAATAACTGTAGGATTTGAAGCCTGCACTCATGGGATGTTATGTCTGAATTGTGATTCTTATCACTTGGGATTTGAATTCCCAAGTGGGAAGTTCAAAGTCTTGGGATTGGAATCAATAGAAAGTAAAATGTCTCAAAAGAGCAGTGGTAGACTATTAGGAAGACATACCAAATACTACAGAGTAGTCAAAAGTTTAAATTCTGCCCTTTTCACCACAGTGTGCCAGTTCTTGCTCTAACCTTAAGTCATTGCAATTTCCTTTAAGAACATAAACACTTGCTGGCTTTATCACTGTGACAGGAATATGCTGGTATAAGATAACCTGGAGCAAAAATACCACAGTTTTGATGTATCACAATATTTATTCAGAAATACACATAAGGTTGATAATAGTTTTACATCAAATATTACAATTACTGTAATATGATTAGCATCTGTTTGTTGTTATTTTGACGCTAATGCATAAGTTAAAGCAAAATTATAGCATAAACTTGCTATAGTAATATGTTGTATCTGATTTTTTTTCTTATCAAGAACAATACGACTACACTAACTTGTTGCCATCTTGCTCTTCATGAAGTAACCATGAAGGTTAAAATAAGTGTATTAATGCTCCTAATTATTTGGTAATCTACTCGAGGAGATTAGAGGAGTGAGTCTGCTCTTGGCTGCTTAACAGACGTTCAACTTTCAACTGCAGCTTTAAAGCTTCTCTCTGCCAGCTGAGGCTCAGTGTGCAGCAACAGGTGTGTGCTGCACTCTATGCCCTGCTCTATAATACTCCATACATTCAAAAAAATAAATTATTAAATTATATATATATATATATATATATACAGAACACAATAAAAGTGCCTTGCTCTGAGTCATTAGGCTCAGATAAACCAATCAGGTTTTTGTCTGATGAATATATGCAGATTGCAAATGTTATTATCCCCATCGCTTCTGGCTCCGCTTTTCTCATTTTCATCCCATTTTTCCCCTTTCTGCAGTGCAGAGAACTGCATTTGCTGCATAATCACCCACTGAGTGCTCCTGACTGTTTTGTCCCCCCATGAAACACATTCTCGCTCTCACGCATTTACACACACATGCGTCTTAATTTTGCTTCATAATGTAAGTTACGACATTGGCATGTTGTCTAACAAATACAAGCTGGAAACACTGGCAGGACAGCACAGACAGGTTGTAGTGGCCTGAGTTAAACATTGAATTTTCAAAACAATAAAATATAAATTTTATGTGAAACTAAACTAATATCAGGTCTGATTAATGCCAATACAAGGTTCTATATGGTTTTTTATTTGAAAATTTAGAGGAAGAGGTATCTTCTGCTCTGTAACAAATAATGTAAACAGTCTCCCTGTCTTTCTTTTTTTTTTCCTTTACTGACCACTTGAGTTTCAGCCTGTTTGAGACTATGCAGATCATTCACTGTGACATTCTGGGGCTGTTTTAACAGAAGAATGCAGTATTTACTCTTTCCTGTCATACAGATACTTTCCTCTATAGAGTAAAGGTATCAATAACAGAAACATAAACATGTCTTTTTATGTTTCTGGTATTAAACATAAAGAACATGGCCATAAAAAGGCACATTTTCATTTGAGTTGACAAATGGAGTTTGTATTTTTCTGTTTTAATTTTGTAGCTCTGTATTTACAGTCCATGTTTACATCTGTACAACTACATACAGAAGATTTTACTGACCATGCTTCTTACTCATTTATTTTTTTTCATGTCATCATCGTTACCAAAAAAGTCAAGATCATTTGGGGCTTTTAATGATTTATTATTGTGTTGCACTACTTTGGTTTGGTAAGCCTTTGAAATGACTCCTTAACATTTGAGTCAATGCCAAGAAAATAGACTTATCTACAACTTGCTAAGGGAACTATACTGACATTTGAGTTACTCTCTTGTGTCGTCATTCCACCATGGAGGATAAATGCTTCAGATGCATAATTAACTGGCTAAAACTATTTGGACGTTTATGTAAAATCATCTGTATTTAAACTTCTAAGTGGCACTGTGTACAAAATGAGCCTATTGTTAACTTATTTCTGAACACCGCTGTATGTTTACATGTATTTATTTCTGTCTATACATGTGGGTGTGCATAATATATCAAGCTTTGTGTGGCGTCCCTTGGTAGATCATTACTGTACTTTTGTAGGCTGTTTGTGTGTGTTTATGGATGTGAGGTTGACAGTGTGGATAATAGATTTAGTAAATTCACAACGTATTCTGTCGCACTAATGCTCTGAAAACATATGTATCTTTTTTGGATACATATGGTTTCCAAAAAAACCATATGTATCCAATATGTAGCAATTTATTTTAATTGCAACCCACATGTTAACAAGCATCTCCAACTTCTTTATAATTAGATGTGCCTAAATATTGTGATACAATTATATTTCATATATGATCTGGACTAAAAATGAGCTAATACCCAAGTGTAATATATGTTCATTTGCCAATTGGAATTTTAAGTTTAATTAATAGTGTGTAAATTGTTTTATGTGTTTAAGTTGTTTAGCTCTTGAATAGTGAATAAATATTGATTGATTAATAACTATAGTGAAAAAAAATGTATATCCATTGTAATATTGTTAAAAAGGCAGAATTTATAAAGTGTTTTTCTCATCACTCTGACCACTCAAAGGTCGTAGTATTGGAGCCACATTTACCCAGTTTTAGTTTGTTAAAACTTTCTGTCAATAATCATTGCTAATAGTGCAAAATGCACTGAATGTAACATGTAGCAAGTTTAAAAACAATGAACTCACCTAAGACAAAATAAACCTAATTTTATCTTTCATATGTAATTCATAAAGTAAGTTAAAAAGAACGTTGATGTCTTTAAAGTTGTTATGCTCTTAAAAAGTCCTGAAAAGTTACAGAAAACTAGAAATGTGTGACTAGATGTTTTTTTCTTAAAACTGCAGCCTAAAAGTCAGGCCAAAATTGCTTGCTGGTGTTTTTTTAACTGTAGTTGAAAAATCTAATCTCGTTTAGATTTTATGCAGTTGTTATAAATTATTGATTAAAACTATTTTTAAAAACACAGCTTCCACAACATATCCTGACAATGTCCAGGTTGAGCAAGCATTTTATGAATATTCTGAATACTACACATTATGTGAATTTAAAATACACCTGGCTATCCACTGTGAATGTATCTATGTGTTTGCCAGTGTATTATGTCAGCTACAAACCCTTATGTTTTCTGACGCCCCGCTCTGGCTTTGGAGTGGAAAAAACGCTCTTGCTGTCTCGCTGAGTGACGCTGCTGGCAGGAGTCCTGGGTACCGACGGGGGGAAACAATCCCAACAAAGTGCTATGAATTAATGTGACTAATTAACACCACGTTAATTATTTGTAAATTGCATGTTTGGGTACACATTACTTGAGAGACATATGCTGCTTGTCGTGTTCGTCCAAACAAGTGCCAGCTAATCTGTATCTCTGGAGTGCCCCAATGACTGAAGACGGGCCAATCAGCACCACGGAGGAAAATAAAAACACGAGCAGGAGAGTGAGGTGAAGCAAAGTGCAGAGGAAAATTAAAATTGGAACGAAAGTTTGTGGGGTTTGTAGTTTGTCTTCTACATGATAGGTAGCATATCTTTAAGTGAAGGATACAATATGTGCTCTGCTTTAAAAAGTGCTCTTCCAAATCAAAGTGCAGATTCAATTTAATCCTGTGATTTATGGGTTTGCTTATGTTTGCTCTCAGTTGACAGTTTCTATTTTCAGCACAATTCCTCTTTTTATTAACTAAAAGTGATTATGATGGTTAAGGTTTTTTAAACTGGATTAAACTTTAGTTTTTTTTAGAAATGGATTAAACTTTTTTGTTATTGTTGTTTTTTAGCAACAATATACCTGTTGGTAAAAAAGTCAGCCAAGTACTGAAAGTTAATGATTCCATGTGAGCAACAACATTTAATTAATTAAATGCATTGTTTTCATTTTTGAAGTAAAGCAGACAGAAGACGTACTATACAAAGATTACATTGTTTTTGCAGCTGAGCATCTGTGGTTTTGTAGTTATATTTTATTTAGAATATGTTTAAATTAGCTGAAGTGTTCACTCTGATATGATTACAGTTCATTTCATTTATATAGCGCCAATTGATTACTTCCTATATTAAAGGAAAAAAGTTATTAGCAGAAGAAGCTCCTTTATTTGCCTTATCTAGGAGAGAAACACTGTTAAGCAGATAATTTTTGAGCCGGTTTAAAGTCTATGATAAAAGAGAACCGATGCAGTTAGTCTTTGGCTTTCTTTAGCAGAGACCAGTGATGGGCACTGCTAACTAGTAAGCTAGTTCCCCTCAGTCTTAAAAATGGAAAGGTCTTCTTCCTCACAGAGTAAAACTGGGAACTGGTTCCAAAGGAGAGAACTCTGATAGCTAAAAGATCTGTCACCCATTCTACCACTAATAAACCTGCAACCTGAGAGTGAAATGCTCTGTTAGGAACATCTGGAACGATCAGATCGCTGATGGATTAAGGGCTTTACGTGTAAGTGTTCTGGATTTAAAGAGTGTCAATGAAGGGAAGCTATAATAGGAGAAATGTGATCTCTGTTTTTAATTTTCATCAGAACTGCGTTTTGGATCAGCTGAAGACTTTTAACTGCTTCCTAATAGTAAAGAATTACAGTAGTTCAGTCTTGAAGTTACAAATGCATGGACTAGTTTTTTTTTTGTTTGTTTGTTTGTTTATTTTTTTTAACAACTGGTCCTCAGTCACTCCCAAGAGTCCATGTCCAGGATTTTCAGGACATGGAAATCCTAAATGCATCAGTACAGCCAATTGGACTTCTTTTGCTGCTTGAATGCATTTTTTCTCCCATTTTCTTCAGATCAGAAGAGTAATTTTGGATAAGATTACAAAGAAGATACCCAATAGATGTTAGTATGTTGGAATTAATACTCTTGATCAACACATGCCTGTTGAATTCCCCTCTGGGGGATGTAGGGACACATCAGGACTTAAAATCAGCACAGCTCCAGTGTTTGTCTGCAGCATAGAGGGATCCTAAACGTGTTTGAGGCTGAGTGAAGAAGTTATCTGAGGAGAAACACGGGACTGCCGTGCTTGAAATGATCCAAGAGTTGCTAGCAAGGCTACTATTACATGCTTATCTATCACTGTGTCACCCGGAGTTACGCACACTGACTTTTATTGGAACAGTTTTGGTTGAGGAGACGCAACCAAAAACCCCTGCATGGTTTGGTGAGATGGGAGCAGGGAGCAGATCTGTGAATCACCTAAGCATCCCTCTCCCAATCTCTCCATCTCTTTCCCTTCTACCCCACAGACAGACTTCTCTCCCTCATCGACAAGCGCTTACTTTTTTTTTAGCTTTTCTCCTAGTTTCCTCTTACTGTTTCTCTTTCATCCTTTGCTCATTTTTTTCAGTCCCAATCTCTACAACCCCTCCTCATCCCCCACCTTCCTCCACCCTTCTCTCACCTCCCCGTCTCCCCGCTCGTCTCCTCAGAGCTCCTCCGCATTAGCAGTCAGCTCCACTCCTCGGCGTACTTTGTTTTTCAACCGTGGTAGAGACCAAGTGAGGGAGGCTGCGAGATACAGAGAGAGCGAAAGAGCATCATTTACACAGTCATCTACGCCAAGCACACTCCCCCTTCCCTTTCTTTCCCTCTTCCTCCTCACAGTTGCTGCTCACGATGCCAAACATTTTATGTGTTATTTAGTCATGCCTGACTTTATCGAATTTAAAAAACATGCCAGTCATGAGTCCACCCTCCCCTGTTTCTTCCCCCTGCTGCCCCTCCGCGTCCAGCCACTCACATCATCCCCGTCTTAGACCCTACCATCCGGGTCTGACCACAAAATCCTCTTGAGCCAGTGTCTTAGGGGACATTTCACTTCTAAATGAAGTTTTATTCCCAGGCTAGACCCTCCCAACACCCTCACCCCAGCCTCCAACCTCCACTGCCTCCTGACCAAGCAGCCATCCTGGGGGAAAGCGAGAGAGCATAATTCTAGGCAGCAGAGTGTTGACTCTAAGATGGATTATTACTGCTTGAAATCAGAGGCCTGTGCTGTTGGATAATGTGACCATCCAATTTTTTTGTTTTGCACCGGTGTTCCAATAATGAAGATTTGAAGCGTGGCAACAAGGAGAAGAAGAGAGAGACCTGTTCCACTAGATGAGCAGGAAAATCCCAAAATGTTCACATTCACAGTGCCAAAATCAGGACAGAGACTGTTTTTGTTTTACTGACTCAACTTATCTCACTTAATGGAATTGATTTTGATTATTTTGTGTATCCGATTATTAGAAATATTTCCCCTAACATACTACCAATCGGATTCTAACAGTTTGATTAGCTGGAATGATACCACAATTTTAAGAAAGTTACTCTAAAAACATCCAACATAATGTAAAATTTTCTAAAAACAAGCAAATAATAATAGCAAATTAAAAGTATTGAATAATTTTATAATAATTACATCTTCAGCATTTGCTTAATATCTTGATTTTGAGATGTAGACTGAAGCGAAACTATAGAGCAAACACTTTTTAAATCCAGCTGTAGTGCTACGTGCTTATTCTGCAGAATTTTATCACCGGTTGGCTCACTGCTACTTTTAGTGCAACAAAAGCATATGAAGCTAATATTAGCTGGTTAATTAGACGGGTTCAGAAAGCTAGCCTGCAGCCGGCTGCTTATCAGATATGCCATTCTTTAGCTCTGAACTGTAGTTTTAAAACAATTCTACCTGAGTAAGAGTGATAGGTGGCGCTCTTTTGGCTTCTGTACCATGGCTGCCCATGATTTTTGCAATTAGGAACATAATCTTGAAATGTTAGCAAACCTTTATTGTGTTAAATACAACTTAGGGCCCTTTGGAAACTGTTTTTGAAATTGGGGCTGCCTATTCGGATCACCACAGGCAACTGACAACAGTCACCCAACTGTTGCCAACATTGTGAGAAATAAATAAATAAAAAAGGAATTCCCCAAATTGTGAATTGGCTGGCCTCAATGTTTTATGGATCAGAGATTGCCCACTATACAGACTGGTCACCCTGCAGATAATCGTTTTAAACTACAGATCGTTTACATGTTTAAAGAGTAGTTCATTGCATGGTAGTCGAATGTGCAGAAGGAAGGACAACAATTAACCAAGAAATTCTAATGGATGCGATGCTCTTTGCTCCACACAGCTCAAGAGGGACCTCAGGTCCTTCCTGCACTTTAATTGGTCTCTCATCAAAAGCACTTTCAACTAGTAAAAATCACAGAAATGAATATTTTTGTGAAATCATAACTTTTCCGAACATTTGTTAATTTATTTTATTTTTTGCATTTTTTCAAGTGATGTCACTGTTTCAATCTAAGGAATATTTCTAACTGCAGAAGTTCTCTGATGGGAACTCTTGTTTGATGATGTTTAATTGCATTTTGTTTTATCCTACTGGATTATAAATAACACATTCCTCATGTTTACATTGCAATTATACCAGGAAACTCAGACATCTGCTATGTATAAAATGTTTTCTTTATTGCTGCTTATAGATGTATAGAAATCAATTTAGGATAGAATATAATTCATCATTCCTCTTATTTAAGCATTAGTGTACAGCCTGGGTTTCATAACATTGTTGCCCTTTTAGTGTGCAAATATATTATATCCAACTTGAAATTTAAATCAAATTTAAGACATGTCTGCTGGGATTTGCATATGTGGGAGCAATAATAGTTTGCAGGCAGAAGAGAAAAGTATCAGCTCAGGATGGAGCAGATACCGCTTCTGATTCCCTGTGCATTTGATAAGTAGCTGCCCTTAAGCAAGTCAATTTGCTCAAGTGAAACTGCCCGGTGATGTTTGGATGAAGCAGGTGTTTGCAGAGCTGCTCTCAGGCGTGTGTGTGTACCACAGTGTGTAGCTTATAGCTATAGAGAAATAAGAGCAACAGAAGTAGGCTCTTTAAGAATATGCTGCCAAGATGTTATTCTTGGTTCTGGACATCTGCTCAACAAGTAACTGAAACTGCAACATTGAGGTCTGCAGTCACAAGTGGAGGCTGCAGGTTTTCTTCCAAGGGTAAGCTGTTCGATGCAGATGCTCTCTGGGGTTGGTGCGCAGATGACTAATCTTCTTATTTAGTTGTGCAACAAAAACAATCTTTTTCTCGATTCTGAATAAATGGCCTTGTCTTCTAGTTTTAGCTGTTTTCTTACTTTACTAACAAATACCTTAATTCGTTAAATGTCCTAATTGGTTAATTGGAGATCATTAAATTACCATCAGCCTCAGTTTATCTCTACAGTTACAGTGATCAAGTATGGCAGAGTAGTACTTTGTTACTGTCTTCTAAGATTAAAACTTCTTACTTTTTAAATTGAGGATGTAGAACTAAGATTTAAAGTAAATATTTATTTTGTTGCATTTGCATAATAAGCAGAAATATTGATATCCTCTGCCATCCTGCATACTGTTTATTTTTAGAAGCCATCATATTTTTATACGAAATGTCCTGGTATTTTAAA
This sequence comes from Poeciliopsis turneri, assembly GCA_922788865.1. Classification (NCBI taxonomy): domain Eukaryota; kingdom Metazoa; phylum Chordata; class Actinopteri; order Cyprinodontiformes; family Poeciliidae; genus Poeciliopsis; species Poeciliopsis turneri. The sequence continues at coordinate 5,039,092 of CAKLNU010000112.1, read as the reverse complement.
GAGGATTTGGGTAAATGCACCTTTACATGCCTACAGCATCACAGATCCACCACTTTACTTAATAGTGGGCATGAAACGTTCTTCCACATGTAGTTTCATGCCAAACACATCTTGGGTGTCTGTTGCTGAAAAACTCAACCTCAGTCTCATCTGACTAAAAATCTAAACCTTGTTAAAACTATAGTGGACTTTAGTATATCCCAGTTTGTCTGTGGTGACATAAACTGGAGTAAACTAGAAAACTTTTTTCTGGCATCACTCCCAAACTGTTAATTGGGATGTTTATAAGTAAAAGTTGTTGTGGGGACTTTACCCCAGGACACTTTGGAAATTATACCAAGCTTCCTTACTGGGCCTGGTGTCAGTGACCAGTAGGTGAAAGAGGTGGGCCTCTGTGTGATATCATATTTATACCCTGGAGAAAAAGAAAGAGATGCATTATTGATTAGAAAGTCCAGCAGATGTGGTCAAGTATTGAATAAATAAATGCATTTAATTGTCAGGGTTGTCTGCGGCTGATTTTTTTTTTTTAAGTGCTAATTTTGTAATGTTTTTTTTTCTCCTGCAACTGTATAAATGTGAAAAGTTGAATTTTTGTTGAAAAAAATTCAGTGCAACTTCATGCTGTTGCTATAAAAGATACATTTTCTTGTGTTTTTTAAGCAGTGGGAAGGTGAATTTATGTTGACAGCGCTGTTTTAAGGCATTTTTTAAACAATGATTTGACCTTTTAATTTCTGTTTTGCTGTTCGTCAAGTCTTGCATGATTTTGCTTTTTAAAAATACACATGCCTTACTTTGCCTAAACGTATACTTCAGGGCCTCTTTTTTGTTCATTTTGGCAGAAAGAGAACATGTGACCTCATTTAAGGTTCTTTGTGAGGAGATAAAGAGGAATTTTTGATTATGTTGTCAAGGTAGAGGGACGGTGAGACACAGCTTTTGAAACCCCTCTACTTATTCAGATGTAATTTTTTTTATTCTCTTCACAAAATAACTTATTCACAAAAAAAACAATCCAAATATATCCTTTATTAAAAAGTAAAATTTGAAAGACTTGTAGCATACACCCACATTTTCAGAAGTTGGTTTCTGGCAGGACTTTACAACACATCCATAGAGTGGTGTAGCATGAATACTGTATCATCTGTGCTTCTCCTTGAAGCCATAGCTAGCTCAGGAAAGATAGAACCAGACAAAGCCTGAGGACTATAAACCACTGAATACAGTCTCTCCCTCCCTGACTCCTCCTCTGGTTTTCATCATGCAGCCTGCTCATTGTCTCTTCAGGCTTCTGCAGAAAGTTTGCACTGCAGAAGCTGTCTGTCTCAATAAGTCAGTTTAACACTGCACTAAGTCGTGAAATCTTATTGTCCTAAAAAAACCTGTTGGGGGGGATGTGGGGGATCTTTTTTTCATTTTTCCATGCAGTCTTACTTACTTGAAGATTATGTGAAACCTGGACTATACATGTCATTCAGATAGCCTGTTCTGAGAGAGTGATATACTGAAACGTTTACTGTTTAAGGACAAATCTTTAAATATCAAGGGTTGTGAATTATTTGGACTTTCACTTATGGATGGAAAGATTTATTTATTACACTTATTTATTACACAGAGAAAATAAGACATCCAATACCTTTTCTGTCTTTTTGGCAAGGGGGATTGAATTCTAACAATGTATCAATTTGCAAACATCTACAAAAATCAATATCACAAAAGAATGCTTGGATGCTAACTTTGGTTTGCTGGAATATTTTAAGTGGAATGCATTTATTGCTTTGTATGCAAATATATGTGGCTAGTTGGATGGACTATTACTGCCAGTATCGATTTTAGTGGCAGAAATGCTGAAGCTTATATCAATAACAGCGACAATATCCATATAGTGTCTGCTGAATTGACCGCTCATATTTCTATCCAACCTCAATTAGAAGGTCAGCTTTTTCATGATTATATATTTAAATTTAAAATCATTTTGAAGTTTCATCAAGACTCACCTTTTCATGTTCTAATTAAAAGCAGCTGCTCCTATGATTGTCAGTGACATACATTAGATGGCGTCATACAATAAGCACGAAATATTGTTTAAGTCATTGGAATACCTGGTCTGTTCCTGACTTCTTCAAGCTTTTTATGGATTCCTCATATTTATAATTTAATCTGAAACCATTACAGAATAAAATGATAACCACAAAGAAAATCACTGTGGTTTTCTTCGTGAAGTTAACCTTCTTCGCAAAAAAACGAAGAAGGTTAACTTCTTTGATTTTTGCTGTTAGCAGCTTTTCATTTTGTACTTATTTTAAGATTTTTTTTTTAAATATAGTTTGTTTGATAATATTGGATACATTAGAATATTTATTCCAGTAACTCACTTCTCTAAATGAAACACATTATATAACATAACTACACATAACTAGTCTGTTTTCAGGCTTTATTTATCTTAATTATGATTATTTTCTCTATACAGCGAATGAAAACACAACATTTAAAATTAAAATACATCATACCAATAAAAAACATTTTTAATACACAAAAAACATTTTTAAACCACCTAACAAACAAACCTTATCAAAACACACATTCAAATGTATGAATGTGTTTTATGTTTTTATGCATATTTATTAAATCTTATTTTTGTGATATATGTTGTAACTTAAAATAATATTTATTTGCAACGATGCACGTGCTCTGCTCTTTGTTTTTGGATAGAATCTGAACAAAATTCACAAATTCTTACATACGAGCTAGTTACATTCCTGAAAGTGAAAAATAAAACAGACAGATAGCGCTCTTATTACGGTTGGTGTGCTGAGCCAGGAGGCAATTAGTCTTCCCTAAAATATCTCCAAGAAGCAGGAAATATCATGATTCTGTCCAAAGTTCAAACCAGCTTCTCTGAAGTTGTGTAATGATCTCCCTTTATCTCATTTGTTTAACCTGATAACACACAGGTGTTGTGCAAAAATAATAGGTTGATATTGAGCTCCAGTCCTGGCACGCATCCAGGCCAGCTACCTCCTGCTGTTTCCAGTTTTTAATGCAGAGTCTAAACTAATTGTCTCTCTTCTTCAGCTAAGAACTTCAAAACAAGCTGAAGAGGTGCTTAAAGGAATCACCAAATGATTCCTTTAAGGTTCAGAAAGCAAAGCAGTTTAAGTAACAAAGAGAGGGTTTTCTATTGACAAATACATTTAACAGGACACAAACCCGATACGGTTTACTTGTATGTGCATTCAAGATGTGCCTGTAAGATTATTACTGGTAAAGATAATTTTGGTATGAATGAAATAAATAAATTTTAAATCACCGATTTACCACTCTGTTTCACAAACCTAAGTATGCGTCCAAATCTGCAATGATGTGGGTTGACATCAGTACATTTTCATGTGTTTGAATGGCCCAGTCAAAGTCCAGGTTTAAATCCAGTAGATAGTCTTTGACACTTGTGTGAAGAAAGAATAGAGGGTTTCAGCCAGGCTAACTGAGCTTGAGTTATTTCACAAAGAAAATGGAGAAAACTTTCACTGTGTGGATGTGCAAAGTCATTAGATACATACCCAAAAGATATACTGCTGTAAATACAGTAATTATAGGTTCTACAAAGTTTTGACTCAGGAAGGGTTCAATGCATTTATGAACCACAACTTTTGTTTTTATCATAAAGTTTTAACAGATGTATATATTTTCTTTTCACTTTAAAGCTAAGCACTACTTTATATTGCTTTGTTGCATAAAATTACAATAAAATGCATTTGGATTAGTGGCTGTAACATGCAATTAAAAAAAAAAAAGTTGAAGTGGTTATTAATGTTTCCAAAAGACTGTGGCAACAAATAAATTTCTAGGCTGCTGTGGCAAAATTTCCCTTCTGGAATATAACTGGTTAAATGAACAACACATCCCATGCAGAAGGGTCCTTAAGCAAGATATTAAGCTACTTTTATAAACATTATAATACTGTCAGTTGAGAAAAAAAGACCTGCAAGTTTAGAGAGTAAAAATAAAGTAAATATACATGCAAATGGAGGATTTTGTTAGTGTGCAACAGCACCTTGTTTGTCCATAAGCTGATCCTATCTTTTACACATCATTTAATGTTTGGGCTCCTTCAGTATTCAGTATGTCTGTCATGTCTGTCTGTCCTTCCCTGCAGCAATCGGCCGGACGTTGATACCCCGTTATTTCAGCACAGTGTTTGAGGGCGGCGTCACCGAGCTCCATTACATCCTGAAACACTCCAAGGAGTCCTTCCACAACTCCTGCATCACCCTGGACTGTGATCAGTGCACCATGGTCACCCAGCATGGGAAGCCAATGTTTACAAAGGTAACATCTGACCCTTGAGCTTCTCTCTCCATAAATAATTGATTGTGTGCTATGATAATGGCCAGACAAGGTGTTAAAGTGCTTAAAGATCAAACCCATTTAAACCCTTTGATTCCCTTTCTTCCTCTTTCTTTCATGCTGTCTCTGCTGTTTGAAGTAGAACTTGATGGTTTTACTGTCAAACACAGGAAGGTGCTTGTGTCTTTATCAAAGAGTAATAAAAAAAAACGGTTTCCTCTATTTTAAATGCTTATTCTTGACAAAAGCAGAGCCAAGTTGAGCTTTTTATGTCAGTTTATCCATAAGTGAATTTTATGATTATTTTCTCTTTATGGTGAAATAAAATGTTTCATACATATTAAATGTAATAGTAAAACATATAAAAAACAATCATAGAAAATATATATATATTTTTTTTTTTAACCATGCAAAGCATTGTTTTTAGCCAGATATTTGTTCTAAGCAGTGTAGTTATTTTTACTTTTCTGTCTTCTATTAGAAATTTGGCCATTCTGCCCTCTGGCATTTACAGTGCTAAAGCCACAGACTGATTCTCAAGCCTGCAGGTACTCCAAAGGCAAAGCTATCAGGACCGGAGTAAGATGCCTGCAGAGTGTGATTTAGATTGTATTAAAACTGACACACAGATGGAAGCAAGCAAAAGGAGAGGAAACACTAATTGCACAGGTAAAATGATCCAAAGCAGAAACAAAGGTCCTCTGAAAGCAATAATGCTGTGCTCACCGGCTTTTGTCTTTGGGGACAGAATTCCCCTGTGAGATGGAGTGAATATCTGCTCCTCCATGGTCTGATCCAGATGGCTCGCTGACTCTCAGTGTTCTTCTGCTGACTGTCTAAATGAATCTGAGGCCAGATACCTTGTCAGCGCCAAGCAGCTGAGCTAAAGGGATTCCATGTTCCCTCTACCATGAATCCTGAGCTGAAGTGCCAGACCAGATTGTTCTGACATTAAATGGCTATACACCCCTCTTGTTTTCAGAACTTGACAGTACGCACTAACTCACAGGTGTGTGTGTGTGTGTGTGTGTGTGTGTGTGTGTGGGGGTGTGTGTGTGTGTGTGTGTGTGCGTGTGTGTGTGGTTGTGTGAGTCAGATAATTAACTTTTTAGTTGACCTCTCAAAGGCTGTGAGCCTATGAAGTGAATTAAAAAAAGCCTTGAGAGTTGAGTTTTAACATGCAACTTTTGGGGAATAAAACATTGGAAGGTGGACGTTAGTTTTGATCTCAAATTAGTTTAATTGGATTTTTATGGCTTTTTTAATGCTTGACAGGTATTATGCCCTTTCTTGTATTAAAATGATACTGCATTGTAATTTATAAAAACAAATAATATTCATAGACTTTGGACTTTATGGCCCAGATGGTCATTGGTCTTTGAAAGCTACTCAGATAAATTAAGTTAAATTCTAGTTAACAAAATAATTTTTCTGATTTCATTTGTTGTATGTGACAAAGAAATGATTTAAAAAATTACCTTTGATTAAGGATTAAAACATAATAAGGTAACTAATAATGTATCATGTAATGACAGCTAAATTGGCAATAACTTTATAGCATTAGCATTTTCATCGTGGGTAAGCTAAGTAAAACTAGATTTTACTCAAAGAAAGATCCTCAACTACAAGTCTTCTGACAGTTTCTAACCAATACCTGAGTTTATATATTTGTGTAATTTAACACATATAATTACATCAACTTTACTGACCTACAAGTATTTATGTAGGATTTGTTGAAATATTATTTCCTTTATTGAATTTTAACATAATTGTGCTTTATTATCATTAAAATATTCATTTTGGTCACTATTATTTATTATTTTTATATAATGTTAAGTGTTTGTGGCAAGATAAGAAACAATGTCACAACATGTTGAGTTATCCTGAAGAAGATGAATCAGAACCTTCAAAATGTTGATATATTATTAGAAATCAGATACTTATAAATATTTTAGTTTTTTTCTTCAAGTTCAAGTTACTTTATAACAACATTAACCGCAATAACTACAGCAACAAGGTGGAGCTTTAACCGTGGCTTACATCTACCTACAGTTATCATTCCTAACATCTGCTTAATCATCACCACAACTAACTTCAATTTAATAGAAAATGTATTTGAACTCTAGCATTGAGCATTATTTTTCATTCAATCATGCTCTTATTTTGAATGTGGCAGGTATTTACATGAATAAATGTTTAGCTTCAGTAAGGGGGAAAAAAACAGGCAAATTTTGTAGGCAAGGGTGGAGTGTCGGCATATGTGTAAACAAGTTTATACTTTAGTATAAGTGGAACGAGGGGAGCTCTTTTGTTATCGTGTTAATAAATAAGAATGGAATGTGTCAAGTAGTAGAAAAAGGAAATTTCTTTTCATGTTGTTGCTGTTTGAGTTTTCTCTGCTTTTTGTAAACAAGGCTTCTTGAAAGCAGCGGACCAAAAAAAGCTATAATATATTACAAGTGTCAGATATTAACCATACAAAATGGGAGCAGAACAGGCTAGGCCCGGTCAACAAAAAGCTAAATTTGATGCTTGCAGCCCTGCTCTCTTTTCATCTTCACCTAAATTGGATGAGAAGAATTAATTCATTAGAAAAAAAAAATTCCAATAACTGAGCGTGTTCTGTCTGAGCTCCCAGCAGCAGCGGCAGCAGCGAGCCTGCAGCTCTGGAGGCCCGAATCTCAATCAGCTCTGCCTCGCCTCGCTTTCCCTCAAACACCACCACCACAGCACATCACCCCCGCCGCCGCTTTGCTCATCCCCCTCCCCGCCTTGCCGGCTCGCTCATTCTTCCCTCGCTCTCTACTCCAACGCTCTCTCTCTCATCCCCCCTCGCTTCCTCTCTCCCTCCCCACCCCCGCTCCCTCGAGACGCACAGACACACACACATACCACACAGACACACACACCCGCATCCTTCATCCCTGGAGAAATCATCCCCAGCTCCCAACTCGTGCGCTTGCTCTGCCTCTGCCTACTTCTCTCTCTCTCTGCCTGTATCTGTCTCTTTCTGCTCCTCCGTCCGTCTTTCATAAAGTCTAATTCTTTGCATATATTTTTAAAAATATTGTGGTATATTAAAAGTTGAGTTGGATTTATGTTGTTTTTCTTAAATGTTTTCAATGAGTTCTAAAAGCACAGCTAGCATCAATTTAATTGGTTAGTCTGGGAATCCTGTAATGATCTGATACAGAAACAAAAAACTTCACATATGGGTGCGTTTTAACCCTTTCACCATTAACATAAAATCAAAACAGCAAGAAACATTGCAGTGGATATCTTCTTATACTGGTAACATGCCGGCCAATAGTTGGTGTTCTTGTAAATCCGCAGTAATAGTATTTCAGAGTGCATTTGCTGTTCAATTAGAATTTTACACATCTATTTGCATCTTTTTCTGTAGAATGCAACTTCGAATTATGGGTGGAAACACCGCTTAATCGCTGATACGTTTTGTCGAGCATATCTACAATATTCTAAAGAAGATGCAGTTTGCGAAGCTGAATTAGTTTGGTGCAATGGTACTTCACATCCTACTTTGTGTTGTTTGTGAAGCAGCCAATCCAGCAAAACCGTCCTTTTTCATATTACTGAATGGTTTCCACTGTGCATAATGACTGAAGGTATATCTTCAGTCATTGGATAATGGAACTATTAATTATCCCCATTTTGAGACCCCATTTTAAGATGGGGTCTCAAGTATTTGCAAATTTTAGTTATTCACAGATGGTTGTAGTCAATACATTTCAGTAGTTTCCAAAAATGTGGAAGCCATTTTTGGTAACTACTAAAATGTCTTCCACAGTTACCAAATGTGGATCCATCGGAGAACCTCTGGGATGTAGTGACAGTGAAGATTAATTCTATGCTGCCATGTCAATATCTTTAATGAATGTTTATGAGACTTTGTCAGAATAAGGCCATAAATAATTAAGAGCATACTAAAGCTCAGAAGGGAGTTCATACCAGAACAAGTAAGGGTACCAAATAAAGTGACCAGTAAAAATTGTTGTAACACTTGAGGTTGAAAATCTGTCTTGTGTTGAAGTAAGAATTGAAGATTAAAATTAATTCAGTTTGCTAAGCTAAAACTCTAATACTAAAGTGAAGCTTGCTAACAATTTTTTTAAACTATTAGACAGTGGTTGCCAATGAACACCTCGTGTTAGCTGTGGTTGCCAGGTACCTGTGCTGTAGATGTTGCTGTTGTAACAGTGATGAGTCTCTGCATTTATAAAACTAGCCTGTGTACAATGATTAGCTGAACATGCATTCTTAATTTATCAGCGTTTGATTTGTTCAAGGTTTTTGAGCGCATAGTTGAAACCAGAAGTTTACATTCATCAAATAAAGACACCAGCATCTTTTTTTTTCTCACTGTCTGACATTAAATCAGACAAAACTTCTATTAGTTTTGTTACAAATGCCAAACTAAATTCTGTTTGCTAAATGCCACAATAATGAATGAATATATTATATCTATTTAATAATTAATTTCTTCAAAATCATAATCTATCTGATTGAAACAATAGAAATTGGGTCTGATTTGATTGCATTTAGAAGTTTGATCTTATTTGTCTTCACAGCGTTTCATTGGTTAAATTCTAACTGCTTGTTTAATTAGTTTTATGCCTCTAGACAAATCTTCTGTAGCGTTACAATGAAAGCAAAGTGAAACCCTAGGATTTGTTTTAAGTGGGCAGAAAATACTGATATACCCCGTTATTAATCATCATCATTGGCTACAGTTTGTAATAAGAGATGGGTTGTAAATTGTTATTATCTGCAGCAATGCTGTTGAACATATACAGCATTCCAGAATCACCTAATTTAATTGTACTGGTGGAAATATAAATGCAAGCTAGATGTAAAGACTATCTTGTTCAACACTCCATGTTCTTGAGTTTTTTTCTCTCCCTGAATTGATGTCACTCCTGCTACGGCGGAGTGTTATAATCTAACGAATGGGTGGAGCTACAGGGGTTCTCTGAGTGGGCGAGCTCTCTAGGTGCAGGTGAAAAATGTGTGTGTGCGACTCACAAGGCTGAGAGGTGTTGACAAGGTGACACGGGGTGCCAATTTGAGCAAAAGCTCCCAACCTCTCAGCCACCTTCCAGTATCCCAACACCTCTATTCAGTACCCAGCAGGCCTTGCTTTCCCTGACCGGAGTGTGTTAGCTCTGAGGCCTTGGTCCTTGTTACTGGTGCCCAGCTGGGGTTTCTGCATGCTGGGAGGCAAGCAAAGAGGAAAAGGCGACTTTGTGACACAATGGTTTCAGTTCAAGTGTATCTAATTCAGGAGGGATGTTTTACCAATGGCTAAAAATGAAAAGGGATTTTTACCAAACTGTTTTTGTTCTGTTCATTACCATTGAATACATTCAAGTATGTACTTCTTTAGTAATTTTGTAAGTTATGTATGTATATTAATTAACTGGGCTTTGATTATGCAAACGGATACAGTAATTCACTTAAAACCGAAGGACAAATTATACATTTAGAGATGCAATCGTCAAGTGATGTATAATTTTAAGGAAAACTAAGAATGCTGGGCATGATTACTTTTAATGCTTTAAATAAATAAAATAATTTGTCTAATTGGTCTTGACTGATCAAAGCCGACCAAGAGAAAATTGCATCATTTCTTTTTGTAATATACGCTTGGAGTTTGAAACTTGATTCATTCAAATGTGAATTATTCAATCATCAGTTAAGAAATTTGCCTGAATTAATGTTAAAAAAAAACAAACAAAAAAACCCCACAGATTTTATTATTCAGAGTTTATGCAACAGACAAGCTGTTCATTTGTATTTTAACTTCATGACTCAGAGCAGCCTTCACTGTTTTTGGCAGACCTAGAAAAGATGTGAGATTTAAAAAAATATATATATATATATATATATATTTATCACTATGGAGATTTGGTGAACCCCTGGATCCCACTCTGTTACATTTCTCTGGCAATAAATTTTGAAGACTTTTTTTCGTCTCCTTCACCACGCACCTGTCTGTGTACTACGATACATTTACTTCCTCGTCCAACTTTGTGACAGGTTTAGTTGTTTCAGGCTATCTCCAAGGAATATTTGGTAAATAGATATTTATTATTATTTATTATACATTTTATGATTTACTGTTACTCATCTTGAAGATTGGGGGTGTGTGTCAAGTCATAAAAGTTTTACAGACTTTCAGTGCCATATTCTTCAAGGACATTTTGAGGGGTGTCATTAGTTGCACTGGTGATTTTCAAATTCATAGAAATTAATTCAATTTACATTGACATTTCCTTAGAATTAATAAACAATGAATTTATTAGATGTTTAATTTGGATGCAGCACAAAACAGTACTTAATCTCTCTGATAAAACAATTTTAAAACAGAAGAATCAATTTCTACTCAAGATTGATTTCTGCTCTTTTTGTACTTTTTGTATTTTTGCACAGTGCAATACAGGCTTGGTTTAGCAACTGATATCAGCATTTTTAAACTGAATTTTTATGATTTAAAGTCGTTACATCAAGGCATCAGGTGATGCACCAGGACCAGAGTGTCTGCATCTAATCCCTGTTGCTGTGCACTGCCTTTCAGCTGGCTGAAAAATGACTGCTACGCTCTTCTTTTGAAAAGTTCAAAGTTATTTATTAGAAATTCTTTATAGTTGTAACGTTGCGAAAAATCCCACCTGAACAAGCCCCTTAAAACACTTACTATGGTAACACTTTTGGCTGTTTGCACGGTAGAAGTGACATGTCTGTCAAGCAACCTGTCTGATTAAATAGAAACCAGTTAATCAGCTAAATTAAAGCTTTAGTTTGTTTTAATGGCCAGTAAGACAAAAAAATATATCTACATTTTCTGAAAAAGCAAATAGCAGTAGTTGTAATAATCTTTTATTTCCTGTTTAATAAAAACAATTACTCATGTTATTTATTTTGGTTTAAATATTTGTGTGTTAATACCATCATACTTTTAAACGTGTCATGCTGTCAGAATCTGCCCTTCCTCCTATATTAAGTGTCTAACCACTTAGTTAAACTAACTTAGAATATTTAGTCAACAAATTTGTCAGAAGTTGTGATAAATGCTCATAATACTCAATTTAATGACTCTCATCTGCTCCGTTAATTGATTGTCAGGTTGAGGCGCAGTATTGAATAGTGTCTCCGCAGCGGGACACTGTTATTCTTTCTTGCTCTTTTGAGCCAGAGATCTCAGCCCCGTTGTGTGCAAGATTTATGACCCTGCTCTTAAATCAATGGGGACTTTGCGAGGGGCTGTAGCATTTAATGGAACACTTTTTAATTCATCTGGATTTTCTTTCTTTTAGTTTTTCATAAGGGAAAGCTGTTTAGCTAAAACATAATAGGCAAGAGCTTTGTTGAGAAAATATGAGGTTTAACCAACTGACTTTTGCTGTTGGGAAATAACTAGCTTGTGTGATTGAATCTTCCTCATGGAAAATATAAAGCCTTGGCTGCAATTTTGTCTCTGCACCACAAAGACAAATTCTTGTGCATATATTGGGCTTGGCAATTAAAGTGCAGTATTTTTCTCTGGTTCTGATTTAAGCCATTTATGATTTTATCTATGGGTTGCATAGAAGCAGAAGGACTGCAGAGAGACATAGAAGCAATATTAGAAGGCAATGCTAAGGACACAGTAGGCACTATGGAAGAAGGAATCAATAGTGCATTGTTGTTTCACTGTAGGCAATAGACCTGGAAAGCACCATAAGACACTGATTCACTGGTAAATACATTTCAAGTTATTTCACTGCTCCTGGGTAAATGTCATGCAGAGAAACGACCTAACTTTCAGAAATGATGTCAGGAATTAATAGTTTTTTTTTTTATTTCATACTTGCCTTAATATTTATTTTTAAATATGCTGCCAGGGGTTAGAAAAATAATCCACTATATAATTAAAAGGATGCAATGCAATTCAAAAAAAAAAAAAAAAAGAAAAATCAGCCAAAGTTGATTTTTTTTCTAAGTTTCTTTTAATTCTAATTTTAATAAAGTAGACTGTTAACAGTATTTCAACTTTAAATTGAAATTTAAATCATTGCCTTTATACTTTTTTGTAATAGAAAACATCAGGGAGTGTTTTGTAGCAGGTTGAAGGCTACAAAATCCTTCAAATTATGGATTATTTTAACTCTGTTTTCACTTAGGCAATTATTTACTTGATTTTTAAATTAATTTACTAACCAAAGGAGAGAAAATATAAGTAACTAAATTATATCGAAAAATAACGAGACGTAATTTAAAATCCTCCAGTTCTGGTAAATATATCAAACTAAACACTGAAGTGTCACTCATTTAAAATATTTACTTTCCAAGCTACAAAGCCATATTAAACAAGACATCAAATAATTAATCCCAAGTTTCTCATGACATATTGTCCTTTTTAATATTACTATTAAGTGCCGCAAGTCTGACTTTAACAAGAGAGACAGGATATAACAGAGCAGATAATCCAACTTGTGAAAAAATTACATTACAGTTTAGGACATCAAACAATTTTAAAAAGGTATTTAGAAAAGAAGACATGCAAATTTATTTGACAATGGAAATTACACTCAGTATGTTGTTTTTGCATTGTTGATGGTTTGCTGTACCTTTTATTCAGATCATAGCAATCCTTTAGATCAACAGTCATATACACGTTTTATTTCTTATTGGCTATAATTATTTCTGTTGACCATATATTTTGTTATTTCTACATCTAATCTAAAAGTTTCTGTCTGTATAAACATTTTGCAGTTGAACAAAACTTTTTTTTTCTTTCTCTAATGGGTGTATATATCAGCAAACAGGGTTTTTTGATAAAAGTGAAAACATTTCACGGTATCTAATTTTCTATTTGAAACAGCAGAGAGACTGTTTTCCATGCAGTGATTTTAGCATTGAGATTCTGTTTCTTCTTCTTTTTTTGTATAACTGAGTGTGTTGGCACGTGAGTTACAGAGGTAGTTGGCTGGGAACAGGGGGGATGGGGTGAGGAAGGAGAGGGTCGCGGTGGTGGGATGAAGGGTTGGGGTGGTGGGTGTGTGTTTGTGTGTTGGGGTGGGGGGGTTCAGTATGGCCGCTAGCCTCTTTCTTGTTGATCCTCAGGAGACCATCTGCGCTGGGGGCATTGATTAGAGTGTGTCTGGTGGGATTACATCTTTGCTGTTGCCATGCCAACTAATCAGCTGATTTTTTTCCCCCCCATTCTCTGTCTGTCTCTCCATTTCTCTCTCTCTCTCCTGCCTCTTGCCTGGTTGTCACAGCAACGAAATACAGGGAAGCGCAAGAGCCCCGACAAGAGCTGGATTCAGCTAAAGGGCCGAAATAATGTTTTTTCCCCTCTCAGTTTCACCTTCTCTGGCTCTCTCCGTCTCCTCCTAATTGGCAACTCTCTCTGACCTGGAGTTCTTTTGTCTCTGGTGTAAACACACCCCTCTGCAGATTACATTTTATTTTTGCATTTTAGGGGCCCATGGACAGAGTAAATATTGGGATCATAGTAGCTCGAAAAGTCCTTTAGCAAATTCCAGAATTCAGACAAAACAATTCCAGCATTTTTAGAGAAATCGTACCTGAAAAATAAACTGTGACTTTTTTTATTTCTGTGTTACTATAATCTGACAGTTGCCCACCAGTCAGTTAAAGAAACATAAGAATGAGGAAAAATGTGAGCTAACAGTAAATATGTAATTTTTCTCCAGGTTTGCACAGAGGGTCGGTTGATACTGGAGTTTGCCTTCGATGATCTGATGAGGATCAAGACGTGGCACTTTACCATCCGGCAGTACCGGGAGCTCATCCCGCGCAGCATCCTGGCCATGCATGTAAGTCTGACACAGCTAACACCCAACAGACAACACAGACAGTAGTGTGAAAGACCTTTCCCAAACTTAGATGTTACATATCATCAAGCAAATAATACTATCAGAGAAAGCTAAATTAGTAAAATGCAGTTTAAAAATTGGGACCTATTTTGATAAAGTGCACTAGCACTTTGGGGAGAAAGTACTAATTTCCCCCATAAATTTAACTGACTGTATTAGATTTACAGTCAGTTACAGTATTAAAAGTGATGCAAACAACTTTGGCATCAACAACTTTCTTCAAGAGTTTCTGGTCACTGGCAATTTCTTACATTTCTGTGGATGAATTTTGTCCCACTGGTTCTTACAGAATGAATAGCCAGTTGAAGTTAACGACACAGTGTCTCACTTGGATTTAAGTTTAAGCTTTAAACAGGTCTCTCCAAAATTATGATGTTGTTCTTTTGAGTCATTCAATCTGAACTTGGTATAAAGCTGCTGCAATAAATTAGCCTCAGTTTCATAAATTTTTGGGAGATCAATAACACAGAGCTCATCCACAGATCTTCCTCTACTTCAGCAAAGGTCTGCTCTGCTGTGAGAGAGGACTGATTGATAAACATGGACTCCAGATCACATCCGAGTAGCAATAGTCACCACACTGTTGCCAACTTAGTTGTTTTGTTGTCATATTTAGAGGCGATTTAAGACAAAAAAATCTGAATTGACACTTCAGGCCAGAGGACTGTGATTGGTAAACCCTTGGATCAATGTTAAAGCTGAGGGTCGCAAACTCATAACATTCTTTTTCAGGATGGTCTGGCAGAGATTTTTTATTAATCATAGCGAGTCTTTTAGCTCCTGGAAAAGCAAAGTGGCCCCAGATCATCACACTAGCACCTTCATGCTTGGCATGTTTTACATCCTGTTTTATGTGATCGTCTTTAATGCTGTTAGTTTCACACCAGATGTCAGGGTACACACACCTTTTACAATTGTATACTTTGGTCTTGTTAAATAACAGATTATTTTAAAGCTGTGATTATTAAGATGCCTTTATAAAAAATGCCTACATCATGTTGTCAAACAAGTTCATTCTAAGAGATTTCCTGATTGTTCAAGTCCGGCAATATTCAGCAGATAGGTAGTGAAATTGACAGAAAAAAAATTTGCTAGTCCCACTTAATTCATCATTTAGAGAGAGGTTGGACAGGCTGGTTTGGAAAACATTTTTTTCTTAATTAAGTCACTCAATGAAAACTCAGTTTTGTATTTACTTTGGTTGTCTCTGTTTGATATTTAACTTTGTTCTCCACAGCACTGCATGTCCGCTTTGGTTGACTTTTTGACTAACAGAGATTGTCGGTGCACAGTGCAGAGACGTATTTAAAAGCCTTTTGTGAGGATTTGCCAACAAAGGAATATGAAAGAATTTCTGTTTGCATGAAAAACTGAAAAGGAAAAATAAGCCTTTTGTCTGAGAAAAATATAATACAGCAAAAGGTTACATATATATTCAGTTCTTAATTCCACTGAATGGATGACTCAGTCTATGACGCATAGAGTATAGAAAAGATGAAACCATATGATGCTGCACTAAAAATAAAATAAACAAAGCAAAACTATGCATATGTTCCCACAAGCTTTCTGGCTCTTTTTATGTGATTCAAGGACCAATAGTTGCATAAAATATTTTAGAAATCCACAGCAGCTTTACATAAAAACTGTGAGAATTGTACATGCTAGTCACATTAATGAAGAAGCACCAAGGTCACTTTGATATCAAAACTATCACTGAAATCTTTCAAGGTAACATTACCTGAACTCTTAGCATGTCTGTCTGATTAGAACGTGCTCATATTAATGTAAGGTTTGCTGCAGCAAAGGATTAGATACATAAAGTGAATTCAGAGGTCACTCTTTTCAGTTTGTCAAGTATCTTAAGTCAGTGCACGAAAGAAAAATAATTCTAATGAATTAAACAAAAACCACTCAGATTTGTTTTTTCTTTTTTTTTCTTTTTTAGTTTAAAAGAGCCAAATGTTTAATCTGCTTTATTACATGGGTTTAGATGGTTTCTGTTTAGACTTTATATTTTGATGTACTCTGCATGCAAAGCTTCATTGTGAAACAAAAAGCATATTTTTTTTATGTGGCCAAAAAAACAATGTAAAGCGTACATCAAAAGAGAGCATTTGAACAATTGATATTGTACATTTTGTTGAAGAGGATGCAGATTAAAATACCTGCGATTGAAACTTTTTTGTGTGTGCTCATTTAAGTCCACCATAACCTGTATAGAAACTCTGAAGGATAAGAGAAGTAATTTTTTTTCTTTTTTTGGAAAATTTGAGGAGTTTTCAGGTTTGTAGTACCTTTTGTTTTGTTTGGGTTTGAAGACAAGCAAAACTTTATTTTTTTTTTTCTGCCATATGTCACACTTCCTTTAATCAGGACTGAAAGGCAACAACAAAAAAAATATTTTTTGAGACTTATCTTTGTAATTCTCCTTTAGACCACAGGGGGCGCTAAAGTGAAGCACTATAACTGACGGAAGCCGGCTTATGTGGATAGTGAAATTTTCAATTATCAATCGTCATTGATCTTTTCACCCTATCTATGTACACTGGGTCGTAGAAAAAGTACTATGTGAACCTGTCAGTTTCACATGTGTTCTACTGAGTTTCTGAACTGAACTTAAAAAATGCTGATTAACATTGTTTATTAAGTACTTACTTCACTTGATTAAATACAAATAAGCTTTTAGATTTTTTTTGGGATATTTTGCTGACATTTCTTCTCTGTCTATTGAAACACCCATATTGTACAAATTCTCCATCATAAATGTCTTTATATTGGTGTTAACTTGGAGTTTAAACAAGTATTTCCCCCACTGTATCTTTATTAAACATCTCATTCCTTCTGACAATGTTTAAATACAGACCAGCTAACTGGAGAGGTAGGGTAATGCTAGCATATTTGCTTTATGCTTTAAAATGACTTGTCTATTATTCAGGTAGTAGTATAGTTCACTGGGGAACTAGATGCAGTTATTTCTGTGGAGACACAGAAAAAAAAATTCTGCTCCATAAACTTAACACTAGACTTGATCTTCACACAGACAGGAAGCATCAGCTTCCAATACCGTCTTCCATTCACTGTGTGTACATTCACCAATATTTCTTTTTTTCACTTTATTAGTACAAATGAGAAAATTTAACAGGTAGCATGAGTCAAATAAGACATTTCAAGAGTAAGCAACAATTTTTGAATTTAAATCACAGGTTTCCCATCTCGTTACATTTTCCACATTTGCTTTGAAACGACCATATGATCCTTTTCTCTTTTTTTAATGTGGGTTTAAAGGTTTAAGATCCAGTCTTGCTTTTTGCCTGAAACTTCTTATGAATTTTACTCACCAATAAATTGGCCCCTCTGGGTATTCACGCTAATTCCTGGAGAGTGGGATATTGTGGGCTGTTGTGGGTCCTGGCCAGGTCTTCTGTGATTTGTGTTTGAGTGTAAGTACATCCTTTTGATCACTGCCTGAGCTAATGAAAGCACATACAGACACATGGGAGTCAGAATAGCAAAGTTGATACTTCAGATTCTTGGAGAACTCGATCTGCTTTGGAAGAACCCACTTTTCAAAGCGAGGGTTGGAGCGTAGTTTTTAAATATTTTACCAGACCTCAAATGAAGCTGAAAAATATATTATTTTTGTCGAACTTTTGAATTAGACAAAGAATTGACCAGATTAGGCTGGCCACATAAGGGAGGGTGTAGTGTGGGGTGAGCATTTGTCATATAATTTATTGTTATTGTGAAATTTCTTTTCATCATGATAAAAATTTGGATTCATCTAAAAGATTAGACAAAGTTAATGACTTTAAAAAAAAAAAATAACTGGTTGTATTGTCGAAATAGTTTTTACTATTTTCTCCACTGTTGGTTTGATGAGAGCCTCAGTAAATATCAATACATTTCAAAATATAATTTAATGGCGTTACAGTGTGGGACTATGATTAGCATGGCACACAGCTACTTGACATTGTCATTTTTATTATATCTTTTACTTTTCATTATTGATGGTACATTACCACAAAATAAAAAAAAAAACTTTAAATTTATTTTTCCCACTCCTAGATGGTGCTATAATTTTTAAAGCACAGTAATGAATCGATTGGCAGATGTCATATTTAAAAGCTGCAACATCTGTTGCACCTTCCTCTTGACTTCACAAAGCCGTCTGTCAGTGACAAAATAAAAATAAAAAATAAATAAATAAATAAATAAACAGGTTTCTATTGTAATCAAATTTATTTTAAAAATACTAAATAAAAATATTCTACAAGGATGGATAGCAGATGTTGGAATTTTGCCTGGAAAGACTAATGTTCAACCTGCATTATTTCGTGCAGATTTCCTTTTCTTCTGTGGGTCTGCTTCCAGAGCAGAATCTCAATTATTCACATGTTCTGTAGTATTTTTAATGTTCACTGAAAGACCTGAGGTGCTAATTTGGACACAACACAATAGACTTTTTGAAAGATCATTTACAGCTTTAAATGTTTCCTTTCTGGGATTTATAATCCCTGCACAGAGATTGTAAAATTACTTGTAAATTAATTTAATAATCAGCAAATCATTTTTAAAAAGTGCATCTTATTCATCAATTTTTTTGAGGTGGAAAAGTACAAATTTACAACATATAATCAACTAACTAAAGTAAGTCAGATCTCTATTTTGCAAATATCAAATTTGCAAAGCTTCTTGTTCTGGCAGTAGAAAAATAAAACTTATCAACAGGATCCATGAATAAGTTTCTGTTTGTTGCACTTATATCTAAATTTATAATTTGGTTCTAAGAGATGCAGAAGTGTTTCACTGAAACAATATAGCAATAAAATGATACTTTGTTACAGGTTGTAAAATTGTGTTTTGTCATATATTTTATGAATTTTATCTTAAACTTTTACTGGATTGCTGTCAATGTTTGCATTTAAAATACCTATTTTGTTTTGCAAATAAAGTAATGAATGTGTTGCCGATTGTTATGGTTGTAATAGTACTTCCTTTAAAATGAAATTCCCATTGAAAACCCACTGGATTATGGCACAGGCACAAACAGAAGGCAATAAAAACAAAGCTGTTATATTGCCACCACCAAGAAGCACTAAGAGTTAAATGTGATTGCATTTTGGATGGTAACTGGATTCTAATGTTTTAAGATATTTTTCCTCACTACATCGGAGGACAAGACATTATAACTATCCATCCATATAAGGACTGTTTATAGACACATTTACACATTCATTTTGTATCCTCTCAGATTTATATATACAGTTTATTGTCTTCATTTTAAACTTCATGATTGACCTTCTGATCTGGTTTTTACTTCCATTATTTGCTGAGTTTCCTGAGCTGATAGCCTCCATCTCTTCTCATCCCCATGTGTCAGTATTTCCTCAACTTTCTTCTAAATTGTTGATGCATCTCTGTGCCGGTGATGCCAAGAAAAATATGTGTACAGTACATTCATCCTAATTCTGCTTGATGAGTAAAGTAATTCAGACTGTGATCCCGCCAGCTGTCAAATAATGCACACTAGTTCAATCCTGCTATCATTCATGCTGGTCTGCTGACGGTACAAAAGGACTCCCCCGCTTCCCTCATGACTTTCCCCACACAGAGATGCGACTGGAGATAGAATTATGCATTTTTCATGAGGCACTGAATCCAAGTGTGCGCGCTGCTTCTGCTTAGTCTGGGCTGTGTTTTGGTCTGTCAATACCTCCAGCTCTTTATGATGTGAATGTTTATCTATGGAGCAAACAAGTTTAAAGAAAAAGAAATCTTTAGATTTATACTTATAATTGCCAGCATTTTTTACTTTTATAAGAAAGGAAACTTTTCAAAAATGTACCCTTTTCTCTGAAACATTCAATAATTGCTGGAGTTCTAAGATTTATTTATTAGTTTTTATGTGGTTGTTTTCTTAATTATTTTTTGCCATCTTGCTATGCTTTATATGTCTTTCATAAATGTGCAAAGCAAAAGGTTTAAAACCAGTGCTTTTTATTTTTTTTTATTCTTTGGGCTACATATTTCTGTGTCTTGTCATTATTTATTCCAATACACTCTGAAACTGTGGCTTGACAAACCCACATTCAGCAATTTCAAACCTAGTTTAAAAACCACCAACAACAAATGCTGCTAGATATTTGTGAAAATTCAAGCAATATAACTGATCAGCTGTCAAATTTGCAAGAGTGTGAAGATAAATAAAAATCAAATACCTCAAATATATGTACTAATGAACCTAACTATTGTCTAGCAGAATATAATATAGGCTAAAATGTTCTTAAATTTTCTTATTTTATTTATGTGTTCCTCATTTTAGGCGCAAGACCCTCAGGTGCTGGAACAACTGTCCAAAAACATCACACGCATGGGCTTGACCAACTTCACCCTCAACTACCTCAGGGTAAGTGCCTTGCGTATGAATTTCTGTGTGTGTGTTTTGGGGGGGCTGTATCTCAGAATGCCATTCTGCTTTTGGTTTAGTTTCTCTCACTCCTGATGCATGCCAAGGAGCTATTGTTATCTGATATCCATACATAGAAAAATTATGTTGCTCATAATTTCTAATTAAGTAGCATGTCTAGACAGCATAGTGTTGTTTTTATTGTGCAGAATGTTCATGCTTCTTTATTTGTAATATGCTTCTTGTCAAAAAACATTACATGCTCTGCAGTCAAGTCATAATTTTTATTCAGAAATGTTGCATTTGCAGGTTTGAATGCACATGTTATTTTTTTGTTTTCTTCTCACTTGCTTTTTTAGCTTAAATTTACAATTTTTTTGTAAGTTTTCTACTTCAATTAAAGGTTAATGCTTTATCACTCATGAGTTTTTCCACACTTGATTTCATACATATAAAGAAATAATATTAACTTTACTTGAAAAATGCACATATTTTTCTCTGCATTTTAACATGTAGTAATGCAGGATGTAAGCAATCGCTCAATGCATTAGTGATGATTTCAGCGGGTTTTGTTTGTGTTTTTCCAACACCACAGTTGACTGACAGGTACAATTTCCAAACGGGGGAACAAGAGGAGAGAAACGGGGAGAGGAAAGAATTAATTGGATACAGAAAATTAGCATAACATTAATGAACGCTCCCTGTTGAGACTCATAATTGTGAAATGGCGCGAATCAGAGTACGGCACCTTCGCAGCTTATTATAGCCGAGTGAAGAAAAACACACAGAGAAGGAGTGAGGGAGCAGGATGGGCTTTATTTTCTTCTTCTTTTTTTTTTTGCTGTTGTTCTATAACAAAAAATTTTCTTTATAGAAGGCAACTCCAGCACGGCTAAATGGGAGAATGCGTAATTCAAGCTTCTTTAATTACAAACTGAAGGTTTTCTTTCTGCTCCTTTATTTTTGTGATTCACGCGGTCAGCACTCAAGAAATAAAATGGTGTTTATGCCTTGAGTGCTGAAAACTTGTATTTAATGTGTGAGGTTAAGGTGTCTAAACTGTCTCAGTGTGACTCATGATGCCTCAATATATGCCACAGAAATCCTAGTCTGATGAATTTAAAACTAGCAATCTTTATTAGAATAAACTTTTAATCTATTTTAAATATTGTTTTCATTCTATTATTATGGAGGATCCAGAACAATTCATCTAAAGCCTAGATTAATCTCCACTGAGTTGAAGTTGGAAGAATATCAAAAAAATAATAGACTAAAATAATACAATTAACTTTCTTTTTTGCACTACTTTAGATCCATCTTGACGTCAGACTCTTCAGTTTGGAAACCACCACTGTTTGGTTTAGTCTCACATTCTACGAATTATGTTTTTCATCATTCTTATCTGAGGCTGTCAATGTAAAATATTCCTTTTATTCACAGTAAACTAGTAATAATGTTCTTTTGGAAATGGCCTTTCCCAGCATTTATCAACCCTTCCAAGAGAGAGTGACGGCTTCCTGGCTAACGGGGCAACAACTTGCCTTCTCTCCCTCTCAAACTCATACACAAACACAAACACACACATCTTTTTTTTTTTTCATTTGTAGTGTTTAAGCCTTTCCATGTATTGGAGCTGCTGGCTTCCTGCTATTCAGCCTGAAAATAGCCCTTGTTTTCAGGCAGAGAGCCAGGGCTTGTTGGCTGAGCCGGGGAGGGATATTACTATGTCAGGAGGGAACCATCAGAGGAGAACACTGGATTAGTCTGCCACAGGGATGCTCACTTTTCCTCTAGTGGTGTAGCATCCAAACAGAACCAACATATCAGCTGAGGAAAAAGGAACAAACATTGCTTTGTTCATGTAGGGCAATTTGACTGAAGCAGCTGACTTTGCTGCTGTTAGATCGACTGTTTTAAGAACTGGAGAACATCTATCATTTCTGCTTGGACTCTTAATGTTGCAACGTAGGTTGCATAAAAGCCTCCAACACGACTTTACAAATAGCTGTGGGTGGATTGTACTCAATACGCCTGTAAAGATTTCTTTTTATTTCATTGTACAGACCTTTTCAAGAAGGAAACAACCTGCTGATTAGAAGTGACATCAGAAAAGTAGGAGTGGTGGGATGCTGAAGGTCAGATGAGATCATTTGAGCATGCAACGGATGATTAACAGTCTCCTTTTCTTTCCATAATGACTATGAGAGTGCCCTTGAGCAACTTAGTAAACCCACGCCTACCGTCACTGCAGCAATTTTGACCTTACATTACACTCTGATTAGGAGACAGCAACTATGTGGACACATTAGAGTAGTTAACACTCAACTGTTAAGAAACTGCACTGGCCAAGTCAATCAGCCCTGGGAAGTGTGAAAAAGTTGAGAATTTAATTTAAGTATTAATCAGGTCTGAATTGGTACAAAAAAGATAGACTATGTAAAAATATATATATTTTTTACATCAATTTGGCATTAATACACACAGAGACACGTCTTCTTTGTAACCTGTTGTCTCATTTACAACAGTTTATAGGGATCACAGCCTTTTCATGATTTAGGTCATGCTTAACTGGAGCTTCTCAGTTCATGTTGGGCAGTTTTCCTCTTTAGCTGTTCCCATCTCTTCTGGAATTCCCCAGGGTTCTGTCTTAGGCCTTTCTCTTCTTTTATCCCCTCATTCCCTCATTCTTTGTTTGACAGCTTAGACTGGGTCAAATCCTGGATGACCATTAACACTTTAAACAGAAGAATATTGACTAAAGCTTTGGCTTTTTTAACCAGTATTTCAACTCAAATACCAAAAACATCAGTGAGAACTTTGGAGGTGCTTTGAAACTTGCTTGAATTCTTTGGTAGAGTCCCAGTTTTACTAACTCAGACAGTTGCCATGGTTTATCTCCCTCTTAAAGAGATAGATATCCATTACTTAAAAACTTCCCAGCTAGATTTCTTAAACTAATTACACTTTGATGCTGGTGAGTCAATAAAACTATGTCGGCTGCTATTGAATGCAGGATGATATATTTTCGCTATCCGCTAAGAAAAAAAATCCACCCAAATTTTCCGTAAATATTTTGGAGGCACTTTCCATGGAAATATCTGCAAATACTGAGGAGTAGATAGGCATGGATCCTCTGTATAATTAAAGTCTGATTATTGTATAAATATCTGCCATAAAGTCAGAGTGAGTTTTTGTGCTTAAACAATACAAGCAGCCTGAAAATTCTTATTAGTCTGAAAAACAATTGAATTTAAATGGGAAACATTTTGAGACACAGGTCCATAATTCTAGTGGATGCAATTTTGATATGAACAATAGTTGTAGATGTTCTTAAGCAATGTGTTTTCCAGTGCAACCACATCATTATCCACAAATAAAATAAAAATGAGGAAGAAATTATAACTCATGACAGTGGAGGGTTGAGAGCATCAGTGTTTTTACATTTACAAGAAAAAACACTACAAACCTGGTGCTTGACAAAGAGAAAAAAATCTTGACAAATTTGCTTGTTTGAGTCATTTGTAGCTGTTTAGATCCTCCTGATAGACCACAGAAACACTAAAACAACTTAAACATTTGTGGTAATAGACACTGTAATGGAAAAACTCTGCATGGCCAACATTTACAGATAATAGGATACAGATTTGGAGTCAAGCGATGAAGTCAAACGTTTGGTGAGCACATCCACCCACAAAGATCCCCCTCCCTAAAACATTTGCAGCTTTTTCCCAATAATGCAGAACATAAATGTTGGTTGTTTGAAGCCATTTCAACAAATGATCATTGCGCTCCTCCTCCTGTTGATGTTGAGAAAGAAAGGAAGGAAAGAAGGAAACTGATGTTACATGCTATGCAATTTCACCGGGTGACCTTTATGACGATCCTTTTTTAAGATGAAAACTCTTTTATAAATTAAAAGCATACAATACCACGTTTGATGTTAATATTCCCTCTGCTTACTTAAACAGATAAACTGGGAATCTACCTGGAGGATGATAAAATCCTCCGAGCCTCTTTACTGACTTGTCCAACACGTATCTGGATGATTGCAGCTGCCGAACACAGCGGTGTAACTAACTTGTAATGTCATCCAGATGTTCCTGGATAATCCAGTCCTGATGTATTTAAGATGACAGCCTCCTCTCAAAGCTGGTCGCCAGAGATTTACAGTTCTCTTCAGAATGAATATTTTACTCGTGCCTTTTCAATGTGGGGACGTTATGAGGCGCAGGGTGGGAGGGACGGGCTGTTCTCTGTGGTTTCTGTTCTAAAGACAGAAATGTGTGTTGATTATTACAGTGGCCTCCACAGTTATCGGCCCTGTTGCTAAAGATGTGTACTAAAGCTTTAAAATAAATAGTTGTTATGGAGACATGGTGGCTGTTAGATGTAGTTTCATAACAGAGAACTGTTATGAAACTATTTTAATCTTGTTTTTCATTGTCTTTCCCTGCATCTGATGAAGATAAATATGAATCTTCATCCAGCCTTGATTGCCAACATTCCAGTTGTTTTAAACTTTTTATTAAATTTTAGATCAACATATTTTTCTGTATCTACTTCCCAACATACTCTTACTTAAATAACATGATCTCTTGTCTTTCCCATTTTGAAGAGTACCACATTTATCACTCAGGAAAACAGAAATCAAGGATTGCGAATTAAATCAAACAACTGAAGTATAAACTGAAGTATAAATGACAAAACATTATTACAATAATCTTAATTATTAGGCAGAGTTTTTTCTGTTTCTCCCAAACTGTGGAACAATCTTCCCCTTCTGTAAGGACAGCAGACAATTTAAGGTATTTTAAGTTCCTTTGAAGAATCCATGTTTTTAGCTTAACTGTATTTGATCAAAAATTCTTATGTTGTTTTTATCAAGGTCATTTCTTTCCTTTTCCTGTTCTCTTCTTGTCTGTTAAATTATGCATGATTATTTTTGGATCATGTTTTATTCTGTGAACATATTGAGCGCTTTACATTTGGTCTCTTTGGGTGCGTAAAGTGCTGTGTAAATATTGGTTGATTGAATTGATTGATTAATAGAATTTAAAGGTCGGACTTTTCTAAAATTTTCAGTGTGAGATTATTCTACTAAAGTACAAATTACACTTATGTTAATATTTTTGTCGCATCTATTAGAGATGTCGCTAAATACAAAGTGGCCTATAAAGTTATTCCCACTTAAACTTTTCACATCTTGTCATGTTACAACCAGAAGCTAAATATATAAGTGCTGCAGACATTTTTAGAGCTTTCTTTGCAAAAAATGTTGAAAACCATGCAATGTTTTCACTGTTGATCTGTCTCATTGTATTCTGATAAATTATAATGAATTTTATGTTTGTAAATGTCAAAATGGGAGGAAAGGTATAAATAAATAAATCAGAAGTTTGTCTTTGGTTCTTCCAGACACACTTTGATATAAAAAGTTAGTTATTTTGCTAAAGTGTCTATACAAATATGTTCACTTCCTAATTTATCACTCAGACGTCAGTGAGCAAGTGATTAATTGAGCAACAAACTCAACCTATTCTGGTTTTGGTTTATTATGACAGGAGCAGCATCAGCAGTAACAAAATAAATAAATAAAATAAAAAAAAATGGCAGAGAATTTTAAATACTTTAAATAAATTGGTGATGCTGCCCTCTGCAGCATCACCAATTTATTTGAGCTTCTGCTTTGTCTCGCTGTGTCTGCAGTTGTGCGTCATCTTGGAGCCCATGCAAGAGCTCATGTCAAGGCACAAGACCTACAACCTCAGTCCTCGGGACTGTCTCAAGACATGTCTGTTCCAAAAATGGCAGAGAATGGTAGCACCACCAGGTAAATACATAATGCATGGTGTTTTCTTCTACTTAAATCCTGAAAGAGGCATTTCTTTCAGCAAAACTCTTAAATTCTGCTTTGTTTTCCTGAATATTTAATACAATAAAAGTGAGTCCTAATGGGGCTGAAGTAACCATCATTATAACAGCTGGTTCCTCATAAAGAATAGTGAGAGGTAATTGCTCCCTCTACTGAGCTTTTGAGTTTATTCTTCCGTTTAAACAGCTTTTAATTCCACTCCATCTATCACTGTGCAGGAATATTTTCACTCAGAGTGCGTTTTATTGCATCATTTATGTTCCCAAATTTGCCATTATACATCCTAATTTCTGAAATATGTTTTCTTTTGCCTGTCAGGTATATAAAATCATCAGAATTCAGAGTTGCCTCTTGAATCTCAACCCTGCCAATCTTTAACAGGCCTCTCAGGCGCCCTTGATTGATGTTTGCAGGCTGGTTTCTGAAAAGTACTGAGCTTAAATTGGCTGCGCGGTCTTAAGCCGGAGAGGGAGTAAGCCGAGGCCATTTTTTTTTTTTTCTTCTTTTTTTTTGGGACACATTGGAGTGGCTGTAAATTACAGCAATGCTTAGCGAGGCGTGACGAGATGTCTTTAAAAACCAACACCAGTCAAAAAGCCTTTGACTCAGACCTGTGTAACTTTAATTAAGAGTGCCGAGTGTAATCAAACTCGCAGATCCAGCTCCCCGGACAGCGGCTCCCCAGCGTCCACGACATTCTTCAAAGAAAAGAAAAAAACAGAGTCAGAGGGAGAGAGAATAGGGAAAGCATTTTATGAATATAATAAAGGCTCCTGGCTGTATTGATAGCTATTTGTGCACATGGTAAAAGAGCAAAAGCAGATCAGAATTCTTCTCTGCTCTATACAAGCGTTATGGTAATATGCAGCGTTTTATTTAACAATTACTCCTCACAATGTTGACCCTTTACAAAGAGGTTACTCTTTCTCATTCATTTATATGTTGACACATCTGTTGCACAATCTTTGCAGTTTAGCTGAAATGAGGGTTTTCCTTGTTGGTGATATTGTTCCACTTTTCCTGCGATTCTTCTCCAGCTCGGAAACAGGTTGGGATTTTGGCAGGAAGGAAGCCACTGGTGTATTTATGCTCTGATAAGTTCTTTTGGTGGAAATGGAAGCGATTTTTGTGCATCACAGGCTCAGCATCAGAGGAAACCAGTGGGATAACACAAATGATTGTCCCTCACAATAGTAGCCTTTTTATTTTTTTCATAAACTAACACATCTGTCAAATTTTTTTGAAATCAAACGAGATAAGATGCGGATAAAATTCCCTTTGTTCTTGCGGTTCTGATTTATAGTGCTGTTTGTGTTATGAGTCTCTGATTGTTATAACTGAATATGAGAGCATGATTAGACAGAAACCTCAGAAAATGTTTTTCACTTTCAGACATCTGACTTAAAATCACAGTAGGATTTTCTTGTCTTCTCTTGAGATTAAATGGAATAATGCTTTATAACAAATGCCTGAAGAATTTGCAAAACCTTGTATTCATAAATTATGCACGACATATATTCTATAACAAAAGTTAGTGAAACTGTCAGGGAAAAAAAGGAACAAACTGAACTGCTTACCTGGGTAATTCTAATTTTTTCACTTATAGATTAACTTCACATTCTATTTGATGTATGTTGCATTACCCACTGATGTTATTAACAATTCTCTATTGTACCCTCTGATATATTTCTGTCTGTTTAACCAACACAACAAATTTTGGCTCCGGTTTCAGCTGGACACCCACAGAACTTCAAAACGGAAATATTTCCCACAAATCACAAAAAAGGTATCTTCTCTCTAACAATATCAACTGTCCGTTGTCTTTCAAGAAAGCAGCATTATTTTCCTTGCTCGCTTGAATGGACTGAAATGCATTTTCATGTGCAAGCTTATCATGTATTCTCACCTGCCTGATGTCAAAATTATGCGTTAGATGTTTATTGCATGTGACGACTTGGCTACAACTTGCAATTAGAGCTATTAATCACTGATTCTCAATAGGAATAGTAAAAAGTCAGTGTTAATGCTAGTTAGATTTCAATAAGTCAAACAGTTGTGTTTCTTCTTTCAGTCTTGCTTTTGAAGAAGTTGCAACACATTGAACATTAAGGTCTATAGTTGAGCATTTATGTAAATGAAGCAGAGGTTCTTTATTAAAGCTGCATGTGTTTGGAGATGTTAACGCTTGTGTGGTTTCACCTCTGAAGATAAAGCATGCATCCTTGTTTAATAGAGGCTCTTATCTGTGTAACATGTCTGTGGGATTGCGTCTTCTGTCTGCATGTGTTTTCAGTGTACAAGCACTGGGAAGAAATTTGCATGAACTCACTTGCAAATTGTACACACTGCGCACACTCCTACACCTTGTCTCCGTCTGTATGCATTATGTTCTTGGCATGGCCTCTGTTTCTCTTTGCTGGTCGCGCCAAAGCTGAGCCTGCCCGACAGACAACCACGAAGAGGAGGAAACGGAAGAACTCAGCCAGCAGCGCCAACAGCAGCGTGGGCACCGCCGCCAGCAAAAAGCGCAGCCCCGCCACCAACTTCAGCCTCTCCAGTCAGGTACCTGTAAGCATCAGCTCCTCTCGGTTTGCCTCCTCTTTTATTTACGTACAGCCATTTAGCAGTCGCTTTTCTTCAAAGCAACTCAGAAAGGAGCCGTAATTGGTTTCTGTAGCTGCAATTGAATGTTTGTAGGGTTCCAAACAAGCACCAGAAATTCCTAATGGCCTTTCAGGTAGTATGGCTTAATTTATTTTTACAAATGAAAGAAAAAGCTTTCAAACTGTAAACAAAAAAAACAAAAAAAGTAAAATAAAAAAGAAGAGGTATATGAAATAAAATTGGACAAAAATGAAAGTGATCAAAGCAGGAAAACATTTCAGTAAAAGATTACAACGTAACTGTTCTTGTAGGGTGCTTTGTGACCAACCATTACAGCTGTCTCCTAAATGTTTTCTTATTTCTCCGAAAAATATTTGCCTTTTCGGAATTTTTATTTAAAACGACCAACCAGCAATGAGACCTTGTTGTTCATCCAAGTGGCCAAAGCCTTGGGCTATAAATAAAAGAAGAACTTTGAAGCGAATCAGAAAATGTGGGTGGTGAAATCATGCTTTGCCCTCTCACAGCCAGCAAACTGACCAGGCCCTTGAGCAAAGCACTAAACCCACAGACTGCCCAACAGCAGTTAATTTTACTTGGTAATCAGAAGCATAGCATTATGGTGCTGCAAAGGAAGTTTTCAGCTTTTTAAGGTGGATGTATGTCTCTACTTTAGAAACGAAAAAATTGATATTATAATGTTCAAGAAAAAAAGTTTGACAAACTAATATGGATTATTTTTATAAAATGGAACATATAACTCACTAACAATACAGCAACTTTATAACATATAATTTTATATGTTATAAAGATATAAAATTCCAATATTTTCATTTTTGTACTCCACTAAGACTAAAAAAGGCAAATGTATTGGCCTTAAAAAATAAATCAACTAAACATAGATAAGACTGATCAAAAACACTGAGCACATCACAAAATACAAATTAATTGGTTGCACATAAAAAATTTGACAGTTTTCAAAAACTGACCTTTGACCATAACAGCTTGTGATGCATTGACGTCTTTGTCAGAGCTTA
Organism: Poeciliopsis turneri; assembly: GCA_922788865.1. Classification (NCBI taxonomy): domain Eukaryota; kingdom Metazoa; phylum Chordata; class Actinopteri; order Cyprinodontiformes; family Poeciliidae; genus Poeciliopsis; species Poeciliopsis turneri. The sequence continues at coordinate 5,008,924 of CAKLNU010000112.1, read as the reverse complement.
TTTACCACTTGTTTGAAACTTTTCAATTTTTAAACTGTCAATAATATGGGAAGTTTAAATGAATGTGTTTTCTAACTTACGATGGTTTACCTAAATAGTTGTTGTCTTGTATTCACCGTTTTGAAGAATGACTGTAATAAATAGACTTCTGATATTGGTTCTCCACTCACTTCTGGGATAAAGCTAAACTTTCTAAATAGCATAGGCTATATTGGATGCTCTGCAAACTTTGACTTACTCAGACAGAATTCTGAGTTTATTTTAGTTTTCTTGTTGTATTTCTGACTTAAGAACTTTAAAAATTTTGACTTTTAAATATAAATAAAATCCAATATCACACCCAAGGGCAATATATATTCCTTCAGGTGAAGAATTTGATAACTAAATAAACGTTCCTAGACTCTCAGATGAACTTAAGACTGTAAAGAATAAATTTAAAAAAATCTTCAATTGCAGTCGCTTTTTAGATTGCTTTTACAATGTTTCTTATCTTGGTATGTTTGTTAGTGGATTGAAAACTACATGTTTTGTGCATCTAAATAGAAGGAAATTCAGAGCATTTTGTGGAACATTAAGACATGTTCTACTTGTGAAATTTGAATTTACTTTTCACTTTGAAGAAATAACTGACCATTATTTTTGCCGAATTAATTAGAGACAAGATTTCCCTACTGGTGTAATTTTTAAAATTCTTCTTCAAATGTTCCTGTTGAGTTTCTGTGAGATTAAAATAATGAAATTATTATTTTATTTGGCCATTGGTGGGATATTATAGCAGTATGTTGACAAATTCCGAAGCAGTGAGTAGTTCATATGTATGGTGTCCAAATGTAATATTTTGGGATTATTTATTTAAAGCTGCATCACAGCAATCTTTCTATGCTTTTGGAATACAAGCCAACACCATTTGCCAATTATTATGGCACAAACAATTAAATCTTACTGTGAAATCTTTTTTTCTACCACTTTACAAATAGACTCAAATTAAGATTTTAGAATCTACAATATGCATTTACATTGGTGCTATAAAAGTTGCATTTATTTAAGTTTATTTTACACATATTCACTGGTGGACCATAAATGTGGAGGGTGCTATACATGTGTTTGTTTTTTTTATTATTATTTTCACAAAGGTGTGAATGACATAACAACATAACACACATACTTTATGTGTGAATGTATAATAAATATCATCTTAAACTTTATATATAGGCCAGTTTTGGTCAGGCAGTTTCACTGTTTATAAAGCTGAAGTTGGGATGAATGTAACTTTTAACACCTTTTCTCACAATTGGGAAAACATTCAGTAATTTTGGTTTGGAGTTGGCATGTGATAAATATGAATCTTATTTAGCTTTTTATTGTGATTACTTTTTAAATGTGCTTTTTGTATTAAAAAAATTCAAATTGGAATTTTTTTTTTAAAATCTCTAAATAAATATTTGACCCATTATGTTTTTACTAATAAATATGGAAGTTTTATGTTAATGCAGGGGGTTCATCTATTTTATATCCTCATTAAACTGTCATAATAATATAGTTTTTTATGATTAAACAAATAAATCTTGAAGGGCTTTAAATGGATTTTACAAGCATACAGCTTCATGACCTGTAGTAGGTTCAAAACGCCTGATTTGGCAACACGGCTGTATTAAAGGTTACTTGACGTACTTAAAGGTTAAACAGCCGCCTAAACAGCTCAGTGTTTCACCACATGCCTGGCACCTCCCTGGAGGATTGGATGCCGCTGTGGGTGTGCTGTCTGCAGAGGCTCTACTTTTATTCCACACAATGCTCATTATACACATGCTGTATTACATTCACTCCCCAGCATCCAATTTACTGTTCTGTAGACGCGCCGGCACAGCACTCCGCTGTTCTTCTACACAGATCATTTCAGTGCAGGAAAAAGTGCGCTGATACAAAACATAAAGGGAATTTGTTTTTGTTAAGGTGTTACTGGTTGGCATTAATGTGCGTACATTTTGTCCTCAGCACTAATTCAGCCTAATGGAAAATTTAAGAGTGTTACCAGCTTTCTATACAGTGTCTGCCCGGTCTCACAGTAAATATACTGAGTCTATATATTGTTAGTTTATCTCAAAAAGTGACCTGCTGTTAGGAAAGATTTTACAACACTAGGATTCTGTAGGAGACCTGCATGTAGGAACCAGACAAAGACTCAGGGACAGTCCAAGGTTAATTGGGGCCCTCATCAAAATTAAAGTTGGAAACAGGCAACACATCCCTGTTAGCACAAGTCAACAATAAATTTCTTTATTTTATGGTATGAAAATCACATCATATTTCAGCATTCAATACATAAATTTAATACATATTAAATGAGTGCAACAAATAAAGTCTTTAAAGTGTAAAATATGTTGAAAGGACCCTATGTTAGCCATTTGCTCTTCCTCTCACGTCTCGTGGATATTGTTTCAATACCAACTGAGGAATGTTTAATTGACCTCAAGTTCTTTAACTCTCCCAAACATTACCAGAATACATTTTATTCTTTATTCAATAAAAAAACAGGGTTTATGTTTGAGATGTCATTGAACAGAATTGGCATACAGAACAATTTAGTCCTCTAATACGGGTTTGAAAGAAAGACCAATTAATTTTGTTTCTGACTTCAACTAACATTAATTTTGTTGTTCTTTTAAATGGACAGTAGTGTTAAATGTGCTACACCCTGGGTTGGCTACAAACATTCTGCACTGACCGTCTATATTTACTGAAGACTCTTTGGCTGTCTCATCTTTTTCTAGCCTTTACCTGCTTGCGTTCGTCTCACCCATATATAATGTACATCTCATGCACATATACACACTGCACTCGCAAATTGTTTTCTCTTTGGAAGGCAGCGTGGCTCTGTGCCAGCTCTCATTATCACAGATATCTGTATACACCCTCACCCCCCCCTTCTTCTTCACAAGCTCCGTCTTTGCTCCATCATTGAGCTCCCCCTCACCCACCCAAACCCCACCTCCAACCCCAACCACCCCCATTCCCTCTTCTTCTTCCTCATCACCTCCACCTACCTACCCACCCACTCACATAAGCACACACATATACACATTCCCACTTGTGTCGTGCATCCACACAACTCTTAAAGATGGGCAGCGCGGTCCGTTACATGCTGGTTACATATGTTGTGCGCCTGCTGTCTTTGTCTGAGAAGTTGTTCGTTTGTGGCTGAACACAAGCCTACGTGAGTCCAATAACAATAAGGAGTGGACCCTTGCAACTGGAATGGGGTGGAGGGGAGGGTTAACTGGTGGTGGTGGAGAGGGTGTTCATAGAATGAGCAACACTGACCTCTAGTGGTTCAGTCTTGGGAACATCCAAGACTGAAATCATCTTGAAATGATCCTGTTTTATAATCCATAGAGCTACCTTAACATTAGATTTAAGTTGCCTTAATTTTGAATCAAATCACAGTTAAAGAAAAAAAAAAAAAACTGCACCTGCACTGCATGTGGCACATGCAGTTACATAAACACATTATGGATTGTAATTAATGTCATACATATTTTGAGCTTTTAGATTTTAACAAGTTTTTGGCTGTAATAAATATACATCAAACAACTTTAATTAATTAAAAAAGGAATGTATATATATAATTTGTAGCTTTTATGAAAGTTTTTAGCTAAAATGTCTGGCAAGAATGTTTGACCACTCGTCTTTGTTGGATTGGTAGAGTTGATTTGTTTGTTGATTTCCTGCCAAAGATCGGGCTTTTGAGTGAAGCCAACAAATGTTCAGATTTGAGGTCAGAGCTCGGAGAAGGCTATTCAGTAAGCTTAATGTAAGCCTTCCAAAAACATTTGACGATGTTTGGGATCATCGTCATGATGGAACTGAAAATGATTTCCAAATTTCTGTCCCAAACTCTGAGGAAGGGAAATCAGTAAGTTTTGGAAGAACATCCATCCATCCATCCATCCATTTTCCGTCACCCTTCTCCCTAACGGGGTCGGGAGTTGCTGGTGCCTATCTCCAGCTGCGTTCCGGGCGAGAGGCGGGGTTCACCCTGGACAGGTCGCCAGTCTGTCGCAGGGCAACACAGAGAGACAAACAGGACAAACAACCATGCACACACACACTCACACCTAGGGAGAATTTGGGAAGGCCAATTAACCTGACAGTCATGTTTTTGGACTATGGGAGGAAGCCGGAGAACCCTGGTCTCAGACTAGCCACCAGCTGTTAGAACCCACACACGCACAGGGAGAACATGCAAACTCCGTGCAGAAAGACCCCGGGCCGGGAATCGAACCCAGGACCTTCTTGCTGCAAGGCAACAGCGCTACCCACTGCGCCACTGTGCAGCCCGTCTGGAAGAACATAGGAAGTTTATTATGAACTGAAAAGGTCGATGTCCATTTTCACTTTCCAGTTTAACATCAGTTTAGACTATGAATATGCTGACTTAAGAAAAAAAATTGTCTGAGGAAGTTGTATTGCACTCCTTGTCTGCATAGACAAGTGAAGGTAAAGCCTTTAAACTTGTAACATCTGTCAAGCATGTGGTGTTAGCATAATACATAAGGTCTATTACACTGCTATTGGTAGAAACTGTATGAAATAATAATAAACCTTTAAGACCTTTTCCAAAAAGAGTTGTGAGATATCGAACCAAAATTATGTCAGGATCTTGTTGATGGCCAAATAAAGTTAAATTACTGCAAGAATTGATAAGATATAGTCAAAATGCAGATAAATGTGAGTATATTTATGTTTGCGATTCACTCTGTGAATGCTAAATAAATGACTAAATGATTTTGTGTCACCTGTCTGGTTGTCCTGCCTTTAGCGAAACTTTGCATCCTGTCCAAACCCACTAAATTCCCACTTGTTGTTTTGGAGCTCTGAAGAGGAGCAGATACATCCTCCTGCTAATCTCTATGAATGCATTGTGATGCAACACTTGGTGGAATCATGCGAGAAGGGAGGCGTTTGTCTCTGCGTTGGCCCATTCAAGATCTTGCTGCTTCTGCTAGTGCGAAAGCAAACTCCTAACAAGATGAGTAGACAAGTAGACAGTATTAATTAGCCCACAATTAGCTCTCCCTGGTCTCAGACTAGCCACCAGCTGTTATCGTCGAAGAGATTTTGTTCAAGAGGCATGGTGGGAAGGAGGGGGTTGCCTAAATTTGGCCAGAGGTAGGTTGACAGGCCTCCTCACAGGAACAGATGGTGAATGCAAGGCTTGTTGGCAATCAGTACATTTTTAGCTAATGACTTAATTAGCTATGCAAATTGACAAATCAGTGTGGATATTGTCATTTAGTTGAAAAGCTCACCTAAATTAATTAGCCTGATTAAGGCATAGAGAGGTGTAGAAGTGGTCGCTGGGGGAAAACAGAGAGGAGATGGCTTGGATTCATGAACTGGATTTCCTTGTGATTCCCATCAAAGTGTTTCTGCATTTTGTTGTGGTCTTTGGACTGGAGTAGAAGCAGTTTGTGTTCTGCATGTTTACATCAATGCTTACTTTATACAGGTTTGCAGGCAGAATTAATCTGCATTCATCTGCTTTTGGTGTGGAATTGTTTGCAGCGCTGCGGTTATGCAGTGGATTTGTCTTGGCTTCTGTCCAGTGCACATGCACGTTTGTGGGTTATTTTTGTGTATTTGTTGCGGTGGAGACGGTTGTGGAGAGTGAGATCTCCCAACCAGGCAGCGCTGACACACATGGCCAGTGAAGCGTGCACTCCATTTAACTGAACGGCTTCTTCCCAGGTTACAATAGCTGGTCCAGAAACTCGGCGGCAACAAAGGATGAGACTCAACAACTCAGAAATAAATATACCAGTAATTGAGGTCCTTATTGATCGGTGCTTGAAATAATAAATTACCCTACGAGGATTATTTTTGCAGAGGAATTTAAAAATGTGACTAAACACAAGCACTTCCAGGGGGGCATCCCTCTCCATCAGGATTCCTTCACATCACACGAGTCACAGATATCAGTAGATAATGGATGAATCTCTGTCCTTCCTTTCCATGACCCAGGGTGAGAGGGCTATCTCTGTGAAATATGTCTTACATGATGAGTATTGATCGGGCCTGGTAAAGCGCACCAGGGGTATCCACTCAGTGTATGGGAAGGTTTCATTTGCACGGGGAGCTCAGAGAGGGGTCGCCCATTCGGATTGGTTCACTGGATACAGGCGCACTTGTCCTAAACATACATACACATTTGCTGTCATTTCGCTGCAAGGGGGGGTCTGCATTTAAAGCAGAAAAACACACAGCTTTCAGTGACTGGGTATTATTTATCAGCCAGAAAACATGATGTAATGATAAAGGCTATTAAAAGTCAACGGTTGTCTTTTTGACCTTGTGGTATTTCTGTTTAAAGCTGGCTAAATATATTATTATCTTTTGTACAACATAATCATTTGATTGAAGTAGTGCAAGTATTATTCAAAAGTCTAAGTATATTAATGTTCCTTTGATGTTCTGATGGTCTGAGAATAAAGATTAGATAGAAAAATCAGAAACACGTTCATTTCAAGTGTGATTGTTTTTTTCTTTCAATTTGCATTTTAAATCCCCCCCGAGTTGCACCTGTTGGTTTCAGAACATAACCACACTAAAGTTTTTCAAAACTATTTTTATTTTTGTGTACTTAGAAAGTACTGAATAAAAATGTGATAAAATTCATACAATTTGCAACCAAAAATAAGATAAATCAAAGATGTGGATCTTACTATATTAGTGTCCATATTTCAATAATAATAATCATTTTAAAAACTGTTGAATCTCTTCAAAGCATTTCAATCCTTTAGCTGACCATTTAAAGGAGAAAATAAAATACAACTCAAACCAGTTTGTAATTATGTGAAAAAATAAATTATGTAAGAAGTCCCTGACCCTTTTCTTAAATTGTAATGTTTTAAAGAGTTAAATTTCCAGCGAACCATGATGAGATACATAATCCACAAATGGAGAAAACATGAACCAAAAGTTTACCAAAAAATCATGTTGATGATCCTGTAAATCTTTGGGGAAACATTCTGTAGAATGATAACCTTTTTGTAAGGTCTGGTCTGTGTCCCATTACAACTTTTACAGCATTTCAAGAGAATATGGTATTGGTAGTCAGACGTGGTTGGGGGTTTGTAAACTTTAGCTCAACTTCATGTGGTTTATGCAGCAGGATAGTGATCCACAGCACCACACCAGCCGGAACATCGGAATGAGTCTGAAAGGGTCTAGTCAAACTCCGGATTTAAATCCAATTGAGATGCAGTGATGTGACCTTAACCAGGCCATTCTGGCTCACAAATCCTCCAATTTGGCCAAAATAAAACAATTCCCTCAAGCAAAATTGGCCATAGTTCATCAACAGAGATATAAAGAACTCTGCTTGATGACAGTTGAGCATCACAAACCCTAGTTTAAGGGTGCCATGTTTTCTACGGCCATGTTGGTTCTATTCGGGCTGCACAATATAGAAAAATCTTGCAATATCAGTAATATTGGTAAATGTACAACTTGTTTGATGAATTGATAAATTTAAGTGTCACAAAAAATCATAAAGAGAAGAAACCTCTAAGGGAGCAAATAACTTTGAATTTGTAGGTGTGAAAATAGTTTGACTTAAAGATTTGAGGTCGACTTTAAAAGAGAAGATTTCAGTTCATCAACCTCTCTGCATCTCTACAGGACGTGATGGTTGTTGGAGAGCCGACCCTCATGGGCGGCGAGTTTGGGGACGAGGATGAGCGTCTGATCACCCGTCTGGAGAACACGCAGTACGATGCCACCAACGGCCTGGATGACGAGGACGATTTCAACAGCTCCCCAGCTCTGGGAAACAACGCCCCCTGGAGCAGCAAACCCCCCGCTGCCCAGGACAGCAAGCCCGAGAGCACAGCGCCCCAGCCCTCGCAGTAAAAATATGATAAACAAATTACATAAAAGAAGAACACAACAGATCCTTGGCTCCATGTGGGTTAGACATTTAAACCTCTCCCCTTTTACCCTGAGGACAGCGCTTCCGTGCCGCATAATGAATTCACCCGTCTGCAAACTCACCACTGGCATGTCTAGCCAAACTTTGTCATCTGGGATATTTTCTTCTCTGAATCATTGTAACATTTCTTTTAAAAAACACAGAGAACTTCTCAGAAGTATCTACAGACAATAAATGCATACAAAACGTATGCAATGTAAAATAAAATTATTATTGCAGACTGACTTTTTTCCTTCAGTGGAAAGCTGTAGATCAAATTCTCCCTCCCGGACCTTCAGATACGAACCTCCTGTCTGGTGGAATACCTCAGCTGTGATTGGTTGACCTGCAGGTCACAAGTCATCATGCTGACTGCGGACAGTGGGAAAGAGAGAAGAGTAAAAACAACAAACAAAATGTCTCTGAAATAGAAAGCTGGTGAAGGGAAGGTGGTTTTCAGCAGCCAGCGGAGCCCATGGAAGTGTCTCACCACATTGGACTCAAATGAAACATTGTTGGAGGCAATTGCATTTTTATTGGAAATTCAGTCGGCCGTTGGTTTGTTTCTACTGTTGCCCGAGTTTCATTTCCAATTAAGAGAAAATAAAAGTTCTCTACAAAGTGGAAGCTTTTTCAAATGAGGAAAATCTTGTCCTGGAATCGTTTTCTTAACGTTACTGCGGCTGTCGCAGATTGTGATTTCATGCAAACCAGTTTGATTGTGTTTGTAGTCTATTGGTATTTTTGCTTCTTTCTGAATCCTTTGAAGTCACATTGTAATTTTGCCAATCAGTTTGTGAACTTTGCTGACACATTTTGACGCTTTATTGTTTTTCTTTATTATTATTCCTGGAAAGTTGGACTTCTTTCCCTTTAACGACCTAATCCCAAACTGATACAAAAGCCTTCTCCTGCATGATTTTATAAAATTTTTATTTGGTTTGATAAATGTGCTCTTTGAAACGCATCGTTTGGTTTTTGCTTTTTGTGTTCATCAGTTTGGGAACACTGTAACGAGGTTTGTAGCTCTGTAAATAGAGGTGGAATCTATTTTGTCCACTGTAAATCAACCACTGAAAGCAGTTTGGATATGGCAGCTGTTTTTGTTTTACACCAGTTTCTCATTTCTGTAGGGTGGTTTGTATGGATGCTGGTTTGCTTTATTTTGAACCAAAACTTCTCATGTTTCTACACCTCTCTAGCTAGTACAGAACCAAAGCCACAAAGTTAACAAACAGCCACACTGTCACATGACTATTTACTGAGGACTTAGTGACAAACTGAAGGAACAAACCAGTTTTGCATTTTCAGATTGACATACAATCTTATCCACCCCACAGAAATGCTTTAAGATCCCTGTGTTTGTGTTCACAATTGTTCTTTAATCTTCAATCGAATCAATACCCCAGTATATTCTTGATCTTTTTGTTGGACTTTTGTTTAAAAATGGGCAAGAAAACAACGACAGATGTCTTTATACAATTTGATCTAATGGGTATTTATTTGTGTATTTGTAAGGAAGCTAACACATTTCAAAATATGTTTGAGCCTAGTATTATTAGACACCATTTGTACATTATATAGCAGAGGTGTTCAGTGTCATATCTGATGTCTGGTATGTATGCTTTACCATTATGTGTGCCAATAAACCGTGCTTACAGAAAAGCTGAATTTGGTTTGATCAACACACGTATTAAATGATGGTCTTGTTTCTTGAACCATATGTTTTTACATTTTTACAATATTTCTATTGTAAATTTCAGCTATGCAAGTCTTTCAGTGTGTTTTTTCTACAATATCCCAGGTCCTGTGTGGGTTTTCTCTGGGTATTACTTATATATAGTAATTATTCTGTATTTGCAGTATATTTAGGGACCCCAAATGCCCGCAAATTCCTGAAATCTGGGACTATTTAAGAGCCCCTCTAAAAATGCTTATAACTGGCCATTTTAATAGGTTAAGCACCATCCATCCATCCATTTTCCGTCACCCTTCTCCCTAATGGGGTCGGGAGTTGCTGGTGCCTATCTCCAGCTGCGTTCCGGGCGAGAGGCAGGGTACACCCTGGACAGGTCGCCAGTCTGTCGCAGGGCAACACAGAGAGACAAACAGGACAAACAACCAGACACACACACCTAGGGAGAATTTGGGAAGGCCAATTAACCTGACAGTCATGTTTTTGGACTGTGGGAGGAAGCCGGAGAACCCGGAGAGAACCCACGCATGCACAGGGAGAACATGCAAACTCCATGCAGAAAGACCCCGGGCCGGGAATCGAACCCAGGACCTTCTTGCTGCAAGGCAAGAAGGTCTCTTCTTTGCGAAGAGACCTTTGCTGCAAGGCAAGAAGGTCCTGTGGGCCTGCGGGCTGCACAGTGGCGCAGCCCGCAGGTTAAGCACCAAATACAGCTAAATATTCATTAATAAGCACAGCGGAAACCACTAGCACTGCTGCAGAGGCTAATGGATCTTCTTTATAGAGCTAAGTAAAATGAATGATTGTTCTGGATTGGCTTCTTTGCCAGTGCTTTCTAATAGCATGTAGAGTAGCATTATACTTCAGTCTTTCAGCTTCTGAATTTGGATTTTATCTAAAATATTTTAGATATGCTCTATGAATGGTTTGAAGTTACATTACACAGAAAAAATAGCATATATACAAATATATATGTATGTATAAGGAGAATAAGACTTCTGTTTTTGCAGCAGGTGCATCACTGCATTATTTTATGCTTCACAGCTGTGAAAAAATATTCTCTGGCAACTCATAAAAGGCCTTGAAACATTTTTGCACGCTTGAGAATGTAACATTTTTCAGTCTCACTATTCCTTGAGAGCCGCTATTTCGTGGAACAGATGTTAGCAATTCTGCCTTGCAGCAAGTAGGTCCTGGGTTCAGATGTCAGGCCTGGGGTCCTGTTTCATGGACTTTTCATCTGCTCCATGTAGGTATTACATTTTCCTACCAGTTCAAAAATATGCCTGTACGATTAATTGCTCTCTATAAATTGGCTTTAGAAGTCACTGTGTTGAATACTACCACCTATTCACTGTTATGCTCAAAACATAACAGTGAATGCTGTCCCAGATCCAGAACATATGGAAAATTAATGATTTTTTTTAAAGAACTTCAGGAATATTTCATTTTGTAAGGTGCAGAAAAAATGGTGAGCTTTTATAAGAAAAATGCTTAATGATATGCATCAGTATGTTTTTTGTTTTTATTTCTAGATCATAGTTTTCCCACTTCTATACACTGGCAAAACATAAATTATTGTTCACATTGCCCGTACGCTTCATACAATGTAATGGTATAGAATGACTCATCCTTTTTCCTAAACAAATTCTCTCTTTTGCTGCTATTTTTGATTGCCTTTAATGATCATTCTGAAAAACAGACCTGCTGATATTTTTACCCAAAATTCGCAAAGAAGAGCCGAATGCAATGCAGAATAATATGTGCATTAAGATTTTAGATGTGCAATTTTCAAGGCTGAATCACTGAAAGGCCTTAACTTTAAAAACTCTGAAGCCCCTCTTTAGTGACTCATGCAATCATGTTTCTGTAAAACTTATTTTTTTGAAAACAAGCATTATGTGTATTCACTGTGTATGCAAGTCTCTTATTATCTAGGAGGTTTGGGTGAATTCAATTTATTTATATATCAGTTTCATATGATCAATCTGTATGATTTAAGGTGCATAAGATGTTTGCATAATTTAGCACAATGAAACTTAGGAGACTGCTTAGGCTGTTAATGACACATTATATGTGAACGTTATTCTTTGTAGGAAGAAGCCTCAGTGCTGTTGTTGGGTAGACTTTAAATTTTGAAATATTTGACAGGACTTTGGCACCACCATGTGGAACAGCTTGAGAACTGACAGCAAAAGGAATTTATTTATTTTCTTTCTTACATCAAATTGATGCCCTCGTCTCAAAGGTATACTCAAATTAGATGTAATATATACATTTATTTATTTGTTTGAGTGTAACTGCAGTTACTCTATATTATGCTTTATTTACGTATTAAGAATGCATCCATTTTTTTTTCTGCAGACAGCCTATCAGACACATTTATTAATTAAAGGAATGTAGGCTATAGTTTTAATTACAAATAAAAATAAAGTCTTGTGGCTGGCTTCAGAATTTGTAATTAGAAATTTAATAGAGGATTTTAAAGAAAACAGAAAATGTCGAAGGTTCTGGTAGAACCACAAAAATATTTTAAGTTTGACATATATTTTTTTTATTAGAATTCATTATATTTTTGTTATAAATATTGGATCTTCGGCCCTGCGACAGACTGGCGACCTGTCCAGGGTGACCCCGCCTCTCGCCCGGAACGCAGCTGGAGATAGGCACCAGCAACTCCCGACCCCGTTAGGGAGAAGGGTGACGGGAAATGGATGGATGGATGGATATTGGATCTTCGAGTTGACGTGTCTCAGATCGACGCCGCTTCGATGACGTCATGCGTTGACCAGAGTAAAGATGGCGGACGTGTTGGGGACCGAGCTGTCAGAAGAGAAAGAAAACGAAATTGAGCTAAAGAAAAGACAAAAAAGGCCTTGGGAAGAGTTTCACAGATCGGGAAAAATCGGAATAACTCCAGAGCTACCGGAGACGTTGGGATTTTTCGACATTAGTGCCGTGAAGAGAGAGCAGCAGGAGATCTCAGCAGGTAACCGTTTGGTCTACCCAGCTGGGAAGCCACAGATACAACCGTTAAACAACTTAAAGCTTGTTTTAGTCTTTTTTTACTTTTTTTAGCCATTCATACTTACGTGACTCAATGACAACCACGTTTTGTCTGTAGTGGAGAGGTGAGGAATTGAGCATAAATAGCTGCAAAAGCCTAAATGAGTCAGCTTGATGACAGCTGCTGAGTTTGTTTATATACAGTGCTAGCTTAATTAAGAAGCTAGTAATAAATTGCCAGTTAGCTTAAAAACAGCGAATTCAGCGATTTGGTGAAGCTACCTATGTAGCTTCGTATTACTGTTGTATACGAGTATACAACAGTAATACTTTTTCATATTTTAGGCTCCCATACCACACTGTGCTGTGAATTTGCTCTGTTGTTAGTATAAAATAAATATCTACCAATGTTTGTCAGTATAAAATAAATATCTACCAATGTATAGCAAAAGGTTGTTGCTAAGGAAGCTTACTGTTTAGTGTGCTTTATCCAAGTGAGGTCAAAACAAAAAGTGTGAGGGAGATATACAGTGTGTGGACTGCAGCTGATTTAAGTCCTGGTCTGAGAGAAAAGAGCCAGGGGACCAAATTCAATTACCTAGAGGTCCAGTTTGAAGTTCCCAGATTCTGTGATGATTTGGGGAGCCATGCCATGTGCTGTTGGTCCTGCAGAAGATTCAACAGCATCTTTTTGGTTTGTTTTTACCATATCTAAAGACTTTTTAAATTCAGTTTAATTGTAAGTCTGACAAAATAAATATGGGTTATTTATTCGTTTTAAACTATAAACTAAACAGATGCTTGAAATATGTAGCTGTTTGTATTTGATCTACATAGTATAAGTTAAACTTTTTGAGTTCAGTGAATATTTTTCATTGAGCTACTTAAATGAAAGATGTTCTAATTTATAAATTTGAAACTGTACTTAACAATATTCGATATTAGATCACAATCATCTGCTCACCTGTTTGTAATGTTTTACTTATGCAATGTGTTCAGTTTTCCCTCAACCACTTAACAAAATACCAAGATGACATTTGAAATGTGTTATTTGTTAAACAGTAAATCACATGTCGACTCAACAGTGGTTTTTCCCTGAAGTCAACTGGCTTTTATAAAGTTTAATTGATTCAGAGTTCTTTGTCACCTATTGTCTATATGTGTAAATCAGGTCCATAACTGATTTAGATTTTCTAAAGGAGTTATGAAGTCCTGAATAAATATTTCTGATCTCTTTTAAACTATTGTCAAGACATTACAGGACTCAAATGAAATATTATTACATTACATTACATTATTTACTTTGAAGTCTGTTGGTACTTCAAAGTAAATAACTGTACTTTAAATTACAGCCACATAGCTTTATACCAGGTAACTCATGTTTTGCTTGAGTGTCACATCATAATCAGAGCAGATAAAATAAGTATTTTACACATGAATATTTTTGTCACTTTAAATATTATTTGTAGCGCACCCATTGACCCAAAATTCACTTTAGAAGAATATACATTTATTTATTTGGGCAGAAATCCACCTTGAGCATTGTTTCAAAGTGATATTGAGAGAAACAAATCAAATTTATATCAAATTTATGTTGTTAAGTTACAAAACATAAATTTTAATTTAAAAAAAATACTAACATTGCATTTTTATATTTTTTGGATTTGAGGCTCTTAGTCAAAAACATTAATACTAAATGAATCAAATTAAATACTTTTCAGGTGTAAAAAGAAAATAAATCTATCAAACATATAAACCTTAAGTCCACCTTTAAGTTGTGGTATGTTGATGTGAATTATACAGGGATCAACTGATAGCAAGTATATCTGATATCATCTCAACACAGTTAAACAAACAGAGACAGTATAAAGTACGAAGTCATGCTGGGTTACATAATGTGCCTAGTTGCACAAAAACAGTTACTGTTGAAGTTATGGCATAAGGTTATGATAGACATCCTTAGAAAGTGATGTAAAATGATTATGTGGACATCAAGCCCAACAAACTCATCATTGTTTCACCTTTTTGGGGCAAAACATGCTTGAAGTATTCTTTGTGGCTGCCGTTTTAAAAATACATTTAGTTTACTTGTATTTAGAGTGAAATCCTTTTTATTTTTTAAACTTCAACATAATCCTTCATTTTAATGTATTATTTAATTGATTATTGATTATTATTAATCAATTTAATTACACAACATCATGAAGTTTTAAAATCATTGTACTTGCCAAGAGAATACTTTTGTTAAAATAAGTATTCGGTATATTTAACGGTTTGCATTGAAAAATTGAAAAATTAATCAGTTTTTATCGCTTTTTCCAGTAACATTCATGGAATTGAAATCTGATTTAGCTGACAGCTGCAATTTCCACAGACAATGGCTTTGTGGTAACACTGTGGCCCTCTTGTTGTTCCAGATCCATCATTGACGCGCTTCATTTGTGCAGAACTCACCAGAGGCTACTTCCTGGAACACAATGAAGCAAAGTACACAGAGCGCAGGGAGAGGGTATATACATGCATGCGTATTCCCAAGGAACTGGAGAAGGTAGTGTGCAGTAACGGTCCTGAACTATTCCCTTCGTTTCTCTTTGGCCAGATTCATCTAGCTGCTTGTTTCTCCAGCCAAACAGAAATGATTATGTTATGAGCAGCCTGAAGCTCCAGTAAACTGAGTTACGGCAGAGCCATGTGACAACCCAACAAATGTTCAGTGTGTACGTCAGTGTATTATATGATGGGGAAACTATATCAATCTCTTGTGAACATACCAAATATGTGATAGTTGTCATTGCACAATATTACAATAAATTTCGATTCTGCTTAATTAATTCAAGTATTACTTATTACTAATAACTATAATAATTAAAAATGTGCATTGATGATATTTCTGTAGTTGTTTTTATAATGTATAATATAAATTAATATAATGTATGTTATTTTAATATCAACCACTAGCTATAGGCTGAATCAACTGAATCGTGCTATGAAACATTAAATTAAAACAGAAATCTGTGTAACAATATTTTTAACAATTAAATGTCATCCAACGCAATTATATGTGACTTAGAATAACATCGTACTGTGAAACATTTTTATAGTACTTTTGATTTGCCGCTAAATAATCGGATCTTTATTAAATTTATAGATTTTTGAATTGTTACTTTTCAGCTCACACACATTTAATGATCACAGTGGAGGTTTTACATTCACACTGACAGCTGTTGTCTGACGAGGGGGTGTTGTTTGTTGGTTCTAGCTGATGATCTTTGGCTTCTTCCTGTGTGCCGATGCCTTCTTGTACATCTTCACCTTGCTGCCCCTCAGAGTGCTGCTGGCTCTGCTTCGCCTCCTCACCCTGCCATGCTGTGGCTTCAGGTAAGATTGGAAAACATACATTATGCAATAACTGAAAACAGAAATAAGACCAAATTGTATTTCTGCACAAATGAGTGTGTTATGGTTAATTTTCTGTATTTGTCTTGGTTTTGTGAAAACCAGAACTGGAATCTTCTCATTGGGTCATTAGGTTGAGGAGTTTGTGTTAGGAGACACTACCAGGAGCATGTGACCTATTCCTATGTTTCTTCATATAATAACATGTCAGAAGGATTCAAAAAAATTCTCATACTTCTTGAGAAATGGTTAAACTGCAAATGCATAGCTTTAACTGGAAGTTAAGGGCACCTTTAATATTTTGTTGTATCTGGACATAAAAAAATATCTCACAAGTTCAAATTGGATCAATCCAATATCAGTTAAAAATCAACACATGATCTATCACACATAATTTAAAGAAAAAAACATTTAACATTTTAGATACTTAAGCAATCTAAAATGTATAATTATTCTATCAAACCAGCTTTTGAAGCCACAGTTTTATGATTCTCTGATTATCTTTGCATTAGGGTTATGGTCCAGATGTCTTGCTCAGATGCATCTTTGCAAACTTAAGCTGTGCTTTTATCATCTTGTCAGGTGTTCATTTAGAGTTTTATTCATCTAATGACATGGTAAATAATAAATGGCCTGAACTTGCATCTTTATCAAGTCCAGAGGATGAAGCGCTTTACACTGCATTCACCCATTCACGCAAATGTGTCAACTAACATATGTAAAAGTCTAAAACATTATAACATGTACTGTATTTCAGAAAGAGTAAAATTAAAGGGATGTCCACTTACTTTCATGCAAGCATAAATGCTAAATACAAATTGGTCAGATAATTCTCTTAATTTTCAGACTGGCAATCATGTCTGTCGTTATTCCTTGTTAATTTGTAAGAGTATAAGTTATAAGACTTGCAAATAAAATATTAGGAATTATTATATCAGTTTTTCATAGGGCCACACTTTGAAAAGATAATTTTTTCAGAAAACGCCAAAACCCACTAAGGAGAAATGTCTTCTTTCAAAAACTCTAATAATCTGTAGAGCAGACTATTGGAGCATCCAAGAGCAGTTAGATGAGGGGAACAATTGTTAACAGTTCAGTTATGTCACAAAGTTATGGATAAATGTACCCTTACTCTCACAAGAGGCCCCGTGTCATATTCTGCCCCTGTTCTGCCTATCTCTCACCTTACTGTCCTTCCCCTGCAGGGCACGCACATGCCCCTACTGCAAAAGAAGCAGGTATGCTCCCACAAGCCCATCATAGCTTCAGTAAAAGTTAGTCCTGTCCCGAACAAGCCCGTGTTTCCAGTCATCAGTCTCATCTCATCTCCATGATGTTTGTAAAGATACAGCCTGGCACTACACTCCATGTTCTGGTCTTCAAGTTAGTTTAACTTTGTCTCCTCTGGTAAAGTTCTGCTGAGCATGTTTGGCCATTTTCATCCCGTGTTAAGTGTCCGTGATACACCTACTGCTGCACTGCAGTTTGTGTTGTCTATAGCTTCATTTTCCAGTACTTATGAGGGAGAAAAACAAAGTAATTATTTACCTCCATTGTTAAATTATCTTGAACTACTGTACAGCAGCAGACAGATTGTTTGATACTCAAAATTAAGCTTCTTTAACAAAATCTTTCATTTTTTATTATGCCCTTTATGTTAAGCTTTCTTTTACATCCTTATGTGGAGGGAACTATACTCAGTCCTAGTTGCTTGCAATGCTGCCCTCTGCTCTCGTAAAAATATTTGGTTTGTGAAGATGGTGCTTACAGAATGTAGATGATGCACCCCTGAGCAGGTAACTTTAAAGGCTGCAGCAGTTTCAAGCCTGTGTGCTGAGAATCAAGAGCCTTCTCAGGGTCAGCACCTTGACCACCTGAATACTAAAATCGCAATATATAATGCAATGCAATGCAAAGTTGAACACTAGGTGGTGGTATAGCCAGCAGTCCATGACCAATGTCTTCCCCATTTTTGCAGAATTCATGTACATGCTTTTATTTGTGATATGAAGCAATTTGATATGGGGTAACATTTTGAGCTACAATCAAAGTTCACTGTGAGGATAATTACCCTCTAATGGTATATTGAAAACAGCCCAGATGTTCAACTGCTTCCTCAGCTGTGCTTTGACAGAGAATACAGTGATGCTCATGATTAGGCTGTTGTCAGTCTGGTGTCAGTTCAGAGGTGCAATGATTCAGCTTCTCTATTACCAACCGTATTACCGTATTGTTAAAGTCTGTGGAAGCATCAATGACAGTTAGAATAGTTCCTAACATTCCACCTTGTTATTGAGTGTTTAAAAATTAGGCCCTTTGTGATCTGGAAAAGAAAAAAAATCATGCAGAACTGGTAACTGGTTTTAGCTTTCAGAAGAGCTCAATTGACCAAATAGTAGCAGGCTGATTAGGCTTCCTTAGCATTTTCAAGGTATATTCCTATTTCACAGTGATAAATGAATAATTTAAATAAACTGGTCATTGCCAATAAGTCCATGTCCTTAGATGGGAAAGAAATAATTTCTCTACAGTGGTTTTGCATGCTTGCATGCAAATAGACGATACACAGCTGACATGGAAAATATGCAGAAAGTGTTCAAATTAATCTCCTCCAGTTCTTCCCAGTCGCCCCTGTCACTGTAACTAAATAACCGCTCCCATGGATTTGTCAGCTCTTCTCGTAACGTGCTCCAGAGCTGCCTCTGCCGACTACAGATATTAATAAAATAAGCTGCATGTTTGACTCACTTTATTACCCTGAAAAGACGTGCCAACATCACTGTTGGATATGACAGCTGATGCCTGTTTGTTTTCTGTTTTAGTCATTTCTGTCCAAAATGTTGAATCCAATTTTATATCATAAGTGAAACATATTAATCAAGAGAGAAGCTCTGCCACTGGTCCTGTTGGTCTGTTTGGTACATAAGAACAGTCTGGATTTATTTTTTATACATGTACTTTAAACAGAAAGCCACATTTCAAAAACAACCATATTAAAAGGACAGCTGGCTTCCAAGATAAATGTTATATAAAGGAGATAATATCTTTAATATTTCATATTGTACTGTCATTGATACCATCTGTTGTTGCTCCTGGTGTTTTATCTCATTTTGAACAGAACTGAAAATATTACTCATGTTGTATCTCAGCATCACCTTGTGAGAATCTAATCAGAGATCATTCAGCCTGAGTAACCTGCAGATATAGGTGAGGCAGGAAGACATCTGTAGTCTGTTCCTTTTTGTTTTTCTGTCTTAGCCTTACAGTAAAGCGTCAGACGAATGTGTGCATGATTCTTCAAAAGGTTGAAAATGTCTTCATGTTAATACTTAGTTCACGTGTGCGTTTGTCAGCACGCATTACGTCGCGGTGTGAACACATTTACTCATGCATGTTTGATTTTGGGAGATACAGAACAGCTTGCAGCTCAGCATGCGTTAGGGCATTAAATAACAC
The DNA here is from genome assembly GCA_922788865.1 of Poeciliopsis turneri. Classification (NCBI taxonomy): domain Eukaryota; kingdom Metazoa; phylum Chordata; class Actinopteri; order Cyprinodontiformes; family Poeciliidae; genus Poeciliopsis; species Poeciliopsis turneri. Next base: position 4,989,401 of record CAKLNU010000112.1, on the reverse strand, counting down.
AAGTCTGTGTGTCTGTACAGGAAATAGATGCTGAGTTTTCTGATTGGGTCCCTGTGTCTGTGTGAACAGTGGGTCACGACTGCTGCAGCCAGCGCAGGTTTGTGATATGCTGAAGGGGCTGATCCTGGTTCTGTGCTTCTCCATGATGCACTACGTGGATTACTCCATGATGTATCACCTGATCAGAGGACAGTCCGTCATCAAGCTCTACATCATCTACAACATGTTGGAGGTACTTTACACTGCAAACACCAAAAAACAAAATCAGAGATGCCTTAGGGTATTCTGTTGTTTTATTTATAACTCTTAAAGTCCATTCCATTGCATGGATTAATAAGGAAGAAAATATTTATTTGCAGAGTCATTTTAAATAAATTTGTAGTATTTCAAAAAATATATTTTTTACAAGGAAAAGTGTGTTTCAAAGCTGACATATTGAACAGTTTTCCCCAATAATAAAAACTAGTTTTCTTTCAACTAGCTTTTTACATCTAATACTTAAAGTTCTCAGCTACACTCCCTCTCCCATAGTAGAGGCTTGATCAATTCACTGATCAAAAGCAGATTCGATTTTGTGACTCTGGGGATCGAGCTGAAAATCATTTGATTTTGATAAATAGATTCAGATTTCTGAGTACATCTAGTATTTAATTCTTGGCAAACAAAAATGTTTTTTGAGGTTTAGAGATTAAATATTAAATAATTGAGGCTTGTGATTCTTAAATTCTCTTCAGACTCGCACACCCTTTCAGTAGTACGACATCTAATAAAAGTTTACGCTTCATGGGTGAATAAATTGAGAAGTTATGTTTAGCAATGTGAGCAAACTCTTTGCACCCACAAAATAAACCTTTCATCCTTGTGTGGAAAGCAAGCATCTCAGGCAGACTGTAGTTCTTTCCATATTTGATGCTCTGAAGCACTTTATATGAAAGTTACTTGTGTCTGGATTGAGGTGGTTCTGATTTAACAGAAAAAACTAATAGTTCACAAGCTAACATTATTAAGGTTACATTTACTGTCTTTCTAAAGCTCTGATGAACTTCATTTCCAACCTGTTGTCCTTTTTAAGGTTGCAGATCGCCTCTTCTCATCTTTTGGTCAAGACATCCTGGATGCTCTATACTGGACGGCCACTGAACCCAAAGAACGCAAAAGAGACAATATTGGAGTTATCCCTCACTTTTTTATGGCTGTCTTTTATGTCTGTATCCTTCCATTTGATCATCAACCCAAAAGCTTTTGAAATATGACCCCTTTTATTTATTCTTTAAAACAACAATGATACACATGGTCATACACTAGGTAAATGAGTATTGTGTAACATCCATATTTTTAGTTATTTGAAATTTATTATCAAATACGGCATACCAAAGGCAGGTCAAATCAAAATTTTTGCACTTAAACAACATTTGTTTATGCCTATCACTTCAGCACCTGAGAAATCTCCAAATATTATTGAAATAATAGACTTTTGCAGTTTCTCATTTAGTTTATAAGTATTATTCCTGACCAATGCCTTTATTTAACTTGATCTACTTCTAAATCAAGTTAAAGCAGCAAAGTTTTAAATCACCTTAAAGCAGCAAAGGTGTTTTTCCTGAGTATTCCTTCCTCAGTTCTTCATTCCATCCTCATCATGGTCCAAGCCTCCACTCTGAATGTTGCCTTCAACTCGCACAACAAGTCTCTGCTTACCATCATGATGTCCAACAATGTCAGTCCATACACACATCAATGCAAACAAAAAATATTCTAACGCATAGTTACCTAAAATATTTGTCCAAGTAGCAATGCACTAAAAGTATTTGTATGTTGATGTATTCAGCTTGCAGATGTTGAAACCTGACTCTTGCAGCTACAACATTTTATGTTTACACAATATAGATTTGATTATTATGTGTGTTTTATGAATCACAGTTTGTGGAGATCAAGGGAAGCGTCTTCAAGAAATTTGAGAAGAACAATTTATTCCAAATGTCTAACAGTGGTAAGTGTTTCATCACCACACTGCACATAATTTTTCATTGACCTCTGTCTTTCATAAGAGTTATATACATTTGTTGCATTGGACAGCTCTACTTTCAGCTATAGGTGTTGGATAGCACACCACAGACAGGAGAAGGCTTCCCAAACTAGCTTAATGAGAAAAGTGCATTTGTTATTTTTGGCTTCATTGTCACACATGACTGCAACAAAAAAACTTCTTTTTAAAATGTACTGGAACTTATTTAAATACAAGGTAGGTGTTTTTTAAACACAAAACAAAGATAAAGATGGCACCTGACTTCATGTGAACTGTTTTAATTAGCCCATTTCACATTTTTTACTCTACTTAATTAGCACGTTTTTTTTTTATCTTTCAGATATAAAAGAACGGTTTACCAGCTATGTTCTCCTCCTCATCGTCTGTCTCAGGAATATGGAGCAGTTTTCATGGAACCCAGGTAATTAATTGTTTTCCTTATAAACTAAGTTTTTATTCACATTTAAAATGCAATAAGCACAAAACTGCATCATTTCACTATTGCCATAAATATAACACATTGACAGTATTTCTGTGCCAGCACTGATGTCGCTGCTTGCCTAGAACAAAGATTTGACAGTTATGCTGAGCAGTTGCTTTCTATCTCTTTCCACTGACCAACTGTAGTACTTTGGGGAGTTTTTTCCCAGAATCTTCATTCAACAAGGCAGTAAAGACAGAGATAAGAGCTGGGCGTTGATGTTTGACAGCTTTCTGACACTCATCTCCTCCTGCCAGTCTCAAACACAAACTCCCTGTCAGTGACAGACGTTGACTGTCAGCTGAAATGTTAACACCTTAAAGCAGCACACTTCTCATTTTGCATTCATTCTGTGTTCATCCTCTGATACACCGAGATGGATTTGCTCAGACATGATTTTTTTTTTTCCTCAGACCACCTGTGGATGTTGTTCCCTGATGTCTTTATGGTCGTCATGTCTGAAGTTGCTGTTGACATCATTAAACATGCATTCATCACAAAGTTCAACGACATCACAGCAGATGTAAGAAACAAGCCAGTGGCAAAATAACGCATTTACGCATCACTTATTGAACAAAGTTTCTAACCGATCACATGCATGTCCTCCAGGTGTACAGTGAATACAGAGCCAGTCTGGCCTTCGATCTTGTTAGCAGTCGACAAAAGAACGTATGATTTTTAATTTTTTTTATTTTTTGCTTGTTTGTTTTCATTGCAATTATTTTGTTACATCATGAAGCTTATGCAGCTAACAGATTCTCATGTCAAAAGATGTGACCTTTGTTTGTCACTGTGCAGGCCTACACTGACTATAGTGACTCAGTGGCCCGGAGGATGGGCTTCATCCCTCTGCCGCTGGCTGTTCTGGTGAGTGACAACAGTCTGTTACCCTAAATCGACTAAAAATCTTGCATTAAGCATTTAAAGTAACAGTCCAAATACTAGGTTTTAGATTTTGGGGGTTTTTGGATTAAACTGATTTTGGAATGTTTTGCTGTTTTTTCAGCTAATCAGAGTGGTGATGAGTTCTGTGAAGGTACAGGGAGCTCTGTCATACACATGTGTGTTCCTCTTTTATCTCGGGTAAGCCTTTAGTTTTGCTCTGCTTGTTTTCTTCTGCTTTTACATGGCAAATTATATTCCTATTACCAAAATGAGAGCTAGTAACCACAATATTGTGATGAAAGCTTTGACAAATTTAACAAATGCTTTAGAAACTAAAGAAATTTAATTTTTATGCAATTGTTAGACTTTTGATTTGCTCTCTGCGCTTGATGAGGTCACACAGATACATCTGTGGTTACATAAGCATGAACACTGTAGCTGACTTCCCACTGGGCTCTTCCCATTGAAGAATTCACTTCAGGGAGAAGAACACATTGTTGTCATTTCTGGCCTTCCCTTTCCTCTGGTTTAAAAATAGCCCTTGTTTGAGCAGATCGCTGTGCCTTGGCAAAGATTTAGCTGACACAATCTCAGTTCCAAATGGCCTGTCACAGCAAGTGTTGCTCCACAGACCCAAATGTGTCCGTCTTCCACTCATCAGTGTCAGAATCAAAGCTCTGCAAAGAAAAGCATTCTGCACATCAGCATGCGAGTGTGAAAGATGAGGCTTGAATGGTGGTGATTGTTTACAATTATTAGGCTCCATTTTAAGAAAGCACTATTACCAGCGCATCTCAACAAATTACAATTTGTGTAAAAAAAAAAAAGAATATTTATTTAAATTATTAAATAAATTAACAAGCATTATGTAGACTTACATTCTGCTTATTTTTGATTAAATTTGGTTACAGCTGATGAAAACCCAAAAATTTGTTTCTCAGACAATAGAAATATTACATAATACAATTTTATTCATTTGTTTTATTTTTTTTTAAAGAATATTTGAAGCAGGCGACTCTTTAAGCACTGACCTGAACCAAAGTCCACACTTTGTGACTCTCTCTTAAGATTCTCAATGGTCGTTGACTCACAATCCTCTGAATTAGGGGTTTCAACCTTGAGCACTGAAACCTTTTGTTTGGTTCCTGGTCCAACACCCACATCAAAGGGCTCAATTTTCTCTTCAGCAAACAACCAAATTATACAAACTTCTGCTAATGATCTAAATAACAGAATCAGGTGTTTTTAAGCAGAGGCACCTTTAAAGCTGCAGAATGTTAATTAATATTCCAAATAATTAACTTCTAAAATTTTAAAAAGTTCATATTTTAAACTTAATGACTGAAACAAACATTTTGATCGGATTTTAATGTGTTAAGATGCTTCTGTAAGTTTAGTCCATTCGAGTTTTGCTTGATTTAGTCAGAAAACTCTGTTTCTAATTAAAATAAATTAATAACTGGGGTGTTTTGCTCTTCTGGTCTCCTCACTCTGTGAAAGAGTTCTACGAGTTTAGCAAATGTCACCATTTATGAAAAAAAGAACGTTTTTATCTAAATTCCAAAACCTGCTTTAGTTCAACTTCAAGGAAACTGAAAATTAGCCCCTAGTTATTGCTTATTTCATCCTTTATTACATTTTTAGCAATTTATTTCTTCATGCCAATAAAGTGTTAAATATTCTAATATTGTTTCCTTTGTTGCTGCTCTACTTGTAGGATGGTTTCTCTAAAAGTTTTAAACAGTATCGTGCTGCTGGGGAAGTCTTGTGTTTATGTCAAGCGAGCCAACATGGAGGGCAAACTGTTTGAGAGGCCACCGACCGCTCCGTCCTTCTCTGCTAAGAGTCCCAGCAAATCTGACCCACGTAGATGCACTAAAATGTCAGGTAAACGAAGCTGATCACATCTAGTCTTAATAAACTACAGCTAAAAGCTAATGGGATCGCTCATAAAAGTTATTGAAGTCTTAAGTTGTAAAATATGGACAAAAACACATCATGAGGTTTATCTTGTGGCAAGTTGTGGCAATAACTGCTTTTTATTTTCCAAGCTGGTTTCTTGTTGATCTTTTCTCACTTTCACCGAGGAGGAGGGATAGAAATATTAATATATAAAAAAAATCACCTTACCGTGGTTCCCCAAAAGAAAGGAAACAAACATATAAAGATAAAATAGATTTTGTATTTGTTTGCAAGTGAAACCATCCAATCTCTCTTAGCTTTTAGCTGTAGTTTGCATCCTCAGGAAGAGAGATGCCAGGTTTTATAGCTGAATGTTTGGTCATTATTAGTCAGTCAGCTGCAGCATGAAGGGTTTATTAATATATCAACTTCTTTGTGTAATCAGTAGACAAAGATGCCAAAAAATGGCAATAATTTGCCATTTTGCAAACAACTTGACAGATTGCATTGACTTGCTGTAGTCTGCCGTGGTTGCCTGGCAACAAGAACCCTGTACAAAGTCATCAGATGAACTATGTCCACTGCCTTTTTGTTTTTTCTCTGAGCAAAGCTGATTTAGCTTGATAAGCATAACAACATTTTAAGTTATAATATAAGTAATAATAAGTTATTATTGGAAAATTTAAGTCTTTCTAGACAACTGACTAGAAAATAGTTACTAATACATTTTCAGAGAAAAGGAGTTTTTACTCTTCATCCTTTGTCATTAAGGTGAATCCAGCATGGATCAGATTCCTGTCGCACCTTGCAGCCCTCCAACCTCCTCTTCATCCTCTGTTACCACCCAGCCGGCTCCCCGGCCTGACTTGTTTCTCCCTCCCCCCATTGACGCCTCATCTGCGACAGCAGATAGCTGTCCTTCGACCTCAGAACCCCAATCTGACTCTGAACCACCAACAGCCTCACCTTTACAGGAAGAGGAGGCAGACGAAGCCTCCGATATGAACCACAGAGCTCCCAATAAAGACCTGCTGGAGATCGACCGCTTCACAATCTGTGGCAACCGAATCGACTGACCAGCAGCAGCTGCCGATGTAGCAAGTAACCCACTCAGGTATAGCTGAGAGCGCAGGCTCTCAGCCAGATCCTCCAAGCTGAAAGCAGAGTATTTATGGGCAATATTGGTAAGTTATTGTTACCAGGGACACAGCGTCAGGCGGTTCTGCTGTGATCGCCACCTCAGGTCGAGAAGTTTGACGAAGAACACTTCAGGTGTCTGATAAACAGCAGGAGACAGAAAGTGTGAGTGTGGCAGCCGTGTCGTCGGGACAATCTGCCAATTGTTTGTGTGTGTGAGCTTGTGTGAAAGAAAGCAACAATGCGTGTGAATGTGACAGCACACAAGCACTTCCTGATTGAGCAGCTGTGGGATCAGAAGGAGAGAAATGTCGCTCCGCAGACAGAAACAAACTAAAACCACAGATTTTTAAAGCAAGTGTCAGAATATTAATTTTGTATGAGAACATGCTGAAGTATCAACATATTGGCTTTCAAGACTAAGTGATTATTTTAGGCATTTATGTTGAGATGGTGTTGCAAACAGAAAAGCAGGAAATATATTTTTGCACATATAAATCACTATGTTATTTGGTTTATTGAGGATAATAAAATGTGGATTACAGAGTACTACATGAAATTTATAATTCAAAGCATAAGAAAGAATCAGCAAACATGAAATCCAAAGTAAAGTAAAAAAAAACAAAACATTATTTTAAACTGTTGGCCTTAAAAGGGGTGTTTTGTTTACGTCACCATTCTATCATTAATACCTTCACCAACTTACTGAACCCCATCCTACTGACGTTAACTGAGCAGCTCCTGCCGGTCCCTGACTCAGCAGATGGAAAGCAGAGGTGGAGGTTGCAGCAGGTCAGTTCCATCAATAATGTCACCTTTTCATGAACAAAGTGATAAATCGTTCAATATTATTATCTTCAAAGTCTTGATATCCATTGAGACAGGATATGACTGAGTGCGGCGTCTCCTCTGGAATGTACCAAGTTAGTTTTTAATTCTTCTGGTCTCAAATGTTTGCACTGATGAACCATTAAGTTACATCGAGTCATGTTTCACATAAACTCAGCTGATGTTTCCATAGGAACATCTTAGAAAGATAGAAGCAATATTTCCACGACAGAATGCCTTTTTTTGCATGTGTGCTTTAAAACCTGTAATTCGACTGACTTTAAGTAGTTATTGTAAACCGTTTTTTTTTTTTTTTAATTGTGATTAAACTATATAGAGTATATAAAAACTGTTTATAATTAAATGTAAGGACCATATAAAAATCCCAAACTTGATTATATTTTATGATAGAAAGTCAACCAAAGTCCTTCAGTTTTATCAGAAATATGTCAGTTTCAAACGTAACGCAAATATAGTTTGATTTGCTTTCTGGTTTCATCCATTATTTCACAGTTAATGTGTATAAAATCTTTTCACCGAAACACAATTTCAAAAGAACTGTTGACTTGTAAAACTGAATCAGATTTTTAGAAATTAATTATCTTTGTCATTCAGTCTTGGAAACCAAAATCGTGTCCTCAAACCATCGTGTGGTTCTCTCAGACCAGACCAGAGTCGTCCAAACCCTGTTTGTTTACAGTGAAGGGCAGCCGAACTGCAGGCGGCCAATGCTGAGGTCAACAGAACTGATGAAGTGGAGTGTTTTTATGTCCAGTACACTGCCTGCTCTGTTTCATTAGTTTAGATTTATATTTAATTCATACCTTGATAATGAATTAAATTGCCTTTTTGAAATAATAAAATGTTTTTTTTTGTTTGTTTTTTTTAAAATGGTGATCGCAAATGTTTTCTTTAATCCCAATAAGGAAAGGAGTAACTGTGAACAGCAGTTTTTTTAGCAGCTGTAGCTCTGAAGCAAACAAAAAAATCTAATTCATTGGAGAATTACATCAATCAATAATCACCCAGATTAGAAAATTGACTTAAAAAAAAAAAAAGTCCACTGGTGTATGTCTCCAAAGGCTTAAAGGGAGGTTTTGGAATGGCCTACTTAAAGTCTGGAGTTAAATGTGCTTGTAGTATTGCAGCATGAAAAAACACTTATTTTTGCAACATACATGTAATACAGAATTGCCTTTTTTCCTCTGGTGAGATTGCATACATACAACAGAAGCCTTCTGTGATGTGTTAAAACAGCTTTATAATGATCAGAAACAACTAGCTGATTGCATGTGAACTATAATGGATATCGCACATTTCACTCGGTGACCCGGATCATGCAGTTTTTACTGTGTCTAGTAAGTAAACATCGCCAAACTTAAGTAGGGGATTATAAGAATAAACTCTGACTAAAAAGCATGGTACTTTTGTAAAGGACAAACAGGTGTAGAAGATGACTTGATGAATGCATATTTGGAACGCAAACTATGGCTTTAGCTAAAGGAAACAAGAACTGGGGGAAAAGAAAGATCTGTCAAAAGTTCAATGAAACACTTTAAAAACACAAACTTACATTGAGAAATAGTAGGGTAGGGTAAAAAAAAAACCCTGACGCATAGTCAAGGTATTTCAGCAATACAGATGCATATCAAATTTCTCCAAAGGCTAAATTATAGTTTAAAATCTGACTTTGATTCTTATACTTCTGGAGATGTTGACAGCCTCATCGTTTGGAAAACCAGATTTAAAAAACAAAAGGACTGAGGCTCACAAAGTTGGAACAATGGTTTATATTTTCGACTTCCCATTAGGATGATGACCTCATCTTTACCTGCATACTGTCTGTTGGGAAGCGGAGGTCAGGCAGAGTAAATCTGCACCAGACATTCTTAGAGGGATAAGCTCCTTACACTGCAGAGAGCTGAGGCAAGCTGCAGTCCTGTTACAGCTTCCTGTAGGGTGACAGGTGTAGTTGTAGGTTATTTAGATAAATTCCAGTGCAGCAGCAGTGGTCTTAATGGGTAGAAAAAGAACTTTAAAAGGAAGTTGGAAGAAAATAATCAGGAAAGATGTTAAAATATTGTTCATTACAGGCATTTTTAGTCAAACCAGACAGAAACTGTAACTTAAATCAAAGTTAAGTCATCTGTTCCAACCCAGGGTCTAAAACATCATTTACCAGTACAGTGAAACCATTCTGCAGGTTTAATGACCTTTTATCTGTAAAGAAATATGATCGCAGTCAACTATCAAACATTTCTAAGCCAGGGTTGAGGCTTGATTTTCTCCACAGTAAGAACAAAGATCTTATTGTACTGAAAAAAGTCCACCTAAACATAGCATCAGCAATCATACCAGTAAGTCAGGTATCACCATGGCTACAGTAGCATCTGTTAGATGAATGGAAAAGAAAAATTGAAGACCTAACATAATTGACATGTGAATACAATGCATTCTAGATGAATGAAGTCAAAACCCATTATTAGGAAACAAAAATGTCAATCTGGAAGTGTCCATATCACATAAACACCATAAGAGGAAATGTATTAAACTGTATTCGAATAATAATAGTGATAATAATAATAATAAAGATTATTCTAATAAAATAGAGCACATGTTCCTCTTCAATGATTGGTCATTTGTAACTGACTTGTACAATTAGGTTGAGTATTCTGTCTTAAAAAATATGAGTGACTGAAAATCATTTTGATCATAAATGATTATAAACTGTAACTAATTTTTTAAGACCTTGCTGTCTCCTCTGTTTCCCACATGACTATCCACAAACAGCTAAAACCTGCAAATACTCAAGACCCCCTTTAAAAACACTTATAACTTCTTATGTTTATTGTTCACACATGAAATATACCTGCATTATGCATTAAAATTTATGCTAAGATGGAAGCCATCTTAGCACTACCTCAGACTAAATGAGGTAGTGCCATTTACCATTTACCTCAGAGCTAAAATCTACAGTCTTACTTCTTCTTTAGCCAATCAGCACAATGCTGCTTTACAAACACCAGCCAATAGCTTAGCATTGTGCCTATATATTACAACTTTCTAAAATAGATTTTCTTTTGAATATTTTAAAAATACTCTATGGAAAAATAGCTATGAATAAATATATTTACCACAAAAATTTGGAGTTATGTTTCATAGAAAAATCCATGGACAGGTGAGTCACTGAATTCTGAACCGCGGATAGGCGGGACATGACGATCAACACTGAGATTCAATACAGCGCTAATGGCAACCGTAGTGCTGTCTGAGGCCCCCTGTCTGCAGGCAGTTGCTTGGTTTGCTTATGCCTTGGGCCGGCTCTGACCGTAATCCATAGTTCTAAGCTTTGGGAAATAAATTTGATGGAAAGTGACTTAAAGGTAGATTTAATTACATCTCGTTGGTACTAGCACTCCCTTCATCCAGCCTCCCTTCCCGGCAGGAGGAGCGCTTCTCTCTGGATTATCCTCTGCACTGTCTGGATGGCTGCGCACGACCCCGCCCGTTCCCGTGACGCAGCGCATCTCTTTTACGCGCAGATGCTGAAGTCGAAGCGACAGGCGCGCACATCTCTTAGGGGCAGAGCGCATCCACTACCGGACACGGTAGAGGAAAGATCAGCCGGTGTGCATCCGACAGGGATCCCCCGCACAGCGGGGTAGGATGCTCAGAACGAGTCGCTCCGTGGGCAGCAGTACTTGAAGAGCTGCGGTCCATCCACTGGAGCGCTATAAGATTGATCTCGAATCAATTCCTCTAGCTTTTTAAGAAACGCCACCGTCCAGTTTAGTATCTGGAACCAGTTTGAGGAGAGATCGGGGTTTGGCTTGGACACAATGTGGAAGTCTGGGACACTACTGCTGCTGTCGGTGCTGTGGGCGTCCGGTGAACTCCAGCAGGAGACAGAGCCGCGCAGACTACCACCTCCGGGAAAGTTGGATTTTGGTTATGTGCCTGCGGGAGTTTACGAGACATTGGCTCATTACGAACCCGGACCCATAGGGATCCTCTTCCACTTGGTGCACGCTTTCCTGCATGCGGTGCAACCCAACGCTTTCCCCCACGGTAAGCCACCGTCGTCCGGTCTCAGTGAGCATTTTAACCCCGTGGGCTGCCAGGAAATCAGCTTCAACTGGCAGAACTTTAACATTTAAAGTAACCTAAAGCGCCATGTGAACTTGTGGTTACTTCTTTAATTGAGATAGTTGATTTAACAACAGAACATGGGAGATAATGAACCCCTTACATTTCTGGAAAGCTCAACGATTTGCGTCATTTTCCAGCCCTAAATCCCCAAATGTTTAATAAAACGGGTTTTTTACCCTCAGTGCTGTTGTAATTACTGGTCTGCGTGAACATAAGTGCACTTTCTGATCTGCAGCTGGTGTGTGTGCGCGTGACGTCCATCTAGGCGGCGCGCGTCTCGCTCTGTGCGCACAGCAGCGCACTTTGGAGGTGGTGTTTATGCCTGCGGCGCATTTTATGTCAAGATGATTACAATTAGCGCACCTACATGTTGTCAGAATCAGATGCTCTGCGGTCGGTCTGCGTGGCATTTTTACGTGTGTAAAGAATTTAGTTGGAGCTGTACCCAGAAAGCCTCACTGCGCCAACCTCTGCATTTCAGAAAGGACTACTTAAAGGAGGTTTGTGTTTAATTGGGGATGGGATCCTCAAAAAAGGCAGCTCCCCTGCGCCCCACACAGACTCCATACTCCTTTAGAACATTTTGAAGATTAGTAGTTCTCCAAGTCACCTTGTTAAATGAGTAATCCTATAAGCCTCTGCGCCATATGTTGTTGGCCCCTTAGTTTCTAGTTTGCCACCAGCTTTCAGGGGGCAGCTGGCCAAATCCGCAGCAGGAGCCAGATCTGTGATCATTGAAGTTTTAGTCATTCATGGTTCTACCTTTGTAATTCACAAGAGGTTGTCATGGTGAACTTAATTAAATTAAACATCAAGGGTTACCATATGAACGTCAAAAAAGGAGGAGGAAAAAACACCTGATCTGAGAAATCTCCATTATTCTGATGTTTTGATTATTTTTAATGACAACATTCAGCTGCATTAATCAACATTGAACTTTTACATCTATTTTATGTTCTAACCACAATCTGCTGTGTAATTTATTGTGATTTTATGTATCAGACCAGCACAAAGTCAATTTCATTTGCGTAGCATGTTTCAGAAAGAAAGCAGATCAAAGCATTATGCATCATAAAAGCATCATACAGTCAATCAGTTATGAAACTAGCACTAAACATTACATTTTGTCAAATCCAATTGTGTTGTTCAATGTTCAATTCATTATGGTTCAAAAGAAATTATTAACAGGTGGGTTGCAGTTTTCTGGATGTTTGTTTTGGTTTTGAGGAATATATAGTCTGAATGTTGCTTCTCCATGTTTGGTTCTGGATCTGAGGATGCAGAGCAGATTAGAGCAAGAAAACCTGACTGGTCTGGAAAGTTGATACAACAGAAGGTCAAAGTTTGATGTCAACAAAAATGTTTCACATGCAGGCCAAGATGATTTATTTAGGTCTCTTCCTCCTCTTTTCTGTCTCCCCAGCTTGATTTGTGAAATGAAGTCAAACGAAAACCCATTTGCAGTTATGAAAAAGGATTTTCTTGTGACTTCTTTCAGCAATCTTTAAAACAATTTAAACTCAAAAAAATTAGTCTTCCACACATTTTCTCCAGACTTCTGCCACAATCGTTCACTTTAGCAGCTTCAGCAACACTACAGTGTATGTGTTAGAGAACATCCCCAAGAAAACAATTCTGAAATAATATTTTAAACCAAAATTATGAGGCACTAATTTTTAACTCTTTATCATCTTTGCAATTATTATAGTTCAGCTGTCTGGGTGTAGTTAAAGATGAAGTAGACTCAGATTTTTAAACACCTACCACGATTTCCAAAACTAGCACAGTGCATAACACTGTATGAAAACAGATAAATCGAAGCAGCTTTTCTCTGTTCATCCCTCATGACATCAGTGGAGAATCTGACACCAGAAAAGATCTGCAGACATTTCTCACTATGTATGCTATCCGTAGAAATTACAGCTTCCATTTTAACAACTTCTTTAACTGCTGTCTCTGATTTCACTTTTACATCACTGGTGAAAATTGCCAGTTCATGTCTCTAGATGATCAAATTCAGACAGTTCAATTTAGCTGTTTGATTAAGTTTGTACGCAGTTAAGCCAGTGGTGAGTTCTGTCATGTTTAGAGTGTCATTCTCAATAATTGCACCACGTATTGTTTAGTTGAGCAACTGTTTTATTAAACTGTGTGCAAACTCGTAGGAGTTGATAATACCAGAGAAGCAACAAATTCCCACCATGAACACCCACGTCACACAAAGTAACATTGCTGTGTTTTAAATTTTATCGTTCAGTCTTCCTCTGCAGTTTACTCGCCCATTTCCTCAAAACACAGGCTAGCGTTTGGGTTCAGACCCTTGTTTCCAGATAATGAGTGTGACACACTTCTTGTCCAGCACAGAAAGCCAAGTCATTGTGGCAAAACTGCTTTGGTTTCAGACATCAGCAGGAAACTTCTTTTATGAACTGACATAATGACAAGAGTTTCTGTAAAAAGCTCAAAGTAGATCACTTAGTGTGGTTAGCATGTGTCCAACACATGCTCACATGCTTGTATGTATTCATGATCCCGACATCTGACCTTGTGGACTATTACACGTCTCTAAGTTGAAATCTTTCCAACTGTTCTTTCCAAAATCGGTAAAAGTAAGTAAGACTGAAAAAAGAACTTTACTTTTGAGTTTCAGTTTCCAGGTTGAAGTATGGTAGTAGTTTGGAAACTTACCAAATTGAAACGTTTGTATGATCTCCATGATCCAATACTACAGCAAGATTTTAGTATTGTCACCTTCTACATTTCAAAGTATTTACTTTGGATCCCTAATATCCAAAGACTAAAAAGCACAAATAGCCTCTGAAAGTTGCTTTTCTCTTTGCTTACAGTAATTTTGTTGTAATTTTTGGTCTGCATAAGCAGCAGGTACCGACCTGAAAACTGCAATCACCTGCAGATGCATAATAGTAAATTTGGCTCATTACTTCACACTTTTTAGATTTATATGAAAATAACCCTTTTAAAATCATTTGTCAAATACAATCGACCTGAAGCTTTGTGTTGCTGTATTATGAGAAAAGCCAATGAAATACAGATTTCAGGTTGTGACATGAAATGCATAAAAAACTGTGGTTAAAGAATTGTTACCCTCATAAATAGTCTTGATGCTAGACTATTAAATAACTAATATAAACTTTGCATTTAATGTGATTTTGTTTTTTTTTAATTCAGTTTCTCTTGTCTTAAAGTTAATCTTTCTGTAAGTCAGCCTCCACTTGACTACAGAGGTGCATTAAGCTCCATCTTTATCATCTCATCCCTGTGGGAGACACTCCAGTCACCGTCAGGCTGCAGAGCCCTGTTGAAAAGTGTGTTCTCATTAGTGTCTCTGTTCACTCTCATCGCTAAATCAGGTTTACATAGAATTAAAACCACAGGAGGATGAGGGGAATATTTGGCACTAATTCAAAGAAAGTTACAGTCTCCAGGGTTACAGGGTGTCTGTCATCAGAGCAATGTTTTTGAGCCAGGTTTCACAAGTTTCCTGTTTAACTCTCATTTCAAAAGGTTTGATGTTCAGAGGACAACACAGAAAAGATTCAAGAAAATAAAACACTTGAAATAATTTCTACACAGGAACAAAGATAAAAATAACAAACTTTATGAGATGCATTACTAGAAATGAAAAGTAGCTGGGATTTTATTTTTTCTTTTATATGTCCTACGAAAGAGACACCAATAAAGAATAACATTTTTAATATAAGTAATAAATCTCAGTGGTGCTGGAAATTCCCTCATGATGAATATGCTGCAACCATTAGTTTGTAGTGGAGAATCCATACATTTAATCTTTTCAAAAATTGTATCAGGAGTTTTACAATACCAATGAGAAGTTTCAGTCCAGTTATCAAGGACCTTGAATATTAATTCTAAGTTTTTGACAGCACAATTAAATCATTGTTTCTTCATGAAGGAATGATTAAACAAAAGACTTTAATGAGCACCTTTAGTTAGAAATCCTCCACAAGCTTTTCACAGTCAAACTTATTCACACCCAAATGTACGAATAATCCATACTTTTCCATTTTTAAAGATGGAAAAGAATGTTTTGGGTCATATTGAAAATTTAATACCCAATTGTGTCAAATTCTCAACTATCTGAAGCCATCTGGCATCCACCATATTTCGGCTCTGCTGAAAAGTGTTGAGATATCTATAAGATATTTCAACAATTGCATAAGTGGCTGTGAATAAGAAGCTTTTGATAAGAAGAATATTAAGTAAGAATTTTGCCAAAAAAATGAATACAATAAATTTCCTCAAAATTATACCATAATGGTGTGTCTGTTGGGTACCTTGAGTTCAGCTCTTTAAAAAGTAAATTCATATGTCTTTATTAGCATACTGCTCCATTCCTGGAACAAGAGGTTGCTGTTGATTTCAACAAAATTATGAATTACATTCAGGCACATTAACAGATGGACATGCCAAGTAGTAATGAGCTGCTTCAGATTGATAATAATGATAAAAAATAATGGAGATGTTTTTTTTTGTTTGTTTGTTTTTGCTCTAGTACTTTGTGTTCTTTGAATAAAATACTGGAGGAAAATAGCTTGTAGAGACATTTTCCTACAGAGCCTGAAAACAGGAATGTTGTATCTGTCTGTAAGGCAGAACATCAGGTTCTTCAGAATAATAGGAGCCTGAATCTCCTCTGATTTTGAGTTTCAGATACAAATATGGTGATAAGCTACATCATAATTTCCTTATTATTCATGATTTTTATCCAGAATTCCTGTTTTCATTCTGTCTTGACTCCTTACCAGTCACATTGTTTGTGTATTGTATGCATGTTGCTCAACAAATTTAAAACATAGTGTGATTCTTTCTGCTGATTATTGCTGTCAAAAGCCAGTTAATGTTTGTAGTGGATTAAATTACACAATAAATGCTATATTTTAAAAGCTAAAATTTCCTGAAAATTTTGAGAAAAGCAGATAAGATTGTGTGTTTTTTTTTGTTGTTTTTTTTTTTCTTATTTTGGTTGCAGGGTTCTGACCTTGAATTCATTCGAGCTTGCCCTCTCTTAAAGGTTTATCTTCACTGTAAAAAAGCAGAATAAAAGCCTGAGCCAGAGAGTAATCTGCATGAGCCCACAGGTAGTTTGCAGCACACATGGGTGGCCAGGCGATGTCACACAGCAGCATACTGCAAAAGTGATAACAGAGAGTGTCCTCCAACTGGAAGGTTGCAGCTCGAGCCTCTGGACAGCAAACATCTGTTGGGCTGAAGTGTCCTTGAGCAAAGTAGAATACAGAGTGTAAGATGGCGACACAATGAAGCATCTCTGTTGGAGAGGTCGATTCTCTTAGTGCAGAAATTCAGAACAAAAGTGAGTCGTGAGACATTATTGTAATATTTTTCTGCCTTCTGGTGAAAATGTTTCTAATTAGAGATTTCCTGAACAGCAGGAACATCTGGGGAGATTACCATCAGAGACTTTGAAGCTCCCCCACAGAGGCCTAAATTTACAATTCAGATGGTGTCGATATCTCAACACCTCACATTTATATCCTGTGTGTCGAATGAAAAGATACCAATAAATCGTTATTGTTGTAATGTAAATTTGACCATGTAAATTTGACATTATATTTCCATAATTTGACAATTATGGAAATATTCCCCAAAGCCTTGAAGTTAATTGAAAAATTAATCATTATCGATTGAATAAGTGATGCTTTTTTAGCTGCTAAAAGACTGTAAACAAACCTACAAAGGCATAAATCAAGAAAATATAACTGCTTGTGTGAAGGAGATGTTATCAAGACTGTAAGTTAGTCAAACCACAAATTACAACTCTTTCTGAAAATATTAAATATGTGCTTAAAGTTTTTCCACAACATACATGAACCACAAAACTGAACTGCCAAATTTTAAAGAGAAGTAAAAATTCCTTGGCAGATAAAAACCTTCAGCTTCAATAAAATTCTGTGCCAGTGCAAGTTGCCTTTATGTCGCTGTGCATCTTGTCACAGCTTTAGTCCTGTTTTTTCTGGAGTCATGTGTAGCAGCGCTGCACCAACATGCTGAAATTAGAAGAGCTGGATTTATCAGATAGTACTGTGTGTCTGAACACGACTCAGTGCTTCTGTTGGTTTGTTTGCAGCAAAATGGGAAAGAACAGCCTCGGAGCTTGACTGACAAGCTCCAAGACTTAGAATATCCTTCAGTCACTTCAATTCAGTAGTTATTAAAATTGTTGCTAGATCATCTTCTAAACACATAATCAGTCATAAGTGTATCAATTTCAAAATTGATAGATTCCAGCTTGCATTCACATCATCTGTGTTTATTTCTGTAAACTGCATTCTGTATGTGCAGATCACTTCTGGTTTTACAGACTGTTCATATTGGAGTCTGGAGTCTGATGAAGTTCAAATTAAAATGACCAACAAACAACCACACAAAGAAAAAGATCATAAAAGCAGATCGTATATAAAAATTGAATTTTACATAAAAACCTGCCTGAGGTGCAAGCATAGCATAGTCTAGCTATTTTAGGAAAGGGCAGTCTTTTGATGAACCGACTGTACATTTGTACATTATTCTTAGTCCAGTTATACTGTAGCAGCAACTGTATGGCAGAAAGTGATATAAATGGTTTCAGTGCTGCGGTTTCCAGCTGTCACATGGTGACATGTCGTTGTACTGACAGTGATCGCAGAGTGAAGCTTAAGGACACATTTTCTTACTTGCCTCCAACATAAAGCCAGAGGCAACGCGTCACCACAGCACAGAGCTAAGAAGGCTTTGACAGGTGAATAGCTGATCTGCAACTCTCAGGACTGTTTGCCTCTTTCTTTATTTACACATAAAGTATATAATTAAAATGCTTCTACAGGGTTTATTTTCCCTGTCTTGTAATTTTATTAAACTTGCCTGCTTATAAGTTGAACAATGTATGTAAAGTGTTTTCATACTTTATGTGTGCATTTTCATACTCACACATGCATGTGCTGTGCATACAAAAACCCAGCAGATCCCAAAATATTTAAGACTGAATGATATATGGAATAATGACACAAAAAGGCAAAACAACAGAAACACAAATGATATTCATACCAACATTTTTTGCACTCAATAACATATACTGTCAGCATATGTACATAATAACTTACACCATCAGCAATAGATGCAGTAACACTTCATAATGACAAACAGGTGCAGGTTGAACTGGTAAGCTCTGGACTTCTGTCCTTTTAATGTTTGACGTATTCTTTAAATGAGAGCTAAGTCTTTCTGAAAATTTCATGCCAGTTGCCTCTGCTGTATCTCAATTTTTCCAACTAAAATTAATATACACATTTTAGTTTCACTGGTTATGCTAAATTACCATAGGTTTAAAAGTATCAGTTCATGGTTGTCTCTATTGTACGTCTCTGTGTTGTCTTAGTGATAGTTGGATGACATATCCGAGGTTAACCCTGCTGCTTAGGACTGTTGGAAATGAGCGCCAGCTGCACCGACAAACTTTTACTGATTAAGTGGGTAAAAACAACAGCTGAGTGGAGAGATTCACAGTGTACATTTCTCTGTGGGCCATGAGTGTCAAATCATTAATATCTATCAGAATACACAATTGCACATATTAGCAACTGTTTTAGTTTTTTTATTAATAAAGATGCCATTCCATGATGTACAGTGCTATGCTAAATATAGACATTACACAGATTTCTATGCAACCAAAGAACATATTTGAACAGCATCTTTGTGTTTCCCACCTCTTCTGCTTTGTCCTTCCTTTTAAACATAGAAAGGATTGGGAAACTGTCAATCCCAATGCAAACACATGTAGATGTAGGGCCAGGAGGTGAAACAGAGGATTTCTTTTGTCTTATTTTGTGACTTTATCAGGTTATCTTGCTAAACATATTGAAATCTGAAGTTTAAAATAATTGCAGTCATGTGCAAAGGCTGTGAACAAAGCTGAATTTTGTGGTGATGAGGTGAAAATTAGACATCAAGAAGAGAAAAGACATCAAGTGATCATTTAGTTTCATTCTGGCAACAGATGATGGTGGTGTCATGCACTACTTTTGGCTTTCAGAAGCTGTTCAAGCAAACTGACAACATTATCGCGTACCATCTGTGTCTCTGTCCCGATCATTTCCATGCAGGATTGAATGACTCAAAACATGGCCTATGTGTCACATCAAAATGTCACATTCAGTAAAATTGTGCTTCATTTCTCCTGCGTTCATTGCCATGGCCATTTAGTTGTGGCATAAGTGACCTTTTCGTATTTAAATAACTAAGCAAGGAAATGTCCACATCCATTTATGACTGAAGCTGGAAGAGGAAATCAGACATTGATCACTTTTCTTAATTTAATAATAGATTAATTTCTATACTACTGTCAAAATGTTGCAAAAATAAATCATATTTGAATTTCAGTCTGAGAAAAAAAAAACAATCTTTTAGTCAGAAAACTACATATATTTCCTCCATGCTCTGTTGACATAGACTGCTTAATCCTTCCCTGGACAAAAATTGACTCAAAACATGAGTTTTGAGTCAATGTTTTGAGTCAAAACTCAAAACATTGAGTTTTGAGTTTTGCTGATCTTTGAAAATTGATCTTTGAAGCATTTTTTTTATCATAAAGTCAGAAGCATCTCATCTTGTTCATTGAGGAAACACTCTGAGGTTGTCATCAGAAAGGTTTGTCTTGCATTTAAGCCATGGCTGCCGCATCAGATTTAACGATCAAGCTCCATTTTTAAAACACAAAAAGACCGACAGTACAGCACTTTAATTCAGTGCTTGCAGCTGTAGCTCTGTGAATACGCATAACAACCCTAAAATACATTGTGGGTCCCCAGAAATGGATCCACATGTCTGGGGTCTTTCTGAAGGCTCCAAAAAAGATAATATGCGCAGATGTACAAAAAACAACAATAAAAACTCAAAACTCAAAGCAAAGATATACACGCCTGTATCAGGAGAGCTGTTTGTTTTTTTTGTTTTTTTTCTAAAGTTAAATTTCCACAAAGTATTCTTGAAAGAAAATACAATGGCCAAAAAAAGTCACAGTCACTTCAAAGACAGAGAAAAAAGTTACTGTCACCCTGTCACTTCAGCAACAACCTTCACATGCAAACATCCTCAGGAGCAAAATGTGAGTTTTTTACAGACAGGGCAGCTGTATCTGTCCACTCATATTCCTTTACTGGGAGAAATGAAAAACTCAGCTTCCCATTGGAGCAGAGCAGTTTTTCTTGCAGGAGATTTATGGAAAAAGTGTTAGTCGTATATACATGGAATTTATATTATTATATAAATATAAATAATAATATAAATAATAATTATATTATTATATAATATTATTATATTATTATGTATTATATTATTATATTATTATATATTATATATATATCATCATTGATGATAAAATTAGGTCACAATATCAGTGTACAGTATATCTCACTATACTTAAACTGCATAGGTTTTTTGCACCAGTGCAGTCCGAGAGGTTTGCTCTTTTTACTGCCTCTCAGGCTTACTGCTTTGAACAGAAAACATAATTAAACAAAGAGATGAAATAAAACAGGTCAAAGTTTACCTTAATTTTCAGATCTGCAACTCTTTCAGTTCTTCTTACTTTTTGTAAACACAATATCTGAACATATTCATTACTGCATCCTCCATCACCATTGTGTGACAAAAATTAGTAAAAACTCATGTTTCAATGCCCCTGGGCTTAACCCCAAACTGCTATACAAGTTCAGTCCATTTACCATATTTAAATTCTGGCAATAGAGAAGTGGACAATTACTCAGTCCTCATAATAATCCTGTATTTGAAAACTCCAGTTGGAAATGTTTTCTGCCTTCAAAAGAGAATACATAATGAGCTGCTATCCAGGCTCCTGGACCCCCTGTTGTGACCCACATGCAGTGTTTGGTGTGTCTCTCTTGTCAGTACAGAGTTTGGGAACTTCTCAAGGGCATTCAGACTACCATCAAACTACACACTCTGTTACTTCAGTGGTCATATGTATCATTACGTAACAATAATAATTACACGATATCAGGTTATAACACAAATAGATTTCAACATAGTTTTCATTTTAAAAACTAACTTTCATATTTGTTTTGTTATCAGTCTTTCACATCATTTTGTAGGGATACTGGCTCACTTTCCTTTATACAACAATGAGTCATTGCCTGCATGGCCCAGATTTGGGTCATGAAGATCTCAGATATTTCAAGGGTTTCATGGTTCAAGCCGAAGCTGCAAAATAAACCCAAATCACCACCACTCCACCACCGTGCTCGACAGATGACAGGAGGCGTTTGAGCTCAAATGCGTGTTTGTTTTTAATGTACTTAGTTGTTTGAACTCACCACTTTCCTTCATTTTGACAATATGGAATTTGTTTTTTGTTCTCTTGGGGTTTGATTTGGTGATAAAGATTGGATCAAATTAATTACATTTCAAGAAATCAGAGTGGTACTATGCTTTGTTATACTACAATTAAAAGTACTTCACAGGGACATTTTACAGAGTTGCACACTTTTGATTTCAAACAAGACTATTTTTGAACTGATTTGTAATTTGTTTTAAAATTATGCATCTGTTTTAATCTGGTTTACTTTTGTGTAACCATGTTGTCATGTGTTACAATTTTCAGCCCAGGTCCTCTTGAAAATCGGGACCAGTGGCTTTATTCTAGATCTCAATGGGGGTTTTATCTGGTTGAATACAGGAAAAATAAAAAAAATTTAAAAATCAAACGAAGTCCACAATAATGTAACCTGACCTGAACTGTAAAGCCTTTAAACTTGCAGTTCTGGGTAGAAGGTTGTCTGAGGATTTTTAGATGAAAAGGTAACTCAACAGTGTGATCTTACAGCTTTTAGATTATGAGGAAAGAGTTATGGATCTTATTTGGAAAGGATTTTTTTTTTTTTTTCCATATCAGCAGACTAAGTAAGGCCTCAGTATTAAGATAAAGTGAACACTTTGTGAAATGCAATAGTGTCACCATCAGCTTAAGCTCACTGCTACTTTATCGAGAGAAGATGAGAACATTTACTGAACGAAAGTACAGAAGAAAAATCAAAGCTAATCAAAAGATAATTTCTTCAAGAATGGCTGTGTGTGTATCAGCTGAGCTTTTCTAATCTACAGAAAGGAAAAGGAATAAAAAACAGAAAAAAATTAGAGGAGTTTGCTGGAGAGAGAGCTGTCACTTTCCCGGGTGCTGCTCTGGTTCACTCGGGTACGTCATATTTGGGTCAGGCTTGGGAAGCCAAGCAGGAGAGGCGAGGGTGAGACGAAGCAAGCGGCCCAGGCCTGCTAAATAGATGTCAAGTCATGCATTCTCTCCCGCTTTGTTCCGCTTCATTGGTAAGAGCAGTGGAGCCCGCTATGAATCAACTTCAGGGACATGGTGATTTTTAGCTGCAGATGTGTTTTGATAAGAGGTCAACCTGCCAACGCCAGAGACAATGACTTTACTCTTAAGAGTCCATCTCCGTCTGCTCTTGCTGTTTCCTGTCAGATGTGTCCATGAGGTCCTTGTTGCCTTCACTCAGCGACAGAGTGTCTGCTTAACTAAGAGGGATGTCTCACAGGAAGCTGGCAGTGTGAAAACTCATACAGGATTTTAGGAGAGTCCAGTTTATCTCAAACTGACAAGCTGCATGTCAGGAATACTCAATAGTGGGAAGCAGGATTAATCCTGAGTGGACCACCGGGCTACAAATATGCTTACATGGCTTCTGCCTCACTGAAGGAATCAGGTTATTTGACTTTATCTTGAGGGGAAAAAAAGCAGAATTATTTAGCTGAACAGTTTAAAATTGTGTGAAAATCAAAATCTATGAAGAAAATGCCAAAACATGTAACATTTACAGTTACATCTATGAGTATAACTGCTTTGTTCTTTACTTTTATCTGTATTCACCTGCACTAAGTACATTCCAGTGTTTACATTTCCCTAAAAAAGTTATTGTGAATGAAATGCAGTCGATTAAGACATTTTTAATGTAAATATCTACTGTGACCCACTATGCTGCAATAAGAGTTCAACAACAACAAAATACAGCAATCTTAAGAGTTGTGCATCAGAGCACGGTCAAAGATTTTGAAATTTATTTATAAAAAAATAAGACATTTCTAGAAATTTTACTTGTAAGTGATTGTCACTTTTACCAATAGGACATCATATCTGCCAGTCTTTGTGTACATGTAGGGAGAGCAGTTTTAAATGATTGTTTACATTAATTTTTAAGATCCTTAGATTTTGATGCTTCCCTTTTGTAATGTAAACATGTATCAAAGATGATGGTTGGAAAATATCAGACATATACTGTACATATACTGTACATACAGGGAAACTCAAATTGTTTTTTTGAACAAAATAAATAATCCTTTAACCAGTATACCCTCCATTTGGTTGTACTCAGTGATGTAATCAGTGACATCACAAAACAGAAAGTTCTGGTTTGACCACTCCCCAACATCAGTCCTGGATATAGGATCTGAACAAAGAAACAATGGTAAGTTCATAAAAAGAAACAAAAAATAAATCATTCAACAGAAGTGTGCTTTTAACAGAGTGAAAATTAAAATGTAATTTAGTATGTGATAAGTGTAATATGTGCTCCAGATTATATTCCATATCATAACTGACTATTTTTAAGTTATCTGTGCTATAGTGACCTGAGGTGGAACATTAGCTTGGCTAAATATTTTAGCAAAGCTTAGGTTTTCTTCAATGACATTAACCATCCGCTCTCAAACTTCTGCACACATTTTAGGATTATGTAAATGGGCCTGACAGAAAACTCCATTAAAGAGGCTCTACTGTTTTGTGGTTTCTCAGACAGGAACCAACACTGGGCATGTGCTGCATATTATATTCTAAGAAGCTTTTAAAATCCAGCCCACACAGATACAACTCATGGTTTAAAAAGAATCTCTCTCTTTTTTGTCTTTTACCAAAATCTTTGCTGGCAGCCATTACAGGATTTTATTTTTTTTTTTCCATTGCAGCTTCTAGAAGTTTATAGTGATTTTGGAAAAATCTATATTTTTATGCTGAGAAGGCAGTTAAACATTTTGAAGAAATCTCCTTGCTTCCTTCAAAGTTTCTCACACATTTGTCCCTGGAGCTAAAATTCACCACAAACGTATTAGAACTCATAATAGACTATTTTGAAATGATCTGTCATGTAGTGGCCTGAGGTCAAACTCATGTGTTGTTCTGATTATTTTCTAAGCAGCTCAGCTGCACTGTGAAGCAGCAGCTGCCTCCTTCAAAAGCATCTACACATAAAATAGTATTTTTTCTACTGCTGCTCCCATGGCACTATTATGCTATAGCTGTTGTGAATCTTAACTTCCTGCTTGTGAATCATAAACCCTGAATATACTTACACCATAATTATGTCAGTTTGTTTGGAATACTCCATATACACTGCCTGGCCAAAATAAAAGTCGCCACCTGGATTTAACTAAGCAAATAGGTACAAACCTCCTATTGGATCATTACTGCATAGGCGATTATCTTTCAGGTGGCAACAGTTATTTAACCCCAGCTGATGCAATGAGTAACTCCTCATTTCTTAAACAACCATGGCAGAAGACACATCCTGTGGTCGTGGAAAAGACGTTAGTCTGTTCAAGAAGGGTCAAATCATTGGCATGTTCAGTTTGCTAGGGAGCATAAAGATTGGAGTCTGGAGGAATGGAAGAGGGTCATGTGGTCTGATGAGTCCAGATTTACCCTGTTCCAGAGTGATGGGCGCATCAGGGTAAGAAGAGAGGCAGGTGAAGTGATGCACCCATCATGCCTGGTGCCTACTGTACAAGCCTGTGGGGGCAGTGCTATGATCTGGGATTGCTGCAGTTGGTCAGGTCTAGGTTCAGCAACATTGTGTGCCCAAAGAATGAGGTCAGCTGACTACCTGAATATACTGAATGACCAGTTTATTCCATCAATGGATTTTTTCTTCCCAAATGGAACGGGCATATTCCAAGATGACAATGCCAGGATTCATTGAGTGGTTCACAATTTGAACCACTCAAATTGTGAAAGAGTGGTTCAGGGAGCATGAGACAACTTTTTCACACATGGATTGGCCACCACAGAGTCCAGACCTTAACCCCATTGAGAATCTTTGGGATGTGCTGGAGAAGGCTTTGCGCAGTGGTCAGACTCTCCCATCATCAATACAAGATCTTGGTGAAAAATTAATGAAACACTGGATGGAAATAAATCTTGTGACACTTCAAAAGCTTATTGAAACAATGCCACAGCGAATGTGGGCTGTAATCAAAGCTAAAGGCGTTCCAACAAAATATTAGAGAGTGTGACCATTTTTTGGTGGCGACTTTTATTTTGGCCAGGCAGTGTATCTGGAAAATAGCATCAGCTGAAATGTAATCTGTCCATTTTTAATGCTGTTTGTCATCCTGTGGGTGTCCAGGTTGTTTCCTCTGATTGCTTACTCTTCACACTGTGCAGGTCACTAGTCTTGTCTTTCACTGTCATCTCTGTAGCAGGGCTTTAGCCTTCATTAGCTGATGATAATCTGGGGTTTTGTTTACTTGGTCTGGCAACAGAGCCAATCCGGTCACCACACAGACCTCTGGTCCTTTGCTGCAGCCTGAGGGGTAAAAAAGCAGCCAAACAAAATGCAAATGTGAAAATGATTTTTCAGTCCCCCTCCTCCCTTTTTTGTATTTATATATTTGTATTTATTACAGAACAGGCTCTAATCTGCTGCCTTGATATGCATGCAAAGAAGTACGTTTAGTGAGTAGAGCCAAACTCACTTAACAGACTAAAGCCCCAGAACAATTGATTTATGGTGCCATTTCTTAAAGTGAGCAGTCAGGATTACATGGAGCCCCTACGCAATATAACATGCTTTATTACTGTCTGTCCTGCTGCCATGCATCCCAGATTTATTTTTATCTTCCTGTGATTGCTTGAATGCTCTCACACACACCCTGTCAGACATTTCTCCTCGTCAGTGTGACTTCCACATGAGGGGAGGTCGTCAACTTTATTAACACGCTGATCGCATCGTATTTCTACCGTGCATTGTGAAAACTGCAATTGAGCATCAGGACTTATTTAAGGCACAAGTAAATAAGCTGCTTCTTTGTTCTGTGATTTTCTTACACATGGCTTCATCTGATGGAAATGAAATTAAGATAGACTCCAGCTGCTTATCTTGCCAAGAGACTCAGCTGTTAACATGAAAAAGCTTTCCACACTTCCAAACATACAGCACTATGTGCAGCATGTACAGTGCCTCGTAAAACTATTTATATCCCTAAACATAATTTTTTTAATTACAAAACTAATGTAATGAAAAAATGTATGTCGTAATTATTTTATGTGAAACAAAATAGTGCATAATTGTTTTGTTAGGAAAGAAGTAAGTCATGCTTGTGGTGGGAAGGTTGTTGCTGAGTCAATAAAGCCAATGTTGGCAGCTTTAAATAAAATCTCTCTGTGTACCGTAACTTTGATTGTGTGTCTTCACTGAAAAGTAAACTCACATTGTCTCTCCATAGATACAGGTTCTGTGGTAACAGTGTTTGTCCTGCGCGGAGGTGTTTTTCAGGCAGGCTCATGGGAAGTCGGCGTTGACACGAACATTCAGCTCCAGAGGCACTCTTTCCCTCTCACACACACACACACCCATACACACACAACCTTGCTATCTTTTATCTGGAACATTAACTGTAACAGGAAAAGGAAGAAGAAAATAAACAGCAGCTGTGTTTTTTTCCTATAATGAAATGATAACTTTCAGTTTGATTAGACTGATGTTTGTTTTTCTAAGGCTAAAGTTGTGCCCCCAAATAAATATGCATTACTAGTGATTATGATAAGTTTCCTCATAATTTTGCTCAAATTCATTTTCACTATCTCTACCCAAATATTGAAAGTCTAATCCTTAGCTTTGGTCTGTCTTACTTTGACAAGTTGAATATTATCTGATTTAATTATGTGGGAGAATAGACAGCAGCAGAGAAAAGAAGAAAACATCACCAACACAACTTATTATCATACATTCGCCTTGATGTTTCATATCATTGGAACAAAAGCAGCTATGTTCTGCATCAATTTAAACACAAAGACTGGAAGCCCAAGTCTTTGAATTAAGAAGGTTGAATCTTGATCTGCCTACTGGGGTATCCAGGGCCAAGATATCTTTTTTGTACCTTGTTTCTCTTTTCATTGTTAGGAGCAATGGTACCTTCAGGAAAAATTAGATTGCATTTAATTGGAGCTACATGTTGGCCATCTTAAGGGGAACATGCATTTCAATGCCTACTTCGCGTGTTTTCTTCTTATAAACAGGGAAATTATTCTCTTTAGGTTAAGGATTTGCTGTAATCACCCAAAATGAGTAAATATTAACCCCAAGCCTTAAGTACTGGATATCAGTCCTTAGGCCATGATTCTTCACTTTCTCACTGTCTCAGCACCACCTGTGTGTTGAACTTTCTAGTGAAATAGAGGAATGCCAAAGCTATTATTCAAAAGTGAACCTCTTGTTGCATAGCAACAGGTGAAAGGATGAAGATTTGCTCCTAGAATACTTTTAGCACCTTTCTTCTATTGACACCCCAAGCAGCACTGTGAGAAATGCTTCTTTTGTGATATCACAGGAATATAGTCGTTTCTATAGGAGACAGAAGAAATCTCAGGGTTTCAGAAATGCATCATTTAGCCTTTCTTCATGATAAATGTAAGTAACTTAGTGAACAATGATGCTAGCTGCTTGTTAGAAGGGTTTTGGATAATATATCTAATTTTTAAAAAGTTATATTTTTAAGTACATTGTGTTCTACTGCACAGAACTACTGCTAAAATATTCAACACTGATTCAAATGTAAAATTTGTATTTAAGGCTGCAGAATTAAGATGAAAGATTTGCATATTTCGAAATAATCAGAATCAGAATGCTTTTATTGTTATTGTACATAGCACAACAAAATTTTGTTTCAGTACAGCCCATCCAAAAGTACAAGCCCATCCAAAAGGACAGTAATGGTGAATAAATACATAATAAAAAAGAATGCATAAAAGAACAAATGTCAGATTGGCAGTACATCCCTATCACCATTTCCATTCACATACAGTGTATCCTCTACATACTACTTTTGGTCAACTTCTGGACCTCCTGTTACTCTGTCCAGGTCCAGCTGTTTGCCATTTATCAGGCTAATGGCGAGTGGGACATATGAGTGTTTCTGACGGTTATATTTGCACAGGGGAACCCTGATCCTTCTCCCAGAGTTCATAAGAACATATTTTGATGCGAGAACACGTGACCCATCAGACTAGATGTTCTGAGGTTGCCTGATGGTTACCTGCTCAAACAGGTGCTGTGGAGAAGATCGGTCTGGAGTGTTGATAATCTTACTTGCCATCTTCACCAGACTTTGAATTTGAGTTTTTAATTTAAGAGTAAGATTTCGATACCATCCATATCTAAGAATAGACTTGGTGGTTGCTCTATAAAAGATCAACATGATCAAAGACAGGGGATTTTAGCCTTAATTTAAAGGAACTCCATGTTTGGTTCTGGTTCTGGGGATGCAGAGTAGACCAGAACCAGAAGACCCAAGTGGTCTGGAAGGTTTATGCAGGAATAATAAATCTTTAATGTATTTTGGTGCTCAGCTGTTCAGTGATTTATAAACTTAGAGAGTATTCTGAAGTTTCTTCTCTGAACTACAGAGAGCCAGAGTACGGACATAAGGATTGGTGTGAAAGTTGGAAAATACTGCTGATGTGGTTCCATAAATATATAGTTTAATCATTTTTGTAGCCAAACAATGTGATCTTCAACAGTGCTTCAGATTTTGCCATCTGACTGATATACTTGCATAGAGCCATGTCCAATAGACAAGCTGCAAATAACACAGATTAACAATAACGCTCAGATTTTCTTCTGAACTTTGGTCACAAATACAGATTGTTGCAAATTTATGCCAAAATAAAATCTGGAACAACTGCTGTTCTAAATCTGTGTTCTACAAGCACAGATGTATCATAGAGAAGAGAAGGCATTAATGTTGCTTTCATCTAAAGGTTACAGTCATTTAGAAACAGATTAATGTGTGCGACCTCTTTACAAATGCTCACATGTGCCCCCTTTGCTCATTTAGAAAAATTGACTGTAGCAGCCTTTGAATAAAAACTGTCATTTTCTTGACTCAAGAGTGAAACTATAAAAGGCAGAGCAAAGTCCCTTGTCTCCATTAATGTTACGACTTCTGCAGAATATAATTGTTGACATAAATCTCTTTCCTCACTGTGGCTGTGTGCATCCTCTGATAACTTTGTGAGAAAGAATCACGACAGCCTCCAGCTGGCCAGGCTCTTTGCTGCTCCCCTTACAAGCAGAGCAGAGCTGAATCAACTTCTAAAGCAGAGAGTCCCCAGGCTTATTTTATAAGTTTATCTCTTAATAAGCCTGTTAGTGATGCATGTTTTCACACATGGCAGCCGCAGCTTAACTTTAAAATGTTACAGCGTTGTTGATTCAGTTGGTTGCTGTTGGAGCAAGTTGATTGTGTTTTTTTCACTTCTGCTTTTTTTGTAAAGGTTACACAGATTGTACAAACGAGTGCAACATTAAATCACTGTACTGTAGTCTTCCCACAACATTAACATCTATTTTTATATTCCTTCAATCATCTGTCATCACTTTGTTAAATTGTTTCTTTGTCCATATTTATATAGTCACATTTCGTATTTTACATGTTTTAATTTAATTGTAATTATTTTGCAGAAAACAGTTTTTAATTTGAAATGTATTGTTGTTTTTTTTTGTGAAAAAGCTACATTTTGTTGATTATAACTGTCTTGTAAAAGCAATAACAGGGTAAAACATCAAAGGAGTTTAGTACTTTTTACAGGCAGTGTGATTCACCATGAAAAGTTTATATGGTTGTGTGTGAAAAATCACATTTTAGTGGGGAACTTTTGGATGTCAGTAGCATTTGGTACTGACTCTCTTTGCTCTTTTTTTATTCAGTTGATCATAGTTTACATTTCTTGTTTAATTTGTATGATGTCCATTGGTATTATATTTCATCGTCAACCATGACTCGCTTTCTGTATTTTTTTTAAGCAAAAAAAAACCTGTTGTTTGTCAAGGCCATGAACTTCACAATGTCTGTGTTCTATGAAATTTCTGAAAAGCTGATTGTGCCTAAACCCCAGCAGTTACAAAGCTCAGTCTTATCATGCTCCCAGTCAGTGTTCTGTAGTTCATACTCCCATTTTATACCGTCATGCTGCCATTTCATACAAACCGACTATTTTTATTTTTGATTGTGGGTATAATTCTAATGTTATAGAGATATACTATAAATCTCTGGTTATAATGGCGGTTATTCCCATGTCCAAAGCCTTTTTTCTACACATAAAGTTACAGTCTTAAACACTTCTGGCAGATGATTTCATCCATGACACTAATCGCCTTTTTATCCTCAGACAGCCAGTCAGGTTCCCGACAGGATTAACCAACATTCAGTCATTCAGTTTAACCTACAGTAGCATAACTATAATACCTGATACAAATGTCAGAAACATTTTGATTGCACCAAAACAAGAAGAAAATCTTCTTAAGTAACAAAGCAGGTCAGAAAAATTTACTAAAAATAATTAATCACTGCAACCGTCAATGCCATCTTTACTGGGGATTAAATTGTAAGATTCTGATAGAAAAAAAAACTTAATTGGCAGTAAAATGCAGGTGAAAACTGATCATTTTTATTTACCTTATTTAGGTTTTTTGGTTTAGGAAGATTTTGCGTCTTATTTTGGCTCTACTTTGCACAGACTTGTCCAATAAACCAACTAACTTCATCTTGTATTTAAAAGTACCTGGATCAGAATTCAGGCTGATTTAAAAGTTATTCTGCAAATCAAAATGCCATCTTGCAGCTGCAAGATTAAACAGCCCAGCCTGGTGAGATTAAAGTATTGGTCTAAGGCTGAGTTCAGTATCTTCAGCATTCCTACTGTTGTTGGCTGTCCAATTTTTTCCTCTGCTGTTTCCAACCGTCAGTAGCAGATAGATGAGGAGCTGCTGCATTCCTCTGGGTGGGTGACTCCCTTCTAGTGAAAACTGATGAAAAATTCATCTTGCCAGGTTCTGCTTTATCTTGAGCTGCCTGCAAAGCTTCATTAAATCTGCTGGGAGTACTGTGCCATGAGTTCATTTGAAGCTCAAACTCCTGAAAGTAGCTACAACGGTTAATTTACCGCCTCGTACATTTCAGTTTGATGTTTGCATTTTTTCAAAGGGAAAGTATATAGTTCATAGACAGGCAGGGCTGGCTGCTGAAGCTGGTATACATCTTTCATGTGACAAGTTTGTTTTTGAAGCTTTTTAAGGCCAGTTCATCCTGACAAATACATTAATGTGGGTTTTAAAGGACAGGCACTGGCGTAAAGAGTGAAGAGAGGTGTAATGTGGGTGGAAAAAAACATTAACTGAGCTTTTTGTTCATAAAGGAGGATTAGACACCTCTTAAGAAGCAGAGACTGGATTCACTTTCACTCTTTTCCTTAGATGTTGTTCTTAACATTCATTAACTCCCTCATTTTTTTTAAACATTTATTTCCTTCCTCCTCTTTTGGTTTTTTATCTTGTTGCAGCACTGTTTTCATTCTGATAACTTATGTCAGATATGCTGTCTTCTGTTTTGGATACAAATTAGGTCATGGTAAAGTTGCCATTGCTTAGTTACTAAAAACATTTTTTCTTGCAGTATTTTAACCATAATTCTTTTCTAATCCTTAACCAACAACATTTTCTGGATTTTCCCTTAAAAATTAGTTAACAAGTATAGGTCTTAATTTTATTGGAAAAACTTCAATAAGTGATGACTGACCAGCATCGTACTGCCCACTGTTAAAAAAAACCAAATACAAGATATGCTTTATTCTGCTGTGGTGCCTGGATATTTGTTGCACCATTTATGAAAACTAGTTATTGTGTATATTATCTGCATAACAACAGGCAACATTACTGATCCTCTCCTTCTAGTTTTGATCTGAAATGTCATTTGATCTCATCTTTTCATTAACAGAGTTCCAGAAACTGATGCCCTAATTTTTCCTGTTATGAGAGTTTTTCCAGCTTTCAGCCATTCAAGCTTTTGTTTACTATGATACAGAAGTTACAGTCTGTGTACTCCCCATGATGAATGGAATAAAAACACACCCTAAGCCCAAGGTCTGATTGGAAACACATTGTACCTAATGTCCTCGGAAAAGCTGGATCATGTAACACTTCGCCCAGAAATGCACAATAGGGATTGCTGGCAGCCATTTTGGGGCGGAGGAACCGAACCAGAACACACGGACAAACTGACCTCGAAAGTGGGGTTGTGTTTCTCATCTTGGTGGGAAAATTTAATCAAGAATAAACACCACATAGCTCAGATGTTGGATTACAGTAGGGACACAGAAAAACTTCTGTTTAGTGAGGGACATCCAGTTACACTGAACAGAACAGTAAATGCATCAAGTACAGGAAGGACTGAGTCAAATAATTCTGCCTCATAGATGTTTGAAAAAAGGCAATTAGATACTGTACTGAAAAAAAGGTTTGTCTTATACATCCATAACAACTGGGTGAATGAATAACCTGTTTATATGAAAATGTCTTTCTTTAATAATATGTACGGTTCAGAAATTTGTTATTGTTATATCGAGTCGCTCTGTAACAACTTGTTCTGTACCTTATCTTCAGGAAAATAGCACACTGCAGATAAAGGAAAACTTTTACGTCGCTTGCATCTTTCTTGAAAGTCTTGCTTTTTCTATCATCGTGTGATGAGTCACAGTCAGTGCTGACTGTGAAAAAATGAAAAAAAAAAAACAGAATCAGAGGAGATGCATTGTTTCTTGTTGCTTTGACTGTAACTTCCCGACAGTCACTTTGCTGTGTAGGCCAGGCGTCTCCAACCTGACGCTCTGTTAATTTTTCAGTGGCTCTTAACTTAATTATTGTTGCTGCACACCTGTATGAGGATAAGCTCACAACTGCATTTGGATGCTATGTAAAATTTCAAGTAAAAAAATAAAACTGTATTTGACTTTTGAAGCTTGTGGGTTGATTTGCATTTGCTGGTTTAAGGGCGTGCTGAAAAACAACTTTTTAAAGTTATTTTTTATGAAACAAACTGCATCATGTCATTTTCCCCACCTGTAAATAAAAAAGAGGACATCATCTCCCATCTCTCTGTGCTTTGTGTATTATTCCTCCCAACAGGTGGGGTTGAATTCCTCTTTTGGTTGTTGCTCAGTGTTTCTCTGTAACTGCAGCATTTCCTCCCCCTCTTGGTTTTCTCTGCACCTTCTCAGATGCTTCTGATCAGTGTTGTATAAAGTACTGAAATCTCGGAGTCAAGTAAAAGTATAGGTACCGCTCCAAAATATGACTTTGGTAAAAGTAAAAGTCACTGACTGAAATGTTACTTGAGTTAAAGTATTAAAGTATCTGAAACGTCTTGTACTTAAGTACAGAAAGTACTGTAAAAATGAATGTACTCAAGTAATGTAATGAAAAGTAAAAAGTAAAATAAGGCAAATGCAGTTTGAATCACATTTTTTATATTTTGGTAAACTTGTAAAATACACTTAAAATAATGAACACGACCAAGTGCAGGCAAAATTAAACCTGCTAATAGATAAACCTGCAGCATCATTTAGTTAAGAAAATTAGGAGCTTTACCTAAACCACAAGGTTTAAATAATTAATAAGAGAAAAAAAATAAATAAACTTGTAATCCAAAAAATACAATAATCCATGAAACAGCCAACACTCAGTACGTTCTGATGACGTCACCACATCGCGCAACTCTCTCTCGGTGCGTCACGATCCGGAAACAATAAAGCTAATTGAAAATAAAGCCGGGAAAATGTTTGAAAATGACAGATAAGGATTAATGTGAACTGAAGCGGGAACACCGCGTGTGACCCACAATGAACCGCGCCAGTTTAAACTGCAACAAAACGGAAGTTAGCGATTGTGTATGTTTGTGTGTTTGTGTTAACGCGGCTCTTTAATTAGGTCGTAACTCGTGACGCTCCTCAGTCACAGTAACGAGTAACGAAACCACACATTGAAAATGTATCGGAGTAAAAGTATGCGTTTAAGTTCGGTAATGTAGTGAAGTAAAAGTGAAAGTTATCAAAAATTTTCACACTCGAGGAAAGTATGAAGTACTCCAAAATATACTTAAGTAAAGTAGTGAAGTATTTTTACTTCGTTACTATACAACACTGCTTCTGATTCAATGTCTTCTTTTTTTTTCTTGTTTATCTTTAGCCTCATCAATTCTTCAATCCACACCTAAGCGCAAGGCACTGTCTCTAGCTACATAACACCTATTGCACATTTTATAAATCATAAATGCATATTTATTTATTAGTTATAGGGGTCATTCTTAAATGCCAACTTTGTCAAAATGTAGTTTTTGTTGTTGTTTATTTCTGTCTTTTTAACATTGTTGTACTTATTTATTAAATGCATTTGATCTATTTCCTGCTCACAACATACATAGGAAGATGGCAGTCATCAGTATTTTCTTCGTTAATGCACAGGGTGGGGCTCCAATTTTTTTCCACTAAAATGTTGAGAATCACAACTACTTGACACAGGAGCAAATGTATTTCCCAGATGATGCTGAGTGAAAGATATAAAGTCACTCGCTTTGGCTAATAGCAGACTGCTTAAGTCGTATTTATTATTGAGAGTTAAAAAAAAAAAAAAAAAAACTAAGCAAAGCAGAACTACAAAAAATGGTTAAAAACATTTGAAATGAGTCAATTCCAGAAGTGTATTAAAAACTTAGCCTTTTCATGATCTCCCTCCATGTCTTATTCAACACATTATTGACATGCATCATGATGGAGACACACATCAGTTTATTTTTTTTATACATAAGCATGGGCAATAACAATTAAATCATTATACTATAGTTAAATATTACATCCTGATGACTTCAGCTTTGATTCCAGACTTTAACTCCACACCAAACTGTCCTTGTGCTAATGGACTTAATGTGCAGAAAAAAGACTAAAGAATGAAAGGAACTCACAACAAATTGTAGAAAATAAGAAAACCATGGAGACATACCTGTTTAAATTGAATATAGTTAAGTTATGGTTGAGTTTTTAGACAAATTGTTGGAAAGAGAGTGAATTGTTATTCCGGTTATCTTCTGGAAAATAAAATTGTTTTTCTTGTCCTCTGTGCCGACAGATCT
This sequence comes from Poeciliopsis turneri, assembly GCA_922788865.1. Lineage (NCBI taxonomy): Eukaryota > Metazoa > Chordata > Actinopteri > Cyprinodontiformes > Poeciliidae > Poeciliopsis > Poeciliopsis turneri. The sequence continues at coordinate 4,953,705 of CAKLNU010000112.1, read as the reverse complement.
CATTGTGAAGCTGGCAAAAGACAAGTTTGGAGCCATTCAAACGGAATATCAAAAGGTGAGTGAAAGAGAGAGAAATAACCATGTCTTCATCTGGATGTTAAATATCTTATGCAAACTGTAAACAAATACAAAAAATATTTATCTGGGATACTCTCTGATCCAACATTCAGTTAAATGTAAAAAGACTTTTATTGCCATATTGAAGCAGGACAGATAAGGACTGCTCTCAGGGTTTAATATTGATTAATGATAGTAATACTCCAATTACAACCTTTTGTAATTGGAGTATTATTGTCCCTCAATGGTGAAATTCAGGTTTACTTGCAGCAAATTGAAAAACAAATGGAAGCAATAAAATGAAAACAAAAAATAAGAAGGTAAGATGAAAGTAAAATAAGAAGTCTCATCAGCCTGCATGCATTCACTCCTTTTTTCTGGTAAATACCCAACATTTGGGTGCAACTTTTCTGTATATAAAATAATTTTGAGCCTGGAAAATAATAAAATTTAAATGAACTAAAACCAGCCTTTTTCACTCTCTATGTGTTTTGTTACAATATGCAACAGTGCTTTTGCATGCTTGCTTTGATTTCATTTTCTATTGGTCGTTTTCATCTCATGTTTATGTTTTGTGGCTTTGCTCTTTCTCTGATGCTGCATTGCCGTGTCTTCTGCATGTCCTCTTCATCTCGTCTGGCTTCCCCCAGCCAGAGAACATAGTGCTGACTCTGCAGGTAAAGTCCACACTCTGGACTTCCAGTCCAACCCATATTCAGTCTATGCTTCTGTAAGTCAACAGGGCGGCACAATTACAGCTGAGAAAGGCATCTTAACTTGTTCAGAACTCCGTTCCATATCATTATTTGATAAATTACAGAAGCATCAGCGATTAGTTGTGTAGCCCTTGACTTTCATGCTACCATCCCATTTTCCTTCAACCACATCCTTCAGTTTGTCATATTCTCTTTTAAAAGCATATTCTCAGAAGGAGAAATGCTTTTTAGATCACAGAAAGAACAACAGTGCTTAATCATAACATAATAATTCAGATTTTGATTTTTTTTTTTTTTTTTTTTACCTGATTGTTGGTTTCAGTTTTGAACTGGTTGCATTTTGACAATTCTGAAATGAGGACCTTTTGCTCCTTTTTAGTTACGGCATAGTTGGTATTTTGTTGTAATAAGTGTCATGTAACATAATCCAGTATTTTAACATTAGCAGTTAATCAAATTTACATCATCTTCATCAGTAAGACATGTTGCCACCTCATCATCCCCTTTGTTCTTATTAGAAGGGCGTCTTTTTCTTTTGGGCACTTGCCAAGACAAAACTGGAGTCCAGAAATAGTCTAAGCTGCAGGCACTCTAAGAGATTTTGTGGAAAGAAAAACATATATACATGGCTGACCTTTTTGTGTGAGGATTCACCCAATAACAAGCAGTGCCCAGAAGCATAATGACAGTGCGGACATTTAAATTTCTACAATGTCCCCAACAGCAGGTTGATGTTGGGGCTTTTAAATGACTCACGTACATTTAAACTCACTTACGCCTCCTGTCATTTTCTCCTTTGCTTCCTACCAACATCAGTACTGTCCAATTTCTGTTTTGAAAGATTTGATATTGCGACCCTCTGCTCTTATGACTGGTTGCATTTTACATTTTAAAAATACATAATCAGACTTTTAATACCAGTAATTGCTTTTTAATGGAGACTTTTGAAAAGCTTTTTTGCACTAATATTTCCTGAAGAATAGAAGAATATTTCTGATCCAAGCTATTAAAGATTAGTGCAGATCAGAGAGGAAGACCTGTTCAGCCCTTCAGGACCACTGAGGGTCATACTCTGATCTTTTCATACAAGACAGGCAAAAACCATGATACTAACGTTACATTTACTAGGAGGGATTACCAACAGTCTTTAAAGTTTCGTCAAATTTCAAATCCTGTGATGAATGCAGGTTTAATAGGGCTGACTCTTGTGGAAATTCAGATAAAACGAGGCAGAAGATATTCACAGGGCATTTCAGCAGCAGTTTAGTCAACCTGAATATTTATGGCATTCAGATGGATCCTGGGATTACTGAGGCTTTGTGTGGAGAGATATGTCTGTTTCCTAGGTGACCACATAAAGACAGGACAGAGTCCTACATATATAGATCATAATACATTGTATTGTAATACTAGGAATATGCTGTTTTCTGATTTTAAAATGTAGACTACTATTAAAAAAGTTATTTCAAAATCATTCATTTTCTGTCATAGCATCCATTTTGATTCAACTTTTTTAACATCTGTGATTGATGAGAGTATTCTCTTGGTTATTTCAGACACTGTCACTTGTGAAGCAGCTCACATTAGATCTCTTTGCACTGCAGAAGCGATGCAGTACATTCATTGCCCCATCACAGACAACAAGAACCTTTTTGCTTATTATTTTGATTTCTGTGTCACTTCTGTATTGATCTTGTCTCATACTTCTTGTTGAGGTTTGGAGATGATGCGTCAATCGTAGTCTCCTGCTGAAGAACAGCAAAACAAATGTTCCTAGTGTCGACCAGAGGCATCTTCCTCTTGTTCAAAATTAGAAAACATGAGGTAAAAAGTAAAAATTATAGATCACAGGCCTAGAATCTGAAGTAATCCAGTAATGAGGTGAGACAATAAGTGACATTGTAGAAATAAATATTCCTGTTCTGTGACACAGGAAATAAACTTTGACAACGTCTTAATATGAGTCTAATATCTTCAGGCAAATACATTTTGTTCAAATCAGCTATAAGTTTGATTAAAAGCTCATTCTAATTAAATACAAACCTTATTATATATATTTAAATTTCTATCTTTGCCTCAAAACTGCAGGTTTAATGTTTTTGAACAAATTCGTAAAATTTAATTCATAAAAAATAAATATAAAAATATTTCACTCGAAGACAGTTATTTCAGGTTTTTTATGCCTTTTTGATTTGTGCTGCGTGTAATAATGTTATTATTCAACTGAACCTTTCTCAGTTGAATCTCAGTGAAACAGGTAATCATCTCAGCTCTGGGTGGATTTGCCTTGTTTCAAATAAAACCTGTTTCAGTTAAAGAGCTCCTTCACAATGTTTTTCTGCTTCCTCTTGAGTCAGGTTTTTCATCAGAAATGAAAAACAACCCTGCAGGCGAACTCAGATAGGTCAGATTCCTTCGACTGTTACGCTGCTATTGTTCTGGTCTCCATTGTTTGAAATATGCAGACTCTCAAAGGGTTTACTTGTAGCGATACACTGACCACGGTTTTCAAGTTAATGCTGCTTTCCAGGTTTCTCGTATGCATGAGTTGCCAGTTCTGCTTATTTTAAAGACTATAATTCATAGAAGCACAATAGGACAAAAAGAGGAAAACGTGTCCTTCAGATTCTTTGATCACTGTTTTGAATATGACAGAAAATAAAGTATCTTCGTACAATACATTTAGATTATTAAACAAAAAAAACCCTTTGTACTCACTGTTGGTTGATGATGTAACTTCTTAACAATGATGCATTTAAGGCACATAAATAAAAAGTCTTATTTTCATGTACCTGTCCTGCTGACCACCAAACAGAAACAATAAAGAGGAGAATGTAATCTCTGGCTGAATGATTTGGGGCTTATTGATTTTTATTTTTATTTTTGACAACACTTCAGATTTTTCTGTTACAATTTGAATCTGTTATCATAGAGTCTGAGGTTGGTTGTCCCATTTTAGCCTGCTAGCAAGAGATAATTAAAAAGTCTGAATCAAATTAACTTAGAATATCTACATGTGATGCATTGTGTTCTTTGTTTATGTTCATGTCCGTTAGACAAGAGGAGTTTTTGCAGCCCTGGGATCTTCCAGATATTTTTAGATTTGTTGCTCTCTTTATCCTTGGCCTCCTTGTGTGTCCTTCCTTCCTTCTCCTCTGTTTTACCCTCATTAATCTCTCCTTTCTTCAATTCCTTCCTTCCTTCCAAACTCAACACGTAATCTCCTTTCACGTGTGATTCCCCATCTAACTTATTTCCATATTTATACCCCCTTCTTGTTTCTTTTATGATAATACTCATAATGTTACCTCTCATTCTTCTTCCACTGACTCCAGGCCATCTATTATGAGATAGGCTTCCTCATATGTGCAGCGGTGGGCCTGCTCTTCGCCATCCTCATGCCGGTTGTGGGACTCTTCTTCTGCATGTGCCGCTGCTGCGACAACTGCGGTGGTGAGATGCACCAACGGCAGAGGAAGAACGCGGACTGCCGGCGCGGCCTGCTGGGAACATTGCTCTTCTCCACCTCGCTGGTCATCACGTGAGTGACAGATGCAGAAATGACAGAAATATGATAATAGAAATGCATATTATTTTTAAATGAATATTTGAATGCATGCACTCTTGATTACATGCAACACCCCCTCCCTTTTCAGCAGCTTTGTACTCATAATTATGTTTATGCACAGATACTACAGACACATTCCTCCTCTGGTCAAACACTCAGTCATCAGCCTTCACCATCCCCCCATGTTGTTTGCTAAATATAGTAAAGTCTTACTGTAGATTCTGTGTGGCAGCACCCTTCATCCTTGTGTTCAGTCTAAGCTTGGGTCTCATCGTCCTGCAGGGGATTCTTCCAGAGAGCTCTATCATGTCAATAAATATTTATAATCCCAGATAAAACCACAGGATGCCTTAAAATGTCAAATTCATTCATGTGTTTAGAATTTCATCTTTTCTTTTCTGTTGAGATTTTGCTTTATGCTTTATATCCACAACAGATCCCTTCATCTTATGCTCTGACATTTTTAATGTTGAAAAAACTCGTTTTGAAATTGCAGTGTTTCTATTAAATAAGAAATTAAATGAGCTCATTCACACGTGAATGAGCTTGTTCAAAAAATAAATTACTAAAAATCATGGCAGCCCTAGATATAAACAGCTGCATGTGATATACTCATAATTAAGAGGCTGCATGTGATATACTCATAATTAAGAGATGGTGTTAACACTCATCATCTGTCAGCCATTAGAGGAGACATTGAGGATTTATTCAGGCGTTGGAGCAACAAGCACTTAATTCTTGGAAACGTCTACCTATACAGAGTTTTGTGGGAATTGTAGTCTGTGATTTTACATCAAAGCTGTGGACTCAACACATTTGAATGACACACGACCTTTTATGAACTTTACGATGCCGTGAGAGCTATAGTGGAGCCGGCCGCACATTGTCTGAAAAAGAAACAACAAAAAAAAACAAAAACAAACCATCCTCCTGCTACCACTTCCTGTCATCTTCTTTGTTGTTTTCAGCAGTAGTAACCCTCAGAGCAACGGTCGAGTTTCTCAGTGAGCCTCATTCAATACGCAAAGCAAAGGCTAATATTTTTATAATCTTTTAATCATTTTTATTTGAATTCTATTGTGAAACTCATCATGGAAAACACTCAAAAATCCAGGTTAGCAAACATTTATCTCTTGCAAACAGCCTCATGGATCTTCTTTCTTTTATTTTGATTTGCTTTGCAGTCTCGGTAGCAGCATGATATCTTTAGCCTAGTGGCTTTGAGAGAGCTCTATTTGCTGCTTGTGCTCAAGTGAAGGGATCCAGGAGTGTTCTTAATTTGATGTTCTTTGACTTTCTGTCTTCATGTTATAAGAAATTCCACAGCAATAACCCAGCAGCCCAGACAGAGGAGTCTGCAAGCTGCTTTTCTGCTCTTATTAAATCTCCCAAGCTACAAGGCAAAGATGCAGCAGAAGCTCTAATGAAGCAATTACAAGCTGAGCGAGAGGCACAGAGCCCAGGAACTGACTGCTTTTTACTGCCACAAGAAAGCTGACAGCCAGGCTCACAGCAGAGCAGTGGTGACATTTATTTCCCAAGAACTGTTCAAACCAGATTAAGGGGAAGACAGCATCCAGGTGAGGTTGGGAACATAAATGGGCAAAAAGTAGTTGTTGGTACTGAACAAAATTGACTTCATACTTTGTTTTGCATAGATAAATTTGAGGCAAAAATACATGAGGCAAAAATACATGTTTTCGAAGATATAAGACAAATCTGTTTACTGAAGTTCTTTGTTGCTAATTTTTACTAAAAAACAATTTGTTGGTGCTTGAAAATCTAAAGGTCAATGGGTTTGTTTTATGGTTTTCACTTATATCTCTTTTGAGTAGTTATTCAGGTTGTAGGAATGTAATATCACTTTGTTCTGTAGGAAGGTCCATCCCAATTTACACTTCACCAGAACCATTTCACAGTTCAGTTCACAGAGATTAAAAATACATTTCTGTAGATCACCATGAAATGCTAAACAAAGGCAGTGGCACCACAATGAACTAATTTTTCATCAGATATAGTTTCTTGTTGTCATGTGACTTTATCTCTTATTCTTTTTTTTGCATCTTAGAGAACAAAACCTAAAGCTCCACTTATTCATTCATTTTTAAGTTTATCTTTAAAAATATGAACAAATCTGAAACCCTGAAATAACAGTAAATGGCCTCTTTACATTTTTGTCTGTAATGGGGATTTACTTTCAAAGCACTGAAAGTCTGATTATCTGGCAAATAAATAAATAAATTGGCATTTATTTTGGCTTGTAAACAAACCTCTGACCACAGCAAAGCAATATGAGCATGACAGCAGCAGAAACATCCTCTGCTTGTCATCATCCATCACACTAAATAACTAATTAAAATCGGATTTGGAGCAAGTTGAAGCAATTGATGTAGCAATAATGAGCATGCATCTTTAGCTCCATTAGATCCTGGTTGTTGTGGATTTAAACATGTCTTCTGTCTAAACATTCATTGCCCTGGTCTTTTAATATTTCAACCTCAAATTGAAATATTTTAATTGAGAAGTGATTATTTTCAATGTTTTCCCTGATATTTATGTACATGGATCAACATTAGTAAACATATTATGCAGAAAAATGTGCAAATGTTCTTCACGTATCACATCTGTGCTCTCGTGCATGTTCGTTATACTGATAGGACATGTTGCATTTTGTCTGCCAGCTACGCTAAAGCCACACCATGCATTATTTAAAGAACAGCAGGAGCTATTTGAGTCTGTCCCAATCAGCTCTGATTCAACATGACCCATGCATGGATTTATAATAAGAAAATGAAGATCCCTCCTTTTTTTGCAGCTGAGTGGAGGAGCCCTGCTGATTCTGTTACCCAGCATGCACTTCAACAATCTATTTCAGTTACTGGGTGTCCAACAGTATTAACAAAAAAGGTCAAAAAATTACAAGTTGAGTAATTCATGCTTATTATGCTAATCAGATGGGTTCTAATTAAAGATAGTGCAGATACTTTGAACTGAGTATCGACCTAAAATCCCAGGCAGACAGTTTAGTGTGGTAAAACTTGTCCTCAGCTGGAACGGCCCATCCAATGATCCGAAACGAGAGAACAGAAGGCTTCCACACTGAAATATGTCCTCATTTCCAGGGTAAGATTATGCTGCTGCAATAAGAGATAAATATAATTTAAGGCTTGCTACATCTTCATCAGGAGTTCTGATAAGTGTGAAGGACACTTTATGTGCTATTGTACATCCTGTTGGCAAAAACAAACCTCTAAAAATAGATTTTCAGTTTTATGCATATAAAAATCCAGAAAACAAAAAATCCCCGATTTTTGTTATTATAGTATAGTTATGTGAAATAGTACTGTGGAGCTGTGATGTGGAGCTTAATAAGCCCCATGGTGTAAGCACAGGCTGAACAAAACTTCACACAGTCAGTGTTATTGACCCAGAAAGTTCTACATTTATTATTATAACTGTATGGGAGAATATTGCTCTTTTTTCTTTTAAAGATTTTTTTTTTGCCCCTTTGCACCCAAATTGTAATATTTTTATGTTCAAAGTTGCTTTATCAATGCATTAAACCAAACACGAATACACATAGCATAATAAATTAGTCTTTGTTATGCATTTCCACAGTTTTCTTTATTAAAGTCGTAAAATTTTTGCTTTGTTATTTTGTCAGCTTCTTGTGCCTGGAGCCTGACTTATTTTTTTGTTGGAACAGATTTGTTATTGAGTGTGTGTTTTCATGGTCTCTGTAGAGCCTCATGACTTATTTGCTGTTCCATTAACAAACTACACGTTTTTCTCCCACTGCATCCACCTTCAACACACAATGGCAGCTCCACACAAATCAGTCCTCAGCTAATTAACAAGAGGCCACCCTAAGAATGAATCCTCAAATTTATCTTCTTAATGCAAGACATCCCTATTAATCAATTTCTAATTTTCACAAGTCTGTTTCATCATGAAAACCACTTTATCTTTGCACAGTTTATTTTGCAGTGTGTATAAAACAGTTTATCATGCATGTTCCACTGTGGGACTGACTGAGGTGCATAGGCATGCGTAGGCATTCTTGCAGAGTTTTGCTTAAAAGTAGAGATTATATGCCACATTGTTCCTTGGGAGAGAAAAAAAATGAAAAGGAAAAGCTGCATGACTCTGGGATGTGCTTTACATCTTAGCTGTATTTCTGCAAAGCTCAGAAACTCTCCTGCCCTAGAAGCAAAATTTCTAATACAGCTTGGTCTGTTTTGGCTCTGGAATAAAATAAGGCAAACATTCTTATATTAAAAAAAACATGTAGAAAAGTTCATTTCAGGAACTCATAAGCGTTGTATTTTAAGAAAACTCATGGTTTGTTAAACTCATTGAAGGATTTGTTTTCTTCTGTAGAGAAATTTCTCTCATGTAACTCATAGATGTGAAGATGTCTAACTTCTGAAATTAAGATGTATGAATAAATGAATTAAATATTTATTTCCGACTTCAGAACTGTAAATATTAATACAAGAAAAAAGAATATTAGATGTTTCATACAGAGCCACTTAAATCATAAATGTTTCAATATTTCATGAGTTTCTTTTGTCGGAAACCGACTTGTTTTTTCTTCATTCACAGCTTTACAGTTGAAGTTGACTCCAGATTAAAGAGCAATGAATAGATGTCAACGCATTAATTCAGTAGATATCAGATATGTATCTTGAAATTGGGATGTTGATTTTTAATTTAAATCGAAGCCGTTGAATGTGGAAGTAGTTTTGTTTTGGATAATATTTTTGTTTCTTGCTCCAGACGTTGAATGAAATATGGCAACAATAAATTAGTTTTTTAAGCCCCAATGAACTGAAGTTTGCTGTTCTTCACTGATATGATCATGTTTGCTCTTTGTCATTAAAACATGGCATAAACCTTCACAGCCTCAATCCACAGAACCCGTAGTTATTTATGAAAAAAATGGTCAAATATGATCAAATCCAGTTCAGTTATGTTTACCTTTGATATAAACTATATACAGTCAGGTTAACTGATATAATTGCTTTAGAAGTATTTTTTTTGTGGTTTTCCTCCAGTTTAAAGTCATCCTGAACTCCAAGGATTTCTTTTAGGTTCAGGCTTCAGTTATTATGTCATCTTTTCTGGACTGTTTTCAAGGAATTTATAGTTTGCAGACAAAAACTTACACAGATTTTATTCACTGATAATGAAAAGGGCAAGAGAGCCAAACAACAGGAAAGGCATGTGAGAGCTAATCTGTTCATTGCATTATGTTTGAAGGAAACTGTAGGGCGCAGACACCGACCTGATGAACTGTGAGGAGAAAAAAATACACTGTGAAAAATTATTAACTAGCTGCATAAATTACATAACAAAAAAGAGTGAATAAAATCATCACTTATCCTAATGCCTCAAATCAAACATATGATCTTGATAATTAAAATGGTATTAACATTTTTTACTTTTATTACATTTTATAATGAACACTCACTCTATTTAGAACTATAGGAGGAAATGGATAATTTTCTGTTGTCTTGCTCTTAATAGGGTAAGAATAACAAGCCTATGTTTTCTGGTTAATTAGTCAGGGTATCTGCTCAGGCATCCAGAAAGTTATGTGCTGATTAACAAGGATGCTGTTTGTCACACATATTACTTGCTGGTATTAAAGTCTTAAAAAGACTGTGATGTGCATAATTTTAGTTTTTATAGTATTTGTTAGGCAGACAGTGGATGTGTCAGTATACTTGGTTTGATTCCAGAATGTTTAACTCACCACTTATTTGTCCCACATTCTCTAATCTGTCTGTCTAACATTAACAAAAAAAAAAAATAAATAAAATACGCAAAGGTGTGCCAAAAATAAAGTAGTGTCCTAATTTCATACTTTTTGGATTGTCATAGCACAATCCCAAACTTTTTCCCCTCACGTGAAGGTGACAGTTACACTTTACAGTAGCTTTTCAAACTAAAGCTGATGTCTTTTTGAGAGACGGGAGGAGTGAGGTCCAGTTCCAGCAGAGTGAAACAAGGGGACGGCTGAAAGGCGACTGCCCCGGCCTTGCAGCCGCAGTCATGCTGAATGCAGCCATTGTTGGTTTGCAAAAGCTATGGAGCCACTAGACCATGTAACACACACTTCCCACCCCCCAGTAGTGGCCTAGATTCTGCAGCACAGCACTGGACTGATGCTCTTCTTCATCTGCTGTTCTGAGGCTCCCACCCTTAGGGAAGAGTTTCATGTGTCATTTGGCTTTTTCTCAAACAAGAATTAAAGCCCTTTTCCAGAGTTGTTAGAGGTAAGTCCCTCTCCTGCTGTGTTAGAATTTTCCCCTCTGGTCAAAACGAGGCAAAAAAAACCCAACAAGAAAACACACTGACGTGTAACCATTTGCCAAAGCTAAATGTAGCGGACAAACTTAGAGCACAACATGCTAGTGGCTCATCCCAATATTTTTAAACCATAGAAGGAAGAACTCATGAAACCAGATTAATGGAAAATGAGTTGATGTTATGAATAATAAAGTGATTTTGTTACAGGAGAGTTTTTAAATATCAGAGCAACAAATATTATTGGGACCTTTATAAGATAAACTAGAGAAAAACAACACATGGTTTTCAAAAATGTGGCATGCATTGTCTTCATACCCTATTTTCTGAATCACATAAAAACCTAACTTAATAATTTAGAACTTCTAATAATTAGAAGTTAGAATAGGGACTAAAGATAGTCCAGCTGTTGGTAGTTTAATCTCAATCTTAAATATGTGTGTTAAATAAAGGCCTTAGAGATTTGTTAGAAACTTTAGTGAATAAACAGCATCATGAAGGAACACAGCAGACAGGTCAGGGAGGAAGATGTGGAGATGTTTAGGGCATAATTAGAATAAAAAACAACATTCCAACATGTTACAGAGGACCGTTCAATCATCTCACAGAAATAGAAAGAGTGTAGCACAGCTGGACATGGATGCCTTATGATGATGCTGATGATGCCTTTAGTCAGAGAAGCAAGAGGTAACTTTGGAGGAGCAGCAGAGAGCTACTGCTCAGTTGTGTTTCTCCAATCTGAGCACTTTTAGAGTGATGTTCCTGCATGTTTCACATGTAATTCTCATAACTACTTTACACAACTCTATTAAAAAAACAAGTCTCTTTGATTTTCATGGAATCATTCCATAATATTTTTGTAATATATGATACAGTTAGAGAAAGCCCCCTATTATAACAGGTAACGCATCCAATACTGAAGTGAAGCCTCAGGTGCTTCCTTACAAACATCTAAGAAATTTCTGTGTCTTGGTTGAAATTGAACATTTCTGGCAGTATTTTTTAAATGAACGAGGAACACAAATCAGCAGTAGAAAAGCTGAATTTGTATGCTGTAAATATTAAATTGCATGCCTGTTGCTTCGCTGTAGTGTTCACATCCCACTGGGTAGAAGCAGAAAAGCTGAGATACATAATGGAAAGGAGAACGCTCTTGGATAAGAACATCCTTACTTATCTTAACCTTCACAAAACAGATTGTTCTTTAAATCTTTAAAGAAAGTTTTCAAAGAGAAACTTTCAACACTTTAGGTTAGAAAAAGCAGGACTCATCCATTTAAAGATTTTTATGTTTTTCCTATTTGTGTAGCATAAAAATATATCACATTAAAACATATATATGTATTGTAGTGTGGCAGACGAGACTCTCCAAAGCTTCTTGCTAAGTGCTTTGCTTTTCACTCAAAGACTCTTTGTTAAGCACCAGATTCCAGTGACCTTGCTGGACACCAGGGAGACAGAGAGAGTGAGAGACAAAGAAAAGCAGAAGGAGGTGGGCTGAAAGAGAGACAGAGGGAACAGAGTTCAGATTCTACACAAGGGAAATATGAGTTTAATGTTAAGCCTGATGTTAACATGTACTGTATATTGAGTAATATGTGCATTTAGAAAATCCCAATGCAACCCTGAGTGGAAAACATAAAGAAAATTTGATTTCATGAATTTAGCAAAAACTTAATTTATATCAAATTTATGAAACTGTATATTTACAACAGGAAAAGGAAAAGAGAAGAGAGAGAAGGCTGAACAAAAGGTTTGTGGTTGAAGTTGATAGTTTTGATCTTTCTTTGGTAAATTATCATTTCCATGTTTCACTCTACTCATCTGGCTAATTCACAAGTTTCAACCTATTCAGTAACGGACTTTGTGAAGCCCTACTTTTCTAAAATCAAGTTAATTTTACTAGTGGAACTCAATTGAAAATGTTAATCATGTTAATTGGAGGGTCTTTTTCGCAATTCATTGCATTTTGATCAAAAACCATAAATTGATATAATAAGCAACATTCTCAATTCAAAACCCTTTTTGCTTATAATCTATTGAATAAATAGACATGAGCTCAACAACAGCGATATTTATTGTTTTTATCCTAATATCTAGGTTATTCTACCATCACACTGGTGCAAACAGTCATCAAACCTATTCAGCTGTCAGGTATGTTAGAAACAGTTGGGTACATGCAGTTGGGTATATGCACTTCTTGCTCTTTGTTTGTTGCAGGTATTTTCACTAAGATCTTATTTTAGGCTAGAATAGCTTTGCTGATGTATGCTAACTCCTTTTAGCTCAACTAGTCTTTCCCAGCAAGTCATCAGATTGTTTTTTGAAGCATATATTGAGTCAAGAGAAGCAACCTTGTCGTCAGCTGTGTGTCAGATTTGTGGCTATACTAGAAACATTCAAACACAAAGGTTACATTCTGAATGTTTATATGAAAAAGAAACACCACACATTTTCTTTTAAATTCTTAATGTTTTAAAATTTATTTAATAACATAATTTAAATTAATGTGTTAATGTCCTGGCACTACTAATTTTGTGTAAATTTTCAGAGTAGAAAAATGAAATTCAATAACTTCATAGTTCTCTTGCTACTGTTCTGCAGAAAAGCACTTGTACACATGTAGGAGAGTCAGAAGAAATTGGAAATGGTAGATCTCATCATGCCCTGTCTAAACAGACATTACTGCCCTTGATGTGGAGAGTGTCTTCAGTTTAATGTCACATTGTATTTTATTCAGAATAAAGACTGTGACTAATGCAGCTGCTGCTCAGAACACTGTAAGGATAAACTGCACACACCATCTTTACTGCATCATATATGTACAAACTGCTTTTGTACTTACGCTGAACAACAGACACACACACATACACTCACATCTTCACTGCTTTTTTATTCAATGAGTCACAACAACCCGATTCATTTCTATTGATCTAAACCATCCCAGTTGCCTCTGAGTCAGTCCCTTTGTTATTCCTCTCAGCAAGTCATCTTACATCATTCATAAAGCTGCTTATTCCACGGAGGCATTTCCATGAAAGAGGTTCTCTGTGTAGTACAATCCCACTTTATGAATTCTGACTTCTTTAGAACCATCTCTTCTTAAGTCTGATCACCCCTGGAGCCATAGCCATACTCACAGGAACCGCCGAACAGACTTACTGTAGCAGGGGTACGGGTGAGGTGCAAATGAGTTATGATATTATGGGCTAGCTCCCTTCATGTTCCTCAAGCTAATTAAGTCTTGTGAGCTACTCAGGTTTGTTTGAAGCATACAAGAGACTTCCTTTGATGACCCGCTTCATGTATTTTTGTTTCTTCATTAAATTTAGATTTGTTTACATCCTGAGGAGCTGAGATTAAACATTTGTAAACAAACTACAATCATGATTTTTTTTTTGATATTTATATTGAATTTATATAATAGTATTACCTAGTTCTACAGGTGCCTTAATGTAAAAGTAAAAGTGGGAAAGACTGACCCCTACTGTTGCTGGCATGCCATCGTCCCATTCTGCAGAACCTGCTGCGTTTAAGTTGGGACATTGAGACAGTAATATCATCATATTTGCTTCTGCCAATTGTTTACAGGATTGGAATTCTGTGTGCGTATGCAGCCAACCAGAATCTGAGCTCTCAGGTGAAGAACATACGCCGACTGGTTAACAGCAACATGAGGGACCTGCACACCTTTGCTAATGACACACCTATGGTGAGACAAAATAAAAACACAGCATCAACAGCTGCCTCTAATTCTAAGATCATTTGAAAGTTAATTAATTTTAGTGATTCAATCTGAAAACTGGGCTGCACAGTGGCGCAGTTGGGAGCAAGAAAGTCCCAGGTTCGATTCCCAGCCCGGGGTTTTTCTGAATGGAGTTTGCATGTTCTCCCTGTGCATGCGTGAATTCACAAACATGACTGTCAGGTTAATTGGTTTATTTAAATTCTCCTTAGGTGTGAGTGTGTGTGCGTGGTTGTTTGCCCCGTCTGCCTCTGGGTTGCCCTGCGACAGACTGGTGACCTGTCCAGGATGACCCCACCTGTTGCCCGGAGCGATAGCTGGAGATCAGGACCAGCACCTCCTGACCCCGCTAGGGACAAGGGTGTTAGAAAATGGATGGATGAATCTAAAAACTGAAAGTCATTCTTTTATTTTATGGCTGTATATTTCAAGTACTCATTTTTTGTAAATGTTGCTGATGAATACACAGCCTATAAGGTCTTATAAAACTCAGCTCATTTTTTATTCAGAATCTAATGAACTAGTTTCTTTATGCTTCCATGTAAGCCTGTTTGCTTTGTGTTTCCTGTTTGCAGCAAATTGATTACCTAATATCCCAATACGCCACCGTCAAGAACAAAGTCAACTATGACCTAGATAGTAAGTAGATCTTCTTCTTGCCTCTGATAGTGAATTAAGTGGGCATAAATGATTCACTCAGCTTTTCTTCTTGGTAATACAGCTTGTTTACTTCTCTTTATCCACGACTTGTTTTTTCAACTGATTAGCGACATATCTGGGTCTAAAAGCTCCAGCTGTGACTGTAATGACGGCTTCCTTTGAGTAGTCAAGTTTTCTTCTGTAGGCAGTTCTTTCCTGATGGTTAGATATTGCAAAAAAAAAAAAAAAAACAACAACAACAAAAAGCCTTGCAGCCAGGCACAACAATGTTACACTTATTATAATTATATATATATATATAAAACATTTGCCTTATAGATGTCCTGCTCTTTTCTTTCAGACATAGGTCCATTACTCGGGGGAAGGATACATGTACGGTTGGATAAAGAGGTCCATCCTGCTTTAAACCAAGTGCTTAATATGGCAGGAGGTACCACAACACATTTTTTTCTTCCTTTCATTTACTAACTTTCATTTAATAGCCTGCTACTATCAGCATATTTCAAAACGTTGTTGCTCTTTTATGAATTAAACTTACGAAGTAGACGTTTATTTAAGGCAAACACTTTTGCTTTAGTCTTATAAGCAAGTCTTATACTTTTAATCATTATTACTTCTTTTTATTGTTGTTTATGTTTTTCATAAAGTGAAAATCCAGAGAGCCATCAAAGGTAACTCAGCGACTCCATGACTTACTGATGATCCAGTCGTTTTATCCCTAATGTTGTGACTTTTGATACTGTTGTTGCTCCTACTATCTGATCCTCTTGGGTTTCTTTCCTGAAAATTTAAACCTCCCGCCTGGGATTTGACTAAGGATAAATTTGATTATCCTTATAAATAAATTTGATTTGATTTGTTGTCATCAAGTCACATCTTCATAGAGAACAATTATGACATTAAAATTGCACTGTGCAACATCTGACAAAAAAAAAACAGAAAATGGAAGTAGGAAGAAGATTATAATGAGAAATATTTTGAGGGTTGAATTTGCTTTTTCCTATTTGATATTATTTCTCACTTTCTATCAGAATAGAAAGTGAGAATGGAAGTAAACATTCTTACATGTTTACTTCCATGTAAACATGTAAGAATTGCTGAGTGCAGTTGCTGAGTGCAGTTTTAAGTCAATGGATCTCACTAAAAGTCCAAACCAACATCAACCTGCATCTGAATATCTCAACTGTGATCCCTCATGGTGACATGTTTGTTTGAACCAGTCATAATTTTATTTTAACTAACCTGCAACAACAAAAAGAATATGACTAGTCACCTAAAATAGGCTGTGCTTTTTAAAAGTATTCAAATCCCTTAAACTTTTCCACATTTAGTCATGTCAGAATCCCAACTTCACTTTACGAATCCATGAATTATTTTCCTTTTCTTCTCCATTTTGTACTGCTTTGCATTGACCTGTCACACAAATTCCCAATAAAATGCGTTCACTTTTGTGGTTGTGAGATGATGTCATGTAAAAAAAAAAAGTGAATACTTTTCAAGGCACATCTGAAGAAGACCAAAAAGCAGTGTGAGTTCCTGAAGAACTCAATATAATAATTATAATTAACCAGCCCTCTTTTTACAAAGTATTTATGTTTTGGTGTCAGTGTTGCCATTTCTCCTATTGCAGTTTTCATTACTATTCCAGCATTTGCCAGTATCTTCTTATTCCTTATCCTGTTTAATGTTGAATGTTTGCTGCAGGATGTTATGAGACTTTTAGCAAATAATGACTGCTGCTTTGCAAAACTCTCAATTACAGAACTACGAGCTCCTCATTAACTACATCATCAATAATTAAAAACTATTATTTAGATCATTGCTGTTCCAGGAAAAACAAAAACGTGTTTCAGCTTGGTGTGAATTGTTGTAGTGAAGTCAGGCCTGGTGATTTCTAAGTGTTACTGTTCTCCCCTTTTGAGTCTGAATGTGAAACAGAAGCACATATTATAGATTCAGTTTTTTTATGTATGTATGCTGGTGTTAAAACTAAAGTGTCATCCGTACAACTGAAAGATTGGTCCAATTATGTTGAAAAAAGTGCCCCTAATAATTTCATTGTGTTTTTGCATACAATCCTGCATTTTACTAGGACAGAATTATGAGATTTTCATCAATTATTTCTCTCTCTGAATCATTTCGTGGTAAGCCTTTGGAAATCTTGATAAAATTTAAAACTTGATTTCATCCATAAACTATTATATTAAAGGGCTATAAAGAACACTTCTATAATTATGTTTCAAAGGGACATAATAAACATTTTAGCTTTCTTGCCTGGTTTTTCCATAACAGCAACCAAATCCTCTTCTTCAACTCATTTTTGTTCTCGTTCCTTTCAGCCATGAGGGAAACCAAGGAGGCCCTGGAGAACGTCAGTGTGTCTCTGGTGGTCTTACAGGAAGGAGCTGGAAAACTTCATTTCAACCTGAGCCAAGTCCGCGACAGCATCAACCGCACCCTCGATGACCCCGGGTGTCACGACGAGGAATCGGACGCCACCACGGCCCAGCTGTGCCGCAGCATCCGCCAGTCCCTGTCCCACCTCCAGATCAGCGCAAATTTCACCCGGGTACGAAACAAACTACTACACAATCTGAGAATATAATATGATGTGAACAATAATCTCAATGGCTTTACTGTCAAATATAGTACTATAGAGACACTTTGCAATTGAACTTTATCACAAACAAGCTCTTCTGGTTTTCATAATGTCTGATGTTATGTACTGACATTTCAAATATTGTTTCAAAGTCTAATGACTGTGGCTGCAGTCTAACTGCATACAACTTTATAAAAGTTATTAAAGTCTCTTTCACATTGGCCTTAGATTGTAGGATGAATTACAAATTTAGTTGGAGAGGAAGCAACATTTTCTTCAAATTTTATCATTAGTCAACTCATCAATTTCAGCTCTCTGCAGGAAATTGAAAGAGAAATCGAAGAGAAAAAGGGAACAGTGTAATCTTCATTTCGATTCAGTGTTCATGTTTATTGATGTTTTTTTCACTGATTTCCAGCTTCCTAATGTGAACCCTCAGCTGGAAAAGATGAAAAATGTAGTGAAAACAGATCTCAGCTCTGTCGTCCACAGGGTGAGTGTGAATAAATTAAAAGATTTTCCTCCACATGTTTAAATTGATTTCAACCAGTATCACTAGTATGTGTCTTTTTAAAAAACTTTTAGTTTTTATGCCATTATGAATTTTAAAAACCTAATGTCTTCTCTTTTTCTCAGGGTTTTTCCTCTTTGAATGACACTCCGCACATTGTGATTGAACAGACAAGAAGCGTTGTCAATAGTATGTGTAAAAGCACATTATGTTCTAATTATCCAAAACTATTAATGTAATAGTTTTGGATTTTTATTTGTTTTGTAAGTGTGCATGATGAGACAGATGCAAAAAGTGAACATATGAAAATCTTTACAGCCATGCCTGCTGTTTCATTTAATCTTCATCTAAAGATCAGATCAGTTATGAAACACAAGATTAATTCAGAATTAGTCAGTTCTTTTGTTGCTTTAGTAATAGCATTCTTTCTGATGACTGGTCTTTCATTTAGGTGTCCAGAATTTAGTGGACAGCATCGGCAACAACATCAGCAGCTTCTCCAAAGCTTTCCCTGTGCAGACCTGCTTGTCTAACTTCACCATCTTCATCAGCCATGCACACGCCAAAATCGAAGACTACTATCCTGAAATTGATAAAATGGACTTCTACAGGTAAAATGATATCCGGACAAGTGAACGATTTTCTTTGCATAAAGAACAGGAAAATGTTTTACAGTGCAGGAAAGGTTACGTCCTATTTCATGGGGCTCTAAAATAGAAATGTATCATTATTTTGTACAAATAAAATGTAATTATTACGTTTCTTCATCTACAAGCCACTAGCAGAGGGAAACTCAAATGTATTCAAGATATATAGAATACATTTAAATACATATGTTGGCTCTACATGTTGTATAGTTTCTGACTGATGTTCACAGATGGATCGGCTGCATTGCTCTGTGCTGCATGGTGGTTCTGGTTTTGGCCTTTAACTATCTGGGCCTTCTGTGCGGCACCCTGGGATACGACAAGCATGCCTCCCCCACGACACGAGGATGTATCTCAAATACAGGAGGAACACTGCTGATGGCGTAAGTCTAACATATCCTACTGAAACTCAGGTTTTATACCTTAACCAGTCCCGTCTTTTAGTTTCCAAACAGCTATTTTTTCTCAAGATTTTCAATTAATTTGATCTTAGGTCAGTTGTTCTATGCTAAGCAGGAGAGAAAACATTGGAGATTCTCGATAACAATTGTAAAATAGAAATATTCACTGTTAACATTGTGAACATGCAGTAAATCAAAAATTCCCACCTGAGAGTGAATTTGTTTTTGTCCACAGTGGTGTTGCATTTAGCTTCATTTTCTCCTGGATGCTTATGGGGGTGTTGACCACCATCTTTCTGGTTGGAGGAAACATGGAGAAACTTCTTTGTGAGCCATTTCACACCAAAGAACTCTTCAAGGCAAGTGTAGAAAGCAGACAACAATTATTCTTTAACACTTCCCTTTAACCTCTCTTTGGATTAGAAGGAATGTTTTGGAACATTCTTTTTCTAATTTATGGGTTTTCAGTGTGAAAACTAGAAAATGTAACGTTTTATAAATGTGTAAGAGAATGTACTTTCACTATAGATTGTATTGAGATCTGGGGAGTTTGGAGGCCAAGTCAATGCTTCAAATTTGTTGTGCTCCTCAAACAATTCCTTGAGTTTGTTGTTTTTGCTGCTTTCACCAATGACAGGTTATCATTAGGTGGTAATCACTTTATTTTACTTTAGTACTCACTGGTCATAATGTTAGGCCTGAATGGGGTTATAATGATGAGATGCAATAGTCCAGTCCATGTTAGCTACAATTCCACCAACTATACATCTACAGAGTTCTTATCGCTTGAATGTAAAGAATACATATTAAGATAAATGTATGAGAGACCTTTGACATTCTGTCTTTTTTTCACCAGGTCGTTGACACCCCATACTTGATCAATCCAGAGTGGAAGAATTTCATTCCAGGCTACATGTACAATGACTCTGAATTGGAGCTGACATCGGAAAGCTTGTACAGGCAAGAAAAACTCAAGATATATTATATTATATATTAATAATTTGGAAAGTTCTGTTGTGATCCGAAATTTATTTAAAATTTAGTTTCAAATAAACATATTCAGGTTTTTAGCAGGTATTCAAATGTAAAATGCTTTCAGTTGAGGTAAACACATGTCTCTTATGCAGACAATTAGAAACCCTTTTTAAGCAACACATAAACAACATTGCATTAAACAATGAAGAGTGGAACAAGATTTTTAAATTATAAAGAAATGTAGGGTGATTCCAACCATAGCAATGCATTCAGTGTTCTCTGTATCTATCTTTTTTATATTTAAAATCTTAGAAAGCATTGATGAGTGCAGTTTAAACTTTTTAAAAACAATTTCTGTTGGATGTTGAGTTATCAACTAATGAGGTTATTCATATTGCGAAAACTTTCTGCTGTGGCACATTCATTGCTTGTGGCATCGAGTCTCCAGTTGAATATTTCATCCACATGGAAGGGGGGATGCAAATGAAAGGAGTTGCAGTTAACTTGCCGTAGCTAATTAGTGTCATTTTTTACACTTTAGTACTGCTTTTCTGCAGCTTACTTCTGTATGATTACATAAGCTTTCATCATCCTCCTGCTTGATGGGGATTCATAACTATGCTGCGATGGCAGACCCAAAGTCATTACATTTACAAACAGACATGGATTTAACTTTAATAAGAAAACTCCTCTGACCAAGTCTAGTTGGTTGCTTAAATGTTAGAATTTATAAGACTTTAGCTTTTTGAGTAAATTATCCTGCTTCCAATTTTGAAACACACCAGCTCTGTAATTCCAATCAATTACACATGGTGGCAGCAAACATTTTTTCTCAGACTGGTATAAAAGTGATTTTTCTCTCTCTCCCCTTTGTTTTATTGCCCATGTGTTTGACATTTTCAGTACATGCAAACAGAACAAAGGCATCTACTCTGCCCTGCGTCTGGATAAAGTCTTCAATATCTCATCGTTCCTGAACACCTCTGTGGTTAGTAATCTGCACAGGCATAACATATACTACATAGTACATGTTTATGCTGTTGGTGGAAGTCATGTACAGAAAGTAAATAAATCTGATAAATGCAGTTACAGAACTTAGAAAACTTTTATTGAACTGGAGAAGAGCTTCAAACGTGTTATAAACATTAAACATGATAACATAGTTTTATGAATGAGCTTCTTTCAGCTGTCATACTGATGATCCCTTAAGTCAATTTGATTGCAAAGAAATATTTTAAGAATACAAAACTGCTGCAAATTGCTAAATATTGTGTGAGTATTAACATTTGTCCATCTAATAATATTAATCAATAGCAATTCCAAGTGCATATAACATTGCTTCCCATATATACAGTATATATATAGTTCTAATGGTTATATATGCGAAGTGTGGAATTCCCACTACTTTCTTACTTGAATCAGTACTTTGCTGAAGAAGCCATTTGTTTACATTATAATATTTAGATGTGTGAAAAATGTGGACTGTCTGACAGTTTGAGGGATGTGATACTCTGAAAGAAAAAAATGTGACTAAATATTGTTTTGAGTGGGATTATACAGTCTTTTCTGGCTGCAGCGATTTATTTCTGCTCACAGCTAATTTCGAATGAACAAAATGAAACAATGTGGAACAAGATCAAACACAAACATTTCTCTACTAATTTTCCATCTGACTGGATATTTTTGTAAAATGAATCCAATTATTTCAAAGTTGTTTGGTTTAAATTTGACCAGCATATCAGTCAGTGACCAGTTTTAATAAACACTGGTTACTGTGCATCCTATCAAATCTTATCAAATCAAATCATGAACATTGACATTTCTATGGATATCAATGATATAGCCATATTTGATTAACAATAAAGTGCAATAATCTGATATGAAACTATTTAAATTTCTAATCATTTTATGTTACCTATCATAGATGGTGTTTTTGATGTGGAGAGTAACGCCTTAATAAAAAGTTAAGACAATACCAACTTCTCATCATCTTCCTTCTTTCTAAACTTGAATATACTGTTGCTATTTGGTGGATAGTCTCTTCCCTTTTGATTGGACTCTAAAACAACATTCATGTTAGCCCACTGAAGAAAACAAACACACAGTAAAAACATATGGCTGACATTTTTAGTTTTCTGGAAAATCCAAAACTTTTGATGTGCCCATACAGTTATCCTAGAAACTGGTTTACTGTCCCAATGTGTCTTTTTGTTCTCTTTATAGTTGCGCAAAAAACATTTTTCTTGGCTAGCAAAGCAGACATTTTTTGGTCAAGGCATTCTTTTTCAAATTTTTTCCTACAAAGACATGTCTGAGAATGATGACTGTGGTTTACAGAAGACCTCAAAATAAAAGAAGAGCTAATAAAGTCTTTTGTAGTTTCTCCTATAATC
This sequence comes from Poeciliopsis turneri, assembly GCA_922788865.1. Classification (NCBI taxonomy): domain Eukaryota; kingdom Metazoa; phylum Chordata; class Actinopteri; order Cyprinodontiformes; family Poeciliidae; genus Poeciliopsis; species Poeciliopsis turneri. The sequence goes on along the minus strand of CAKLNU010000112.1, from coordinate 4,931,121 downwards.
CACTTAGTCTTGGTGCAAACAGGGACAAATTCTTTTTTATAGCACAAATGGAAAGCAAGAGATTCTCAAGTAAATACCAAAGTATATATGTATTTTTTTTTATCTCTTAATTATCTTCTTTCTAAAATGTTTCAAGTTAAACAAATGGCATATAAAGAACAAATGACATAAAAAGAACAAATTCCCATGATGCAATGGTACTCGTCTTCTTTGCAAACATGTTTGAGTTCTGCCATGAGGATCAGTCTTTTTCAAGTCCTGCCACAGACTCCCTGTTCGATTGAGGTGTGGACTTTCACTAGGCCACTCCAGAACATTCACCTGGTTGTCTTCGAACCATTTCTGTGTAGCTTTAGCTTAGTGCTTCAGGTCGTTGTGTTGCTGGAAAATAAATGTTCTCTAAAGTCGTAGTTCTCTGGTAGATGGAAACTAATTGTCCTGCAGGCTTTCCTAATATTTTGCTGTAATCATTTGACCTTCTACTACTACAAGCCTTCCAGGGCCCATCACTGGCTCTGGAAGGCTTGTAGACAGCATGCAGCGTGCTGCTTGTAGCATGCTGCATGTAGCACGCTGCATGTAGCATGCTGCCACACTGTTACAGACATATGCCCTGTTTAGAAAGAAGATTTTGACTTGTAAATGTGAAAGTTGAGTTGTTCAGGGTTTATATTCTCACCCAAACTTCTGATCCCCGGTTCTGTTTACAGTTCACTAAAGATGTGGTGCGTCAGCTGGAGAACTTTCGGATTGATCTGAGAGCGATAATCCTTTTAGAAGCAGAGGGGAAGCAGAACCTCCTAGATTTCTCTGAAGCTGGCCTATCAGAGATCAACTACGCTGACTACCTTGACGAGGTGACATATGCTGTGATTATAGAAACACATGAACAGGATAAAAGCATGTTTTCAGTGGATGGTTTTGAATAGTTTTTATTTTTGCGTTATGATGTATAAATTGTTGCAATTGTGAAATTATGTCTGTGAAAAAATAGATTTAAATTATTTAATAATTGACTTATTAGGTTTATCAACACCTAAATCAGTTAACAAGCTTCAGGCAGAGTTCTGCAAAGGACTGCTAAAGCTAAATTATCCAATAAGGGTCCAATCCAAGCCAAAGGTGTGAAGGTATGTGCTTGACATTTGCTCTTTTCATCAATCAGTCAGCTTCACTTTAAAGACCTGAGCCTGAGAGCAAAAAAGTAATTATCCTTCAGACTGAATCTACAAGCAAATGTGTGAAATGTTTAGTTTAACTTTCATTCTCTCAGTCAGAAGCCTCTGATTTCTGAGTTGTACAAGGAAATGAGAGATTTGATCTGATTCAGTTTGGGTTAAGGTGACCTAAAAACCTTAGCTGAAGAAAAACACGATAAATTACAATCCCATGTTTTTTCTGTACATAGATTTGAAGAATAACTGCAATTATTTTGAAATTTGTGAGCAATTTGAGTTGAAAGTTTTGTAAAGCTTTGACCTGCATGTTGGTGGCAAATTAGGAACAACTATGTCTGAACGTATTAAATGCAGGATTCAAGAATTCATTTTAAGACTTTCTCCTCGTAGCAGTCAGGAGCAAATCGCTCTAATCTTTTATGTAAACCACAAATATGCCTGAAGAAAATCACTGCATAAACTATAAATCCTTCACTGCATTATCAATACTTACATGTCTAAGAGATTACTTTCTATTTAATAAAGTAATAAATGTGTGTCCAGCCATCCTCAAACACTGAGCTGAGCTCAGTGTTTGAGTTACTGACTTCTTTGTCTGCTTAAGGTGAATAAAGGAGTCACTGTGGTGGATGTTCTGTCATTCGCCAAAGAGCTGGAGTCCCAGACAGACCTGATGGTAAGGAAGCTGATCTCCCTACATTAGCTGATGCACCAGCATTCACATTGTGGAGTTTCTTATTATTTCATCTCTGCACAAGAGATTATTTTAATGCATCTGTTCTCTCAAATTGTGATGGAGAGTGATTTTTAAAACTAAGTTTTTTTTAACAGATGCTGCTACACAGACACTGGTGTGCTTTCATGCAGAATTATCGTGTTGGCAAAAACTAAATATTTGTGCACTTTCAAATGCAAAAACAAAATGTAATTATTTTAAAGTTGGCAGTTTAGTAAACTGGAAAAGATGTGTTTTTAAGAAAAGGATTACATTTATAAACCATTTGATTCTTTCCTGATGTATGATGAGCTAAACCATGCTTTGTTTTCTGTTACGTGACCCAAAGTTTAAGAAATGTCTGGGCAGCAGGAATCTCACAAATGCAGTCCTTTTGGAATAAAACACGACTTGTTTTGTCTCCTTCTCCAGCCCAGGGGACGTCTGCAGTCAGCTCTGAAGGGCCATGTGGCCACTCTGCAGCGGGTCCACAGACAACAGATCGCTCCGATGGAGCAGGCCATGGTAATCCCCACTGCGTGTCCCACATACTTTCGGCAGAACTCAGTTCCAACCAGATCTGCAGTTATCCACCCTAAAACACATAAAAGCAACACAGAAATGATGACATACACTTTCAATATGTAATGGGAATGAATTTCTGACAAATAAAGTTAATATTAGAAAAAAACAAGTAATTCTCTCACTTTCACCAAACAATGAGGACCTAAATACTGTAGACTCCATCCAGGTGAGCATCTTGGTGGATTTAGAGATGTTGTACTGGAACTGGACATAAACAATTTAATTGTTTTAGATTGATTTAATAATATATTTCCTTTAATGAGTTGGAGCTTTGTATCTTGTAAATCACCTTGAGATCACCTTTTTAAAGTTAAATGGTGGTGCATAAATTAGTAAAACTGATTTTTGTACTTTGGCATTTTATGTCTGTTGCCTTAGTTTGTAATGGTCATTTCACTTTTTCACCATTTTGTATTATTCCCATTGCTGTCTTTTCATAGCAGCTTTCTTGCCTGAGAAAGACATTCCCACTTTACATTTTGTGCTGATTTTACATCCATCTGCTTTAGAAACTCTTTGTTTCTGCTTTTATAACCAATAATTTTAAGTAATTATTCAATGGTAAAAGTCTACAGTATAGAGGTTTGATTATATAAAATGTTGCTTTGTCTGCTGTTCTGTAAAATAAATAGCACTTGTTGCCCTCGGGTTTGTGTCAGAACACATTAAATCTGAAATATTCGGCTTTATTTTCTCCACTCTGTCAGATATCATCTAGGACAAACAGATGCAACCATTGTTGGTTCTCAGCACAACATTTATTTATGTTTTGTTGTTTTGTTTTTCTCTGTTCACCATCAAGAAATATGTTAGAGCAAGGGTAAGCACAAGTCTATGATATGATATTCATTAACTGTTATTACCTGGAGCTTAAAACAAACAACCCATCTTTGAGATGTTCTTTTGTTGCAGAGACACTTTTTACTGTTGTTTTCACAAACTTGTAGTTTATATCAAAAGTATTTGTGCCAAAATAGTGCAAAATATCCACATGAAGAGAATAAATGTTTGGGTTTTTTTGGACAAAATAAAGGGACAGTCCTTATTTGTTTTATGTTGTGTATGTAATTATGTCTTTGCATTGTGGATATTTGATTTTGGAACAAAATCCTCCAGCATGCCAAAAAATTTAATTAATGTTTCTCATTGTATATGTGTTGCTCTCAGTTTTCTGTTGGTCTTTAACTTCTGAAAATAATGTATTATTTTTTGTTTTTTCTCAGAGTGCATTGAACCAGAGTATGAGATTCCTGGAGAGGACAGCTTCTGATCTCCCGGTAAATAAACCACTATCAAAAATCATATTTACGGTCACATTGGTACTGACTAGTTCGTCTTTACAGAACAAAGTCACAGATGTTCTTGAGGCCATTGAAGCTGCTCAGCACGTCATCTCCCAGAATGCAACACTTTTAATCAATCAGGTAAATGTATCTGTTTGCTTAATCTCAGTTTTGTGATTGTGTTAAACTAACAGCTGTTCTCTAATTTCCTACAGGAAACAAGAAAATACTCAGCAACCATTATTGGCTATTTCAATCAGTACATAGAATGGGTCAAAACATCAGTAAGTGTTTATCTACCATTTTCATATTATGTAAATGTAATGTTTTATGCATTATTTTGCTCATGTTTAGTGAAAGGATTTTCTGCAGCCTGAGTTATGAAAAAAGCTCAATGTGGAAAATGAAAAACTTGCATAACAATTTTTGGGGTAAATATAGAGAGGACAAATATAAATGCTACAGCTCCTTTAAATCTGAGGAATTTACTTTGAGGCATGATGGTTTCTGCTGCAGTGAAGCCAAAGGAATTCAAACCAAAGTGAAAAATAAGACATTTTAGCTCTGATTCTCATATACGTCAATAAAACCTTTTTGTTTCAGTCTCAATGTTATTGTTGTTCAGGAACAGTCAGAGCTAGATGTGTTGTACCACAGTGAAGAAACTTTCTGTTTACTGGAAGTACTGCGGTGTGATAATATTTCCTATTTATATCCTTTGTAGTTGGCTTTGGAGGTTGCACCATGCAAGCCCTTCAGCAACATCTTGGACACGGCGCAGATCATGACCTGCAGTTTCCTGGTGGATTCTATGGTAACAATGGCAATTTAAAAATAGATCCCACCTGATCAAACTTCATGCCGTTAACTGCAGATCTCTGTGTTTCAGTGCAGATGTTTAGGTTTAACGCTTTAACCCCCCAAGGGCGAAGTGAAACAAATCTAGTTGTGCAGCAGTGTTATCACTCGCCCAAAGGGATTAAGGTCAATATCTAGATTCTATTACTGTAAACCAAAGCCAAATTAAAAGCATCAGTTCTGATGCATTTCAAAAGTAGTCACACCCCTTTAACTTTTCCTCATTACAACCATAAACTTCAGTGCATTTTAATGTGATTTTAAGTGATTACTACAAAGAGGTGCACAATTTTGAATTGGAAGGAAAATGATTCATGGTTTTTAAAATTGATATTGTCTTTACAAATAAACATGAAAAAGCTTAGGAGGTATAAATACTTTACAAGGCAATAATAACTTTATATCACTTTATAACTTTAATAACTTTATATAAATTTATGAGAAATATAATTCTTTAAATTATCTTTTCAACAGAACACTTTCTGGATGGGTTTGGGCTGCAGCACACTGTTCTTGCTCCCAAGCGTAATACTAGCTGTGAAACTAGCCAAGTACTACCGCAGGATGGACACAGAGGATGTTTATGATGAGTGAGTTAATGCATTTCTTTTTCTTCTCACATGTTTTTATTGTATCTAATAAAACTATAAAGCTGCAATTTTAGTTCTTTTATGGCTCAATTAGATCTAAATTAGTGCACATATATTTTAAATATTTGATGGTTGCAGGACATCCTTCTATCTTTTAGGCTTTTCTTTTGAGTGTCTGAATTTAATTGGTTATTTTTCTGATTTGCCTTAAAATGGGTTCTTAAATGGGTTCTAAAACTGTTCTGTACTACTAAACTTTCCTATTTTGATTTATTTTCTGCTCCCTTTTCTCTTCCCTTTAGCTCCTCTGTTTCTGGGACCTGGCATTTTACTTTGTGATAACCATTCCTACTATTTCCATCTTCCATATTTTTTATTTTATTTCTTCATTCTTCTTTGTCAAGCACTTGGCACTTTACAAAGAAAAGACACTGATAAATTAGTTAATTCTTATTTCTTCTTCATGGGCCTTTTTTCATGTTCAGACTCTGTGGACTCATGGCTTTATCTACAGTAGTAATTGTAATATCTCAGCTGATCAACTGCATCTCCCTCTGTGCAGTCAGTGCCGAATTGCACAGAAGGACTTTTGATGCATTTCTTTTGCTGAAAATCTCAATAACATTTTTATGTTCCTGTTTTCTGTGTATCTCCATAGCGTTGAGACAATTCCCATGAAAAAGTAAGATGTTCTTCCCCAACATCCTTTTCATTTTAACTTCTCTCACTCTGTGCTTTTTTTTTTTCCAAGTAATGTATATAGAAAGCTGTTTACTAAATTCTTGGTGCTCGTTTGCATTTTTGAGCTTCAAAATTGCTCATGTGGGTGGGCGATGTGGCTTTTTGTCATGTGCTATGTTTAAAAAGTGCCCCTTACAGTACCTTTCATTAAGGGCTCTTGCAATCATTAAAGTGTTTTTTGTAAAAAGAAAAAATGTGTAAATAAAGCACTAAGGTTTATACTCAAAACATATTCATCTCCTGATATTGTTTAAAGATTTATCCACATATAAAGGAAAACAAAGGAAACATTCTATTCAGCATGTTGCATTTCTCATTTTTCATTCCATTTTTCTTCACAATGTTTTATTTTCAGTATGGAAATTGGTAATAATGGTTATCATAGTGAGAGTTCACAAGGTATTCCTAATCCTATGATGACAAGGTAAATTTTCCATTTATCCTGCTGACTGCATGTCATGGTGGAGGTGGATGCATGCCTGGGAAGTTGGTTTTATATATAATATGACTTATAGAGTCATATTGAACACAGTGCATGCTTGCAGAGGGAGTCATTTCAAGACGCACACATGCATAAGTGGGTGTGATATTATAGCAAACTTTTAAACTGGCAAGTAGTGGTAGCTTTTATTAAAAACAATCCAGAATCAGTTTTTTGGTCTAGGATAAAAAGTGCTTTAAAATGAATTTCAGCAGTTGTTTAACATTTGGGGTGAAATGTGGGATTTGCTGATGAACATCAGATCATAGCCCTGCTGTTTTCTTTGGGATGCAAAATATGGTAGAGCAGTGAACAAAAGCAACAATTTAAAGCCAGCCTGATAATCTCGAAAGACTAGATTGTCGAAAACAAAATATCTCATTAAAAGGCCAGCTCTTAGAGAGTGATCTGTAAAGCTAATACACATAAATCTTTGAAATACATGGTTTACATAATCAGCATTTTTAAATGAACACAACTTCCTAAAGGAATGTAATCTGCAATTTATGATTTTAGTCACAAAAACATGCTTTCATGGTCAAAAAGAAGAAAACTACAGGTGAGTATTAGAGAGCACAGAGTTGGAACGATCTCTATAGAGAAAAAGAAGGAGCGCATTTTGTTACTATATATCAAAAATTACAGTCTTTACTTTACTCTGAGGAAAACTGTACCCTTATTCAAACTCTCATCAAAGAGAAATTAGGGTTTCAATTCCCCATAATCAGTCTGACTCTTCCACCTTCCAACAATCATGGGTTGATGTTGGAAGGCTGATGAATCTGTCTGCTACCACTACTTCACTGTCATGTTATAAATGTTCTACTTGGTGGTTTTGAGGGAATCTACTGTATTACTAACCAACTGCTTTCTTTCTGACGCTGGAAAATTTCTGTAGAATGAAATGAAACCTTCTCCTGTTTCCTCTCATTTAGTGTCGGCCAAAATCCGATGAATGTACACCTGATCATTTTGTTCAGAGAGAGGCAAGCATGTTGAGCTTTCGTGTGTCCCTGGATCTGATGCTACTTTTGATTTTCTTTTCTGAATCTAACCAGATGCTTAACTGCGTGTTTTACCTTTTTAAGTTGCATTTGGAAGCAGATGAGTTTGCACCATCCAACAAGATAAACACAGAGAGTGAAACATCTGAATGAGAGCTTGCTCTGAGTTGTTTCAGTTTGAAAAAATATGAGTTTCATTTCCAGTTTGAACTTGCAAGATTAATACAACTTTTTATTAAACCTTATCTTTCTATTTGAGTTGCATTAAGCTTTTGGAATGAAACTCGTGCATCAATAGGAGTATTACATGATTTAATTCACATAGTTTAATTGATCAACACTAAACGACTCTGTTTGCACAGTAAGCTACTCAGAGAATGTTTTGCTCTCTGTTGTATGAAGTGCTCATCCTTCTCCTCTTGCCATCAAAAGGAACTGAATGTAAAATGTTGAGTCTGTCTGGTAACGTTTTTCCATGTGTGCGTGTTTGTTCCTGTGATGGTAGCGTCCCAACATATGACACAGTGAACAGGTTTCCAAGGGCCTCGGCTCCTCCGAGGCACATCGACTGGTGAGAGTCAGCTGTAGCTTGGCTCCTGAAAGGTACTGGTAACACAAAACGACGACTCTGTCTCTCTAACACCGATTTCCTCACACCTCTCCTCACAGCTGTCCTGCTGAGTCAGCGATCATCTGTTTTAAATCTTATATTGCTAATGTGCTAACACTCTTAACACCTGTTCACAGCTTATTTTAGTGCTTTTTCTGCTTGCTGAAAAGCCATCATGGTGAGAATGACTAAATTTACTGTAGATGCTCGTGACTCTCAGTGTTTTAGAGAAGAAACCTTCAATTTTATGTTGATTTATATTTAGGATAATATCATGCGGTTTAAAAAAACTTTCTCTAATGTGTCTAATAGCCTCTTGTGAGTGGTTGTGTTCAGTTAGTGCGTGAGAGACGTGAAACCCTTTTATATGTAGTTATCTCTACCTAACAGCACCCTCTACCTTCAATAAAATCACTGGAAAAGTTGTGTAACACCTTAAAAATATTTTTTTAGTGTAATATATCTTACAGCAGCGTCATCTCACAATAACAATAAAATAAAATAAAAAATCCAACCTTTAATTTGAGTACATTTTGTCAGAGAGAAATGCTACAGCATTGTTGTTTTCTTTTAGATTATTGCAACGACCTTTATAGACCTTTTACATGTTTTCAGAAGAGCCAACAATGTATTAGTTTGCACTGGTGTTGATAGGATTATTTGGTGAAATGAAGATTCGACCAACTCTGGATGTTGTGAAGATGTCTGCAGTCTCAGAATCACCGAGACTGCACTACATTACAAATTTTCATTAAGAATTGAAGAAACTGCAATAAAACCTTAACTTATTTTAGGGATATTTATGTTTTGAAATATTTTTCTTGCATCATGGTATCTAAAATATCTTTCTCTGTTTTTTGCCCTTATAGTGCCCTTGACAACTGGAACTAGACGTCACGGTAAGGTTTTATTGTGTTTTTCATGTTTCAGGTTGCAGGTATTTGATTAAATGTGCAGCTTCAATAATTGTATGAGTTTCAACTGACTGATCAATACAGAGGATTACACAGAGCCATTGTCATTAAATCTAATTTAGTCTTAAAACTCTGTTCAGTTTTTCGAGGAAGATTTCGCAGCATTACATTTTTGAAAGTAGCTTTTTGTCTTGATGATAACATCTGACTGAGGTCATTTTTATTGATTACAGGTAAGATAATTCCCTCTCTTTGAAACTTCATTCTGATCTGTTTTAAGGTGAAAGTGAATTTATTGGGCTTTGTGTTCCCAGACTTTGTGTTAACACACTAGTTAAAAAAATGGACAATTTTGGAGATCCACTTAGCTAGCAACACGTTGGTTAACTCCAACTGTAATGAGTTGCTTCTCATTTCTTAGACATCATGTGGAAAGACAGATCCCGTTTGTTTAAGAAAGGTCAAATCATTGGCATTAAGCAGAGAATAAAACTGATGAAATTACAGAATTAAGTTAAATGTCGAATGAATATTTATAAACCTGAAGAACAGAAGGGAACCATCGTTTTCAGGAAGAAATGTGGTCTGTTAAGAATCCTGAATGATTATGATTAGGGATCTGATTAGGAATTTAAACATAGGAGTTAAACATTTGTTAACATTGAATAGAAGAAAAACATCAGAATAACTTAAGTATACTGAAAATAAGAGCATTTCTACACATAGTGTAGGACTCGCACTGTGGGTTTGGGCCTGAACAGCTGTGCAGAAGTTAGAAAACCTCTAATCAGTGAGGCCAACTAAAGAAAAAGCTTCAGTTTGCAAGGGAGAATAACATTTGAGTTCTGGAGCAATGCAAGAAGATCAAGTTATATTATTAGTTGGTTGCACTCTTCCATCATCAATCCAAGATCTGGGTAAAAAATTTATGTAATTCTGGTTATAAATAAATCTTGTGGCATTGCAAAAGCTTACTGCGACCTTTTTTTTATTTGGTTGCCAACCTGTTTTTGGCCAGGCAGTATATTTACAACTTATCAGTATTCACAACTTATCAGTTAACAAAATGTTCTTTTCTATTTATTGTAGCTCACTTGAGGAACCTCAACATACGCTGGTTTCTTCACTTCAAAAGAAGAACAAGGAAGGTCCTGCTTGTTCAATGATGCAGATCAAATTCTCCAGTTTGGTTTCTGTCGGCAGGACGCTAACCTTATCAGCCCTCAGCATCAATCTGAGCCAGGTTTCATCTACATTTTCCAGGACTGCTGTGTCTGTGTTTACATTTGCTTGGACACAAAACCAAGTTGAAAAAGCCCTTGAGAGGACATAACATTGACTGTTGTGTTTGCTCATTTTTATGAACTTTGTTCTCAAGAAAAGAGACGCTGGAGAAAGTTATATTTTCTTCAGTTAAAAAGGGTGTTGCACTTTCAAAGTGAGTGTCAAAAGGCAGGTTTCATAAAGGTCTGATTGTTTTGTTGAAAAAATGCATCCTTTTTAACTGAGACACAAGTGTGTGATATTTTACCAGTTGAGAAAGGCTTGTGTGAACATAATGACTTGTGGAGAGAATCTGTAAGAAAACAAAGCATGACTTTTTTTTTTAAGTTGTTTACAATATTTCCAGACATGTTGGTTTTGTTAATTTTAGGTGGCTATGGGTCAATTTCCCTCTTTGACAATTCAAAACCTCATTCAAATGTAGGCATTTTGTCCCCAAATTCTTCAATTTCTTACCTGTAAAACACACAACTTGTATCCTTTTCTTCAAATCTCAGGAATAGTTCAATAACAAAGATACAATTTTATTTCTTAAAAAAAATTATATTGCACCTTTTTTCATTGGTTTTGACTCTGATATCTGCTTGGACCGGTCTCATTGCAGTCCCATGACAAAAAAGACTTTTTTACTGTAGAAGCAAAATACCAAAAATAACATAAAGTCAATGGTCAAATTGGGTACAAAATGTCCCCTGACTGAATTTTGGTTTGCGACATCCAGTGACAAATGTTGCATAACAACAACAGATGTTGCTATTGTTGGTATGCAACAACTATTCAGTGTAAAAAAGGCAAAACTGGAAAAGTATGAAATGGCAAAGGGGCAACATGACCCACCTGTAAGCGAGAGACACTGAAAAGGACTCTGCCTTTGAGATGTTTTACCATGACGTTATAGTTAAAAAAGCCCATATCACTATGTTCAATTTAAAAAATCTAGGAACTGACATTAAAATGCCCTTTCTGTACCATTTAAACTTGTGTCAAGTGTTAACTTTTAGCATTTATTTGTAATTCAGAGTGGTAAAGTGATTCTTCTACTTGGAGTTTTAAATACCAAATTTCAGAATTATTTTCAATAGTGGGTTTTGAAAAAAACACAAATTCTTGAATCCAGGGACACATGACCAGTCATCTTCCTTTGTTATGGTTTAAAAAAAAATCCCCATCACAACCACACTGTAACACCAAATGACAAATTTGTACCAAATGCATAACCAATGTGTTTTGGTTGAACTCTCCATTTAAATAATACAGTACAGTTGGAGAATAATAGTAAAAATAACATCCACTTCTATTTCCTCTATGTACCACATGCTTTTATTTTCAGGTCTTTCCTGCTTTATGGTACTCATAATTTTAAAGTGGAATGTTAACTCTCAAGCCAAATCCCATAATTTTAAATAGTCTTTCTCTTGCATGCTTTTTGCCCTTTGCCTGCTTTTATGTTAAACAATACTTCTGAATACATAGAACTTTTGAATGTGTTCATTCAATAATCATTGCTTTATGTAGAGGTTGAGTGAGAAATATGCTGATATTGTTACATCAGGGAGGCCAATCAACATATTCTATATGTCATATTTCTATCCAGATGCTTTCTCCAGTGAGAGCTTAGACAATCCATTCATGGGACGAATGATCACCATCAATCAGATTGTTGAAAAGAAGGATTGTTCATGGTTTACACAGATCTGGTTTATGTGAACTGTGAAAAAAGCGATACCTGCCTTAGCAACCAAAATCTGGATTTTGTTCATCACTGTAAATGCACAATTACTGTAAACATTTACCAGGTAGTAGATTATACAATATGCATATATGAAGGTTAACAAAAGTCAGTTTTTATGTGAATCAAAAAAAAAAAAAACTTGTTTTTTAAACTGTAATAGTAAAAGCTGGTCTAAATTTAATACTTTATCCATAATTTTTATATTACATTTGTTTTATACTCCAACAAATCCGTTTTAGATCCAAGTTTGCTATTGTTTTTATTGTCCATGGGTTTGAATAAAAAAAAAACAATGTGTCAGTCGCTAAAGAGAATACTAACATTTAACAACTTTTAATTAGATTACCATGACAATGATTAAAAATTAACCCACTTTTGTAGATTTTTGTGCACATCTGAAAAGTTATTAGCTTTTCTATAAAGCTAATAACTGTAATTTGCAGTCAAAGTACTGAAAATATTTACCAACAGTTTACAAGTTATGCTACGCTACATGACTTTACACACTATTTTTATTCATTTTATTTATCCAAAGGAAATACTGTTTACCATATTAAAATGTCCCAGCTGTGCTTTTCCATAATGTGAACTCGGCTCTGTTTCCTCCCAGTGGTCTCTTTTTTTGCTTGCTTCATTTACAAACATAGTTTTCCTCAAGGTGGACATTTTTAGATGATCGGTGTGCTCATGTTGACTATCACAGTTTTACTCTTTGCTGGAGGATGGTAATGCATTTATGGGGACAAATTCACAACTTAAGTGCTTAAACTAGGTATATATGATAGCTTTGTGTTGATCAGATGAATGGGTGGCTAGTTTGAAATGTGATGGATGATGGATCCAGAAAGATGCTTGTTTTTTAAGTGAATATGACAAAAGTGTATAAATTGTGAATAAACTCTCCATTTCAAGTTATTTTCACTTCTAATCTTTCTTTATCTTTTTTCAGCTTGCTCTGTATTTTGGGGTAACAATATTTTTGACATGTTATGGAAAAGAAAGTAATTTGTCAGTTTTTCTATTTTACTGTGTGGCAAAACATGGAATGTATTATTCTGAGGGCCAAAAAAAAGGAAAATATGTTGAAATTAATATAAATTTGATGCTAAATGGGAACTATATGTAACATTGGAGCAGATGGTTTTGCACCCTTTAGACTATGCACATTCCAACGTGATGGTTGTACTGCCAAGCCAGAACCCTGTGGGTAGCATTACCGGTCAGCTATTTCAATAAGACATTATTATCCTCTTCCATAAGCTTGGCTTCAAAGTTTTCTCAGGCACCAAGCAGGATGCAAATAAACACTCCAAGAAAAACCACACACAGACTTTTTTCTGTCTGAAAACCAGTCAAAAACAGAGGCCGAGTTTGAGAGAACCGACTTTATTCATAGTATTTACTGAAACACTGAACATTGTGTGGGTGTTTCAGTTCATTTAAAAGTTTAATCTAATCTCTCAAAATGTTGCAACTTACTGGATTGATATGCAATTACGGTTTACAGTTAAATGTTCTGTATCACATGAGTCAGAATCACATCATACTTGGTAGTTACAGTTAAAGTAGGTTGTAAACTTTGCCCTTTTGGGATGTTATTAGTTCAAACACTTGGTTCCTTCACTTTGTTCTAAAAAAATTGTATTTAACTTTGAAGATGATGAACACAAATCATTGCATTTCTGATCAAGTTAAAATACATCAAATTTAGCTCTCCGTTTTGTTTAGTTCTTGCAAAAAATTACAAATGTTTTGGTCAAAACATTAATCTCATATTAGATCCTGTGTGCCATGACTGTGTACTTCATCCTTCCTTCCTATTTCGTACATTTCCTTGTGCTTTCTTAATTGGCATGGCAATTACTGCCTCCTTTTCCAGTCTTGTCCCTGCAATTGTGTACTCATGTTTCTCTGTGGCACTGTCCTGGGTTTATGTTTAGAGGGAAATGATAGGTTACCCTGCACAGTTACAAGCCTTAACTGCCACTTAAAGCAAACGAGAGGTTCAGCTTTCTTGTTTCTATCAGATTTCACATTTCTACTTAAAATCTATCAAATTGGAAACTGTGACAATGTGTGTTTATGAGTGCATTAGAGTGCATTAATCCAGTGTGAAACTGACCCATAAAGTTTTAAAGTCTGTACACGTTGGGAAAAAAAAAGAAAAAAAAAAAAAAAAAGATTTCTTCATCTCGGTCGGTTGTTTTTTTTATGTGAAACAATCAAACATGAGAATCCATGTTGCATCTTAGTGGGCTTTACATATATTTCAGCAGGAACTAACGTGGCTTTTCCCTCCTCCACCCCTATAACCTCTTTTTCTTAGTCTGACTCATTTTTTGTTCCCTAAAGTTACTGTGTGTCTGCTTGGCCAATAAATACCAAGAGGAAGCCTCAGTTCAGGCAGTTCCACTCTCATCCTGCTCTCGGCATCTATCTGACACCATGTGGACCCAAGCCACTGCTCTGCTGCTGGCCTGCTGCCTTTGGCCAGCTCAGGCACAGGACGAAAGGAGACAAAGCATCTGGGACGATCCCATCAAGTTCCAAACCAAGGCTAAGGACAAGTGCGCCATGATCCTTACAGGCCAAGGAGAAAACATAAAGCTGAGGCTGTCATGCCAGGGCAATAGACGTGCCTACTGGTGTGAGTATGTGGGGAAACCTTACACCTGCAGTGCTTTCAACAAAAACCCCAGGCACTACTTCGTCCAGATGATGTGGGTCCTCAGGAAGCAAGCACACGCCTGTCAGGGTCCAAGGGAGATCAAACCTCACATGTGCAGGAAGGCGACTGATGAATCTCAGATGATCTTCTCGGCCGGTCCTTTCCTAAGGTCTCGGCCAGCAGCGCAGCCATCAAAGCAGCCATCAAAGCAGCCATCAAAGCGGCCATCAAAGCAGCCTGGAAAACCCCAAAGTTCATCTGCACATGGAAGACCTAATTTGACAATGAAGACACCTTTTAAAACACCTCGGGCTTCAGGGATAGTTAAAACCACACAGAGAGCCAAATCACAGCCGACGGCAGCTCCGACAGAGAACGCCCGGAGGACAATGGCTCGGCAGTACTGCTGGAGGTCCCTGCAGGGCGTCTGTTCCTTTGTAATTGGTTGGTTTCAGAATTAACAAAAAAGGTGAGCAGCAGAAAATTCCTTTCAGGATTTATATCTTTTTAAGCTATATTTCATCACTGATTCATAATGATCAGGATTTTATGTCTTCCTCTGCATACAGATTGTGCTGAATTGGTGACTGAAACCACCAGAGGAGGAAAAATCCGGGCCAGCTATTTGTTTTGAAACATCTTTAGCGCCCTCTTAAGGAATTAGCCTGGTACTATAGAGGCTGTTACATTTTTATTTCTCTGATTTTAGATGCTACATTTTTCTTTGGAAACCTTCATCAGCTTCTTTTATGTTTTGCATGAAGTAGACCTGTATGAATTAGAACTGCTTTAACCTGTGAAAAGATAGTATAGATGTCTGTGTTTTTGGTGATATTTACTATAATTAGCTTGAATATTGTTTTGCTGCGATCAGAATTTATGTTTGATAAAAACTCTCTCTACTGGTATTTTTTGAAAAATATATATGGACTGTGAATATGCTTTTAAATGTCAAATAAACACTATAAGTTAAACAATTCTTGTCCATCTGCTTTATTCACCATGGTAACATCTGAAATTATGAACTTGAAAAATTGTTTTAAATGTAATAGGACAGGTTGTGAAGGGAGGGGGAATTTTTTATACAACAAGTATATGATGCATCATGAAGCTTACAGAAATCTCCGTGTTTTTTTTCTTACTTAATAAGCAGGACACTGTTCCTGTCCCACCTATGAACATTTTTATTGACAAGCATGAGCATTCATTTCTGAAATAAATGTCTCAAAGACCAAAGAAAGCCTCCATTGTCCTTGTTTTTGTCCTTTGATACCTCGGTACTGTTATTGATAACCATTTGATCTTCATGCAGATGCAGCCTGGGCTAAATCATTTAAATGACAAAAGTATGTATTTTTATTGGAAATGCAGAGCTTTAACATTTACTGTTGTGTTTTGGTTCACAAAGATTTAATATTATTTTATTTGTTGGTGTATGTCCCTCATCTTAAAAGATAAGGCGAGACTAAATGGATTCATCTGCGACAGACTGGTGACCTGTCCAGGGTGTACCCTGCCTCTCGCCCGGAACGCAGCTGGAGATAGGCACCAGCAACTCCCGACCCCGTTAGGGAGAAGGGTGACGGAAAATGGATGGATGGATGGATAAATGGATTCATAGTGATGAAATCTTAATTCATAGGAATAAAAAGAATAAAATCAAGATCATCCTGTAAATATGTCTACATATTGGTGGCTTCTGATCACATACACATGGTATTCAATGATAAAAAGCTACAAATATGAATCTCTTCTTTTAGTGTCATATTAACAACTTGACCTGATTTTCAGATTTTTTTTAAAAAAATTAAAACTTTGCATTTCTCTTCTTCTACTTTGCAGTTACCTACCTTGTGTTTATCTGTTGCATAAAATCCCATTAATATGCATTGAACTTTGTGGTTGCAATGTGACAAAATATGAAAAAGTTTTAGTGACATTAATCCTCATGCTTCATGATTCGTGAGTCAAACTATTGAAGTAAACTAAGAAAGAACAATCTTCATGATGTAAATGCATTAAACCTCCATTGTTAATTTTTTTTTTCTCATTCTATGTAACCTGGCACATTTTAAAATCATTTTAGCTTCATCGAACCTCACAGATGATCAAGTGAAGGACTCAAATGTTCCAGATGTCATCTTTTCTTAAAATTGCAGAATTTCTTGCAGTGTAATTTAGATTTCTTGAAGCAGGAAGCTTATTCTGAAACTGGAAAATTCTCTTAAATGTGATTCCTCAGCTTAGGTAAAGTCAAATTTTCATCACATCCACATTATATATATATATATATATATATATACATTTACTCCCTTTCAGTCAGAGAGTGAGGCACAATGTATTACAATTCAACTGACTTCTCTTTGTGTATGGGTCATAGTTTCTGATTGTAATACAAGTAAAGTTAATTTGTTTTAGTTTGGGGCCAAATGTGCCTGGAAAAAAGTTAAGCTTCATTTATTTCTAAACACTTTTGAATTCAGTAAGTATAATCGCTTGGACGTTGTTATTGAGTATATGCATGTATGTCTGTGCATGTGCCTGTATTTGATACATCATGTGTGTGTGGCTCTGGGTTTGAAGGGGAGGGCTGACTTTGCAGTAGCATTTGCAACCTGCAAGAAAAGACGAGAGTTCAAATGTGTCAGGACAGCAAACTGAACTTTCTCTGAAAACGCCAAGTAAGTTTGACCAATTTTTTCAGTAAGCCTGCTCTGTAGAGTCTTTAGTTGTCTTTTAACTACAATATGTTTAATTCATTTGATACATTAGCATAACACTTAGTGTTAATTTTAAATGAATAACATTATGTTATTATAGACATGCATACATTTTTTAAAAATTAGCATCTTCATTTCTAACACTGATATTGCATTGTAAAGTTAGAATACTGTTTTTGAGGAATAGTTATTTATCATTTTATATGTATTTAAATCAGTGGAAAAAGCTTCTCTTTTTTTTTTGCAAAATTGTTATACATAGCTTAATGTAAACTGAACACAGATTAAAGAAGTTCTGTTTTATGAACTTACAACATTTGTGTAAATCTAATTTTGAAATCAGTCCCTCAGTTTCTCAAACTCAAATAGGAGTGAAATGCTATTTTAAAAAGTTTGATTATCCTTTCAACTCTGCCAGAATGTTAATCTAATAGTGGCTTAAAACAGTTCTCATTGAAAAGTGCATTGTGAGTGGTATTGGGTCATGTCTCTAATGGATTCTTTTGCAGGTGGTGTTCTGTGGATTTCATGGCTCTTCTCACCAACATAGCCATCCTGATGGTGCTCGCTTGTATTTCCCATCAGATGATGTTGGGCAGCTGTCAGAGGAGCCACGGACGTAGAGGACGGGGGGACAGAGGACATCGCAAGGAAAGATCAGGACTGAGTCGGGTGAAACCTGTTGGAGACAAACTGGTCACAAAAGATGGTTCACATTGCACCTGGACTGCAACAGAAAATGATCCGTTGTTCCTCTTTGTTACTTGCAAAACAGGGGAAAACAGCTTTATCTGTAGATATACTGGCAGACCAGCTCTTTGTCCCCAATATACATCCAACACTTTACTCTACTGGAAGCAGATTACCAGAGCTCTGAAGAAGCAAAACAGCCTGTGTCATAATGAAAAGTTACTGGTGAGGGCAGGCGTGTGCAGACAAGCCCCCAGAGAGGCTCACTTCAGACTTGTAGTTGCCCAGAAGATGGTGACTGCCTCGCCTCACATTCCAGCAGCTCCAGAAACAGCCGCCAAATCCTGCCTGCCTAAGAACAAGAAACTGGCCAAAGAGTTCTGCAGCGACTCCTGGTCTAGTGTTTGCACATTTTTTTCCACCATGGTGAACAATTATGATTGCTGAGAGAGAAACAAGCTTGGCTTGTGTGATCACTTCAAAACATACAGTATTTAAGTGAATACTTCATATAGCTTGTGGTCTTGTGAAGCGATTATAAGAGACTCAACTAGTAAAGTGATAGTCACTGCACACTGGAAATAAAATAACACTGTTTATTCTACTTGCATGAAAATATGTATTTATATGGTAGAAACTAAAATGTTATGTGAACATTAAAGTATTTCCAATTGAGATGATGAACAATTAAATCCATCCTAAATAAATCATAGCCATCCACACAAGCTAAGTTTCAACTTCATTATTTAAAGGGGACTCTTAATGAAGCAGTTTTACTGGATATTAAAAAGGCAATTCATATACTAAACAACAATAAATAATGGGTAATCAGAAATATGGGTTTTTGAGCAGTTTAAATCTTTCTTTGTGAGCAGTTGTGGAAAATTATTGTTTTGAAAAATTAATGTAAGTACACCCCAAGGCTCAGTTCTTGGTGAAACGTTTTTTTCAGGTTATGTATGAATTATTTGCCATTTACATATCCAATCAAACTGTGCCAGAGTTCACTTTTAGTGAACCAATACCTACTGTAGGTTTGTAGGCAGACCAGAGTTTGTGCATTAAACTTCCCCAAACAAACCTGACATTCTAGGCAAACAAACTAGAGTTTGGTGAAAGCACCCTAAATATCAGGGCAGTTATCAGATTAGCTTTTCCAACTGATCATTTTTTAGCTATTAATCTTTTTTTTTTAAATGTTCGTTTCCTTCAGTTACATTATTTCAAATGTCTTTAGGTGTGTAGCCTCCATGCTAGGTAATGTTATCTTATTTTATGGAAATTGTAATATCAAGTTCAGTCAAAGGGCTTCAGGTTAATTTCTAGAGAGAAATTAAAATCTACATTAGAAAATAAACATCAGCTTTTATGAACTATTTTATTTTCAGGCTGGATATTTTTAGATTGTTTCCTTTTGGTTTTTATGTTTCTACTGGTAATAATCTGCTCATACTTAAATCGTCAACAGCATGCAGAGTGTGGATATCAGCATTCAGACAGAGGTCATTAAAAAGCAGACTTTCAGAAACCATTGTGGCTTGAGGCCAGGCTGGGATTTTAGGAAGGAAATAATTTTATACTTTTCTCTTGATTTAGTCCTGAACTCCTGCTGAAACATAATGCAATCCCTGCAGCTGATATCCATTGAGTTCAGAATCTCAGCAGGCTCCTTTCTGCTCTTTGTTGGAAATTTGTTGTTGTGGAAAAAAAATAAACATTTAGGCAATGTGGTCAAAGACAAAAGAAAATTAGAGGGCAGCCACAAAGTCAGGAGGAGGGAAGTCCAAAAGTGTACTTAGTGAGGAATTTTACTTCAGGCAATGCAATAAAACCCCACCTGCTGAAAGCAGAACACCACTGCTGCTGGGAAGGTTGCTTAGAATAGAATAGAATATTTCTTTAGTAACAGCATTAAGGCATGTAGGTGTATCAACAACTAAAAACTGTGCAAACAACACAGATTTGCAGATATTGTTTTTTTAAAATGAGTATGGAGACAATGGCATTTAATTTGCAAATGATTGTTGAGCTTATTGGTAGCAGTGATGGTTGTAGTTCAGCTGCAGCTCCTCTGTGCACCTAATTCTGCTGATTCACAGCTGGTGTGGATTTTTGTAAAACAAATTTTTCAAAATACTCTGGCAGTGTGTTAAAAGAAAGAAGGATCTCTGTCTGAATAATAGTTTATGCTATTTTCACCTCAAACAATTCTCTACAATTGAGGGGCTTAAATATAAATCAAGATTGGTTTGATGTTTGACAAACAAGAAAGACTAATATTTAACATCTTACACCCGATAAAGTTAAAATGTATTACTTTTCGGAAGGAAACAGCCAGAAACAAGAAACTAGAAAATCTCTTTTTAACCTTTGAACCTTGTGTATCTGCTTCTTGGGATTTAACTCTAATTTAAAAATAAATACTTTTAAAAATAAAAGTTTATGTTTGCTCCTTCATTAATGACATGCTTTTATTGGACAGAAGCAGTTTGATTATTACATACATTATATGTATCATGGTAATTCAGGATGAGTTATTTTTAATTCTAAATGAATGTCCTTGTTGGACTTTTATTTAAATAGTATTCTCCTTCGAGATACATTTACCTAACACTGTAGATCATTCACCAAAGAAAATGAGAAAATCGGACATATATCCATGATGGAGATGATTCTGGTTTTGGACGGGCTTTATGCCGCTATTGCATAAGTAATACTGAAGAATGACTGCTGTCATTAACAATACAGGGAAGCTTTTAGTTATCTTGCTTTGCTAGCAAAGTCATTAGCTAGCAGCTAGCTCATAGCTCAACAACAACAGCCTAATGTCTGTATGATAAAAATACTGGATCGATAGATAAGAACATCTTTTGCTCACCTGGCGTCTCCTCCCGCTCAGTAGATATTCAGAGAAAGGCGGACTCAGAGAGCGGACTATATTTTCCTCCGCCTGTTTTGTTATATTTCTGTTTAAACCGCGACTTCATGCTGAAGGAGAAACGATACAACATTTAACGTTTTCCGTTATCTGATATGTAGCAAGCCGACTCCAGTTTTTTCACCCAAAATAATTCTTTTTAATTTACCAAAAACGTTCGCTAGCTTGAGCTCCGCAGTTAGCCGCCGTATCTCACCGCGCGAGAGGCAAGTGCGTCGTGCGTCACGGGCAAAAGGTCAAAGGTAACAATGTGACCGGAGGGCTTATTGTGTTGTTTTTCTTGCAAAGTAATAATAATAATAATTATTATAATAATAATTGTAGTACATGTGTAAGAAAAAAAAAAAAAGACCAAAAGGGCACTTGGGGTCATGGAGCAAAAGGGGCAGGTGCTCAAGCCCCCATAGCACCCCCCCTCTGCACGTGCCTGTAAAAGATAAACAAATAGGTAAGTATTAAATAATCTTACCTGGAAAGTCCAGTGTTGTCCTCTCTGCTTATCCTTGACCTTGAGCCAACCTCTTGACAAGTTAAAAAAAACTCACATATCAACACACTCCAAACTGATATTTCTAGCAATTAAACAGCTGACTCAATGTGCTTAATAAAACCAGTATTGGATATTTCACAGAAATGCAGAGTATAGGCCCACAAAATCACTTCTTTTGTGCTTGAAAATCACTTCTTTTCACTGCTTGATACTCCACATTTCTATATTTTTATTTTTATGGCGAGTTGATGTTACAGGTTTCGTCTTCAGTTATCTCTGATTAGGGCTGTGAGCAGAAAACCAGGGAACATCTTTGTTTGTTAAAGGGTAGTAAGACCATTTTAAGTAAATTTATTGTTTTTAATATAACATGGTTGTAAATTAGAGAATGAATATTTTGCAGTTGATACTCAGTGTTAAAAACCTAATTAATTTTTGCTCTGCAAGAGTTAAAGTCTTGAATTGATGCTTGAAATGTGGCTTAAACTTGAGAAAAATGTACTCTTTGCATTTGTGCAACTTATGGCTTCCTTGCAACTCCTGGTCTGATCACTTAAGAAGTTTAATGAAAAAATAATCTCAGTTCCTTCTGTACACCACAAATTCTTCAAAGTTTATTCTTCAACATTAGAAACAATGCTAGAGTTACTGTGCGGACCCAGCAAAGTCTGGAGTTACAGGTGGTGTGACTGCCTGCAGCTCCTGATTGGCTGGCAAATATCAGTTGGTCAAACTGAAAATAAATGAGAACACACTCCACATTTTAACACAAAGTAGATTAGGGACTGTATGTGTGTATGGCCTAAATGTTCATATTAATCCCTTTGTATGAGTGCAAATGAGGTTTGAACAGAGCCTTAGTTCTGCTCTTCAGGAGGATTAAAAGAATTAATGAAACTGCACAAGAATGTACTATTGGTACGACACCATGTGTGATTAGTTGTGTGATTAGTGTGAAATGCTCCACAGCTGATGAAAGTCATAGTGCACATCTTTATAATGGAACGATAAAACACTGAAACACACAGGATACTACAGGAAACTTGTAGGGAAATGCTTCATTTATTGAACTGTTCACAAAGATTATAAATAATAGATTTGAAAATTAGAATAACATATGAAGAAATAGACAAAGCAGAAAGACATTCAGAAACATTAAACAATATATAATTCTAAAAGGTGGGTATGTCTGATGAACCATAACATCTCTTACAGTTTAATGAGTGCTATTTAACTTTAAATACTTTCAAGAAAACTAACTTTTTTACAGTGGAGAGTTAAAGTTAATTTCTATTGGATCTCTGTGCTGAGATTTGGGGCAGATTCTGAACTTTGCTGCCACCCTGTGGTTCAGCTTCAGCAAAGTGGACTGTTTATCTTCTCTGGGTTGCTTACTGCATGTGCCCTTTATCAAAAGGTCCTATTTTAAGTCAGCAAGTGTATAATGCCCTTCTATTACTTATTGATTACTGACAGCAGGTTTGGATTTCAGCATCTTATTTGTAATTAATGACAGCAGCAGTCCTGTGAACATGTTGCTTAAATAATTGATCAGCAGTATTATTTCTGTGAGCTAATTTAACTCCTACAAAAAGCATAAAAGAGGTAACCAGTTGCCAGGAACGTGACCTTTACAAAGCAGCCACATATCACTTTATCATCTAGGATAAAATTTGTTATTTTCCATTTTAAGTTGAAGTCTGCATCAACACTGATTACTAAAAAAATAGGCTGCTTTAATGAACGTATGAAGTAAACTGTAAGTGACCTTCATCCTGCAAATATGCTGTCTGAAATGACATGTGGATAATTTACAAAGTCATAAAGGAAGAAAGTCAGAAAGGAAGAAGAACATGGATCAATATCTAATCCCTTGTGAGTAGAACTGTCTCATCCCTCAAATATGATTAATCCTTCCCACCACAGAGGTACAGCAACGCCTTCTGGTAGTCTCCTGCTGTGTCCTCCTACAAAAAGAAAAGATGTGGAACCCTTTTTAGTCGCAGGCAGAAAATTCTTCTTCCTTTTGTGTTTGAATTGATCAATTTCCCTTCAGTGTTTTTCCAGAGACACTTTGGATGTAACAATGACTCTTAATGTGACGTGTGTGGGTGTGGGGATCCATGATTGGATATCCTGCTCCTCCTCTCCACATGGCGATGTACCCTCCAGCAGAACACACAAGCTCAAACTGGTTATATCCTTTCTGGCAGAAGCAGATCAACCGTTTCACATCTGGAGGAAAATTGTGCCGTGGCAGAAAGGACTCTTCATATGTCAAGAGTTATAATTTGTGCAAAATTGTCAAAATTGCTTGTTTTGAAGCTCAAACACTCAAACATTATGTTAAATTTGGTTAATCATTTGATTATTTTATTGTTCTTCCTGGGTAGATTGATGATACTGCACACTCTTATTAAAACTGATAAAAAAAATTTTTTAATTGTTTAGTTAAGATCTTTATCCAGGACTTTTGCAAAATCTCATGCATGCTAAAGTACAACAGATGTCAAGCACAGTGGTGGCAGAATGATGAATGAAGGGTTTGTTTTGGTGCCTTCGGTTCTGGTACATTTTGAAAATAGATTATTTCCTAATTAGTGTTCCAGCAAGAAAATAATCCTAAACACACATCAACAAACAGACTAAGCGTCTGGAACAAAATTATTGATTGATTGATGTAAAATCCATGCCTGTGTGAACTTTTAACAGCTCCAAGAGATAAACCTCCTGTTTTATTACTATGGCAGCAAAATGCCATACAATTAAAATTACATTAGGAGGGTAAAAGAAAATCTTGGGAACTGTGAGAATAAAGACCAAAACAACTGACAAAATGCCAGCTGTGAGTGAGAACATTTTTTTTCTTGTAAAAATAAATAGCATTTTTGAAATCTTTAAAAAAATTATCAAAATGATTTTGTAAACCGAATAACTCAAAAGATAATAGCTTTTCAATTCAATTAAATGAAAAATGTAAAAGATAATCGAGAATGCATATGTGTTCCATTTATTCAAAGGTTATTCGCTAATGTGTTATTTATCTATTCTGTCTCAGAGATTTGGGAGTTTCACAAGAAAGAGAGTGATAATTCTTCTCTGCAGGAACATCTGGTCCTAGGGGAAAAGATTAATTCACTTCGGCATGTTGAGAAGCAGGAAAGCAGTCTCATCGCAGCGAACAGCAGTGACACCAGCAGCACACCCACACCTCAACCTTGCCTCATGTATGCATCCATCCTACCACATAGAGCTCCATGTAGTAGGATGGATGCATACATGAGGCAAGGTGAAAACTGGAAGAAGGGTGATTTTACATCCTACTGTCTTTTCTAATGGGACTGAAATATTTAGTGTGTTTATTAAAAAAACTAAATAATATTGACATTTTGAATGCTTGTGATTTGTACCTGGATGGTAGTGTAAAGAGACTGTCCATACATCTTCTTGAAGTTTGCTCTGATGTCCAACATGTCAACCTCGCTCCTGGACACCATTATCCTCATCAGGGTGTCGTCATCCGTTCCAGCCCGCTGAACATTAAACATACCCAATAAAACAGATGGTCAAAGTTAATCTCTGACAGGTTTATTTTGTCTTGTGAGTTAGATGTAATCTTTCATGGATAAACAGACCTTTATTTCCTTCTAGTTTTTGTGCAACAGAGTAATGTGGTTTTCTGGTCTAACAAAGCATCACCCACTTTCTAAGAAGAATTATATCATGCAATGCCCAGGCCTCTTGCACACACCTCCAAATTGCACATATAAACTGATTGCAGGGAAACTAAAGGCCGATGCTTGGGCCTACACTTCAAAATCACCTTAAACGAGGAATGATGTGGCCAATATTCAAAGAAAACATTTAAAAAGATATCAAGAAAGCCCAATCAAGACAATTTCAAGGGACTAAAAAAAAGTCTGAGAGGTTGGAGAGAAAATATACAGATGTTAGCAATAGCTTATGACTTTGCACAGTATTGGTATTACAGTTGATCCCTGATATATGCAGGGTTTGGGAACCTTTTAGTTTCATGTGGAGAGTTGAACAGGAAGGTTGACCAGCAATGAGTGGAAAACAATACCAGTGTTTCTATTTATTATACTATTTAATTTGCAACTGGTCCTTTAGTTTGTAATTAATAACCCCAATGTGGCAGAGATATTTTATTTTTGCAGTGTGTCGATGGAATATCTGTACCCACCCTCATGGATTTATAGAGGCTCTCAGCAAAAAAACCAGGGACATTTCTGACACATTTCACTGTGGAGAAAATGAAGAAGAGATTTAATTTAAAAAGTGTTAAGATGAAATTGTGCTAAACTATAAAGTCTAAATCTTGCTAAAATATGTCAGCCAGGAACATAAAACTAAGAGGGAGTACTAGTCTTTGTCATTGCATCTGGAAACAGATAGGAAAAGTGGATCTTACCTACAGCGAGCAGCAGGTCTTCCAGGTTCCCAGTGGTCTCGCCTTTAATGCTGTCCTCTATGTCAGAGCCAGAGACCTTCTTGTATGCATCAAAAACTAACAAAGTTATATGTTTTATTCAGAAGGAAAACTTTGAAGTTAAAGCAAAAATGAAGATATTTTGAAGGTTTTCCAATATAGGTTGTCAGAGGGATAAACTAAATCTACTTGAAGCTTGAAAATGTATCAGTGGTTCATGCAAACGATGTTCTCTGAACTTTTAACCACTATCATATTTGCATTTGATATTTTTTCAGATGGTTTTCTAAAATGTTTCTAATTTTTTATAAAATATCAACAAATATTTCTACAATGTTCCGACTTTAAACCTCCTAGTAGGGGGGAAAAAAAACATTTAAACCCATCAGAGTTTTCTGCTGTGCAAACTCATCCATTTCATACCTAACCAACTTTATGTCCTCAGATTGACTCGTTACCACTCAGTAGAACTTTCTCCACCTGCCTCTGTGACCTGCAACCCCAGTAAACAATATTTGCCCCAAAGGAGAGCTGCTGAGTTTGAGGCTGTGGTGCATTTCAGCATTATAATACCCGGATTTATGCTGTGTTGTTGCTGAGATCTGGGGCTTTGAGCCACCTTGCTTATCAAAGGGCAGCAACCATCGAATGAGCATTCTGATATTATAATCCCATGGCCAAACCTCACCTTTCTGGAGATGCTCAGAGCTCCTGTTGCCAAGAATTGAGATGAATTTTTCCTCATCTGTGCCAAACTTCTCCTCACCGGCGGCATACAAGTCCTGTAATGGCAGAACACACACCTGTGTTCACGCATAAGATACCACCTGGCAGAGCTGGTGTGACAGCAGTAATGAAGGGTTTCACATTGACGAGAAACACCCGAGGATAAGTGTGTTTCACTTTCTTCTATGCTGTTACAGAGAAATTCTTAACCTTAGGCTTACTTCTCGGCAGCTAAATGATAGTTTCTCAATTTTTCCTCTCATACAACTCACATTTTAGGAAATGACAAATTACCATGATCATTTGATAAACGCATTGAACCTTATAATTTTCTCCTGAAGTGATCACTGAATGGTTTAGTTAAAAAAAGCTGATTGTGATGTTCTAACAGACACATTATGAAAAGGATTTATGTGTTAGATCCCAATTCACTGCTTCATATTAAAGAAATGACTTTTAAAGTCGATGTCCTCTTTCCAAAGGCTAATACTATGTCATTTTGACCGAGGCTGCGCCACAGACAAAATCAGATTTGCTTTTAGCTGCTCTACAATAACAGAGAACAATATGTTGGCAAAGAGGATTATGGAATTGAAATTAATCTTTTATTTACTATATTTGTCCTCTGGATTGTTACTTAAAATGCACCTCTGCATTTTCATCTTTCAAATCTGTTTGCGCTGCTTGTTACAGTACGTAAAATCTGTCACCAAATTAATGCCGAGGTGATTCCTAAATTCCCAGCAGGTTTGGGGAGTCTCTTCTTACAATTTGTATTGTCATAGAGCTTAATAGCTTTCTTTTATCGGAGTAATAAAGTGCAAATGTTGGGAGTAGTCCATCTATAAAGGATGTTTATGCACCTCATTGTGTTTAAAACTAATGTTCTGTAGCGATGCAAGTTGAGGCGCATCATATGGAGGAAGAGTTAATTGTCCCCTTCTATCTTTTGTGTACAGCAAAAAATGAATCACTGATTATTTCCTGTTTGAAATAAAATAATACCAATTAAAATACATTAGTTCAGTTTTGGAAATTTTAATATTTCTTATTTTTAACATATGTGTTTTGAAGAAATATTGGTGCAAAATGGGAAAATTGTTTGATAATAACCAAAACAATCAATATTTAATGCATTTCTTCATGCATTTTTAATTTGCTTGCAGATATATGTATTTAAATGTTAGTATTTTCTTACCTTGGCATCATTTTCAATTTTATCCTCTTCCACTCCCTCCTCCCTGCCCCCCTTGGTGAGCCAATGACAGTAGAAACGTAAGAGGACAAGCAGGTGCAGAAACAGAGAGACAAGGTGACGAACAGAAAGCAAAAGTAGGTCAGTGTGGATGAACTCAGGGTGCTTCTGAACTTAACCCAGGAAGATTTAATTATCCTGAGAAGGTCCAAGAACTGTGGGATTACCTTACTGTCACTAGAAAAAAAAACAAAAAAAAAAACAAATCTACCAGTCACCTCTCAGCTTCAGACTTAGAGCTCTCATGACTTTGTAATGAGATCACCAGAGTCTCATTATCATGACAGGAAAGTCTTCCCAGGCGGTCCGCTCTCTACCTGCAGCAGGATCACCAACAGTCTCCCGTAGCTCCCTCCGGTGTCACTGCTGATATCCTTCTCCAGTTTGCCACCAAACTCTGGAGGAAAAATAAGAAAAAGAAACAAAAGGAAGCTTAGACTTGCTTATGGATTCAATCGATAGTGGTCTATCTTCCAAGGACAGCTACAACAGGAATGATTTGATTAACTGATTAGCAGGAATGTCTTTGTTTCCAGATCAGAGAAACACAGCTCTTTGGTTTTGGACCTTTTTTCTGTTATGTGAAAAGGATTGTGTTGACCCGCTCTAATCCGTGGCATCAGAATTTGGTCTCTTTCATCTGAATAACAGTTAAAATGTAGAAGGAGAGTATGATGCAAGATATTAAAATCTGGGTTCTTACTGCGCAGACGGTAAAACCTTCCTCTTTATTTCTATGCAGACATACTTGGAATCATTCAAGACTTAAACTCAACCCTACTTAAACCTACCTAAATCTCATCCTTAGATGATTTAAACTATTTAAACCAGTTCAAAGACTGTTTTCAAGTCTGCCATGGGGATTTCACAAAACTGGTTTCATGTTTCTAGGGTGTAATTCATCATGGCTTCCACTCCCTGACTGCAGTTCCAGTAATCATAATTTCTCTGTTCTGGGCTGCCTCATTACATCACCTTTCTTGTAGACTTTGCTGATATCTTTAATCTGATCACCAGTCCTGGAGGCCAAGATCTCAATCAGTACCTGATCATCGGTCCCTGCACCCTGGAAAGCAAACAGAGTACATGAATACTGGAGTTCAGTATGAAACAATGTAGATGTGCTTCAGACAACACTTTTTAAAATCAGATTTCAGAGGGATCTAAAAAGGAGAATTGTCTCTAAATGTCTTTGACCTGAAAAGCATTAAATGTTTTATGTTTTTATTTGTTTTAGAAGAAAACCAAAGAAAACGTTGAACTTTAATGTTAAATATGAAAATACATTAGGGTCAGTGATGTGAAGCACTAAAGAAAAAACATTTTCAACCTAGATCCAAAGCAGACAGAGAGAGAAATGAAATTGCATTAACATGACACATCATGACAGATGGTTTTCATTGTGAGAACAAACAGCATTTTAAAAAAGGAATGAAAAAAAATATTTATAATTATTTGCAGATCTGATCATAAGCAACATAATGAATGTGATTTTACAAAAATAGGAAGGATGAAAACAACAGCAAAGAGATTTACAGAAGAGCACATATTTTCAAAATCACTTTTTTTGGTTTGTGTGCTACATTATTAACAGAAATAATTTGGTGACTTAGTTCTTTTTAAGTTACTGTTGTTTTGCTTTATGATCATTTGTTGCTCACAACAATGGAAGTTTATAAGGCTTCCATTTAAATTAGCACATTCTGATAAATATTAAAGTCTCTGAGGATTTTAAGGGATGATTACTCCGAAGGACTGATTGCTGTAAATTAAGTGAAAATGAGCAGCGTCTTTTCATAGATCTTAAGGCAAGATTTGTTGTGATGAACTGAATTGGTTTAATTGATTGTAAAAAGCCTCCATTAAACCCAAATTGATTTTCTACTATTCATGATTGATCAGTCTCTGATTGTTTCAACAATGAACTATTAACTAAAAATACAATAACAATTAATTGTAAAACATGTGTTTTATAATCACAATTTTCTAGAACATTAATTAAAAGTATTAGTAAGTTATATGGTGTATTTTGAAACAGCATCCACTTTGGATAATAGTGGATTCCTCAAAGGGGAACATTGCTTAGTTCCCCTTTGAGATCAAAAAATAATTTTTGAATTGAATTTTGAGTGTTGTTTTGCATTAATAGACAAATAAAAAAAAATAAAATAAAAAAATTACAGCCAAAGTCTAAAGAAAAACCTTCAAGGGCTTTCAAAAAGCCTGGAGATCTTTGATCAAAACCACTTTAAGACATATAAAGAAAGAGGAAAACAAAAGACTGTTGAATAAAAACATGTGTAGTTTGGAAAATATCAAGACAGAGCAGCTGAATTGTTGTAAAATCCCCAAGTGTTGCACAGCCTTTAAAAGGGGCTGACATACACTTCAAATCTCTCTTCTTTCCCCAGAAATTTTCCTTATTTTTAAAGATTTAAGTCTGAATTACTGCAGCAGCACATCTGCTCAGTATTTCTGCAGCATGAAGGAGGGTAGCTGCAACCAGATGACCAATGGAGATGGAGATGTGAACCAATTTGCCCATTCATAAGTCAGTGCATTCTAAATGAGCCAAAGGTTTAGAATTACAGCTAATCCATTTTTAATACAAAAATGATTTTTTTTATTAGGGGAAAAAATCACCTTTATGAAATTTTCATAAGCATAGATTAGTTCTTTTAGGGATATAATGAACACCAAAAGAGGAACTTTTATGTTGAAGATTAATGTCAAATTACCTGGTCTAGGAATTCAGAATAATTTGCATCAGACCAAAAACCTGGACAAATTGAAGCATTTCAGGAAAAATTTTCTTAGTTACCTTCATAGCCTTGTGTAGCAGAGTTGCATCATATAAGACCGGCGGCGTCATCAACGCCACAATCAGGGCCTCAAACAGCCCACCGAGCTCCGATTTCAGTGCACTGACTAAGTCCTGCCGCCACAGAATGAATAATAACAAGAGGACGAGAATCATTAATAAATTTATTTGTGTAGAAATCTACACCCACAATGTATTAGTCATCTTGGCAATATGAGTGATGCAGATAGAAATAATCAATTTAAAAGTCTAGACGGTACCTGAAAAAAAGAGAGAACTGAGGGTCACTCATATTTCAAAGATATGAAAATATAAACCAGATTTTACTCATCGCAGTGACTGTGTGACAATTCTGTAGCTAACTATGTCGCTAAACAGTAAGCTAAACAGAAGATGGTTAGATAGATAGCTAGATCGCTAATGTTAAGAAAAGTAAACCTCCCCTCGATCTGCATGTGAAGGATTAAACCAGCACAAAAAGAGTCAGCATATATATGGTATTCAATAAATAGCCATATTTATTGAATACCAACTGCAACAGACTGGCGACCTGTCCAGGATGCAGAAAATAACTAACCTTCATCCCGGATTCACAGACATGTCTGTCCTCACTCTGTTCTTCAGCAAATAGTTATTTATCATAAAACACTTGAATAATATTTTACTTAAATCTCAAATTTAGAACCTGCATCTGCCTACAAATAATCATTCATTACACTAGATAGTTACGTTTCTTTGATTTTAACATTTGTCTGGATCATATTTGATATCTTTAAAAAGTAAAAAATAAAAAAACATGTAGATTTTAATTTGTTTTTTTGTCAATTCTGGCTTTAGATATAATTCTTCCAAATGACTGGCATAGGGCAGCCATTGATTTTTTATATCATGCAGTAAAGGTGCTCTGAAATAGTGCTGAAAACAAAAGTGACTTTTTCAGGGCCTCTCTTGATATAATGTTGTAATATTCAAAGATATTCTTGGGGGTACTTTGCAATTTTCTCGTTATCTTTTTATTCTGTTTTCTCTACTTATACTTGAGGCAGTGATTATCTTTGGTCGGAAACCAGTAATAACCTCCACAGGTGACCATAAAACAAATTGACAGAAAGACAGAACAGGAGGGGCATTAAAGCATGAAATATCAAAGTTTCTTTATAACAATCTGCACAGCTTTCTGTTCCAAAGAGACTACTTTACCTAAATTACTTTTTTTTTTCTGAAAGGATAGCTGAACAGACATTAAACTTTTGTTGTGGACATTGCTGGACAAAACATTGCTTTAGTTTTATATTTTTAATATTTTTTAAAAGTTTTTAGGATTTGTCTTTAAACATTGAGTCACGGCCTTTTCATATTTTTACCATCAATGATGTGACAACACAAAATGCATGAGTACACCTCCATCCTTGATCACTGCTCACTGTTTTATAAAAATATTTTTTTAATTAGAACTATATACATATCAGAAAAACATGTCTGTGTCCACTATCTTGTTCCAGGCAGCATGTTTCTCTTTTAATTAACATGGAAAAAGTAATTTATGCAGGAAATAAAATTAAATAGAGGAAGAATAGCTTCAGCCAAAAGTATAAATAAATCCCAACTGAGCAAAAATGTAGTTATTTTGGGCTGATTTTGAAATATGTTGAGTCAATTGAAAATATGGATCTAAACAGAGGTATAAAAAATTCAACTTTGAGGTTTTAAATTAACATTTGACTTACACTGGGTCCTTAGACGTTTTTTTATGAATGTTTCTATATTCATTTTTTTAAGTAGTGTATGAACATGTGCCCTTCTGGGTTCATCCTAGGAGTAAAACATTATCTCTGTATTTTGGTTAGTGACAGCCAGTTGCTGCTAGTTTTCCATTTAACTTTCCAGAACTCACCTTCCCATAGGCTTTTTTATAAGCCGCTTTAATCTGCTGACGTTGATCATTGCTGCGGGCGGTTAGAACCATGAGAATGGCATCTTCATCTGTACCTGTAACACAGTTTCATGACGTACATTTATTGTAAAAACTTTGGACACTGTGTTTTGATGTATAATAATAAAAAAATAATTACAAGTTATGCCTTTATTTGGTGCTTAAATAATTTGTATTTGAAAATGGGGCTAATTATCAATCACAAATTACATATTTGCTCCATTTCAGCACATACAGTATTTTTGTGCTCAGATGCTCCAAATAGAGCATGAGTTTGATGGCTTTGGAGAAATAATTTTCTTCAAAATAATTTTCCATCTTCAAGCAGTAAAAGTTTGTTGAGTCACTGACCAGCAAACAGCTTTAGCTGTGAGTGTTTTCATCCGTATCTGAGTCAAACAGTGAGAAAGTGACCGCAGCTACAATGTGATTGTATGTGAATATTTAACTTCCTTTCTGCTTGTATCAGGGGAAATCATTCAAAAAACTTAATCACTAACAAATCAACCCAGCTGGCAGTTTATTGACACTGAAATTTTTCACTTTCACTGTCATTTCTTTATCATATTATGCTGTTCACCAATTATGTGTTTTTGTTGAAGCTTACTATTATATGAGTGACCTGAAAGTCCTATCAAACTTCATTTGATATCAGTTATTTACATACTATAAAATGATGGTTAAACCTTTTTCTCCACTGTCTGATATTAAATCAGACCAAACTTTTTCTGTTTTAGATTAGTTGGGATTTCCAAAATTATTTGTATTTGCCAAATGCCAAATTTATAAGAAAGAATATTTCATACAACCACATGTATGGGCAGGAAATCTAACTTGAAGTATAAAAGTAATAAACTGCAGTAGAAAACAACTTATTGTGATAGTACCTGTCATTCAAAATCACATTTACATCAGCATTCAAATACACATTGAAGCTTTGCTCCAGTTCTGACCAGCATTGATGTATGGTCAATTTCCTTCCAACAACTGTATAATCAGAACAGCCTATTTTATGTCCTATAAAGCAGAAACTATGCAAGTTATATAATCAGTGATTTACTAAAGTTTAACTATGCAACAGAAATGGAGCTGCTAACATGAACACACAGCCTCACTGCAAAAATCACAATATAAATCTTCAATTAATAAACTAAAGTGTTAAAATTATGAAATTATAATTACAAATTTACTGTTATTACTGTAGTTTTTGTGGATATTGTGTTATAAATTGTTCTATTGTTGTATTTAATGTGTTAGGACTTAAAATTATTTTTACAGAAAAGGTTTTTTTTAAAATATTTAAGTATTTCCCCCATTTAGCATGCTTACCAATTCCTTTCATGGATTTATGAAGAAATTCAGCATCATGTTTTGCGTTGAAATGAACAAAAGGTCTAACACTCCCTCTGTACTCCTGCAGACAGAAACAGGGAAAAAAGATAAACATTGTTTCCAAAAGTGACAACAAACTTCCGATATATTGTCTTTGTTTATCATTATCTGCTCAATTCTAAAAAAAAAAATTACAACAACAGTAAACACTCATGTTCATGTTCTGTGATTTTCTTTTTTTTCCTGAAATATTTAAACATTATTTTGTTTTTAGACAGTAAATCAGTAGAAACACCCACCAAGTGTTAAATATGAAGCAAACAATCATTAGAGCAAACACATTAGGCCTGAATGGCTTTTGAAACTATTTGTCTTGCTGGAAATAATGAATGTCCCACTGAAATGCTTTATTTTGTTGCTGCAAAAAGAAAAAAAATTAAATATGCTGAAAATGATTGCGAATAATTCAGCAGCTGCTCTGTTAATCACTAATAATGGCCATCAAAGCTGCTGTAGGTTTTATAACCATTGACAGTGTTTCCTTAAACTTCCCATTACTCATTGAATTTGAGGTCTCAACCTTTAGTTCTGTCATGTGGGTGTTAAAAATGTACTCTTTTGTACTTGTATTCAAAAGTGTTTTCCAGAAAAGAAAAAAAAATACATGAAGAGCAATAAAAAAAAAAAGTTCCTCAGCTGCAGCCTCAACCAAAAAATGTAAGGACTAAGTAAAAAATATAGTTTCTTATCCCTCGCAGTCAAGGTTCTGTTTATGGTCAGCTTACCAAAACATTGGCAAAATGTCTTGGTTTTAAGAGTAATCATTGTAACACTAGACTTATAAGTAGCAAAAAGGCAATAAAATAAGAGACTCAAGGAACTATACAGACATAAAAGTGAGTATAGTTTACGGTTAAAATGTATAATTTCCATGCTTATTATAGAACTAAACTTCTTCTCTGTCAACCAAAATGCTCCCAAGCAGTGTTGTCTCAAAACTATAACAGTAAACTTCAGTCCATTGTGCCCATAGTGTTTCCATAAACATGTAATTGAATATTGTACAAATTAGACAGATGACATCACCTGAAACTAAGTTCTTGGTACTTATCCTCATCAGATAGTCTAAGGTGTCTCAACAGCTTAAATCAAGTGTATCAGATGGAGGTGCTCCTTTTCTCTAGTCTACCATGTAAGTATACAACTGATACAACTGGAGAAAAACTCTTGTTTTAGTAATGACCATCTCTTTGTGGAAAGTTCTAACTGTGAAATAGGACTCAGCTAAAAGATAGTGTATCCACACATATACTGTACCATTTTTTAAAATTGGTATAGTAGCAGCAAATTAAAAACAAACTGGAGAACTAATCATGGCTTTTAGGGTTAGAAAGAAAAAAGTTAGTGTTTCTGAATGAGGAAATGAGGGAGACCCTGAAGTGTTAGTGCCATTTAGGTGATTAGGCAATGACCTTTCAGAGGCAACGCGTAGTTCATTAGTCAAACATAAAGGTTAGCCCAGTTGTGTGACTACAACACACCACACCTAATCTTAGATATTGGGTAAAACAGAAGTTATTTTGTAAGGTGGTATTACTAAACAAACATTTTTATTGTTTTCAGTCAAAAAGTAAAACAACTGCAAACAGCACTTACCATCTTACTTGGGTAGATGTTTTAAACTGAAAGTAATAAAAATACATAGATTAAACTTCATCCTGGTGAGTTATCATGCCTAAACTCAATTGATTCAACAATAATGTTGATAAAAAATAACTAAACGGGTTTCTGTACTTACCAACAGGTTTGTGTCTTCCTCTCCTCACAGATGATCTGTGGTTCAGGTGAGCTCTTTATTATTATTATGGTCTTTAAAGCTCCTCCTCAGCTGAGAAAGCATGCAAGAGGCACTCACCTCATCTGCTTGAAGTGTTGCATTTCACTCCACATCAGTGAAACAAGAGATAATGACCCTATGCATCCACCTCCATGAGTCTTTTCAAAAGACATTAAACAGACTCCTTCCTTCCCCAGAGACCATAAATGTTTCTTTGTCCACCAAACGTCACACTAAGTGTGGCTCAGCTTTAAAACTGTTTAAGTAATGTCCTTCTTCTTAGTGATATAAGAAGGAAATGATGGGGAAACACCAAGACAAGATTTAGTGTTTGGGACCTAAAGACCATAAATGACATAAAAACACCATCAACTGGAATGAGTGTTTGTTTGTTTGCTTCCTGATTATGTTTTGGGGCGAAGCCCTACCAACCTCACATCCCTAATATGGGTTCATCAGAGACTAATCTCCAAAACATCATATTAAAATACTATCAGAATTCAGACACTGTGAACTAGTACTATTGAATAAATGTTTTGTGTATTTTACACAAACATGTCAAACTCATTTCAAATGTTAAAATATGTTGGAAATGTATTATGTTTGTAAATGCCTTATTTGTAGGGTATTATGTAAAATCTATACTTAGAGAGTAGAAGTAAAGCTTATGAGCCCAAGCAAATGTCTAGAGGGGGTCAATCTCATATTCCATAATTATTTTCATTGTGATGAATGAGAGCTCAAGAGAAGTTGTTGATATTTGGAATAATAAATCATCAATGTGTCATTACTTTGGTGCTATTTCTCATTTTCCCTAAGTATGATTTAGTTTTTTGACATCCTATCAGGCAGGTAAATGTGTGTTAAAGCAACCAGGACCCAAACAGAAGGTTTCTGATGGGACCAGAGAGCCCAGCACAAAGTGATAGCTCATATATCCTTGTTGCCATCTCCTTTCCTGCAAACCTTAATTAAAGTGAGGGCTTGTGAGACGATGAGCGTGTGAACACCATCTGGGAGACGATCAGGTGACAGAGCGCATCGTTTTATATCACATACTCCCAGACTGACATGAAACCAATTTCCTTTGATCGCAATAAACAAGTGCGCTATGGCTAATAACAAGCATATCAGATCCTATGGAGAGTTTTTTTCTTACATAAAATCTCTCCATTTTACAGAGATTTGGTCTCTGGACTGTTATCTGGACAACATCAATGGATGACAAGCTACTCTCTGGACACCACCATAAACATTTGCACAACAGCTGAGTGCTCTTCTCGAAACAATTACAAACTGCAAAATGTCGGAATGAACTATTCATTTGCAGTGGTGTCAAACTCCAGTCCTCGAGGGCTGGTGTCCTGCAACTTTTAGATGTGCCTCTGCTGCACCACATATGAATAGAAAAATCAGGTCATTAGCAAAGCTCTGGAGAACCTATCTACACAAAGAGGAGGTAATTAAGCCATTTCATTCCAGTGTTTCGTAACTGTGGCACATCTAAAAACTGCAGGACACCAGCCCTTGAGGACTGGAGTTTGACACCTGTGATTTAGAGCAAGTGGCATGTTTTTCTTAGTTATCAACTAGGTTTTGCAATTTGTTTTAATTATTTTGTGAAGTGCAATAACAGTTGTGCAAATGTTAATGGGGATGTGAAAAACATACACAGTGACTGAGAAAAACAGTAATAAACTAAACTGATTTCAGACAAAATATATTAATTTAGATTTTGACTTGAAAGGGTCAAAATTGAAATCAAACAATTTTTGAGAAACAACATTTGAATATTATAATCTAACAAATCAATTTGTGATTAACTGAGCTTTGAAGCAAAGCAAAGATCATTAACAGTTTTCAGAAGTTGTCAAAATTGATTTTTAATTAATCCCTACTATAATATCACCAAGGTGATATTCTTAAATTGCTTTTTCAAGTGCTTTTCTCATGAGCCAAAATTAATTTTGTTCTACTTGAAGAAAAAAGCAGCTCTTCATAAGCAATTCAAGAACAGAAGCTTAAAAACTTCTGTTTGATTTTACTTTTCTAATATTTCTGTATCAAAACAACATTAGAGTGCTTTTATGAGAGCTTTGTTCGACAGCTGAGTTACAGGGCTGCTTGCAGGCAGCTCCATTTGTCCAGAGTTGACTGACAAACAATACCCACCGTCATCAGTCAAAATGGCTCCCCAGCTACCACTTATGACCTCTGTTTGCCACCTTCTCTGAGCAGAGAGCAGGCTCCATGTCAACGAATATTAGTTGGTTCACTCTTAATGATTAAGTAGCCCTCACACCCATGTAAACAACCTTAACTGTCACCACTATCAATGTGGAAAGAGTTCTTTCTATCAGTCATAGTGGATAAATTACTTTTTCACAAAAAAATAGTCTTTCTCATCATCAGCCTGATGATTTATGTTGTCAATCTAAAACTTTTCATACTCTTAATTATTTTTGGAATGTTTCCCTATTGCATGAAAAGAGCTGCCTGACGTAAACTGTGCATGAAGTGTCAAATAAAAGGGCTTAAAGTCACATCAGGATATCCAGTTCAGCTCCTTGTTGAACTGGAAATCTGACCCCCTTTCCTTGGCTTTAGAATTACCTGAATGTACCCTGATCCTGTTGCAGTTACTGGATTTGGTTGAATTCACAAGAGAGTCTTCTCTTACTTTCTCTGAAACCAACTGAGACATTTCTGTGGTGTGTGTTTCGGGTCATTCACTAGCTAAAACATGTACCCACATTTCAGCTCTAAATTATTATCAACAGTATCTATGTACATTTCTTCATACACCATCCCTCAATTAAATATCAGCTTGCACTACTAAATAAAAAAGCCCCACATCACAATATTTCCGCCAACAAATTTCTTTGTTGGC
The DNA here is from genome assembly GCA_922788865.1 of Poeciliopsis turneri. Classification (NCBI taxonomy): domain Eukaryota; kingdom Metazoa; phylum Chordata; class Actinopteri; order Cyprinodontiformes; family Poeciliidae; genus Poeciliopsis; species Poeciliopsis turneri. Next base: position 4,892,396 of record CAKLNU010000112.1, on the reverse strand, counting down.
ATGGTGATTTTAGGGGTGTGTCCATGCATTTTCTGATCCAAACATGCTGGTCAGCAGTTAGATTTTATTTTTCCCAGCTGACCTGACTGCATTTTTCAAATATTTTATTGGCTTAACAAAATGGTCCCCAGATCGCTTTTATTCCATAATTGAGCTCCAACATGTTTTTCTTAGGCAGTGGAAACAGAGGTCATGGTGGCTGAGTGCAGAATTTGCTGTCATGAAAAACTACCTGCTGTTTCAAAGTCTTTCTAAAGCTCTTTGTAAGTACATGGAGCCACTTGGATAACCTTAAAAAACATTCTTTTTTAAGAATGTTTTCTTAAAAAAGAAAACATATCAACTCCACTGACATAAATCTCTTACTGGAAGCTGGTTCTGGGTGACATAGTCTTCTTTCCACTTTATGATTTTGAATCCAGTAGTGGTGAGTGGGAGATGCACACCTTCAGACACATGCTTACACCCAAAATCATGTTTTGCATCAATAAGGTTGCAAAGGTCCTGAGAAATCACTTTAGTCTTGAGATGCTTCTTGTGGTGTGTGACACCTTGGTCATGAAATCTTTTTATTAGCTGTCTGTTAGAATTAAACCATGCAATGCCATTTGCACTGACAGGTGGTAGAATTGCTCTCTAAATAATTACTGATTGCAGTTTTTTTCCCTCAACTTTTTCTTTCTTCTTTTCGCTGCTTACCCACATTTGTTCAGTTATTTTTTACCCGACATTCCACTTTAGTGAATATAATTTAATTTATAAACTGATTCTAATAAATTTCTTGATCTTTGTTGTTACAGACAACTGGTTTGAATTTCATCCCAAGACCCCCTTTAAAAAACTACATTAGGAAAGAGCAATATTGAATGTTTGATACTTATTTGCAGTGCTTGTTACTGATATGATGTTCAGTATTATTCAAATGACATTTGAAGTTTAATCCCACTACAAGGCTAAAATGTGTGATGCTCATGCATCAGTATCGGAATTATAATTTTGAATATAATTTTGTGTTTCCTTTATCTCTAAAATAATTTTTTCATCTAGGATATTTTTAACTGTTGAATCGTGTAGTTTTAGCAGAAGTTGTTGATAACTTGAAATCAATGGTATTGTGAACACAAGCTTTTTTAAAACATATTTTTTTAGCTATGCATGGCTACTTGCCTTACCTTATGTTTGAATAGTGTTACTTGGAATTGGGACATTTTTCACCGTTACTATTCTACTGCAGTTTATTAATCCACATACTCTCCAACAGTCATCTGTCTGTCTGAAAGTCCCACAGCATCTTAGCTTTCCATTTTTCTAAGCTCTTTGAATTTTAAAAGATATGAAACATCTAGTATCAAAATGTTGAGTTATAATATCAGAGGATAAGTTGAAGTGAGAGAGCCCAGTTTGAAAACATGCATCCAAGCATGCCATACCTCTTTAATCTGCAGGTCTGCTGAAGGCAGCAGATAAGCTGACAGCAGTTATTTTTGAAATAACCTGTTTAAGAGGAATCCCTGAAGAGTTGCTGCTGTGACAAAAACTGCAAGATTATGTGTTTACTGGCAGACTATTAAAAAATATCTTTGGGAGAAAATGTTTACAAGAATTGTTTGGGGAAATATTCTTTGTTGCTTTCTTGCCAGCTGTCACAAGAGAAAATTGCCTCCCTCAACTGTCACATCTGTATATATGAGCTTTGAGAATTGAGGGAGACAGATTATTTTTCCAGCTTTTGAACTGGATGTTTGCCTTTTATGTCAGCAATTATTACAAGATTGCTGTCATTGAATTAAACAACTGCTTAAACCCCTCGAATTATCTGACTTTCTTACTCTGAGTTAATGCAAACATGTGGGCCTTTGAGAAATTTTTCCAACCCTGAGAACCATTAATGAACCATGAATCTCAGAAGGAAAATCAGCTGTCAGAATAATGGCAGTATTCTCCCTGAAGGTCAGGAGTCTATAGATTCCTCTCAGACATGAAAATAAAAGACACATCTTCCACCTCTAACTAATTACCCAAGCTAAAACACATTAACAGCTACATTTATCAAGCCATTCTAAACAAATGGAGTATATTTCCACCTTTTGATCCATCTGTGCACAGCAGAAAAACCACTAGTGTGATCAACCACTGCATAGAGATCAAACAGCATTAAACTTGTGAACACTGGCTGTTGATGTTATCTGTTTCCCACAAAAGTCTCATTTGCTCTGTTCTTTGGCATGGACAAGGACATGGACAGGGGAGTGGAGGATAGCTGGTGCCGCACCTCCTTCATATCCCTCAAGCATTTCACCAATAAGATGAGAGCAGTGCAAATTGCCCCCTAAAAGCTTCTTTTTAATCACCATCAATAGGGATGCAGATTTAATTCTGCCTTGTGATTTTACTCACTAATTTAGTTGTTTAGGTTTGGCTGTCTAAGATGACTGGTGAGATGAAAAAGAATAGCTGCAGCACAAAATCAACTGTCTTTTTAATTACTAAGAAGCATGCAGTAAAGACTGTTCTACATGTCTGAGAAGAGCAAACCTGAAACTGTCAAAAAATACACAAAAGGGTTTCTAAATAACATCTTCTTTTATTTTGTGTGAACACAGCAGTGTTTAAGAGTAAATCAGAATCCTTAAACATGAGTCTGAAAAGGCACCTTCAAGCTCTCCAACAAGTCCTGGCACAGTTTTTGGCAGATTTTTATCACATCTTTCACAACACTCGCTGCAACCTTTGATCAGTGCAAGTCTGTCTGAAAGAGCGAGCGGGCTGCAGCATTGATTTCCCCACCGAGTTCCGGAGCTGCTTAAAGAGCATCCAGAGAAGCAGCAGCATCAGCAACAGGAGCCCAAAGAGCATCCCCACGTACAAGCTCAGGTTCCAGCCCCATCCCAGCGACAGGGGCAGCGAGGTGGATGCCACCAGAAATGTTCTGGGCGCAGGCATTGGTTTTTGGCTACAACCTGCCCTTGCGCTCCACTTTCAGAACCAGGTCTTCAGCCACACTTGGGTCTCCTCAGATGCTGTGTTGTAGCCATTATTCAGGAAAAGTACCTCATAGTTTGGAATAATCCAATGCTTTTCATGGCTGTATCCCAGTCAATCATTATCATGCTTATAAAGCAGACCTGTTGAGTGCAGAGCATTTGAGCTGTCCATTCTTGCAAGATAAGAATCCTCTCTGCAGCTGGGCTCTGCTTCCCTTCTGTCAGATGCTGTGCATAAAGCCAGCCTCCCCCTATCTATCAAGAGGGTGAGAGAGTGAGGTAAATTCAATGCCATTGGCTGCCTTTAGCTCCCTTTCAGAGAGGAAGTCACTGAATGGGAGGCAGCAAAAAGGCAAAGCACATTTTTTAAATCAGATTCCAGTCTAGAGTAATTAGATTTGCAACTGGGAAGATCATGATGAACAGACTGAGATTTTGTCTTTTATTTAAACTTCTTGATATTCGCTTTCCACCTGAAATATCAAATATTTCTTTTTAGAGTAACATTTATACTAAAAAATTAAGCATCATTATGGAATTAGTCACTTGAATTAGTCATTTAAAAACCACCCTAAAAGATGTAATAGATAAATGAATAAATCAAGTTTTTGGAGTTTTTTTTAAATCACCATCACTTGAATTTTCTTGCTCAATGCAAATAGAAGATTTTTCTACAGTATATCTTGCTTCATCTTTAAAATGAAATAAACACTTGGAAACTGTTTTTCCTTATCTGGTTAAGTTGACCTGTTTGTAACAAGGCTGAATTCTGTCTGCTAGAGCGGTGTTTTATTATTACTGGATGTGAATCTCAGACTCACACCAATTTGTAGCACCATACAAATTGCTCTTTGTATGGTGCTACCAGTGGTGGTGCCAGGCAGGGCGGCAGGGGGCGCTATAGCTCCTTCTGGATTAGCACTACAAAGTTTTTTATTTTTATGTTTTATTTTGATACGACACACGAAAAGCAAAAAATAAATAAAAATCTCCAACTCTCATTTGATTACTATGAATTATAAATCAATAAAAATGTGGAAAATGATTGAGCACTTTCACATTCAACCACAAATGTGTAATAAGAGAAAATAGTAATTTTACTGGCCAAAATTCAAAAAATGACTTGACATCAATAGACTAGCATTGGACCAGAATCACTGTTGGTGACTGTAGGGAAGCTGTTATAGAGAAATATGGAAACAGATCAGTCAGGAAAACAAAAACAATCAGGTTCTGCTAATTGGTTGCTTATAAACCTTCCAACCAAATGGTTCTCAAATCTAAATCTTTGCTTGGTGCACTTACCTTTCTATTAAAGGAAAATTGGAACAGTTCATTTTGTTTCTGTGACTTCATTTAATTGAAACATTCTTGATGCAGACTGACATGTTGCTTGCAGTTTGTTAGCTCACCTTCTCTTACAAAAACTGGTACAAGCACTGTCCTTCAACCAATTCTCCATTTGAGAACTGAAGGGCAATGCGACAGAGTTGAAGGAATCCTGTATTGCCAGATATTCAATATGTACCATTGGCACATTCTTGATTTAATACTAAAATGCACATCTAATTGTATGGCTCATTTTACTTGCAAAACAAAATCAGGTTAGTTTCATGTCTTTCCTGTTGAAAGTAAACTCTGTTGGGCTCAATACTAAGACCACAAGCCAATATGTTCCATTAATTTCATATTGAGTCATTAACCGAACACTAGGACAGACTTATTGAAGTCTTTCCAGTTTCATGGGTGTAGCTGGTTTCCCCATCTTGTCATTCGAGACCAAAATGTGTCCTCTGCTGCCCCCATGAGGTCACCACTATAAAGATGCTTCAAACAGGCCATAGCTTAAAGGGGTTTTATTTACAAGAGCCATATTTTACATTTCAGAGTATGCCACAAAAATGATGCCATTTTAAGACACTGTTGTAATGAGAGGTGACTCACTAAGAGATAAACTTTAATATGTATCCCATCAGGTCAAATGCTTTACACCTTAGAAAACTGTAAAATGAAGCAACTGCTTAGAGAGAAAAAAAAAAAAAAAAAAAAAGTCTGGGTTCTGGTACATTGCACAGCCCAGTATTTTAACACTGAAAGCCAAAGTCGCATTAACAGTGTTTTAAACCTCACCATTTTATCTTATTGGAAATAAACCCATTAAAACTTCTTGATTAGCCAAAAACTGACATGTGGCATGAACATCGGGATTCAGAGTATAAAAAAAATATTAAAACCTCTAAAATATCTAGCACTACTCCAAAAAGAGCAGGGCGTAATAGAAAATGTTGCACATCATTTAAAAAGAAAAAAAAAGTGACAGGAGGTATGCCTCTACATTAGAGGAAGGAGTCAGTTCAACATCAGTTTGGTTGGTGGACTGATACTGGAAACATCAAGGTATCTGGGAAACAAAAATAAACTGATTCAGAACAGTGTCAAGTCACAGAATCAAGTTTTGAAATTGATGCCAACCGCTTACTTTGAGCCCTTATATTTTTCTCGGACGGACTGCTGGGCATGCTGTGCAGCACCAACATAGGTTTGGTGGAGATCCTCAATGCATGGCATAAGATCCTCCAGGGTGTAACCGCTCATCTCTTCCAGAGACTTTGGCTGAGGAGGGAAATAAATGTTACAGCCTACTGCAAGAATCCATGCAACAGAAAAGCATGTTCAAGTATAGAATGTGGTTCAGTCTGGTCCAAACCAGATAAAGCCAAGTTGTCCTAATTATTGCAGAGGCTGATTAATCTCATCCCAAGACTAGGAAAATACATCCAGGTTAAGGGAATTTGGCAGTGAATTGTTCAATCTTTAAGATTAAGTGGAACATTGACATGTTTACTTTGAGCAGTGGAAGTAAATAAATACAAATTTTACAGCTCCAAGGGGAGATTCTCTAGCCTTTTGGGGACTTACCCATGAGCTGCCAGTCATTGTATTGTTGGCCAGGATGTAAGCAGCAGCTGCCACCTGTGATGGCAAGTATTTCAAGAAGGGATCCGAGTCAACAAGGCTGAGCTCCCCAAGGTACTAGGAACAAATGCAGTTTTATGAGTTAAATATGCCTGTAGACAAGTTTAGGCCAATGTTTCTCATTTCCGGTCCTCATGTCCCCCTGCTCTGCATGTTTTAGACGTTTCTCTGGATTAAATAACTTGGTGATTAAATGCTTCTGCAGTACTTGATAGTGATGCAGTAATTTGAAACTGCTGTTCTTGAATTGAGGCACTAAAACATGCAGCACAGGGGGGGGACTGAGGACTGGATTTGAGAAGCACTGGTTTAGGCTCAAGTGAAAAGCTCCTGATACTCACCATGGCCAGGCTTTCCACTTGCTTGGTAACAGCCTGATGGCAGAAGTATTGTGTGAGAAACTGGCTTATTGTTGGTGCAGCCAGATCAAAGGAGAGCACTTTAAGCACCAGATGCTCCATTCTCAACACTTGCTTCTTGGTGTAGGTGTCATCTGTGATATAAACGAACTCAGCCACCTCAGGAGGGTAGATCTCTTCAAATTTCCTGTATTAAACAATCACTTTTACACAGGGGCAGAAGTGCACCTTGTTTGATTGAGAGGTCATAAATGGGTACATACGAAGCCAGCAGCATGGCAGCAGTTCCGACAAGCTGAAGTTTGCCCCTCAGGACAGACATGGAGGAGAGGAAGCGATCGATGTAGTTAACAGCCAGATAGAGGGTCTCATTCTGGAGCTTGTACTCTTCTCCGACCTCAACCAGCCAGTCCACTAGGATGGCTCTCATGCTGTTTGTGATGTCTGGCTGCTTCTTCATGTAGCCTGCTTTAGGCCTAGTTTTCAACTATGGGACAAATATGCAATTTGGTTGAAGTTCAAATACACCAGCATCTACATAGCAGCTGTTTCTTACCTCCATTTCTCTAATGTATGTGTGGATTTCAGCCGCATATTCTGGAACTTCGTTCACATTGACTAGTTTTTTATCCCCATCAACCACAGAGGTGTCCATGGGAGAATCTGGGAAAAGAAAACAATTTAAATGCTCTGCAGACCCAACAGCTGAAAAATTAAAAATAATTTCAAACTCACCAATGCTAACATCCATTGATGATGGGATGTCCATCGGGGCCAGAGGCTGGCGGAGACGTGCCACAGCATTGCTGATGGCCAGAGGAGATTCTTCCACAGTGGGCTTCACCTTGCTGGCTTCAGCCTCCTTGGTTGGAGCTGCATCAGGCTCATCCACGTGGATCTGGAAAGCAGGTTGTCTGGTAGGTTGTTTCTCAATGTTGCTCCTTGCAACATCTTCATTTTTGCAGAAGAAAGGCTGCAATGATTCCTTGAACAACAACGACTGAATCAGGAAACTCTTCGGACTGAGCATAAGAAAAGCATTAGAATTTATAATGAGGTTGCATTTTACAAAAATATTTAGTTACTGATTGCGGGAGCAAGCTCTGGGAAGTGTGTACTGCTTTAACTGGCTCCAAGACCAGGAAAGCTGGTGCGCTAGGCGACATAAAAATGGCGGACAACTAGGCCAAATGAAAGCTAAGGCTAAATTGAAACTTTAATATGGATCGATTAAGGCAGTCCAACAGGAGTCACTTCATCTGTATGTGATTCTTTTAAGACTTGTAGGAATTTCAAGTTTTATTTTATTCAGAGCATGCAAGTAGCTGTTAGCTTTAGCTATACCTGCTTTACGCCGCGCTGGTTCTGGACTCTGCTCCTGTGGTTGTTCTGGAGGGCTCCCAGGACGGTTCTGTTGGCAACTTGCTTCGGAGGAAGATTCTCCAGGTTCTCGTTGGCTGCAGCTCGGTGTTTGAGTGAGCCTCTAAGCCGTGTTAGCATGTTCTCCTGGTTGTGATTCTCGCTAACCGCGCTTCCTTGTCTGTTAGCTGCTGACATGTTTCCCCCCTCAAACAGCCCCCCAAAAAACTGATACTCTTGTGTTAGAACTGCTCAGATAAATCACGATGATCTTTCAGTGACAAGAAATCGTGTCCTAGCAGTTACTGTAGAGACTAAACAGTCGTTTCTAATCAAAACTTAACTGTTGAGATGGCAACAGCACTATAAACTGAGGCGCTAAAAACAAAACAAAAAGCGCAAATACGGCAGGAGGCTTGCTAAACAAAGAAAACTGCACTAAGTTGTCATTTTAAGCGGTCTCAAAGTTGTACCAACCTGCAGACAAAGCAGCTGCGCTCGGATCTATTTACAGGGAATCATGCAGGGACGCAAGATTGTCCCAGTTCAAGTAGCCCGCGACGATTGAAACGGACCAATCAGAAGAGAGGGAGCGATTACTTCTACGGCGGCTGAGACAGGGCAATATTGATCTGATTGCAAATTCAAAACCGGTTTGAAACAAAGATCACCCTCAAGAGAAACGTTACATGGCTTTAACGACTGTTTCAGTTCAGAAAACACACACAAACCGCTGTATTTTACTTCAGATGCTGTTAAAAATTTAAGATTTTACGTTTTCTGAAAACTTGATAGAATTTTAGTCTGCCTGAAAAGAACGACTTACATTGCTGAAAAAAGTCATTTGAGAAAAACTGTGTAAAGTTAAGACTTTCAGAGGTTCATACATCATTTAATTTGAAACTGAATGATTTCAACTGTATATATGGTCATTAATTTTTGTCAATGTTAAAAAAACAATAAATTAGTACATTATATATATCTCACCACCAGCTGATGATGAAGCTTCTGACTGAAGACATTTTATTGTTGTATGACAGTCTCATGAAGAGGATGGTCAAGGTTGTCTGTAATTTTCTTCATTTTATCAAGGATCCTTAACAGCGACATCATTTCCAGAGGTTCAATAGTCCCTTTATCTTCTTTATCATCTTGCCAAGCCTTCTTGAGTCCCCGTCTGATACCCCAACATATAATAGAAGAGATTATACTCTCCACAATAGATTTATATAAGATATGCAACTTTTTTTTCAAACACTGAAAAATTTCATCTTCCCGAAGAAGTACAATCAGTCTGTCCTTTCTTGTACTCAGCTTTACAGTCCAGTCTGTTGTCCAGGTGGACACCAAGATAAGTTTTCTTTTCCACCACTTCCAATTTCCTCATTATGGAGTTTGATGTGATCCTTATGGTTTTTGTAATTATTTTAGTAAAAAAAACTTTTAACCTATTGGCAATTTCCCCAGCTGTTCATGTGACTAGATAGTATTTAACTAATTTAATTATACATTTCTTAAGAAATTGCACCTTTGTTGTGGATTTGCTCCAAGTTACACTGATTATTTAAATTGTCAAGACTGAACCACCTGATTTGCATTTTCATTGTTTTTTTTTTTAAATTAAATTACAGTTTTTCCTCAACCTCAAAATACACACACACAGAACAGCTTTTATGTTTGTTATTTCATTATAAATTAAATGAGTCAGAAAAACCTATTCCAAGGGACAGTGGCTATAGGTCTGTAGATAGATTAAATCAGTCCCCAATATTCAGGCCCCATACTGATATAATCAGTATGGCGACTGATTAGATCCCCATACTGATCAGATCAGTATGGGGAATATTCATGTCAGATCTGATGTTTTTGAAGCATTTTAAAAGCAAATTCTCTATAAATGGTAAAACTGAATTCACAATTTTTAAAAAAAAGTTTCATTTAGCCTCAATTAAAAGGCAGTCATTATTCAATTAAACATGCATTATTATTATTTTAAGCAATATCAAAAGATTGCATAAATATTTTATTATGCAATATTAATATTATATTCATAAATAGTTTCTAAATACAATAAAAGACCATAATTTGAGACAACATAAACATCAGTGTTGGATAATTACCATTCTGTGATGTGATTACAGGACAGAGCAGCCCAGAGATGAGTCAGAAAAATATAAATTTCTGGTTTGACTTCATGGTTCACTGAAAAAGTCTAATAGTGAATTTAAGTCATAATGGTCAAGTATCTGCAGCATTGATGACACTTTTGTTCTCACATTCCTGCCCTTGAACTTGAATTTGTCAATAAGAAGATCAGTGATCATCCCTGCAAGAAAGATAAGCACAGATCAAGTTAGTGCAATCCAAATGACTTACAAAATTCCAATTTTCTTAAAAAATAACTTTCAGAGTGACTCCTAGACTTTACCGTAGAGCCTATCAAGGTGTGCTGGCTGCTTCTTGTACTCCTCCAGAAGTTTGTCAGACTCATCCAAGATGCTGCGGTATTCTGGGATTAGGAAATCAGCACTCCCCTCATGTACCTGAAGCTCCTTATGATTATAGAAAAAAGGAAGGTGAGTAAGGTCACACATGAGCCCTGAGACATTGTGTTCCCATTTAACCAAAACTTACTTTGAGAGCATCGATAAGCTGAACTTTCTTTGCCAACAGTAGCTGGTACTCCAGTTTCGGATGAATCATCCGGAGAGTGTGACTGACTGAGTCGTCATTTATATCTGGAAGATGCACAACAAATGTTTCTTTTCTCCTGTACATATCAATGCATCAGTGTGAAATTCAAAGATACGCAGTAGACCTACCATAAGAAATATTTAGATTTATTTTCTTTTTGGTCGCCTCTTTAGAGAGAACATCTCTGAGGATAGAGATGGTAGAAATATTGTCTGACTTAAAGTGACCCTCCCCTTTGCTGAAAAGATAAATCAGACAATTGAAAAAAACATACCTAAAAAACACTGTAAAACCCAGGTGAAAATTTCAAATTTAGTTGTGCATTTTTAAAATTAATAACTAAACAAGGTTTTATGTTGTCAGACTCCACATAAATAGAACTTTTAAGATAACAGTTGTGTTCTTAGATATTATTTTATCACTAAAATCAAAGCAGTTTTCTCTGTAAAATGGCAAATTACACAACAGCAAAAAGATGTTCATTATTGTTTAATTTCAAGAAGTATTCTTAGAATGCAGAGAGAGAGCTTTTTTATTAATATTTTAACATTTGTTAATGGTTTTTATAAATATATTCTGTGACAACTGGTCTTTTAAGGACATTTGTGATTTTGATATGACACTCCTAAACAAAACTTGAGTTGTTTTTTGTATGTTCCTGAGTTTACCAGTATGTGGTTTCAATCTGTGTGCCGAGGAATGTGTTGTGGAAGTAGAAGGTCACACTTTCCCCTGCAGGCGTTTTTTCAGGCACCTCTGGCAAACAGAAAACCACCCAGGAATGAATTTCAGCAAAACTGAACTGCCCCACCAGATTGAGTTGGTTCATTGGCCTGAAACAGAAATGGACAGAGATAATCTACAATGTAGCTGATATAACTGGAAGTTGACTTCTAACTAAATGTCTACTCATTACTGTATACCAGCTTTTTTATATTCAAGGAGTCAAAATGTTATTTGATTCTTACATAAAGCCCTTACCTGTCTGGGTCTATGCTGTGTGTCCGCTGGTGCAGAGAAAGCGGTTTGATCTGATACTGTCGAACCTGGCAGGTCTTGGGCTGCAGCCTGGGTGTGACGTAAGCCTGCAGAGTCCCATACTGTCCCTCAATGGATCTCACCTGATTGTGGATAAAACTGATTATTTATTGGCCGGATCTTACATAGAACAACATTTAAGCTCATCAAGTAGACAGAGAAGTGATTTTTTTCCCCCCAGCATTCATATAAACCGACAGAGACTTTGCTTTTGAAGAATTAACCAAGCAGTGATACAATAAAAAGTAAAATACCAACTATAATTACACAACGTGTTGCAAAAATATTCTTACACCTTTAAGCTTTTTCATATTTTGTGGGGTTACAACCATAAACTTCAGTGTATTTAATTAGGATTTTACATGACCCAAGCAAAAATACTCCATAAATGTGGAGAACAAGAAAAATGATATACTATCTTACATTTTAAGTTATAAAAATATGCATTAAGCCTTAATTTAATTTTAGCAAAATTCATGCTGTTCTGTGAAAACCCTTAAGGTTTGTTAGCGCTCATTAGTGAACAAACAGCATCATGGAAATCAAACTAAGAATCTGCGGAAAGACTTTCAAGTAGATGTTCACAGATGCTCTCTAACCAATGTAACTGAGCCTGAATTGTTTTCGTAAAGAAGAATGGGGAAAAACATCAGTGTGTAGATGTGAAAGGCTGCTAAAGATCTGTAGCTGTAATGGCAATGACTAGATATTCTACAAAATATTGACCAAGAAGGGTTTAATATAGATGCACACCACTCTTCGTCCATTTCTGGTTTTTGGTAAAAAAAAAACTGCATAAGCTTCCTTCCGTGGCACAATATTTCACCGCTTTGTGTTAGCCTACAACAGTGTGGTGTTGCAATGTTAGAAAAAAAAAAAAAACGTAGGAAGGTTTAAGGGTTAATAATGCCTTTGCAAACCACTGTACAAACCTAAGAGTTCCAATAGCGGTGAGTTATAATGAAGAAAATTCTACATGCCTTCACTCAAAGTTAATTTAATGGTTACCTTAAGCTCAAGTCTGGTTGTATTAGCTTGACATCTGTACGTGGCCAGGAGGAAGTTTCCATTAGGTTGCTGGAAACACATATTCAGTCAGGGCTGTAAGAGCACAGCAGGTTTGTGCTTTATTCATGCTTAATGTATTCAGACTGATTTAAAAAGCTCACCTGTGAGTCGCATTCACTGAAACTGACAACGGCTGAGTTCTTGTCTACATCCAGCAGGTCTATGGGGACATCACTCTGAGAAAAATAAAGACTCAAATTGAAGTTACATTCTTGCTTCTTAAATAATATGATTAAAGATAAAGTATTTGTATCAGCAGCAAATAACTGCTCCAGATACCTGTAAGAGTAGGTTATCGATGGCCGTTGGCACTTCCAGAGTGAGACTGTAGCTGGCGTCATCCTGGCAAAGCGTGAACTTGTCATTGATGCTGAAAACAGGTACAGCAGAGACGGCCGTGCTGGACTGACTGGACTGTTGGTATTGCTCACGCCCCTGAAGAACTTTAACCTGCAACTGCTCGAGCTCTGCACTAAAAGGCAATGATATAACTCAGAAACAAATTTGTGCTGAAATCCAAATTTAATTGGAACGCAGAAGGTAAAATGAGAAGTTCAGACAAATGAATAATTGTGCTCATACCTGAGTGCTTCTATTTTAGACTGGGTCTCTTTGCTCATCTTGACCTCGTCTCCTTGTACAGCCTCGGCCCTCTGGGGTTCAGAGGTCATCCCAGTCACCCATCCTGAAGATATAATCCACATTCAAGTATATAACTATTAGAAAAATCTAAGTCTGAGACTGTTTTTATAATTTCTTTCATTTCTAAAGGTAAATCACATCTCTTAACCTGTATAGGTGGCAGTTAAGACCTCATCATATGACTCCTTCCCCACACAGCCCCCTTGGATGGAGGTCACACTCTCTGTCAACACCTGAAAGGAGAAGAAATGTTATCTTTAATTAAGAAATCAGCCAACATGTGGAGGCAATCTGCTCATAAATATAGGCTGGACTGGCAAGTTTTTATTGTATTTCCCTGCAAGCATACTTTATGGGACACTATACTGGGAGTGAATGTATGCATTAATTCAAATGTCATCAACAGCTTTAGGATTGAAAACTAAACCAATAAAACATACTGGCAACATCCAGGCCACCTGACCTATAATGTGGTCAATTAGCATTTAATTGTGATAACTGTTTGCCACTATTAATGAAGAAAATCTAACTAGAATGGGTAAAGACATTTTCGTCATGCCAGACAAACTCTCACATGTTCAAAGCGTAACGAAGGCTCTCTGGAGCTGTCAAAACCATAGACTTCTACTGCCCCATCGTCCCTGCCCACCAGGATGTCATTCACACCATCGCCAATGATGTCATAAGTGTCAATGCAAAGAATTCCTGATGGAAGAAAGAAAAGAGTTTTGGTGCTTTGAGATGCATCCAAAGCTACAACAATATTCCACAATGGGTCATGATGTGAATTTTTTTAAACGAAATACTTATAAAACATTGTGCACGATATTAGTTTAGAAGTTTACACACACTAATAATTGCCTTATATATTAATTTGGAAAATTAAACTGAAAAACAAAATCTGGGTGAACTAGTTTCAATTTATTGCAAATTTCCCATAATCCACACAAAATTCAAACACAGACAGCCTTTGAACTTAACTCCCACATTTCTATTAATATATGATTAAATGTCCATTAGCAAGATGCATTCACATGCATATTTAACCTCCTTGTTAGAATGGCAACGTTTAGATTTCAGTATTTAAACTGGATGTTTGCTTGGCACAGACTTGAATTTAAAGTATTTTTGCATGTATTATTGTGCAATTAATTTACCAGTACCGGGCTGTAAAAAAAAACCCCTCAGCATGATGCTACCACCACCATGCCTGGAAGCTGATACAGTGTTATGTTTGAAAGCTTTGCTGCACTGTTATGCCAACCACTTATAGTTCATGGAAGTCTTGAACCTTCATGCTTCCTAGTTGTTCCTAAATATCCTGAAACCAAACACATCAAAACTGATTTTAAAATAAATGAAGCAGGAAAGCATTAAGAGTCAACCATAGTAAAAATGTACTGGCTATGTTTAAAACCCGATACAAAGCTTCCTTCCAAGAAGGACGGTGAATTAATTATCTGGCCAAAATTATGCCAGTAACTTACTGCTGACTGGAAAAAAAACATGCTATGGGAGACTTAACCAAAAATTACAGGAAGTTTATGTATATACTTGTGCGTGTATATAAACAAAGTGCGTTTAAAGTGTGTCTAACTTTAAACATTTGTGGATTAGAGAAAATTCACAATAAATCCAAATTATTGCACCTAATTCTTCTTTTTAAAACTTACTGAAGCTGAATGGAAAATGAACAGTTGAAATAAATAATCAAAAATCCTAAATTAACATGGATATCATACCAATAATTAGTGTATTTTTAATTTTTGATCAGCTCTATTTTGAACTATACCTCCTTTCCTTTTTTCATTTCCAATCTCCCATTTGGTTGCAGCATCACAGTCACCAATCTGAACCAGTCCAATTTTTCCATCGGTGGTTCCATAAAGGACTTCCTCTCCTGAAGGAAAACACATAGTGTTCAAATGAAACCGTGGGAGGATTTATAATTTAAATAAACTAAAGACAAGAAGCTGACTTGCCTCCATCTTTATTAAAAAGTTCCAGAACAGATGGAGGGCCGGGAACTTCAATATCATAAGACAGTTCAGATCCCTGAAGTTAGAGTTAGAGTAAATCACTGAAGAGAAACTTCATTAGAGTGATGGAACAGTCAATGGATAGAGCAAAAGAGTTTAAAACTGATCAATTATTTGAATGAAAATAATTTTAAATCCAGATTAGCCACAGGTATGACAACATGAAAGCATCCAGTTAAACAATTTTGTATTTAAGTGTAAGTTTGGGTTACCTGTAAGACTCTGAGAACTCGATCTTGGCAAGCTAACACAGGAATGAGGTGAGGAAGCTTTTCTGAGGATAAACATGTGATGTCACTAATTTTGTCTCCAGAAAGGAAGTAGTCTTGGTCCTTGCAGTCACAGTAGTGGTTGTAGATGTAACTTGCGCACACAAAAAGGTCAGCTCCTGAGACATGCCTAAGAAAAAACATTGTTATTATCATTCACACAGGTTAAAGTCACAACATACTATAAAAGTCAGGGAAACAGAATAAGAAGTAATAAGAGGTAGAGGTTCCTACAAGGCATTAATGCTCTCCGTGAGGTTGGCCTCAAAGGTGAGGAACTGTTTTCCTTTCTTAGTGAATCCTCGAACCTGAGAACCAGAACAGACAAAGATCTTCTCCTGGGGAGTTCCCACTGCACCGCCAAGGTCCATTCTGGCTACTTTTGGTCCAGGGAGCGTTTTAAACACAGGCTGAAACAGACAGTAATATGTCTTTACAGTAAAACATGTCTCTTCAGAATTCAACAGCTGGATTATATAAAAAATAAGCTCACCACTACTTCTCCCTTCTTCATCCCAAAGCATGTAACTACACCATCATGATCAGCTATGGCAACCTGAAAAAGAACAAGACACCAACCAAACCAAAAACATGAACTCTTTTATTTGAGTCCACCTCAACAAACCAACTTTTCAGTCATAAAGACTGAATAAATGCTGAGCTGAGGTTCATTTACATAGCACATTTCGGAGGCTACTGAAGTTGATAGAAAGCATAAAACAGCAAAATAAAAATTATTTTTGTTTGAGAAAATGTGTTAGTCAAGTCACTTGATATTTACCTAAGAAGAGCCCACACATCCTGGACACAGGACAGCACAACAGAGCGCTGTCAGAAATAAATTCCTCCCCCAAGCTGTCCTTCAGATGAACAATTCCCAGTGAGGGTGCACAGATGATACAATGCATATTTACACTAATTGAGCTATATATCACTTCCTGTTCTCCTTTTAGTGAAGTATCGGTGTCTGTTTTGTATTTCTTATCTTTTTTTTTTTTTGAGGACCAAACTCCAAATCCAGTGTACATTACTGTGTGGCATATTATCTTCAAATTTCTGATCTATGCATCGGAAATTTGCATAGATCAGGTTTTTTTTCAAGGATTAAGGGATTATGTTAATTACTTCCATGTATTAATAGTTTACATATGGCAACAACATCTTAAAGAGATCAGTATCACTTTTCTTCACAGGAGACACAACTTGACTTACAAAACTCCACACACCGAAAATAAGACTGCCAAAGTCCAAATAATTCTTATATTATTAATGTCTCTTTTTATTAAATAAATGTAACTAACTAAATGGATTAAAACTTGGTTACATTTAAAGGGAAACTGTTTTTAAAGATTTCTAATTACATGTGGCAGTGGTCTTCGGTAATAATACCTTTTGGGTTGATTTTTTTCCCAACGCTGGAAGTAACCTCATAGTTTTCTGGGATGTCACACCAACCTAGAGCAGACATGCAACATAACATTGATTAATTTTAGTTCAGCAGCAACTAAAACTACTCTAAATCTAGCAAGGCAAAAACAGCGTCTAATAAATGGTGTTACCTGGGTATAATCGAGTCTATGTAGGTGGAGCTCCATCTTCTTTTAATTTCAGTCTTTTAGATAATATCCCAGCTATGTTTTGCGACCAAGAAAACTGTCTGCTTGCTTGACTCCTAAAGATTGTTCAGATTGCTTCTTTCAAACTGAGTACCAAGAAAACGAAGAAGCCATTCAAGGCTGGGATTACTTTCAGCGAAGAGATTAGCTCGACGTGCTAACGTTAGCTAGCAAGCTAATTGACTAACACGATTAAATCAGCCGCCACCTGTCTCCGTCAGTGAGCACAAACTAATTATAAAAACACAGAATGAACAACATAAAACAACCGAAAATAAACATTATCTCTGCTTGCAATAAATGTGAGATTAGGCCCCGTCTAATGACAAAAATGTAAGACAAATCTTCCACGGCGAACTGTATAATCAAACTCCCGTTACTACGGCAACATTGACTTCCTTTTTCCAAGCTACGATTTCATTGGATAAAAGCAGAACAGGGGAGATTGACACCGAATGATGATTGGTTGCAGTGCCTTACGTTTGAATCCAGCTTTTACATGTCACCGTAGGGGTACCGTAGCATCAAGACCTTAATCATATGTACGTTGAACATCCGTACAACAAAAGTTAAAATTGAGCAGTCTAATCTAAGTCATTTTAATTCAAACTTTTTTGACATGAGGACAGAAAAGTCTTGGCTGCTGCTGACTGGCCCAAAGTCCTCTTTTCAAATCCAAGAAAACTAATTAAGAAATTAATCTCATGTGAAAATCAAGAGTTTGAATACATAATTTAGGAACACGGAAGCGTCGTTGCTTCATATCAAGAGATAAATGTTCAAATAAAATAAGAGGAAAATTTAAATATTCTTGCTGCCTTCTGCTGACAAAATGGATGCATATCTCATTTGCCAGCAGAGATTGGCACAAGTCTGCTCATGATGCTGAACTACCAACTCCTGGTGTTATGACCACGTATTTGTATTGGTTAGGCACCAATCTGACCTGACCAAAATCATAGTAAATCTATGCTGAGAGGAAACCCCAACAATGCCAATACAGAAATCAAGGCTTCCTTAACTCCTCAGTTAATTCTGCAACAATGCAGTTTTTTGTTCTAAAGTACTGTGCAATATTAAATATTTTTGAAAACCTGAATGTTGGGTTTTATTGGGTGCAGGTTCTGACAATCAGAAATAATAGAATTATATGCTTAAAATATAGTGTAATTAATCTACATAATAGATGAGTAACATTTTGGATTAGAAGGGAAAAGATTTTTCAATATTTTAATTTACTGGAAAACAAACTGCATATCATATGTACAGAAATTCTTAGAATAAGAAATGCAGTGTGTTTTTTTGGTCACTGATTAAAATCTCTTAGTCATTAAGTTGAGAAGTTAATGCAATTCAAAATAGTTAATATTTTAGAGATTTTATTTAAGAGATAACTTTATTCTTGTCATAAAAATGTGGTGTCTCCTTCGGTATAGAAGCACATAAAATATAAAGAAAAACAGGCATTGAAGAGGAAACCTACTGCAACATCATTGAGTTAAAAAAGTTCAGAGCTGTGATAAAAACTGAGAAACAATGTAAGGATGACATGCATTGTGCAAATTATATTATACATAACTCTGACAGCAAAAACTGTGGTACCATAAAATATTTTAAAAAATACAGCAGATATCTTCTCAGCTACACATCCATCAGACAACCTAGTAAAATAATTATGGATGTTAATGAAACTTATTTAGAAGGAAAACGAAGGTGAGGCATTCAGATGTTTCATAATTAACAAAAAAAAACAAAAAACATTTCGTCAATAAAAACATATTCATGCTTCAAGTCTCTATTATCTTAGAATGTTATTGTTCCATCACAGAATAAACATTTTTATGAATAAATAATGGCATGAAAGAAAATAAACCTCCCAAAACATGCAGAGTACAGCTGATATCTGCTGTGCTCTGATCAGCCAACAAAAACAGAAATATCACTATCAGATTTCAGTGCTTTACAGGCTTGTCTTCAAAATAGACGTAAAAAAAAGGGAGGTCAGACAGTAAAGTTGACATTCAAAAAAAGGTTTCTTCCACTGATGGCAATGTCTGTCCCCTTCATAATTTTAAGTCACATCGCAAATGGCTGAAAAACTAAAACGGAGCAACCTCTAGTCTAATCAGACTCCTGTGGGGGCCAGGCGGCTGATAAAGGCGATGCTGCTGAGGCACATCCTCCTCAAAAAAGCTGGACATGAAGGCTTCATGATGAAGTGCTCCAGAAGAATTCGTAGCTCAGTGAACAAGGTGCTACAGAGGAAAAACCATGTTAGAAGAAAAATCTGAAATGTGTCACTACAAACATTCCCTAAAATGGGTCATTAACTGGACAGCGATCTCTAATGCACCTGCAAATCTACCTAAAACCCTTAAAAAGTAATTAATCAATTTGCTGCAACTTGTTGTTGTAAAATGCTGAGGTGGAACCTAAAGAGAAAACTAAATAATCTTAAGCAAAGTATATAAAGAAGATAAGTGTCATAACAAAGTGACACACTTAAAAAGTAAAAAAAACTCACTAATTTATTGTTGATAAAGTTTGTTATGCGACCTATAAAATATTTCTAAATATTTAATTCCCACCACATATATGTTTAGAATCACACAAACTATATGCAGAGAAGAAATAATCCAATACTGAATTTAAAACAAACACTCTGTATGAACTGTTGGCAATATGCATAAATGTTATTTGCATATTTAAAAAGTTTTGGTAAGAAAGAGTACATAATATTTACATTTGTCCATAACCTATGGAAGATAGCAGAAATAAATTCACCCTATGCACATAAAAAAAACCCCACATTTTGATCTTTTTTTTTGATATGTATTATATTTAACACCTTACCGGCAGTAAGGGTTTCTTCTGGATGTGTAGCGCAGTGTGAGGAAGCGGTAGTAGATAAAAGGCAGCAACAAGCTTCCCTGACCACTGTTGAAGACACAATTAACTTCAGTCACAAGTTTTACACAAGTACATTAGGATTTATTGTGTCACTTATTTTGAAAAATACCGTACTGTGATAAGAATTTTGATTTATTTTACAGTAAGTTCTACTTAATGATGTCTAGGAACCTCCAAAAGTGACTGTTGTCAAGATTATATATATATATATATATATATATATAATAAATAATAATAATTCCCTTCTCACCCACCGCGGGTGGTTCTTATCCTCTGAGCTCGGGTCCTCTACCAGAGGCCTGGGAGCTTGAGGGTCCTGCGCAGTATCTTGGCTGTGCCAAGGACTGCACATTTCTGGACTGAGATGTCTGATGTTGTTCCTGGGATCTGTTGTAGCCACTGCTCCAGTTTGGGGGTGACTGCCCCGAGGGCCCCGATGACCACAGGCACCACTGTGGTCTTCACCTTCCAGGCCCTCTCCAGTTCCTCCCTGAGGCCCTGGTATTTCTCCAGTTTCTCGTGCTCCTTTTTTCCTGATGTTGCAATCGCTTGGTATTGCTACATCTACCACAACGGCTTTCCTCTGTTGTTTATCCACTATGACAATGTCTGGTTGGTTCGCCATTACCATTCTGTCTGTCTGGATCTGGAAGTCCCACAGGATCTTAGCTCTGGCATTCTCCACCACCTTTGGGGGTGTTTCCCACTTTGATCTCGGGGTTTCCAGTCCATATTCTGCACAGATGTTTCTGTACACTATGCCTGCCACTTGGTTATGTCGCTCCATGTACGCTTTCCCTGCCAGTATCTTGCACCCTGCTGTTATGTGCTGGACTGTCTCAGGGAGCCTCCTTACACAACCTACACCTTGGGTCTTGTCTGGTGTGGTAGATCTGGGCCTCTATTGCTCTGGTGTTTAGGGCCTGTTCCTGGGCGGCCATGATGAGGGCCTCTGTGCTGTCCTTGAGCCCAGCTTTTTCCAGCCATTGGTAGGATTTACTGATATCAGCCACTTGGTTATTTGCTGGTGGTACATCCCATGTAGGGGCTTGTCCTCCCATGATGGTATCTCTGGCACTTCAACCTCCGTTCCCTGTTGTCTGAGACATTCACTACATTGTCTGTTGAGGCTTTGTCCCTGATGTATTTTTGGATCTTAGTTGTTTCGTCCCTGGACAGTGGTTCTCACACTCACTAGTCCTCTGCCTCCTTCTTTGCGGCTCGTGTACAGTCTCAGGGTGCTGGATTTGGGATGGAACCCTCCATGCATTGTTAGTAGCTTTCTAGTCTTAATATCTGTGGCTTTTATCTCCTCCTTTGGCCAGCTAATTATTCCAGCAGGGTATCTGATTACTGGCAGGGCATAGCTGTTTATCGCACGGATTTTGTTCTTGCCATTGAGCTGGCTTCTCAGGACTTGCCTTATTCGTTGGAGGTATTTAGCTGTTGCTACTTTCCTTGTGGCCTCATCGAGGTTGCCATTTGCTTGTGGTATACCTAGGTACTTGTAACTGTCCTCTATGTCTGCTATTGTTCCTTCTGGGAGTGAGACCCCTTCTGTGCGGATCACCTTCCCCCTCTTTGTAATCAGCCGACCACACTCTCTAGTCCGAATGACATCCCAATGTCCGTGCTGTAGATCCTGGTGGTGTGGATCAGTGAGTCGATGTCTCGCTCACTCTTGGCGTACAGCTTGATGTCATCCATGTAGAGAAGGTGACTGATGTTGGCCCCATTTTTGAGTCGGTATCCGTAGCCAGTCTTGTTGATAATTTGGCTGAGGGGGTTCAGGCCTATGCAGAACAGTAGCGGGGACAGAGCATCTCCTTGGTATATGCCACATTTGATGGACACTTGTGCAAGTGGTTTGCAGTTGGCTTCCAGGGTGGTTTTCCACAGCCTCATTGAGTTTGCAATGAAGGCTCTCAGAGTCCTGTTGATGTTATACATCTCTAAGCATTCAATGATCCAAGTATGCGGCATTGAGTCATAGGCTTTCTTGTAATCAATCCAAGCCATGCACAGGTTGGTGTGTCGGGTTTTGCAGTCTCGGGCAACTGTGCGGTCTCACGAGGAGTTGGTGTTTGGCTCCTCTGCTATTTACACCGATACCTTTCTGTGCCATGCTCATGTGCTTATCCATGTGTTTGCTTATCTTGGCCGCTATGATGCCTGACATGAGCTTCCAGGTTGTGGAGAGGCAGGTTATTGGTCGGTAGTTGGGTGGGACTGGACCCTTTGATGGATCCTTCTGATTAGGATTGTCCGCCCTTCAGTTAACCATTCAGGGTGAGTCCCACTTTGTAGCAGCTGGTTCATTTGGCCTGCCAGTCGCTCATGGAGGGCAGTGAGTTTCTTTAGCCAGTAGGCATGGATCATGTCAGGCCCTGGTGCTGTCCAGTTTTTTCATACCTGAGACTCTTTCTTGGACATCTGTCACAGTGATGGTTACCGGGGCTTGCTCAGGAGGTTGCTATGGTCCTCTCGTAGAGAGATCAACCACTGTGCATTGCTGTTGTGGGACGCCTCCCTTTCCCATATGCCTTTCCAGTATTGTTCAGTCTCCAGCCTTGGTGGGTCTGCTCTGTTGTTATTACCCTGCCATTGAGAGTACACCTTAGCTGGTTGAGTGGAGAAGAGCCGGTTAATCCTTCTGGATTCATTCTCCCTTGTGTATCTCTTTAGGCGGCTGGCCAAGGCTTGGAGCCTCTGTTTGGCAGTTTCGAGTGCTTCAGGTATGGGCATCTGCCTGTACTTTCTGGGTACTTGTCTTTTCATTGTACCCTTGTGGAGCTCTGATAGGCAGTTTCGAGTGCTTCAGGTATTGGCTCACTTCCTCCTTGTTACCTTGATTTTAGCCTCTAACCGTCTTTTTCCATGGTGGGTATTGGGTCTCATGGTTGCTCTCATAGCCAAGCATCTCAAGGATCACTGATGCTGAGTTGTAGATCAGCTCATTGGTTTCTGTTATGGTATTGGTAGGGATCGCTCTCAATGCTGCATTCACATTCTCAATGAGACTTTCTGATGGTACTTCACTCAGCCGTTGTAATTGGCGCCGGGAGGCCTGGTTGTCATTCGGGTCATGATTCTCTCTCTCAGGTCAGCAGCAGCAGTTCTGACATCCAGGTTCCTCCCTTTTGCCGTAGCATTTGTGTTGTATCTCGTCAATCTCAAGTTGTGATAGCAGCTGCCGCTTATGGATGTTGGAACACTGAGCTACTAGTTGTTTAGCACTTAGTGTTGACTGGGGATGTCGAAGCAACCATTCCTTCCCCAGTCTTTGCATGTAACCTCTCTGACTAGGGTTACTTGAGTAGTAGCATTCCAACAGATCCACATTTTCATCTCTCGCCCATTTCCGTCTTGTTCCAGTAGCCCATTTGTCATCAAGGTGCTCTGGTTCCCCAACACCTGACGCAGACCTTGTTTGGCCGGGCGACGTCTGAGCCGGCATGTTATGCAACTTAGTATCTCTCATGGTATGAGGTAGGCAGTAGCTTGAAGGGTCTTGCCTAAGGACCCAGACTGATTCGAACCCCGCCTCTCGGGTGATATACTGATGCCTTATCTATTGAGCTATCCAGTCAGCTATATATATATATATATATATATATATATATAGTATATATATATATATATATATATATATATATATATATGTATATATATATATACATATATATATGTGTGAATATATATATATATATATATATATATATATATATATATTCACACATATATATATATATGTGTGAATATGTTTGTCTTAAAACTCAAAATCTGAATGGACTCATAAATAAACCATAAATATCTTGCGCAACAGTGCATTTCCTACCTAAACTGCAATTATAACAAACAGGAACCTGGTATAATGTGATACAGTCTGACATATTATGTGAAATATTTATACATATGATTAAAATCAGGTTTTGCTTCATCTTATGGCGACAATAACATCAGTTAAGTTGGAAAAATACCTGAAGAGCATGAAAACAGTAGCCGGCATTAAGAATATTTCATTGCAAGCAATAAACTTCAGGATGTTCTGCTGATTGGCTGTTAGTCGGTCCAGGAGGTTTCTGATGAACATCAGGCTGCCTGGACCCACAGACTGCAGTAATAAGAAACAAAAGTCAAGCACTGTTGACAAAGCTGTGCAACAAATTGCTATTATTTGGGCACAGAGTTTACCTTGAGTAAACACAACACCATTCACAATTCTAGTTATTACTTTGTATTAGACATTTTATGAAATTTGCATCTCCAAACAGCTGCTTGGATAGACATAAATAACTCGATTTGACTGCTTCTGATAGCCCATTTCAGCATTCTAGTGTTTGGAAAAAACATTTGTTAGTCATATTAGATGCAGTGGATTAATGATATATACTCACATCAAGAACTTTCTTTGTGTAGGTGGTTGCATGAAGTAAAGAAAACAAGAAAACTGGAAAGATGCTCACTGAACACAAAGTTAAGGATCAAACTAAAGCTCCTCAGATCACTCAGGAATGTTAATAAATGTGATAAATATAGTGATGTGATATGCTAAAATGGCTTAGATTAATGCAAAATGAATACTTCATGGCAATTATTATTAAAAACTTAACAATAAAAGAACATAATGCTGAAAACCTGATATGAAAACCATGTGAGTGAAGGATACTTGTGATGGGGTAAGAGTTGACCAGGATAAGGGAGTACAGCAGATAATGACAGCTGTCCTCTTGCAGGGCTTGGGCCAAAAACGCTCTGCTGAGCTGAAAGCGTGGAAGTCTCTGGTGTAAACGTAGCGCGCTGGTGAGGGCATTAGCTAACAAGGCTCTTTGATAAAAGTTTGCTGCTGCATGAGGCCTGAAATCACAAAAAGAGACGTAAAAGTGTTTTAGTGATGCTGGCTTTGTGCTGAAACTGCTGAACTGTGATATAAAGCGACAAGGTGTACTCACCCCAGAATAGGCAGAATAAACATTACAGAGCAGTAGACTGTGAAGAGACGGGAAAGCCACATCGCTGTTTCCAGCTTACTGCTCATTAAGAATTGCTGTGGAGAATAAACATATGCATGACTTTAAAATAAACACGTCTGAGATGATCACTGAACGTAAGATGAATTAATTCAACATAAGATGAATTAATCTCAAAAGAGTAAGAATCCCTTTATTGTCATTGTTCAAGAAAGTTCAACTTTTTTTTTTTTTTTTTTTAAAAAGGCTACAAAGCAAAAATCAGAAGAACTTATGAACAGTTTACATTGTTACAGGTTTCAGTTTTTATCATCACCAGCTTTAGGGATTTATTAAAATCAGCTTATTGCCCCAGATGGAAAACTTCATAAAAAAAAGTCTTCCAGAAGAAGCAGTGCAACAATCCACATAATACAAAAGCACAAATGTATCAAAAATAACCTAAAAAAATAATACGATCACATATTTTTAAAAAACCTTTGCACAGGGAACAAAAGAATTTTTGACCCTATTGGTCCTTTTCTAACTTTCCTCTGTATATACAGCTATTAGTGGTTTTAAATTGCTTTTAACATTTGGTGAGAGGCTTTCAACTTTTATTTCTTATCATAATAACTCTTATTTGGATTTGAGGGGTATTGTGATATAGAATATTGCACCATGCCGCTTACCAGAATGTATTAATTGGCCAATAATCTCTTCATAAGACTAGCTCTGTACATGGGTGAGTACATCTGCATGTATTCATTTTAATGATCATATTTTGTGCACTTGTGGCTCTGCTGTAGAAGAGTTTGCTTCTACAGCAAAACTTAGATGTTGCTTTAGTATTCTTAAAATTATCAATCATTGTTCTAAGGGTGGATTTGTTTAAACATCATTTCTACCAAAAGCTTCATTCAATAAGTCCTTCAGCATTTGATTATTACAAAAAGACACTTAAAAAAGGAAAATGATCCATGACAATAAAAGTAAATTACTAAAGAAGAACAGTAATAGGCCAATCAAAGCTCCTTTTTACTCTCCATAATTAAGTCACTAACTTTAACCAATATCTAACTTGGATCTGCAATAGATGTCCAATGCCTGGCCATCTGACAGTTATACATTTCTTTCAGCAAGATAGCCTGGGCAAATTTAGTCCAACACTACTATGGTTTATTTACCTGCATTGGGCAGGTCTCCATTTTTTTTTTTTTAAATCAACCCAATAATCTGTACCTATACATAACAAACAGCCAATTTGACCTATGACAGCATGTTTTCCTATCGCACACAAAAAACTTGGATTTAATTAAAAATTGGAAAGCCACGGTCTTTTAGGATGCAACCACAAAGTTTAATCTAGAACAGAAGGCAGCTGAATGTACATTTGCTTTAAGGCAGAATATCATATTGTACAGCAGCAAATGTCACAGATTGGCTGAATAAAGGTACTATTACAAGTTAATTTACTGACATTTATTACAATCAGAGAAGGCATAGATAGACTGTTTTGACATTTCATAACAAGACCTAAAACATATTTTGAGTTAAAACAATCTTTTCTTACTTTGGTCAAAATACTTCTGTGTTTCCAGTGCAACTTAAACTACCCCAGAATTTCAGTTATTATGTTTATTATGATCTTAATTTTAAAATGGCAAAAAAAGAGAAAGAGATGAGAAACAACCAACTCACCACAGGCCCCAGCTGGGGAGGAGGGTTTGCCTGGTTATTGTCTGCCATATTTCAGTGTAAGGTTGCTCTATTGAAAAAAAAATAAATAAATAAAATAAATAAATAAATATACATAAAGAAATTTATTGGAGTTAAAACGTGACATTGACAATTATTAATTACCATTTTTTTTATTGAGCTCATATTTTAAATGATCATAGATGTTGCTTTAGTATTCTTAAATTTATCAATAATTATACATCACAACTGGTCATTTATTTTATACACTGTTACAATATAATTCAATTAAAAGTGACAGCATGTAAAAATGAACACACATAACTGCGGAGCACCCTGAAAGGAAAGGCTATTTGTGGTAATCACCAGGACATATATAAGAACTAAGCACTGCTGATTGCGTTTGATATGCCCAGCGGATGATCGTCCTAGCTAACCGGCCGTCAGCTAGATAGTTTCAATAGCACAGGTATGAATGAAATAAGCACAAAAATACACCTTCTGAAAATAAAATCCACCAACAGTGAATACCCATTCATCATCTGTAGCTAACGTTAGCAGGAGATGGTCTAGAATATTCCGGTGGCTTCGTTGTATTGTAAGGTTTCAGCTAAAGCTAGGCACCTAGCATCAACTTATAACCAGCAGTCACGTTACTCTCACTACGGAATATTTTTAAGTTGCCCGGGATATTCAAACATGTTTGGATGGAGCTTAAAAATATATTTTCGATCTTACATGTGGATCTAATAAAGCCGGTCACAGCGTCGAATATTTCCGTGTCATGCAAATCTACGCTTGTCACTCCTGTGTAGTAAATGATCAGCTGACCTTCTGAAATGATAAAGCAGAGCCACGTCTCGCGATATTGTAATGTCGCGTAGTAGTTTCAGGACATTGCCCTCTGGTGGTGAACTCTATTACTAGTCAACGCGATCACAGAGTTAATAACACCGGTTCATCTTCAAAATCAAAATCATATTACCTAAAGAATATCTGCTTATTTTATTATTCTGTTAAAAAACGGTACTCATGTTTATTTTCTTTTTCTTTTTTCTTTTATAGTTATGTCGGTTAACTAAAACGTAAGTGCAATGTAGTCAGTACAATTAAATACATTAGAATATTATTGAAAAATTGGTTTGTAAGTCACTAAGTAAAGCACATTATATACATAAATATTATTGTGGTTATAACATATTGAAGGCAATGATTTTACACTGTGATGATTTTGTTGCAAAGCTGGAGTTCGTGCGCATAACGTTTACCGCACTCACAAGAGTGCGCCTGCGCCAACTCCCCACCCCCATTTCAGCTTAAGTCCACTCCATGCTCCACCAAAACCATGTTCCCACGATAAAGGATTTCCTACTCCATCATTATCACCAAACAATACAATCACCGACTTGGTAAAGCTTTTGTATATGCTTGCACGTCTTTTTCAGACCTCTTGCAGTTGCGTTTGTTACCATACATTTTAAAACCACCAGGGGGCGCAGTCGACTAGACTATGACCAAGCAGCAAATCGGCCTGTAGCCGTCCAGGAAAATTATTTTAGCTTTTAGTGTTCTTATTTGGTCGAAACATGTTTAAAATCTTACATATGGCCGATTCTGAGGTGCATACACCATGGTTATTGGCAGCAGTGTCGCAGGACAATATGTTTGCTGCAGATGCCATTTGAAAATATAGGCAGTGTAAGCACTGTAGAATCTAATTATTTCTTTGCAAAACCTAATTAGGCATTAAAAAAGGTTAACGCCAGCGCCTGAAACGTTTTTGTTTAATAATCCCATTACTGCCGGCTCATCATGTATAAAATGGTGCAGGAGGACACTAAGTTTCCACTTGTTAAAGGGAATCTCTGAGAAATAGTCGCAGGTTTTTGACACTATCTCCGATTGGGAAAATTAGGGGTTGTAATTAAACAGCGGAGACTCAGCTCAGCACAACGCACAGAGTAAGTAAAGCTGCGGCGCCCGACCTGCTTTGCATGCATTTTCTATGTTTAATTGATGCTTCTGCTTGCCTGCTGCAAAACATTTTCTCTTTAAAATTTCCTCCAAATGTTTGGGCATCAAAGACCTCACGACGCTGTAGCAAAATAGATTTCAAATATTATTATACAGCCTGCTGGATTTCGAAAGCGTCAGCTCCTTTCGGACCGCTAACAGTCACCAGAGAGCTCAAGGTGAGAATTTAAATGAGATATTTTCTGGCCGAGTTTTAATTTGGCGCTGCTCCATAGGGAAAACTGAGGAATACGCCGCAAACCGATTAACCATACGAAAGCATTACGAAATTTAAATAATTAAAGAATCTATACAAATATAGTTTTAATACTATCTTTTGAAAAGTTTCGCATCTTTGAAATGAGGCAGAAATAGATCCGATTACTTCTAATTATCTAAATGTGTAAATATGCACAATTTTCTCATAAATAATTATATTCCCGATTAATAATTTTTATCACTGGACTTTTTAAAAATATATATAGAAAAATCTATTGGTGAGCTTTGCCTATTTGTTTAAAAACACAGAACGAATAAAATGCGATTTGAGCCAACCTAATTAAGGGGTGTTTAGAGATTAAAGGACAAAAAGTTCTAAATATTCATATGATTTGACGCTTTCGATGTGGCTCCATAAAATAATGGCACACTTCAATAGAATATGTTCAATAGGAAAAGTAACTTAATAAAAATGATTAACAGACCTTGTAAAATTGATAATACCATCGGAGATATTTAATTTAACTTTTAAATTGGTATTTGAAATAATCATCCATTTGAAAAAAAAAAAAAGTTTATTTACAGAAGCTTTTTTACCCATTCCAACACCGACAACAGGCAAAAAAGAAAAAACAATCTCTGCTTTTTTTTCTTTCTTCGAGCTTTTCCTTCAAAGCTGCAATCGATTTTAGAATGAGGAGGGAAATAGAAAGAACGGAAGGAAAAGACCAAATAAATAAACCGTGTCGGGATCTCAAATCCTCGATGAATTCAGCCAAAAACAAACAGGGCGTGGAGGGAGGTGAAAATGGGAACAAGTGCGTGAGTTTGATGGGGATGAGAGGAAAGACACGGTGAATTTTCCCCGAAGAAACAAGGCGGGTCAGCAGCAGATCTTTCTGCTCTATTTCCTCTTTGTTGCTCAGTCAGTGAAGCTTTTCTGTGTTCACTTATATGATGGTGTAATGAAGAATATTAAGGCGCGTTCCGGTTTGAGGGATTAGTTTATCTTTAATTTGAGTCAAGATAAAAATCGACTGTCTTTGTTACTTTTTTTTAACATTGACAATTTAAGGTACATACATAAAAATGTCATAACATTTTAAAATATTTTCGCAACCAAACTGTACAAGTATGACGTTTGACAATTACGCGTCTTTTTTAACGTTTGGTTTGTTTATAACCACCCAAAAATACCGAGTATTAAAGAATGTTATAGAATTATTATGTTTATAGTAAAAGGACTTACATTTCATTTATTTTTAATTAAAAACATTGCAACTGCATAAACAGTTGCAATATTGACTGTGACTAATTTAATAAAATGCTGGTCCAAAACATCTTGTTTGTTGCTGTTTAGCTTATAAATACATCAGAACTCAACGTCCTGCCTCAGCGCATGTCATGAAGGACCTGCAGGAATCTTCCAGTTTCCCATAAAATAAAATAAAAAATAAATAAATAAAAAAACGTTTTCATAAGTGTTATTTTTTACAGGCTCAAGTTCTTTAAATACTTTAACTTTTCTTCATCAGATCGTCTTTTTTATTACATGTCGGAAAAATATTCCAGCGCATGGAAAATCCTGTACATAGGTTTCTTTATGAAAATAAAATAAAATAAAATAAATAAAAATAAATCACCGAGGCAACATGAAGGAACGGTGAAGATACAATTAAAATATTTTAAGAAAAAAGTGTGTTTCATTATGTGAAGTCATATTGTCAGCCTACTCCAGATTACACAGACGGGATGTGTCGGCTGATGTTGGTTTTCTTCTGAGAACAGCTCATTGTTTCGTGATTAATCAGATGATATCTGATGGCCTCCCCGGGACCTGAGCAGCCTGACACACAGAGAAAGGGGGCTCCGCCTAAAAGCACTATTTTTCCCCTTTTTGCGTACTAAAGCTATGTTTGTTTGTGACTTGAATGGGGGCCCATAATGGAACTGATGGCATCAGGATTGTCACCACAAATGGTCTGGGCGTTTTGCTGGGCTGTTTGACAGAGCCTATTATGTCATTGGTCACGTCCTTCCACTCCTTGCTCGGTCGGGTTTCAATGGGAGTGAATTAATCATATGGTTTGAGAGGGATCGGGCATCCTAATGCACTTTATGTCGAGATCTACAGTGATCCGAGACCCGAAATATATTTGTCTGTACCTGCAGACTGAAAAGATCCTCGTGGTCCTGAAGGGACAGCTCCAACTTACTGTTTAAGCTCAAATCCAGCAAAAGATTTCAAAGAGAAATGATTGTGTGAAAAAAGTTTAGGTTTCCACAATTCTCCTTTGATCGTCTTTGCTGTTCTTGTTTCAAGCATCAAGGAACTTCTTAAAAATTGAGCAATTAATACAATTTGATTTCTACCTAAATTTGATCATTTTAAAAGTAAATTTCATTTCAAATGTACAAATATTTAAATATTTGCAGTTGTAATGAAAAAAACCCTCAATTATCCTACATACAAAACTGAAATTTGGAAACAGTTCAAATTATAACAGGTTTAAATTGCATATGTTATGTTGTACAATAATGTTTAAAATATATATTTACTCTATTTTTCAACAAGTCCGACCCACACACTGGGGTAAACACGTTGATGAAACAAACATAAAATAACATATAATGATGATGAGGTGTTTTATTTGGGTGATCAGTATGTCTGAAGAATTATAGCTAAACAACAAACAAGTTTTTATCTGACTGAAGATTAATTTGCTCAACTGATTTTTCCTTTTTAAAAAAAAATGTGTAAAAAATATACAGAAACAATAATTAATTTTTCAAATCTGGTGGCATAAAACTTGTTTAAGGACAGGATAAGTTAGCTGGTAAGCCGGACTTTAGAAATAGCAATGTGTTAAAATTGTAAAATCAGGATGCAAACAGAAATTATTATGTGAGTTCTTGAATTTGATAAGTTCATATAAGAATTTTGAAAACAACTTCTGTGAACACCCTGGAAAAACGACATTAATGGTTGATTGAACCAATGTTAACTAATGTTTAAGTGGGATCTATTACCAAACATGGACAATGGTGAACATACATTTACAATTCAGTAACTTCTTAAAAATAAAATTTTTTTGATGGGTAATATTTAATACTTCCAAAATGTCAGTTTTATAGTGTAGGATCACAGAACAGCAAGATTTAAAGTAAAAACGATGTAAATTTGTAATTAAGAAATTACATTTTCTCCCAAAAGAAGTAATTTAAGAAGTAAGTAATGTTTAATCAGTGTTTAAGATGTTCTTTTTGTTTAACTGTAAAGGTTCTCAAGCTCCCTGAAGAAAAAACCCAATGGGCTTTTGGAGACAGATCTGCAGCAGAAGGAGATTTAAATTTAACATACCTGTAGTGTCGGATACCGAATTTAACCTTTACTAAACATTACATTTCCAGACTTATTGTCATTAGCAATTATAAATTGCTAATGTTTAATAGCCTTCAAAATGTTTTATTGCACTCTGGATTTAATATTTTCAAACATACAGTTGTTTATGAACTGTTGAGGGCGCAGTTCTTTTATACTTTCATTTGATTAATAATCCATAAATTGGCATGTAATAACTGTTGTGTTGAGGTAAAATAAAACCTGTTTACTTGTTGCAGTTCTAAAAAGTGATAGAATTTTGAGAAATGTATGGATTTGCCTATATTTCATTTCTACAGGCAAATATTAATTCACAGATATTTATTCATGCTTGAAGAAGCAAAAGGCCACCTGGAGATCACCACAACATGTAAGGCTTTAAAACAAATCCATTAGCTTTATCAATTATACGAGTAACATATAAGTATTTCTTAAATTTAAGACAAGTTCCCTCCTGGCAAACCGTTAACGTTATTGCTTTATCAACCACAATCTAAATGTGAATTAATCAAGGCTCTTTGCGTTAGAGCACCTATGCCTGAGCATTGTTTGGCTGTAATGGATGGCTTTAAATTTTGACGTTATTATTTCCCGTCATTTCTGGAAACAAATTGAACATTTATTGCATATATATTAAAAATTATACAGTCGTCGGGAGAGGCTGATGTCTCTTTTATTGAGGCGCACCGAGAGGTGAGGTCTCACCGGATCAATTTCCCTGTCTTGTTACTCCCGCAAGAGGATGTTTGGAAAATGCCTGCACCGCTAAATTGATTCAGAAACGAATTCATAACTTGAGGCGTTTAAGCAATTCCGCAGCGCCCAGTTTTTAATCCTCACTCCTTCTTTTATTTCAGGTTGTGATTGCTTCGAGCATCCAAAGTTTTTGCAGCATCCTGCTGTTTATTTTCACTTCTGCGACCATCTGTACGTGTTTGCCTATTTTTCATTCTCGTTTAAAAAAAATGCATTTAATACACTGGGTTTTGGGTGGCTTCACAAACATAACCATTAAGGAGTCACAATGCTTTTATTGTGCACTTGATCTGAAAATAGAGGCCGGTCTGACTGCGGGATCCAGACGAACCTATGGAAAAGGCCTTGTCTTTGTCTGCCTGTACCAAGACGAATGGCCCGTGTCAACCAGATGATTAGTTTGCACTATTAAATTGTCAAAAAGGAAGGATTTTCCCCTAATAATGCCTTTTGGTGAAGAATTATGGAATTCAGAGTTGTTTGCAACTGCTGGGAGACTTGCAGGGTTTCACGGGGGCGAGGGCGAAGGTCAGCCAGAGTTCTCAGCGCTGCGACCAGTGTGGCGCAGCAGTCAGAGGGGATGTGCAGACAAATGTGGGTCTATTTGCTGCACCATGGGAAGATTAATTTCCACATTGTCCAAGACGAAGGACATCAATGCAATGACACTCCGATTCTGGACTCTGCGTGTGTGCAGCAGTTACGCAAACTGCGCAAAATTTGTGCGCTCAAAAGTTCATGTGCTATTAAACTTGCTCTTTGGGTGCTATTAAAGTAACCCAAAGAGTATCCAAAGGGAGAATTCGATTCAGTGGAGACATTTGCCATCACTACCGTAGCTCAGCTGATTCAGAGAAAAAAATCTGTCTTTGTGGCTTTGGTTTGATCAGACGTCCTAATCTCTCATCTCATCAACAGTAGGCTGGCCAAAAAGGGTGTAGAACCAAAATACATTAGAATAACGAGTAAAGCAAAAGTTTTTGGGTAGTAATATAGCTGTAAACTAAATTATATATGAGATTTAAGTTTATAATTTATAGCCCCAAAAGTATGGTATCTGTACATAAGTATGAAATTGTTTGCCTTCAAGTATAAAATAGAAGAAGTAATGGATAGAATAGCAATATGTGGATGGTAGACTGAATTGGAGTCATTTTAAAATCAATAATAATAATTTTTAAGAGGGGCCCAACAAAGGCTTTAAATGGTATATCCATCCATCCATCCATTTTCTGACCACCCTTCTACCTAACGGGGTTGGGAGTTGCTGGTGCCTATCTCCAGCTGCGTTCCGGGCGAGAGGCGGGGTACACCCTGGACAGGCCGCCAGCCTGTCGCAGGGCAACACAGAGACAAACAGGACAAACAACCACGCACACACACACTCACACCTCGGAAGAATTTGGAAAGACCAATTAACCTAACAGTCATGTTTTTGGACTGTGGGAGGAAGAGAGAGAGAACCCACGCACGCACAGGGAGAACATGCAAACTCCGTGCAGAACTCTAGCCACATCTAACTACATCAATACATCTTTTAAGTAGTTGAAAATGTAAGTAAGAAAATTAACTGAAACTGAACCTTTGATTTCAGTTTTAAAAGTGTGACTCCTACTTAGCTGCAAAACTGCATGCAGTGGCGCCAGACGTGTCGCCGCACATGAGCCGTCTATCTGTGTGCCTCGTCAGCCTGTCTTCGTCCAGGAAACCCCCTTCAGTCCCACCCAACCTCTATTCTAGTGCCAACGTTTTGTGTTAAATGTTAACAACTTGGCCTGATCTATTTAATCGGCAACAACAAAACTGTGTTGACTCTAACACTCGCCTCCATTGTGGCCATTATGCGCCTGCCCTCACTTGAAGATTTATGTATTTTTGATATTAAATTCCTTCTGTCATCAAGACTGCTCTCTTGTTGACTTTTCTTGACCCATTGACCCTGTTCCCCAAACTTTCCCATATTTAAGGCGGGAGCCGCAGCTTCCCTCCCGCAGGCTCCTTCTGCTGCTCAATGCTCTGTGGCTCCTTCTGTTGGCATGTGCTGTTTGCACTGTTCTTGAACTTCACTGAGCTGCCCTGTCCCCGTCCTGTACTCTGAACCCTGCACAATAATCTTCCTTGAAAATAACAACTCAGTGTTCATGAACTTCTGAAGTCATTTGAAGAAAACCAGATGACTTTGAGGTTTTTAAGGAGGCAGCAGCTGATCCTTGAGGCGCTAAACACTTCAGTCGTGTTCTACAACCCTCCCCTCCATAGACAAAGAGTGACGGATGTCCATACACCTTTGCTATATATGACGTCCATGTTGCCTATACAAGACTCCCTCTGGCTGCCCAGCTTGCTAATTAGTTAAACAAACGCTAATACTAATGATCCCACTGGCCTGGTGAGCTCTGGGGTTTTGTTCGCCTACTTTGCACCAGCTTCTCCTGCTGGAGACTTGGCCCCACTGACCTGAGCTATCATGGCACTGCGAAGACTCCTAGACCGCCCTGGCCAGAGTCCATCCCCCCCAGGGGCCAAAGGGCAACGTCCAAGGCCCGGGAATGCCACCACCAGCTGCTTGCAGTGACACCATTTACAAAAGAAGCTTGGTGAACCATCCTTCTAAGGGCTGTCAGTGTTGTGAGAGAGCTGGACTGACATGCATTTGCTCACTGGACCAAAAAGTGGAGGTCTGCACAATGAAAAGAGTTAAAACTTATATGCTGTTATAAATACAAGTTAAATAAAGCATAAAATGTTTGTGCCTTTTGAGAATATCTCCGTATTGGTAGATGTTTAAAAGCCAGTTTCAAATTCCTCCAAAGCAAAAACAAGATCAAATGTAGACAAAATCCATTTCTAATCAATCAAGCACAGGAATGATAAGGTTATTGAACCAGATATTGTCACTTTTAGAAAATAAAATAAGTATCTCCATAAATCTTTTCATCCAGGTGAAATATGAAATGCTCTAAAATTTCCTAATAGAACGCTATGATGAGATATTTAATTTCACTTTGGGATCAATAAACTATTTTTTTAATTTTATTGGATTGAATGACTTTGGACTTGAAAAACGATTCTGTAGACCAACATCAGCACATGACACAGTTCTCTAAATAATAATTGATTGGAGAAACTTCACACTGGACCTCAAGAAAATTGGATTTTGTGCCTCTCCAATCCTTTTGACTCTGATTTCACTTCAAAATCACTTCTTGATTTTGAATTTACAAAGAGAACTTTGCAAATTTTCTCAGTCATTGACCTCCTTAGTTTAGCATATTATTTTAATGCTAAATTTATATATTAATATTAAACTGGGTTAGCATTAATACAAGGAAAGCAATAGTTGTAGTCCACATCCCGACTGGGACATGCTGTGTGTGGTGGGAGTTGATGCACTGACTTCAATTGCAGTCCAGAATCATGTTCATCTTCTCAAAAATTCTAATCACACGATTTTTCCTCATTATCCTAAGGCTATACTTTTGCTTGTGCAGCTTGTTCTATTGTACTTTTCCCTTCCATCTAACTTTCCTATAATATGCTTATAAAAAAACACCAATTATTTGTGACCTATTGTGGCTTACCCAATAGAGACTGATAATAGTCTAAGCTCGCTATATAATGCATTTCTTTAAACTCTTTGGTCTTATCAAAATTTCCTGAATCTGACATTTGGACTTAAGTCATAGTCATTAAAACTCATAGAAACAAACTCCTTAAAATATAGAATATGAGTTTCACTTAAAATAGTTAACGTTTCCGTTTGTTCTCATTTATTGTGATTGGCCTGCTGATTAAATATTATTAATCTTTGTTTCAGACAAAATGAGTACATATCACTGAAAAAAAAAAAAAAACTATGTAAACGCCAATATTTGGCTAAAATGAAGTCAGGCACTGGGTTTTGTATCATCAAGCTAAATGTTGGTAGAAGTCCTCATATTCCCGTGAACAAGGTGACATAAATTGCAGGGTTTGGACCGTCGTTTGGCTTTCCTCCTCCTCCTCAGCGCGCAGTGCGGTTAACACCGGCCCCATTACACGGTGTCTTCCGCGGCTCTCGGTTGTTATTCGGACAATGTCTGGCCATTTACCCAAGCTGTGTCTGCGCGCTCTGCGGAGGTCTCGACAGAAATTGATACTAATTGCGGGGACTGTACACTGCTGGCTGCCGGAGCGCCTGCAGGCAGCTGAAGGACCTGCTTGTCACCGCCTAATTGACAAGGGCTTGTCTGTCCTGGGAGCAGCTGGTCCTAAGCACTGGCGCACAATCGCAATCTTGACACGGCCTCCACTCGCCTGGAGGAGTTTTGAGGGGAAACGCCGCTAAAGGGAGATTTATTGAATCTCCCTTTGGGTAACGGTGTATTAAGTACGCAATATAGGCTTATTTCCGCGGGTGCAAAGGGGAGCCACGCTCCTGGTATTAATAACAGAAGGTCGCAATTAGGCCAGACAGGTGACATTTCTTGTGACATTATAAATCACCGCAAACAAGACAGGAGTGAGTAAATAAAAGCGCAGGGAAATCGGTTTTAGGGCAGCGTTATTTTACTTTGCGCAGCTACATGGCGCACAGTGAGCTTATGTGCTCAAATTGCATGAATGCAGGAGGGGTGTGTGTTTCACCAGTCATTCTACTGACTCAGACACAAATAACATCGACTCTCACAGTAAAATGATCGATTCATTATTCTGGTCTGTTTCTATTAGAGCATGCCATTATGGCTGAATGCATCAAGAGGAAAAAGCAAAGCAAGTATTGTTTTGGTCTGCGAGTGAAAAAGGGTTTTCCTCAACTTTCCCACTGCCTGTAAAGAAACGCTGCTTTTCTGGCCCCTTTTGAACTGAAAATCGTGATTTTTCCCTGGTGATCTCCGGACGCGCTCCTTTCTTTCTCAGAAACAATGACAACACTGGAGCACCCCGCCGGTGCGCCGCGGTTGGGGATCTCTCGGATTGTTTTGGACATCTTTGGATTTCATCAATCAAAATGACTGCGGTTTTCCATAAAAATGCTGAAATTTGGTGCTGGAACCGAGCGAGCAAGGTAGAAAATACGAAGCTGTCCTTCTCGATGATAAATGGCCATCCTTTGATTGCGCAAATAGAGAAATTCGTGCCGCAGCACTGAGAAACAGGCTAAGGTTGCTGAAAGAGGGGAAGTGTTGTCTTGCGTCTGATCATGAGAAATAAAAAGCAGGCCGACATTACAGGCTCTAAAAGCAAGAGCATTTTCCCAAACCAAGGAAATCTGGGAACTTCATAGCAAATAATCTGTCCTGGGAAACACACAAGGAAATGAAACCAAGTGACCATTTAGCAGAATTATTACCAAGTTATATACTATATTGGAAACAACATTCAAAAGGTTTTCTCTTCCATTTTTTACACTAACATTCTGATTGACAATCTAACTATCCTCTTATGGATCTATGGCAGTAGCAACCTGAATTACAACCCATGATAAACGCATGAATCTGCTCCAGAGTCCTTACTCCTATTCCAAACGCATAAATGCCTATTACTATGAAAAAGTTCACTTACCAGACATTAATACCTAAATAGCTATAGTTAAATCAACCCAGTAAAAAAAGTACTTATTTTCTAAAAAGCAATAATGATTTAATATGGATATGTCTCAAGGTTTTTTTTTTCAAATGGCCTTAATGTTACACCTAATTATCCAGCATTGACATTTTGTCCTGCCTGGGGTCAGCAGGTCAACAGTTGCAGATTAATGGCATCTTGGGAAGGAAACAAGGAAGTGACTGTAATACCTTTATATTGGTTTGTAATTTGGTTAATGATTTATTTCTAATTTGTTTTTGACAGATTTTATTTTGAAAGCTCTCAATTGAAGGTCAGGAATTATTAATCCCTCACATCCACTAAAATGGTGCTTTAATTTATTACAGGAAAAGCAGCTTTGTAAAGTAATTGCAGACTAGCTATGAGTTACTACGCAGACCCCCCCCAAAAAAACAAACAAATAACAAAACAAAACCAAAAAAACAAACAAATTGAGCTGAGCTACTCATTAGCGGACATGTTGATGTCCTGCATAGCAAAGTGGACTTGATCTTTTGGTCACAGGCTGATGCTCAGGTATTCTCCTTCAGGATTTTCTTTGGTGGAAAGCAGAATTTATGTTAATCTAGGCAAGTTCTCCAAGTTGTGACACAACTGGAGCATCACACTGCCACGACCATGTTTGACTGTGCATACATTCTTTTTCGAAATGTGAGTTTTAAACTAATGTAATGGGTTGCAGACCTTGCAAAAAGTTCAACTCTTGATGTTTCATTCCATGACATATTTTCCCAAAAGTTTTGGGGATCTTCAAGATGTCTTTTTGGATGATGTGGGAAAGG
Organism: Poeciliopsis turneri; assembly: GCA_922788865.1. Lineage (NCBI taxonomy): Eukaryota > Metazoa > Chordata > Actinopteri > Cyprinodontiformes > Poeciliidae > Poeciliopsis > Poeciliopsis turneri. Next base: position 4,853,054 of record CAKLNU010000112.1, on the reverse strand, counting down.
CTTTACACTCTTTTGGGTCAGCAGTGATTATAACATGGAACTCACCAATGGATATCATATCTCCTTCTTACTGTTGTAACATGAATTTTTGTGGTAACGAAAGCAAAGGATGCCTATAGTGCTTAGATGTTCCTCTAGGTTCTTCAGAAATGTCATTGATGTCCTCTTGCAGCAATCTTGGTAAGCAGTATGTCGCCACTGTTCCATGCTCTCTGTATTTGTGAATGATGGTTCTCAGTTTGGTTTCCTTGAGTCTTAGAAATGGTTTAATAATCATTTCTACACCGATGGATGTTTTTGACTCCATTTTTAATCTATTCTTGAATTTCTTTAGATTGTGACCTGATGCATTGCTGTTTGCAATCTATTAACCTACTTCATGTTGTCAGACAGTTTATATTCATGTGATTTCTTAATTGTGGCTAAGAAACTTTAACCAAATTGTTAGATTCTTAAACATCTAGCAAGTGCAGGAATTATGTTTTCCTGTAGAGTCATGTTTGTTTGAGAACTTTCTTATAAAGCTGTTGATAGTAACATTTTAGAGATGATCTGAAATATATAAAACTGACAAAATAAACAAAAACAGAAGCAATATGTAAGGAGGGGAGAAACTTACTCACAGCACCATATATTCAACATCCCAATATATTATTAAAAGAAATAATCATTCTCTGTATTTGTTTCTGAACAGCAGAATTATTTTTAGTCTTCATGTTTTATCTATCTGGAAAGGAATGTTCTTGTTTCCATATAGCTTATTTTCAGTATGGATTCCATCCCCTCCATTCTCTTCCAGCAGATATAACAGAACTGACTGGCTTGTCGAGCTTGAAGAATTGTTTAATTTCAGGGCCCTGGCGTTTCCTGAGGTGAGGTCTGCATTGGCTGCTAATAGAGATCTAATTGATGGGCCGAGTCCCGTTTCCGTGCTCTCTCTCCTTTTATTGCGCCCTGGCGTCTGCTGTAAAATAGGTCTGTAATCAGATTCCGCCTATTCCTCCCGGAGCAGGATGAGAGCTCAGGGCTGCAGAGAAAGACGGAGATGGGGGCCAAAAAGAAAGCGAAGAAGAGAGAAAGAAATCATTATTAAAAAAGTTAAGCCTTGAGAAGAAATTCAACATACTGGTGATACTTGATGAAAGAGAAGATAGCCTGCTAAAGAAACATATATTGTGCTCTCTTATGTTTTTTTTTTTCTTTAAATAAACCTGTTATTTATACTGAATCTTAGTGTGGTTTAACACTCTTCAATGACTAGCTTTCTTTTTGAGATCTGTCTTTATTGGTTTGCAATGTTTTCATATCCTTTTCCATAAATGCAAACCTACAGGTTATTATAAAGCATTCATAATGCTTCCAGCAAAATTATGTCTTTCACACTTTCACGTCTAATGCTGCAGTAGCTAATGTGTTTTCCAATTAGTTCCTGCCAATTAGTTCCCAAAGTCATTTAAGCTCCTAAACCTCAAAATAATAATCCAGAGAAGTTCTATTCTGAGCATTGTTAGTTAAAGTCTAAAAATATAGGTAATGAGGCAGTTAATAAAGGACACAAAACACCAACAGCTTCCTTCCTGATTCAAATGCTCTACATTGGATCCTTAGCTAAACTCTTGCTCTTTGTTGGTGTTCTATGGGACTTCATATCTACAGAGTGAGTAAAGCTGTACAAATTGTCAAAAATATTTTTTTAACAAATTTGAGTTTCCCACAAATTAGTTCTTCAATCCCTAACAATGACCTGAATAGAGGTAGAGAGACTGTATTGGCTGCTGCAGATGCCTGCCTCTCTGTGACATGTTCTCTGGTGAAACACTGACCATTAAACTTTACAACATTTAAAGCAAATGGCCGAGGATAGAAAGCAGCAGAACGGCTTTTAAAAAAATATCTCTGAGAAACAGTTATTTATTTCATACCTTCATTATATTCAAGGGTCACATTTTGCAAAGGTACAGTTTTTGTAATCACACAACATCCAGTAATTCAAATTAAGAAGAATGAAGAATAATCAATAGAAAATAAAGGAAAATGAACCCAGAAAATCATTTGTTTGTGACTATGTCAAACAATAGTGAAGCAAATACACACTACAATAAGTTTGTGACATCTACAAAAGTTTCAGACTGATAGATGTCTTGAAATAACATTACCTGCAGAGGCAATCAATCTTTCCTATTAGAGCAACAAGCAGATGCAGTGTGCTAAATCATCCCCCACAAACTGAAGTACAGATATAAAAAAACTGCCAAATGAGACTGTGTAATTATTTTCCAGTGATGAAACAATTCAGAGGCTCACAAGATTTGAATATTAACAGAAGATACTAACTGAGTCCTGTTTGGATTAATTTTTGGACTTTCACACATCCAGCTCAGAACTTCTGTGAGGAGCTTACCTGCTTTGAAATCAACAAACAAAAATCTTTTTCTTGGAACTGCTTAAATCACCTGTGTACAAACATTTTGTCATCTGTACCCACCCACTGGGGTCCGTCAAGGCTCTCTGTGAATGGCCATGCACAGCCATGACTGAGTCTGCAAACATACAACAATAAAATTCCAGTTCAGTAATCCAAACATGCAACAGTTTAAAAGAGAGTGTCAGATGACCATCAGAAGAAAAAAAGCAACGATGTTTCCTTTGAGAAACAATTGTTCTTTCCATTTGAGCAAGTTGTCTCTTAGAAATCACACAGAAAAATATCTGCAGCGATATTCTGGTGAGAAATAGCTAAATTCATTCTTCTCAGATCTTTACTTCTCCTTTTTCTCTTTTGCATAGTTTTCGTATATATTGTTAAAACCTGGACCAAATGTACTGTGCTGCATTACTGCACTTCAGCACAGGTTAAGCGTTTATGTAAAAACTGAGTTTTCATGGATTTAAGTGTTATTTACTATTAAGAAGTATCTAACAATACCAGTAACAATCTTTTAAATGAAAATTATTTCTGTTAATCCTTCTAGAACTTTTCAGATGGTGCTACATAACCAACTGTTTGGGCTCCAGGCCCAAACAGTATAAACAAATTATACTGAGGATTCTTCTCCATATGTGGTAGATGTACACATCGATATACTTTGTCTACTAGTAAAGGTGAGAAAATGAAGCAACTCTCATCATATTTGGCTGGAGTTTAAGACAAAGTTTAAAGAGGAAAGGAAAGGTCTGAGACTTCCACATTTAGAAACTACAGAATAAGAAATTGGTGTAGGAGGGATTTAGGCATGGCTTTTTTGCTTAAAATATAATTATTTCATAATTACATTTAATATTTTTACTCTGAATATTTTACATATGGTTCTTCTGCTTATTGGAATTGTTGTTTTGAAGTAGTTCTCAACTTTTCTTTCTTCTTTTTATCCAATTTTACTACCATCAGCATTTGCTTTATGCAAAAAAAAAAAAAAAAAAAAAAAAAACAGAAAAACAAAACTAATTTAAGCTGAAATAAGAAATAAATGTATTTTTATGACTCAGTTTCCAACTAATCAAATACCACACAGGCCAAAGTACCATTGTTTTCATGTATCTATTCTGCAGAAAATGTCAGTCAAATCAGACTGACAGCAACAGACACAAACTGATCCTCTATTTTCCCTCTCTCTCCTCTATTTTTCTTCCCATCGCCTATAGCTTCCTGGAAGGCTGTGATTGGCCGGCTGTCTGGGTAGTGATAGCAGCCCTGGAGCCGGGGATGATTGATGACGGCGGGGGCAAGGCCGACACTGGCAGCATAAAGCTCCATAGACGCCTCAATAAAGAGCCTGGCCAGTGGAGAGCCTGGGCCCCTCCGCCTCCGAGGACCCACGGCTAGAGGAGTGCATGGAGAGAGGCAGAGGAAGAGAGGGAGAAGGAGAGGTGCTCTGTTGTTGGATAATCTGTTTAGCTGTTGAGCCAGCAGCCGTCTGAGGCTGGATAAGTGCAGCGACGGATGTGTGTGGGGTGAAAATAGCAGGGGTTGGCTGGTGGAGAGATGGAGGGGGAGAAAGAGGCAGAGATGGAGGGGTAGGAGTTGGAGGGGGGCGCATAATGGGAAAAAAAGGGAAGAAGATGAAGCAGAGGGGAAATGGAAGAAGCAGGCTGGCTGTTTACGCATGCTAAAAATGATCAACGAGCTAAAAAAAAGTTGACCACAAGAAAGTGAGCGATGTGACCCCTCACACGTCAACTCTGGTGGTCATGACTCAGCCAGCCAATGCATAACTGCGGTGACCTTTGGTTCAGCAGATCAATGAGACCCTGCAATGTTGGATTCCTCGGGTGTTGCATCTACTGATGTGCCTCCAGACCACATGCAGCCGTGTTGTAACCCCCATCTCACAGCTGCTCTGAAAAACACAATTAGGCACCAATCTGCTCCTACCAAGTCAGCTTTCAGTGTGTCCAGCATGGCTACACGGAGTCCTGCAGACCTTCCTGGCTGGAGAGTTTGCAGGATGGAGACGAGTGATGACAATGACGACGTCTTCACTCTGCAGGAACTAGGAGGGGTTTTGTCTGACTGTTGAAATTTGAATGTGAAGTTTAACATATTGATGCAGTTTCTGATAATAAATCTAACATGGTTTTATAAAATGTATCTGTTTGTTGTGTTTTTATTCCTGCAGATCAGACGAAATAAACTGGTCTAGTGTTAGTAACAAAAGACTAGAGAAATAATTTGAAAAAAATTGTTTTTTCAAATGAATTCATTACTTTTCTTTACATTGAACTGAAGTCCACTTTGAATTAAATTGTGAATTACAGCAAAATCCAAATCCACTCAAATTGAATTCAAATTGAGTTATTTAAATTGAAAAACTAATTACATCAAAAGGTTAAACATGCCATGGACTAGCGACCTGTCCAAGGTGACCCCACATTTCACCCATTGACTGCTGGAGATAGGCACTAGATTCCCCATGTAGTATGGCTAATGGATGGATGGTTTAACAAACTGATTTTATTTCATTACAGGTGTTGACTTTTATGCCAACAACAAAATACACTGCCTGGCCAAAATAAAAGTCGCCACCAAAAAATGGTCACACTCTCTAGTATTTTGTTGGACCGCCTTTAGCTTTGATTACAGCCCACATTCGCTGTGGCATTGTTTCAATAAGCTTCTGAAGTGTCACGAGATTTATTTCCATCCAGTGTTTCATTAATTTTTCACCAAGATCTTGTATTGATGATGGGAGAGTCTGACCACTGCGCAAAGCCTTCTCCAGCACATCCCAAAGATTCTCAATGGGGTTAAGGTCTGGACTCTGTGGTGGCCAATCCATGTGTGAAAAAGACGTCTCATGCTCCCTGAACCACTCTTTCACAATTTGAGCTCGATGAATCCTGGCATTGTCATCTTGGAATATGCCCGTTCCATTTGGGAAGAAAAAATCCATTGATGGAATAAACTGGTCATTCAGTATATTCAGGTAGTCAGCTGACCTCATTCTTTGGGCACACAATGTTGCTGATCCTAGACCTGACCAACTGCAGCAATCCCAGATCATAGCACTGCCCCCACAGGCTTATACAGTAGGCACCAGGCATGATGGGTGCATCACTTCACCTGCCTCTCTTCTTACCCTGATGCGCCCATCACTCTGGAACAGGGTAAATCTGGACTCATGAGTCCACATGACCCTCTTCCATTCCTCCAGAGTCCAATCTTTATGCTCCCTAGTAAACTGAACATGCCAATGATTTGACCCTTCTTGAACAGACTAACGTCTTTTCCACGACCACAGGATGTGTCTTTTGCCATGGTTGTTTAAGAAATGAGGAGGGACTCATTGCATCAGCTGGGGTTAAATAACTTGTTGCCAGCTGAAAGATAATCGCCTATGCAGTAATTATCCAATAGGAGGCTTGTACTTATTTGCTTAGTTAAATCCAGGAGGCGACTTTTATTTTGGCCAGGCAGTGTAGTTGTGAGAAGATTAACAACAATCTGAAAGACTTATGGTTTCATAATAACCAGAGCCTGATGCCTATGGAAGACTGGGACAATCCAAAGATTTGTTTAGCCCCCTTCACTTTCTTCTGCAGGGGCTTCACATTTGCTTTAGAGGGGGACTATCATGTTTCACTTGGTCAAACCTTTCTACACCACAGCTCTATAGATTCATGTGAGGATGATGGAGTTGGTTTCAGGCTCTATTGAAAGTGCAGTGTCTGCTTGGCCTGGCAGATCCAAGTTATGTTCAAGATGAAATGAGGTCATCAGACTGCGCTCTGAAGAATGTAATACCCATCTCTAATGAACAGCTGCTGATGTAGGAGGACGTGTACTCAGGTCTGGTCTACCAAATTAACCTTGTCCACATTGGGAGTTTAGAAACTGGCGTTAAAAAAGAAGCTTCATGAAAAACTAAAAGACTGGAAATTAAGCTTTAGAAAATGCAACACCGTTTGACGAAGCTGTTTGAAAAGATAGCTGCTTCTCAAGATTCAAGAATAAGCCAATATGTCAAAAAATAAGTTGAAGAATTCAATATGGCAATGAAAATACACAATACACAAAATGATAATAGAAGACTTTGAAGTTGCAGTGAACAATTTTAATATATTTAATTATTATTATTATTATTATTATTATTATTATTATTATTATTATTATTATTATTATTATTATTATTATCTTAGACTCACAGCAAACATGTTTATCTAAACAGACAGCTCCAGGTAGAATGATCTGATGTCCAGATAAAACAGTGGTGATAAAAAAATTAAATGTAGAAACAGATTTTATTAAAGTGAGAATAATAAACATAGATTTGTGTTTATAGTGCAATGACTGACATGCTTGTTCAGGAACAACTAAAAGCTGTGTGGCACTCAGCCTCATCGTCTCTTGTTAAGTTTTATAATCATTTCATGATATAAATCAACGACTCATACTATTCACTAATGAACCTAAATCTGACTAACTAGCAACAAATTGCATCTTATTGCTTTACAGCCAATTAAAGACACCAAATCAGTGTGAGCAGTTTAAAAGCAACAGATTAATGAAAGCTCAACAGTCATGTTTGTCTTTATTGATTTGTGATTAGTGAGGGTGTTCATTCATGGGGTATCTATAACTTGATTTTGGACTTGATTTTAATTGCCTAATTGGAGTAATTATTTAGCAATGGGAAACCACTGCACCTGTTCTCTTCATCTGGAAGCTTCAGTGATGTTTGATGTTGACAAATGCAGTCACACCTTGAATTGTTCAAATAAACTATTATTATATTCAAATCATTCTTAAGAGCTAATTTAAAGTGTTATTTGTTAAAAAGCACACTTGTTGAATTTTGAAACTGATGACATCAGCTTTAACAGTCTGGTCTTATTGATCTGTTTGTCTGGAAATCCATTTGCATTCAATTTTCTATCCAAACATTCCTATTTTAACCAGATGAGTTTAAATTCTCACACTGACCTTTCTAATAGCCAAACCCAGAAGACATTTGTCCTTACAGCTGTCATGATTAGCCATTCTGTTTGTAGATTACACTTTGAAGCTCCTCAATTTGCTGCATCTATTGATTATTTTGTTTTTAAAAAGGAGATTTTGGCTATGTTTACACAACAGACAATTAAACCCAAATCCATTTATTTTTCATAGGAGTCCAATTCTGATCTTTTCAGTCTGTCCGAAAAACTGATCTGTGCCATTTTAATTTGTGATTCTAAATCAGGTTCAAAGCATCTGCATTCAGAAAGTTCAGAAGTTAAGTGACTTTCAGAAAAAGTTATTTAACTTTTACATTTTAAGCTCAATTTTATTCATAATTCTGTAGAATATGCCTGTTGTGGTAAATCTGGATGCAAACAATGGCTAAACCTAGCAAACTATTACTTGTGCTTTTTTCTTAGTTTCCTTTGTTTTCTTATGATCTTGTGATGATACTATTGGCTCCCATTGCTCAGCAACTTTAAAATCATTCCACTGATGGCGACATCCATTATTGGCTTTGCAATGGATGGCCAGAAATTGAATCCCTTATTTTCTTGGGACAACAGTGTTAATAACTTTGTCACTGTACTGCCACTAATGTTTTACCCCTTCAATCACAAATCTGGTTGTTTTGGTCAAAAGGTACATTGTTTTTCTGAGCAGGCAAGAAATCCTGTAACTTATGGATTTTTAAAAATAAATAATTGGATAAATAAAGAAAATTTCTGTATGAATGTATTAATGTTTTGTGTATACAAATATAATTAGTTTTATTTTGATCAAAAGGCCAATTTTGTATTTACTGTATCAATTAAAAAATGCATGTAAACCATGGTTCATATCTCCATATGCAAATTAATTTTGCATCCATAATATTGTGTCATTAAATGAGGTTGGAGCATGGTTATCTGCAGTGTGAACACATCCATTACAGTGTATTCTCAGTTGGAGCTATTACTCCCTATTACAGCAGTGCATTGTTGGTGGGCAGAGGTTAACAAAAGGCCAAGACAAGCCCAAGCCACTGGCGTTGGCCACACGGGGAAATGTTGGCAAGCGAGCCAGAGAATAATCATAGACTAATCTGATTTCCAGCTCTGATAATGGAGGCTGAGCTAAATAAGAAAAATTCCAGGCAAATTTGTGCAAATGAAAAAGGATTCCTCCTGACATAATGGTTTGGTGCAAGACAGCGTCTAATGAGCAATAATCTGTCTAAGAGCTTCTCTCTCTCTGCTGTTCAGGTTCTCTCTCCATCTTTTTCATTCTATCTCCCGCTCCTCCTTCTATTCTTCCTTCAGACTTCCCACTCCGCTCTAGCTCTCATCGTCTTCGTATATGTTTCTGCAAAGCTGCATATCACAGCCCTGTGACACAGATTAAATAGAGGAGAGAAAATGTCTGCACAGCAAGCTGTAAGGATTAACATGGAGTTTTAATCATCTTAAATTCGCAATTAGCAAATTTTGGCAGGCATTAATGGTCACCATGTCTACCTTCTTAAGAGTAATAATTATTTCAAAATGACTCAGAAAAGGGTAAAACACATTTTCTTTAACACTAATTTGTATTAAAAATAATATACTGTTTGTTGTACTGTTTGATCCACTGGAGTTTATGTATAATTCAATTAAAATGATTTTGAACTCATTCTTCAGCTTTCTAAACTGGAACTGCAAAGAAAATATGTTTTAAGCTAACTTATCAAAAAGGTATATTAAAACAAAGTAAGAGAGCCAACACCAGCCTTATTCCTCAGTAAACATTTACCTGTGCAAAGATCCTCAGAAGAAAGTGATGCATGCTCACGAAAACGTTTTTGTAGCTGGAGCATCCTCAACATCCTTATTAGGGGAGTTTGTATAGTGAAGATGAAATGGAGTTTTATTTCAAATTTGAAAATACTTTAGCTCACTCTCCAATAAAATATGTTACTTGTTATTGCAAACAAACTGACGACTGTCTGGTTGAACATTTTAAAAGGTGAATGAAGACATAAAACATGTTCCAATTAATCTGCCTTTTTATTGAATGATTTTTAGGATTAAGCATTTGCCTAATGTGTTCAATATGCAATTATAAATATGATTCTCATTTTTACTGGTATTCATATAGAAATGAATCCATCATTTCTTAGTGTGCTAATGTATACCCATATGCAAATATTTTTTGTGTCTCAATTCTTTGTGTTCATTTCATAATATTTCTTAAAGTATCACATTTCACATTAATATACCAGCAGTGCATTTTTGCAGAGAAAAACCTGGAGTGCAGCAGGGCCTCATGATGTCACAATTCAATGGCTCTATATTTGTTACAACAGCATTATTCATGCAGCAGCAGCTGTGAAGCAATTTTACTTCCACAGAAAGGTAACGCCCTTCTTTCCCCCACTCTTTTCAACCTGGTGCAGTTGCAGCAGCTTGGTTCGCTGTTCCTGACAACTTCCATAAATTATTAGATATTTTCATATTTCAAATTTCATCTACATTCATGTGGATCGGCTGAGGGCCCCGAGAGAAGCAAGCTTTGGGGTGTCAGCTGAGGAGGCAGTGGTTCCCTCAGCTGCAGCACTGCCACTGGCTGCCTGGCTCTATGGCCCCAGAGAACCTTGGCTAATTGAATTGCATCCCCTGATTAGATTATCCTTGCGGCAGCTTGCTGCCAATCTGAAGTATGGGTGCCTTCTATCCTACTTAACCCTTCGGCCCCCCACCCACTGCTACAGGCTTGCTCACACTACACACACACACACACACACACACACACACACACACACACACACCCCCACACACACACACACACACACACACACACACACACACACACACATAAACGCAGACAAGGAAGAGTGCCCAATGTATTCAGGGGCCATCAAAGTTGGCCAGTTTAGTTATTTTTCTTTTGCATTGTCTTGCCTTGTAAAAGCGGCCATCTTTCACCGCCTGGCCCTCACCACCGCTCGTTTTTCACCAAACAGCAAAGTCTGGCAAATGCTCAGGGTCATTGCTTCAACTTTGTTTTTTTGTTTGTTTTGCGATTTATTTCCATGTTTCAAACTCAGCGACTGTGCGGTTGATTCACTGAGGGTCTGAAAGAGCCAGAGTAAAGATAAAATTCATAACAGAGCGCCTTACAAAAAATAACTCAGCACTTTATTAATCTGCTCCACATAAAGCTTACAACTATAATAAAGTAGTAAAAAGGCTATCTTTTTTTGCTCAATTTAAGTTTTGAAAAGTTGTTTATTTAAAAATATAACTTTTTCCAAGTTTGGGATCAACTAGCCACATAAATATGGTAAGCCCCTCCTTTGGTACATTGACTGTGGGTAGCTGAGTGATGTTAACCATTGAAGCAGTTAGAGACTTTAGATACAATAAATAATTACTACACTTTTCAGTTTTTTATTTTGTAAAAAATGTCCATCATTTGCATGAACAAACTGGAATCTGATCTGTTAAGTTGGATTTAAACCTTATGTGATGTTCCCTTGGTCCCTACAGCATTTCAAGGCTTTCTTGGAGAATACTGTTAAAAGCAGCACTAAGATTTAACAAGACACACAGAAATAGTCTCCAAGTCCATAAGACCAGATGAACACATTTTAGATGAGTATGAAGAGGGTGTGTACCCCTTCCGTCTGAGGAATACTCATTTTGAGCCCTAAAACATTTAGAATAAAATGTTACTTAAAAAAATATTAGATTAGTACCATTCACATTGAAAAGATTTGAAAGCCAACTTAAATCTAAAATAAGTGTCTGCACAACATTTCATTAGTTTTTCTACAATCACATTCCACTCCAAAGATAATCAACAGTGTGATGTGCACCACAAATTAACACATAAATATGACAGCGTGTGGGGCAAACAGACTAATTGCGGTAAACATTTAAATACCATGGTGACACTCCTGCATAATGCTGCTCGATGGAAGCAAGAATTCCATTTGATTCTTGCAAATGGGAGAATCAAGAAGAAACATGTTTTCAAGGATCACCTAGATTTTCTGACCCATGATGATTGCTGTTCAATATCCCAATTTAGACTCCCTAGACTAGAGTATTGCTCTTGGTTCTCCATGCAGAACTGGGCTCAGTACTGGAAAGACCAACCTGCTGGAACCATGTCATCCCTGTTCAACTACAGGTTTTAACTATGCTGGCATCTCTGGCAACCAACTCTTGCAAGCATGAATTAGCCAACAGGTGAGTGTGTTGAACATAGTTCACAATTAATTCTCTTTCTGAGGCCACTTTTAGGAACAACATAAGTCTGTGAAATTATAAGTCTGCTGAGAGAAAAAAATTGCCTGTGTCTCGCAAGCCAAATGTTATCTACTTATTTGTATCAATCTAAAGCTCTGACATCAGGTGACCTAGCTGTTCATGCTTCAGATATTTCCCTACAATTTTTAGGATACACTTTATTTGAAATTTACATTTTGATTCCTGGTGTGAATCAAAAGTGCACGTACATTGAGTTTAGCCTACAAACATAGTCAGTACAACACTCCTAAGAATGGTTGTAACCTGCATAATGACAGAGCATTATAGTGATGACGTGCTGAATGTAGACCGCTACAAGGAATCTTTCTTGCCATCAGCCATCATCATCTTCAATAATTTTTTGAAGAATTTGACTTAATGAGCTACAACAACATTTAATTTCCCATTGGGATTAATACAGTATTTCTGAATTCAAATTTGTATAAAGTACATTCAGACAAATTTGCAGTATTACAAAGGGGGTTGTTGAACTGCGATTTATTCCAATACAATGGAATACATGACACCATATGCTTTCATGAAAGAAGAGTCTTAGTTATCGAACACCTCCTAAGAAGCCATAAATGCATAGACATTTTCCAAGATATGGTCATGAATTAGAAATTTTATTAAATGTGAGACTGAGACGGAGTATCTGTGTTTTTTGCAATTTCTCTGAACATGCTTTGAGGTTGGGGTGAGTCTGCTGCAAGGCCAACTCCGGGGGAGATTCTTATGATAAAACCGTTTAATTAGTTCAATAATGGACACCAAGCCAGTTTGGCCTTACAGTATTTCCCAAATCTAAGTGCCACATCACATACTTCTCCAACATAATTGCTGCTATAATTTCTTTGTGTTAACAGCAATCTTGATGGCACAGGAGCAGATCTTTTGACAAATGTCTGTGGAGCTAGTTACCTTTGCTGCTAGTGAGCTAACCCAAGAATTTAATTGCCAACATATAGCTGCTTCACACACTTCTAATTTCTGTATTTGCATTATGGTTACATATAATTATGTGATATTCTGCTTGCTTGAGGTTGTGTATGTCTCAATTTACATACAGACCAGGTGAAAAACAAATTGTATTTTTTGTGTATTTTTTTTTTTGGACCCATTATGTCCAAAAAAAAAAGGGAAAAAGGACAGGGAGCTCAGAAAGGAAGAGTTGAGGACTTAGATTTTATTGTTTATGTTGGGGCTGAATGGATTTTGATGTTACAGTCGGACCATTTTAGAGACAGAAGTCTTTCAAACATCAGAGATGGTCCCATGACCGCACGCTGACTTCACACACCTCCCTTCTTGACGACAGCATCTGGGGCATGTCATCTCGTGCATTGCCACATTTCAGTTTTGGGCCAATGCATAACCCAGATGAATATAAGTGTTCGCTGAGGAAAAGTCATGTTCTGATGTAATTATCATCTATTGCTTCCTGTAATCGCATCAGATCTCTTTTGAACAATAATCTCATGTTGAGCGTCTGGAAGTGGAGCCCTCCTCCCTGTTTATTGTTCTCCACTCCGGTAAAGCACAATTCAATTGAGGAGTCTGCTATTAGATTTTTAGCTCTGTAGAATAACCCGAAATCGTATTTTTGCTGGAAATTATCAATACATCTTGGAGAACAAAAGGAAAAAGACACAGAGCAAAAGTAGACCCTGGGTAGAGAGAGGAGGGATGTAATACAGCAGATGAAAGATGAGCAGCAGTAGAATAAAAGACTTTCACCAACTGGAGAAGGGCTTTATTGACATGCCAGGGTCAGATGTATATGCTACAGTTTGCAAATCACATCAAAACTGTAAAACACTGCTCTTCCACAGTAGACACTTTATTGTGTGTCTGGTAAATGTGGTAAGTAAGTGGGTACATACTGAAATGAGGAAACGAAGAAGTGTACAGTTGAAGAAAACATCAACAGAAGCCCTGCAAACAATAAAAAGCGAGAACATTTGTTTTTGTGTTTTGGAATATTACATGATCACTTTCCTAAATTTAGAAAAGCACTGCAGACATGCCAGACAAGAAAATCTTTCAACATCTAATGGGACAAAAAAGTGCTCATAGTGGTCAATGAGCAAAAATATACAGAGAGAATCAAGAAAACTAGAACTAGAAAAACTGAAAGAAACCTGTGCAAGTATTGTCATTGAGATACAACATTCTGCTTGTAAATGTTTCCAGAATGTGAACTTTGACCATTTTAACTCCAAAGTTCCTGCAGTTTGCAGTGAGGTCATGTTCCAAGTTGGGGAAAAATAACTAGTGACAGAATATGAATAAAACTACAAATGTTGACAAGAAATTTTTGACCAAAATATAAAAATAAAATATATACAGTGATTTGCAAAAATATTTGCATCCCTTGAATCTATTTCATATTTGTTCACATTGCAGCCACAAACTTCTATGTGTTTTACTGAGATTTTGATTCAGTTTAATTAAGTTTATTTATTAATAACCAACTTACAGTAAATGATATCCCACTGCACTTTTAATAAAATTTAATAGAAACAGATCTAATTCATAGCCATAAATATACAGAAAAAAGACCTAATTGAAATTCAACACATTCCAGTTCAATACTATTTATTAAATAATGAAGTGTTGTTTCTTAATCTAACTGGAAAAACATTTTTTCTTCAAGCAAATGCATACAATAAAATTTTTTGATTTGTCTGCAACTCTTCATCCAGTGCTGGCAGCTACAGTAGAAAGTTGATTGCTAATCTTGTAGCAGTCGTTCACATGTGGCAACAATGGAAAGGAAAATGCCATTTTACCCCAAAGAAACGTTTTCAGTAATGCCTTTCCTCTAGTCTTTCTTTACACAATGACCAGACTTGAGAGATGGATGAAAAATAGATTCCCCTCTCTGAGATACAGATCTCTGCGGATTCTCCAAAGTTACAATATTCCTCTTGGCTGTTTCGCTCATCAACACTTTTCTTATACCAACCCAGATGAAGAACAAGCATTCCTCCAGTCCTTAAATGTACCATTTATTTGTGGATCTATGAGAACCTGGCAGACTGTGGAAAGTTTGCTGTCTGTTTCAAAACTTTACATGCAAATGCAATTTTATCCATGCATGTTATGTAGATTGAGCGTATATGTTTTACATTTTTTCAAGCACATTGGGTGAAATGTCTTACTTCAAATGTTGAAGTCTTAAGAAAATCATTCACCTATTAAATTTGTAATGCATTTAGTTGTAGAGCTGTTTTGACAAGATAGCTTTGTGTCAGTTTGAGGATAGTAAGCTGTATTTGTAGCTACCCAAAGTTTTACGGAAATGTTTTTATTTAGTTCATATTTGTAGCTATTGCAGGGATAGTTTCACTAGATAGTCAAGAGTTTACTTTTACGAAAACAGGTAAGGCCATCAGATCTGGAGTGACAACAAGATGCTGAAGGCCTGGATGCACCAACATGTGTTATAAACAAACCGCAGCTCCCTTCTCTGGCTAACTTTCTGAAATGTATCATATGATTTAACGTCTTCACTGGCTAATGGGCTTAGTTTGAGAATAAAAGAGCCTTGCGTATGTCTTCAGTATCTAATGTAAACTGCACTCAAAATCAGCAATTACAAAGTGCTTTACTAAGTGCAGGCAGGAGGCACTAAAAGAACTGAAGTGAAAACATCACAAGCCAACATCAGCTGATCTTACATCTTATTATATCCAGAGTGGTTTTCCCTCAAGTACCTCCAAACAAAAAATGTTATCTGAGATGGTGCACATCTATGGATCTTTCTCTTCAGAGGAGGATAACTCACCTGACAATGGAAGAATGTGTGGCTGAGCACAGTAAGCCAGCAGGAATAAAACTGAAAGAACTACTGAATCATTTTTAAAGTCCTGGATGGTTTTATCCCGTCCTTCGATGAGTCATGAACTCCACTATAATTTGCTGTTGCACATCAGCTGTCCTCCTGTAAGTAACAACAAATGAATTCATTAAATTAGAAGGTGCATTACAGTGAAGGAAAGTAGTACTACAGTACCTAGTCACAAATGAAATCTAAAAATGTATATGTACATGATGCTTTTACAACTTTTTAAATTGATTATTGGTGGTTAGCACAAAGTGAAAAACAGACTAACTCACTATTTATCTGTATTACTATGCTTTTTCTAAACATATTAAAAATACCAAGCTGTAGACAATTATAACAATTTTCACTGCACACATTTGAACTTTGTACTTATAACAGTTAATAAATCATGAATACAAATGTCTGCTTTACATGGCTCTTTTATGCAGTTTAGTGTTTTCTTCTGAGAAAATTAACTTACTACATTAAAGATAAAACAAAAATATCATTTTTATTCTGGTATGTGCTTTACATACAGTGGCATAATTATTCACTTTTAGTAATCTAATTATAATTAATAAGAGTAAGAGTAACTTTAATAAAAGTTTTATCTACAAAAATAGGATTTAATTAAAAAATATTTTCAAAGACATCCTATTAGGACATGAATTGCATTTTGATACTCTGTGAGATTAAAAACCAAATCCATAAAACTTTTCTTGTGATATTTGCGTCTTTGAGGAAAGATTTATTTTTTATTTTTTGCAAGGAACTTTTACAACCTGTACTTACTTTCCTGTATAGTTGATGTTAACATGCCAAATAGTTTAATCTAAATGTTTGGCATCTATGTTAATTGTTTATTATCACACAATTAAATGAGTGGTGTTATTTTGTTTAAAAAACATTTAACAGTTTTTTTTAGATTTTAGGTAAATTATGTCAGGGAAGTCCAACACTACAAAGTAAAAATTATATTTTGAGAATAATGCAGGTCACACACTATTTGTATTTGACTATTCTTTACAAGTAAAGACCGACTGAGCGAGAAATCTGCTCACCTGTTTCTGTCGCTTCAGGATGTTGAGGACGTTGAGGCAGGAAGACTGGACGAGCCCCCGCCTCCCTCAGCAGCCATCCAGCCATCCATCCATCCAGCCAGCTCTCCTGAGTCACTTTTCATAATTATTGAATTACATTCCTGGCAACCCATTAAGCAGGACATTCTCTTCTTAACCACCTGCTCTTCCCCCCTCCTCCACCCCATTTTACGCCATCAATCTTTCAGCGTTACCGGAGCCCCTAAAAGCTTTCTGACTGCTCTATAATGGGGGACAGCACGGGGTCAGGGGGTGCTGCTGGACTGTGTGCTCAGGAGCAGTGATGCCTCAGCATTCTGGAGGGGAGCAAGGCAAAGGGACAGGTCGCGCAGTGGTGTGAGGGGCACAGGGGTCACTCTGCTATGTGGCTTGAACAGGTCACTGATTGGACTTTTGGCTGGAAACAAAAGGAAGAAAAAATATATAGTTTATATGAGTTTGTGCATACGTGCTGTTGTTCTCTTTAAACGAACACTCAGTAGATTTAATTTTTATGATAACGGGCTGTAATTTATTCTTCCAAGTGAGGAAAACTGTCCTCCGTCTACCTCAGCTGGTGATTCACTACATTTCCCAGAATTCCTCTGTCTTTGAGAAAGAATTATGGATGAAGACTGAATCTGCTGCAGTCGTTGGAGGATTAATGACCGCTCTCTCATGTTAGGTTAAAAATGATGGAGATAAAACTTTAGGAAATTATATTCTTTTTTTCCTTGTGTAGGTTCAGCTTTATGCATGTGTGTGCTGATGCTCACCTCTTTGAGAGGGAATCCTAAGGGATACTCCCTCTACAATGCAATATTAATTCAAGGTAGATCATATTTTCCCTGATAAATGAAGTATGTAAAACCAGTAAAACAAAACCTCCAATAGAAACTGCAGATAACCTCTGCACAGACTGCCAGTTTAAAAACCTAAATTATCATTTACAAATGTTTTGATACAAAATGGAGGTCATATGAACAGCTGGCATGAAAATATGGATAATTTTACAAGGTGTCGGTTCACAAAGCTTTTACAGATTTCTCCTATTAACATAAAACATAACAGCTGGTGGGTTTTATACTTTAGGCTAAAGCATTGTTAATAATAATACTCCTTTTTTCTTGATGTATAATAAACAGCAAGCTGATTTATACTGTGCTGAGAAGTAAATTGAGATTTTAGAAAACAAAAATAGTTGTCTTCAGTTGCACTGTCTCAGAAATTTTACTCAATGAACTTCAACCATGATATTTTCTAACCTCAAATATTTTTTATGAAATGGATTTCTTCTGAACGCAGCAAACATTCCTCATGCTTTAGCAAACTTTCCTTTATTTGGTTGACCTTGTGCCCTCTGGAGCAGGGCGGCCGGACAGTTGGCCCAACATCCATTTATTTTCCTTGAGTAACATGTTCAACAAAGGACCTGATAAATTGAGCTGTGATTAAGTAAGATGAATAATACTAGATGACTGATTAACTTTTACCAATAAGACAGGAATGAAGACATTTCAGAAAATTGATTCTAATGTATTTAGGTAAAAAAAAAAAATAAAATTTGAGTTTCATGATCATTATTCAAAAAAGCATTGGGTAAACGTCTTCATATGTCTTTAACTTTTCTCAGTTCGTCACATGACCACATACGTCTGCATTTTTCATTTGTATGTAATCTGATAAGCCACAACAAATAATTGTGAAGGGGAAAGACAATTATTTTTGGTTTTCAACATTTTTACAAATAAAAGTAGTTTTCAGTAGTTTGAGGTTTTTTCAAATTTCTGAGTTAAAACCTTGAAGATCCATCTTTCACTGAAATTACAATTGCATGTCTGAAGTTGCTTTCAGATTTACAACTGGAGCACAACATGTCTTTGCCATTTCTTCTTTGCATAGCAGTTCAATGTCAATCAGATTGGATAAAGGGCATCTAGGAGGTTCAAGTCTAACCACAGATTCTGATGGGATTTAGATTTTGGTTGGCTATTTTTACAGGGGAGTTTGCTTTAAGCTAAATCACTGCATTGTATTTGTGGCTGCATGTTTACTGTTATTGTTTTTGCTTCAAGGTGAATTTCCTCCAGTATTTAAACTCTTGAACAACTTCCAACAGATTATATTCCAGGGTTTCCATCTCCCTCCATCTGCCTATCAACTCTATTCAACTTCCCTGTTCTTGCTGAAGAAACCCAAAAGAATGTTTTTTTTTTCTCAACTTTCTTCTTTTCTCCTTGGCTCTGGATAATGTCTTCCATAAATACCAAACTTGTGGAGCACACAATTAATTGTTGATGGATTGAACGGAGCACTGTGAGTGACTGAGAGCTTGTGATCTTATTTTATATCCTAATTGTGATTTAAAAATCTCAACAACTTTGTATCTTACCTGCTTTCTTTAGTTGTTTTTAAGCTGTTTACTCATTAATCTTCCCTAACAAATTTCTGACACTTTCACAAAGCCGTTAGTTTCATATTGGGGTAATATTACACACAGATGAAGTCTGTGATCTCCGAAGCCAGTTGGATGAACTGGATTTCATTTAAAGGTGGCAGAATACAGAGTGCTTAACAAAACTCCGCACCACACATTTCAGATCCGTATTTGGGAACAAAAGTTAAAACCATTACTTCCATTCCACTGTAAAACCATGTGCCACATGCAGTGTGTTTGTCTACAATTCAAAAAATAAGTAAAATACTTTAGAGTTTGTAGCAGTGATGTAAATGAATCTCTCACTGCTCAGCAAAACAATCCCAAAGGTCAACAGGAGACACAAACCTTTAATTTATGCTTAAACTGGGAGGATACACTACTATGAGTCCACATCTTCAAATAAACACAAGACACATGTAACTCCATTATCCTTTATCTTTAAATTGCCATAGCACATTTTCATAACTCTCTGGATTGTGAATTCTCAGCCCTGAGTTCTCCAGAATTTATGTTCTATTGCAGTTTGGCATTATTGAATAAAAATGTTCATGTAAATTAAAGAATAAGTAATAAAAAAAAATCAAAAGAAAACTTTAGCCCACATGACTTTGAGATAAATTACCTACTTTATGGGTGTATTGAATGAGTTTGCAGAATGACTGCATCACATTATTTTCCACTGTTCTTACTACTACTGGATTTTACCTCAGCTGGAGATCAATGGTAAGTCACTTATTTACCTTTACTGGAGCTATGATAACATTTAGGTTCTGTTACAGGTTATAAAACACTAAAGAGACTTCTAGATAAAATGCTAGAAAGTAAACATAGGGCACACAGAACTGCTTCTTTTGAAATTAAATTTATCAACTCAGTTTATAATGCACACACCTGGTGTTAAAGTGGCTCTGTGAGTCATGTTGCAACAGTTCTTCCTTCATCAGTCATCACATGAACACCGAGAATATCATGCACAGCCTTCTGGTATTTTGCCTTGCATTGCTTTTTTCACTGTGATCTCCAGGAGACTCCACTCAAGTCGATATTAAGTGAATAGTAAGGTTAGCTTTGTCTTTACGCTGCTGGCTTATTGACTCACCTGTCAATACCACTTCGGGAAAAATCTATAAGACCTCTGAATGTTTTTTCAACATTTTTTTTTTGTATGTTCCATATCTGTACATGGCTTTAAATGTCTTTCAAAATGGTTAAATGAGATGTAAATTTGTATTGCATATGGGTAGAGAAAAGGGTTTGAAAGAGTAAGGATGTTATGAAAATGAAATATTGACCTTTTCTTTATTGAAATACACACAAACATCCGTTCATTCTCCAAAGGAGAGCTTTTAGCTTAGACTTCTTATTAGGGCTGTGAATTTATGCAACATGGTTCTAATGCTACATTTTGTTGCAACCTATTCTTTCTGAGCCAAATGAGTATTTAAAATATGACAGGCTTTTGGCAAATATTTACCAGAGGCTTCTAGTAACTCTTGCAAGCAGCACTTTATGGATACTAAAAGACCCCAAACAGCAGTATTTCATTAGCAACTTCAAAGAATTGACATTTTTTGGTTAATATCTTAAAACAGTGAAATCTTTGTATTTAGTTCAGTGTTATAGCACAAAAAGGAATCTTATCAAGTCAAACATAAATACAAAACAGTTCTAATTCTATGTTGTTATTATCTAATATGATATCAATTCAAAACTCCACCATCCCTAGACAGAAGGATCACAGCCTTCAGTTTTTTTACAATACAAATTGGTCACATCCTGCTGAAGACAGAGCACTGGACTTCAGCCATGTGTGGCTTTGAAAATAGAGACACTTCTTAATGGAACAGGTTGGAAAAGAATTCCTATTTAGTGTATCATCAAACTTCCACTGCTGAACCGATGATGTTTGTTTACATGTTTAGAAAATGCAAAGACAGTGCACATTAATACACATTACTGTAAATACGCTAGCTTAGTCAAAAAGGCTAATTTCTAACTATAGTCTCTGGATCTGCTGACATAAGCACTTCAGGGATTAAAATACAATTAGCATGTATTAAAAAAAAATCCAAATCTAATACAGTTTCAGTCACAAATAACCATACATTTGACTATCCCTCAGCCATAGTTTTGATTGAATGTGTTGATTAAAAGGAAACAGTGAATTATTTTTCAACCTATCTAAACATTTTGTTTCACTGTAAACAGTAAAACTAAAATCTGCACAGCACTGTGTCATGCAGGACATTTACACACAGAGTTCAATCAGTGGCCGGGCAGGGCAAAGTCTGGGCCTCCCTTCTTAGGCTCCAGTCTCACTTGTAGACACATCATCTTCATTTTTACCTCCAAGAATTTTTACTTCCAAGGCGTTCAGCATGTTTTTTTTTTTTTTTTGTAGGTTTCTGCACTTTTGTGGTACCTAGTAAGATTTTTATCTTCACTGAACCCAGTAGGTTCAGTGAAGATACAGGTTCTCACAAGGAAAGTGTTTACAAGTAAACAGTGTGGGTGTGCAAACCAGAGGGGAGGGGATGGGGGTGGGGAGTTGGTAGGTGTTATGCTTCTCCTCACAGCATGCTGTTCATTACCTAATGCTCAGATCCCAACACATATTATTCATCTTTGACAGCTTGAACACTTTGCATAAAGCACACAATCTTAAACACACAGATGGAGCCCCCTCTCTCTGAGGACACACACTGATGTAATGCATTACCTGAGTAGAAACAGCTAACCTTGTTCATGCTGAGTGTACACCAAAACTTCACTGCATCTAAACTAAATCCCTTTCCTTCATCCTCCCTAGAGAAATTTTAGTTTCAATTTTGGCTCCATGTTGGATAGTAAATAATGACAGTATATATTGTAAATATGACCTATAAATGACTGAAAACCAACTTTCTCAACTATTTTTAACATTACAATAAACTAACATTCTGGGAACAAACTGTTCCACTGTTCAAATGCGGAGAAGCTGCATAAAGTCACCTTGCAAGCCACACTTTATCATAAGCTGCACATAAGCATGCACATTCAGGGTGTATGAGTAATGAACAACCTTAATAACACCTCCAAGTTTTCCTCTTGTTCTCTCTGCTGGCTGTTTAAATTCACATCCCCCTTTAACGTTTCTCTAATCTGATTACTGCTGGGCTAATGGCTCTCCTTCTGCTCCTCCCAGACACTCTGCCCAGACCTTGGAAAACACACACAGAGGCAAACAAACCAACACTGGCTGTTTGGGGCATATGTTGGTGCAGAGATGGTGCATCTGCAAAGTAAGGCCGAGGAAAAAGAGCTGAGGGATAGAGAAAAAAAAAAAGAAGTTGGTGTTTATATGCATAGGGGTGAGTGTTTCTAGGGGTGAGGAGGGAGACGGGGAGTAGACCAGGAGCATCTCACTCCAAAAGCTCTCCCTTCACTCTCCCTTTCTCTGCCTCCCCCCTCCCTTTAGCAAATCTATAGGGAGGGAAGGCAGAGACAGGTGCATTTCTCCACAAATTGAGTTAGCCAAGACATGCCACATCCAATTGGACTAAATTGATGTGAGAGTTTGTGATGTCTGCCGTGGGTATTACAGCAAAGGTCAGTGTGCCGAGACAATGACATCAATCTGGTCCACGTGGCCGAGTGCTGGGCCCCCACCAGTCCTGTGATTCAGATGCAAACCTGCAAACACAAGCAGAGGGATGGAGAGGGGTGGGATGAATGCTGGTTGCAAACTGGTGGGCATTTTGTGATTGCATTTAAACGGACAATGAACGAGATTTCCATGCTGTCTGAATGACAGGACACATGCCCAGCAGATATGAAATTATGACAAAAAGGTGTCTTCCACAAAAATGCATGATATAGCTGTGGCTACAACGTAGCATGCGATAGTTAGCTGGTTAATGCATCGGTAGTGCTCCTGGACTACATAAACATTACGCAATTTATATATAAAAATAAACTGATATGATATTTTGCTATAAGTGAAAGCAAAAAATACTGTGTGGTGAAGGTCCTCTGCTTTTTGCCAATACTCTTCACTGTATCACTTTTTTAACATTTCTTTTGCAGTTATGTTCAGACCTTTAATAATCATTTTTGTTTATAAGTTGTAAAAACATGTTAAAAACTGATGACATTATATTGGAATGCCAAACTTGGGCATTCCAATATACATACTGGAAAACTAAACACACCCATGAAAGGTCCCTGTTTCCTATTTTTGAGCCATCAGGCAGCGTTCCAACCAAAAGTCCTTCTCCAAATTCTTACCACATTCAGGTTTTCTTAAGTTTCAAGCTCAGTGCCTGTCTACTGCTTTAGGAGTTCCTAGACAGTTTCCACCTCTAGCTTCACGGTTTCATCACAGCTGGAGTCCACCAGTTGTCATTACTGCAACAACAATCTTCAGGCCACTGTCACTGAAAGCCGTATCTGCTTCCGTACTGTATGTGTTTAATTTCACCCGAAGAATGAAAAACTCTTCATGTATTCAAATTAATACCTAAAAAAGTATTTTTTCTTTTTCATTATGTTGCAGGTGCTTTATATGTTGTTTTTTGGCTCTTATACTTCACTTTAACATACCTACATAACTACTAGCTGCATCCAACTATTAACCAATTATTGTCATGTCTTCTTGTTTCCTTAACTTTGGGATGTTACTCATATACAGGCCGACATCACTGCCAGTTCCTCCAGTGTTATTCAGCTTATGAACACATACTGCCGATCAATTTCATATGAAACACAAGTAGTGGTATTTTAAGGTTACTTTGATTTAACTCTCAGAAAATCCAATATAAACTTCATCAGACTGTCACTTCTGCAGAGCCCTGCACACCCAGATTTCAGGGGCATGGCTTTCATCACACCTTTATTCAGAAAGCCATTTTCTCTATCGCATTAGCTTTATTGCTCCTTTTATGGTTCCCTCTGTCTTCTCGCTGGTGCTCTATATGAGCCCAGGGCTATTGGTTTTCATTGGGACACTTCTCAGTCTGGACCAGGACCAGGTTGGGCCGATCAGTTTCCCCTGATGATAATTTCTATGAAATTTATATGAACAGCTGAGTCCAACTCTTGACTTCACAAACTCACTTTCTCAGTAGAAAATGACACCTGAAACACTGATGTAACAGGAAGATAAACAGTTTTTGTCATTTGTTTATGCATTTTTCCAAATGTCCCAAGTTAAAGATGACAATTAGACATTTCAGCCAACCTCAACTTAATAACATGTCCTGTTGAGTGACACAAAAGTTTGCAGACACAGATCCAGAGCTTTTGAAAACAAATTTAGCCTGGTTTTCAAGAAATTCACTAATTTCAATGTAAACAACCATCCAATCTGAACTGATTAGGGATATCATCTGGCTTCTTCAACAAAGTTTCCTGGAACACACGGGATCCAGGAAGGAGGTGCAATTCATCGCCTGGAATCCCAGACCAGAGATTTGTCTGAGAGGCAATTTACTGCCATTTTCTAGGGGGGCTGTGGCCTGATGCATAAACATTGTTCCTAATATGCCAATTCATCATCAAGCAGCTGGGGGATTCTGGGTGTGTTCTGATCAAATTTGCACCCGGCGATGATGAGGGGCGTGTTAGTTTTGCTGCAGAAAAGTGCAGATCCAGCTATTTGTCACGTCAAGCTTCCACAGGGGAGGCAGAGGAGGAATGATGCACGGCATAGAAACGATATAGAACAGAAGCTCAGAGAGGCATCATCTACTTTCAGGCATCCAAGACTGCTGGCATCATATTTTAACCACTTGACTTCTCTCTCCCAGAGCGAGCAATATATGGTCTCATACAAACATTCAGCATTAAAGAACAAAGTCCTACAGGGAATTAAAAAGTTGGGTCTAGTTTTACAGTAACTAGTGATATTGAGGTTATTGTCAGCTGTAATTCTGTTGATAAATCAGTGATTGTTTTGTCAAGAATCAGTGACTGTCATGATCTGTAACATTTTGGGTTTTTATATATTCCTAAGTTTGCTTTTCTTTTAGCATTTTTCAGTTGTGTTAGTGATAGTTTAATGTGTTCCTGATTTAATCCTTATCTTTCCTCAGTGTCTTAGCTCCCTGCACTCTGCAACAGTCTCTCTCTCAAAGGCTCATTAATGCACCTGTCATAAGAATCTGACATGGGTCACGTGTGCAAATAATTTTACATTTGTGTCACCTTTGAATGCAGTGTGAGTGTAATCTAAATTATGCTGTACATGTGGGTTACATGTGGAGGAAAACAATATTTTTCAGGGACCCTACAAACAAATAGAGAAATGTAAAATAGCATATCGTCCAAGAAAAAACACTTACCCCAATTAAGTATTCAAAATTTCACTAGTCAATATCTTAGAATCTTGTAGTTTGATGGGAGATGATGTCATATTGAACTGCTAATAAAAAAAATCCCAAAACATCAGATAGATTTTTGAAAAGCAGATTCAGACAAAACATCTCGAAGCAAAAAAAAAATTTGACACAGGCATTCAGACAAAACTTTTTTGCGCAAAACAATTAATGAGGTCATATTCTACTCATGAAATCTCACGACACCACATGAGTACAATAAAGTCTTATTTGAACGTCTTGAAAGGACATTTAAAAGTAACATAAATGAAAACAAATTAGAAAGGTCAAATCTCAGCTGTTCATGTGCACAACACCATATTCATAGTATAACTTTAACAATATTAGTTTGACTTTAGCCATTTGAGTGAAATAAGACTGCTGTAACTAGTGATACAATATGTCTGGCTTAAAAATTCACTACCAGAAAGCAAGTAATTCAAAACCAATTAATCAGTAAAAAAAAGACAATAAATAAATTAATAATTGTAAGAAAAAAATTAATTTAATATTTACTTTCTGTGTTAGCCCCCTTTTGCTCCCAGTTGTGTGTCGTCACAGTCAGAGATTGCGACCCATATTAGACATAGATCTTTAAATAGATCAGCTTATATTAAAGGCAATAAAGTTTTGTTTGCTCAACAAGTTGATTCCAACCACAGTGTATCTAAAAAAAAGCAAAAAAAAGCAAAGACAAGTTAGTGATTCGATTCTGGGGACACAGAGGAATCTCATAGGATGAGGGTCGTCATCAAAATTCACTGATTAATTGAAAATCTGAAAAACACAAAAAATATTGCATCAGGTGCAACCTTCAATTAAAATCTTCAGGGGAAACAGTCGCAAAAGGTAAATGAAGAAATGATGGCTTTGTATTTAGTTACTGTTCACATGTATTGATTTGATCCAGAACACGGAATCTGTCTCATCCGGCTCGGTGGTGCACCATCATCCTTCAGAGCCCAGACAACGCCTTCTGGGAACAGGAAGTGAATCAGTGGACAGACCCACTCTGATAGCTCCCATCTGGCTGTTCTTTAAGACTTCCATCCAATCAAATTAGGTTTGATTGATCAACAAGCTCTGCCATTGGGTGGTGGTCATGGCAATATAATTTACCCTCCGCCTTCAATATAGATAGCTGTTCTTTGGAAGACCAATGATAAAAGGATGAACATAAAAGTCAAGAGTTTGCATTCCTTGTCTACCATGCAGCTCAGAACGTTCAGGTTGTTTCTGTGCAAAATCCCAAATTAAAGATGAAAGATTCTGTTGGTCGTTTTCGTGAAAAGATCCACTCATCTGGAACAGAGCTGGAGCAGAGCAAAGGTGTCAATGCATAATCCAAAAAAGTGACAGGATTTAATTTTTACCAGCAGAAAACAACCTAAAGCAACATACTGCCCAATTAGTGCACACATTGCATGTTTTATCCATTCACTCATCCCACAAGTGGAAGAATAAAAATCCCAAAGCCTAAGTTAATTCTGTATCATTATGGTTTCCAAAGTGTCACTGGTGGTTCTAGAATTAAGTAATATAAGTCATGTTGGAAGTAAATTATCCAGACAAAGTATAAAAATAAAATAGACGTTAGAAATGAAATTAAATAAACAACATAAAAACATAAACTAAAGGAAAATAAAATTTGACATTAGCAATAAAAATAGCAAATGGATTAGATTTGGAATAGTTTATTCCAAACTTGTTTGCTTTGCTTACTGCAGATCAGCCTCACTGACTCCTGCAAATCAAACATTTA
Source organism: Poeciliopsis turneri (assembly GCA_922788865.1). Taxonomy (NCBI): domain Eukaryota; kingdom Metazoa; phylum Chordata; class Actinopteri; order Cyprinodontiformes; family Poeciliidae; genus Poeciliopsis; species Poeciliopsis turneri. Next base: position 4,825,882 of record CAKLNU010000112.1, on the reverse strand, counting down.
AAAAGTAAAACTATTAGGAAACCAGTAATCTATGGAAGAAAGACAGAAAGTTTTCTGGTACATCCATAAACTGCCAGGTGATCCTGAGGAGGAGACTTGACTCCCAACACCTGTGTGGGCAGGTGAATATAGAAATACTTCACAGAATATTTGTTATAGCTTTTTTTTTGTATATATTTTCCCTCCAGATATAAATTCAACTTTTCTAATACTATTAAATTAGCATTGTTACATCACCCTCTATTCCCAGTTAACCCGTGTCACTGATAAGTTAATTAACGGCTCTGACATCTCATTTGTATAAGAAACAATATATTTGAGAAGCCCTGTTGTTGGCTCTCATTGGGTCCCCCCTCCCCTTTTTGACTATATGGAAATCATAATTCATATGAGCTGCCTGATGGTTTATGCAGATGGAGGCTGCAGGCAAAACAGTTTAATGCGCGGCCACGTGTTCAGTCATAACACAAGTGAGGGATATGAAACTGGGAGAGAAAGAAGGAACCACGAGGCGAGGCAAATTAGCAGCTTTAGAAATTGATAGCAGGTGTTTACATGCGGCATTTTTGCATATTATTATATGGAAGCAGGAGGGGCGTAATAAACATCACAAAGCCTTGGATCATAATCAATATAATACACAATGACCTTGACGTTGCATGATGGATTGGGGGACACGGACTACTGTAATTGCATCTCATCCCCTTCTTTCCTTTACTTCTTCTCTTTGTCCAACCATTTTTCACGTTTTTTGGCGTAAAACAGCGCTGCGTCGTGCTCTGTGCGCTGCCTCGTCGCCTGCCGCTGAGATGACCATTAATCGCTTAATTCCAGTAAACCTACGTGCGCACAAAGGACCGCTGTCTTCCCCTTAATGCATGTGTGATTAAGCTTCTGGGCAGGCCACACGGCATTATTAGCCAGCAGGTCCTTGTATAGAGGGCCAAATGCCTTCAGGGGGCCCGAGGGTGGTGTGTGTGTGGGGGGTGGCTGTGGAGGCAAGTTAATGACACTGACCCTCACTTCCCCAACAGCTATTCAATTCAACAATAATAACGGGTCACGCATCTGATTTATGGGGTTGGGGATAATAATTGTCAACTGCTAATGTCGGGGTGGGTGCGCAGAGGGGGCAGGGGGTAATGCCAGTGGACTACGCTAAATAAAATATGCTTTGACCCCACTGGGGGTGAAATGCATAAAAAAAAATGACAGATGATGTTTCAGTCACCTCTTCCTCTCAAAGCTTGTTGCAGCCAAACGGAGTCCAAACCCACAATGCTTCGCTGTTTGTGTGATCTGAAACCCGCAGCCAGGCTCTCAGCCTGCAGCCTCATGGCCTGCATCTCTCCACCCCACCGCCCTGCTCCGCTGCAATAAATTAATAACAACCAAACAATGTGTCGCGGAGAGGCGGATTCGATTACTAAGTTTATTTACAGGGAAAATCTCATGAAGGCCATTGACCACCGTTAAACAGCGCGGGATGAAACGATGACAAGAGCCCCGATAAGAATTTAATTCCATCTCATTTCAGACGATTTTATGAATCAAATTCTTGAACACTGGCAAGAGATTTAATGATCGCATCTTAGCGAAATCTTATTTCAGAAGCGGTCGATGGCATTTCTCTGCGTTAATGTCGACTTAGAGGTTGGAGTAATTTAGTAATTGATTCCTTGCCTGGCTCTCGCTCGTGCCAAGGCCGCGTTAGAGGGTAATATGTTTCCTAATCTTATCCCCCAGAATAAGATTTTTATGTTAATCCGCTGGCTGGTCTCTTGGTCACTCGAGAAGCGCAGATAAAGGCTCGGAGGGGCCGATGAGGCCAGGAGGGACGAGCCGGGCGCTCCAGGAACTGCTGCAACATCTGGAAGACAGTGGCACGCATTATTGCAGAAGAAAGGAACATTATTGCACACAAGACCTCTAAAGGCAGGGCAACTTTAATTGAACAGCAAGTGTTTTGTAGGGAAATAAAGGAACAGACGCACAGACTTGTACAAAGAGACATTAATAAATAAAATAAATGTGACGTTTAAGAATCAGATAAAGAAACAGTGAAAATACAAATAAAACAGTGCATACATTGCATACATATATTATTCTCCTAGATTTAAAAATATTTTAAACAATCAATACATTTGTTTTTGATAGGAAATGGAACAGGTATTTTTCAAAGGACAGCAAAGTTACGTATTTGCTGACATTACAGCAGTCAAGTAGCATTTTTGCATGTTTTCATTGATATTTTAATGATTTAACTTTGGTGATGAGCTTCTCGCCTTGGAGGTTTGGAGTCCTCCTTGCAACCATAATCTTTCGCTTCCTCCACAAAGTTTCTGTTTGATTCAACTCAGAAATCTGGATGGCTGCTGATTTGAACATATATTTCTATGATGGGATCTGTCTGTCTGGCAAAGTGACTTGATATAACATTTGCCATATATAAATGTTTCATTTAAATGTATAAAGAGAATTCAAATTAATTGAAAAAGAGTGATCTGGGAATGGAGCCTTGAGGAACCCTCACTTGACCGTCATTTGTTTAAAATTATAACTGCAAAATGACACAGTCTGAGTCGTCTGAGCACAGTAACAGTCAGTCCCACCCATCTTTCCAGTCTGAGAACCATCAGGTTATGAGCTTTGTGAATCGCGTGGAAATTCAATCATATCGAAATCGCTGCTGAGACGTGTCATTAAGATACTTAAAATTAGACTGTGTTGAAAGCACAAATTTAAATGTTTTCAACGAGAAGAGAAAAAAACATTTATTTGCAGAAAAGGTTAATATTATCTCTACATTTCTATTTGACGCATCAGCACAACAATTTATGTCAGAAAGAATATGCAACAGATAAAAATGCGCAAAAAATACAGAACAAATGTGACAGAGGCTGCACCATGCAAGGCAAACCCCTCTCTTTCTTTGTGCTGCACATTTCCTTTTCTCCTCTGCAGACGCTGGTGGAAGACACCAGTTCCTAATTTAATTTCGTCTCTTCTCCAGATGTCACTTTCCATCTGTGCAGTTGGAAACGCGAAGCGCTTTTTACGCACCAGCCTGGAACACGTTAGTTTCTTCTATTCACATCTGAAAATGCATCAATCGGGAAAAAAAATGTATCCGAAAAATATATAACTGCGGTGAAGGACTGCTTTAACTTTTCCGGATGGGACTTATTGAAATGGAATAGTCTACGAATATTTTATCGCACCTCTGATTTTTCGTTTATGTCGCATATTTTTCTGCTCCGTCAAATTGAGACATCAGACTAAATCGCCATGAGAGTGTCCCCAAAATGAATTTTTTATTTGCCCCAGAGCCCCTCCCCTGCAACACGTGGCCTTATTAATAACTGCTTTGATAAGCCCGGCTTTTCCTCGGGCGAAGGAGTGAGACGTTGTAGGTGAAATGTGACAGCAGGACCCTCCCATCTCTCTCCCTCTCTTTATCCTCTTCTGTTCCTTTGCCTTTTCAGGGGAGTGGATCCATCCAATCCATCCGCAGACAATGGCATTTTGTTCCTCTTTTTGTTCCTCCTGTCGACCCGCATTCCTATATTGCTGAGCAACGATAGTGCGCACTAAATGGAGAGGAGTTCCTCCTGCATCCCGGCTATTGTTCGGCACTTGCCAAGGGAACTTAGGGTCTTGCACACATCCCATTTTCTTGATTTATTTAGGTAAAGCTATATAGTTAAATCCATATAATTACAATTTAATTATCGCTTTATTTGACTTAAAGGGCTATCATGTTACTGTAAATCACTACAAGAAACGCTGCAATGCACATTGGATAAAACCCCATTTTGCAAAAGGACTCATGTAAAGAAACTCAGACTCAGCGTGCGAGATTTTGAATTCAATATTCCGACATCAGAATGGAGTCTGCGGCCTTTCGTCTCACCAGAACCAGTTGATAGAATTAAAAGATGTTGAAACTATAAAAGAAGGGGCGTTTCAATAGCTGGTGGACTCTGGTGGAGGGGACCGGGCTATAGAGCGCAGGAATAAAGAGCGGCCTCAGTGAAAGAAACCGATGGCTAAAAGCTATAATTGTATTTGCCTCGGCGAAATATCAGAAAAGACTTCTCGTTTCTTTGAGCGTTATTAGATTAATTCCCAGAGATGGTTTCTTTTCTCGCTGCCAGACGCGTGGAGGGAGGACGGTGAACCATTTGGCTCTTTGGTTTCAATAATCAAATTAACCATTTGGTACAACTTTTGGGTCCCAGCTCGTGTGCAGAGCGAATAAAGAAGATAAAAAAGAAAGCATTTACATAATAGGGACGGGGTTGTGTCAGTAAAGAATAAATAGGAGACAGAAACACACTGCAAGGTGTCAGCAGTTGGAGAGACACAAATAACTGATGGAAAATCCATGTATTATGGGACTAAAATACGTGTTTATATGGAAGCACGTCCGATCTAGTTATATTCTAATAAAAGTTTAACATTCCAGGAAACTAAAATTCTAAAATTTGCAATGTATGTAATTTTTTTAAGATGCTAAAATGTAGAATTTAATCAAAGACTCGTTAAAATTTTAATTTTACCTGCAAACCGCCAACATTTTTAATAACAGCAACACATTTCTTTTGGTGATAAAACAATCAATACTGCGATAAAGTCGGATAAAATAAAGACTGAGGCGCTTCAGAAAGAAAAAGAATCTATAATAATCCTGTAAAACTGAACAGGCAGCGAGACAAACGCGTTTAATATCCACTGTCCAGACTGACACCAAACTCACCTGCTGTAAAATGCATGCTCTCAATCCCCCGAGGATTATTATAACAATATTACAGTCATATTCCAATCAACACACACCACCATATGAACGCGTTTAGGCACCAAATAACCATTTGCAAAATTAGATTGATGTGCCATAATTACTATTGCGCCATTTTTTGTGTACAGATAATTTGGAGGGAAAACACGGAGCCTCGACAAGCAGGACTTGAACTCGATCCAATGAATAAAAATAGGAGGAAAAAGAAGAAGAAGAAACACCGCGTGTGTAAGCGCCATACAAAGCGGTTCACCTTATTACACAAACCGAATTAACCACTCAGCCAATATTGGGAGCCGGAGAGGTCCGATGACTGCCGCGCCAGTTCGTTACTTTCATTACAAAGATGTTATTTGCCAAATAAACGGAATAATGAAAGTAATAAAGAGAATTATAAAGTCATTTGAAACATAGAAAACACACCCTGCATGACTTGATTTTGCAGCAGAGACGACAAAGAAGGAGGCCTACTTTAGCAAAAAATGGCAAGTTATTAAATAGAATGTAAATGTATTCATTTTCATGTTTTATTTCTTTAAATTAACTTCATGAAATTTAAATCTTTTGTTTTTTATTTTCGTCATAAAATTGATATTTACATTTGAAGAATTTAACGAGTCACTTAACCTCAGAGTTAAAGCCAGACTCTCAAGCAGAGCAAAATAAAAAAAATGTCAATATGGAAAAAAAAACACGAGTGCATATTTGCTTGTTACATCCTCTTCTTTTGCGCAGTGATTGCATTATTATCAAGTGCACTTGAAACGGATCCTAGTGCGTAAAAATAGGTCATTTTACTGGATAAAAATTGACATGTTTTACCGCTTCAGTGCAGAAGATCAGAGGCAGAAACAGCAGGGGAAAAAATGTCGGAGCATACGGACAGAAAGAAGAGGCAGAGTGGGAATACTCTGTGAAATCCTGCCCAAGGTATACGGTCGCTTAAAAGGCTTAAAAGCTTGGAGAAAATTGGATCAGGGAGAATCGTCACCCAACTTTCATTATTTCCAAGTGGTGTGATTGAATTAAAGGGCAAGATGTTGGTTGGAGAGGAGTGGGGTGGATGGGTGGAGAAGGTGGGCGGCGGCGGCGGCGGTGGAGGGCTGCGTAATGGCGTGGTATTAAATTCTAATTAGAGATGCAGGGGATCAATGATAGGGAGGTTGGACAGCCCGGGCCCCCAGTGCCAGCCCAATAGACTGATGAGTTATTGTCATGTAAAAAAGCGCTAGCAATAAGACCAAACGCTTTGCTATTGTCCAAGCGGAAAGAGCCAAGTTTATTATGAGGACTATATGCTCTAGAGACCTCGGGCTAGGCGGCTCTTAGGGGGCTTTTCATAAAACAGGGCTAGGTTCGTATAAAGGAGGCCAGTTTTGGAGCAGGCGCTGAGCAGTGAACATCTACTCACCGTCCAGCCTTCTTCTAAGCAGTCCAAACCAAACAAGTCATCAAACTCAGACCGCGCGTCTTCCTCATTTTGATTTTTTTATTTGTTTTTTTTCATTTCAGACCCATTTTTGGGTGCTTCTGTTTGACGGTTTTTCCCAGGGAAGTGCAGCTTTCAATCGCAACCGAGCCTTCTCAAATGTATAAAATGGAGTATTCTTACCTAAATTCCTCTGCCTACGAGTCATGTATGGCCGGGATGGACACGTCGAGCTTGGCATCGGCCTACGCGGACTTCAGTTCGTGCAGTCAGACGAGCGGCTTCCAGTACAATCCCATCAGGACCACTTTCGGGGCCACCTCCGGCTGTCCTTCCCTAACGCCGGGGTCCTGCAGTCTGGGGACCCTGCGGGATCACCAGAGCAGCCCGTATGCCGCAGGTAAGCAGCAGCGAGCTCCGCAGCCTCAACCTGGTGTATTATAGGAAGCCTTGATTGCATTTGAAAATGGAAATGTGTTTAGTATTTACCAAACGAAATTTGCTTACACAAATGAAAGAATTTATCACGTTAGAAGCGATTGCAGGCAAGAGGTAATTCGGTTATGGGGTTATACTATCCCAGTCACACCCAAAACCGCCAACAGAATTATCTTAAGCTGCCAAAATGATAGGCATAATTTATTTACTTTGCGATGAGACATAAAGCTTCGAAAATAATTAGATAACCAAAGACTAAAGCTCATTATTGACACCAAATTGGAGTTACAGTAGCAACAAGCGAGGCGGACGGCAACATTATGACAAGTTTTCAAACAGGAGCCTCAATCTGAGGAGCAACAATTAATTTTACAATTAGCCGCTTCACAGGTCAGCAGCGTTATCAATTCTGATCTAATTCAAAGGTAATCAAATACACGATTTAACTGGAAGCTCCAACTCAGCGTGTGTAACTGGATTTTACACAAAATAACCAAATTTCAATTTACTTCCATTTGACAGCATCACACTTAAACAATCACCTTCTCTTTTTCCTGGGCGGATAAAATATGTCAGCCTTGACATTTGCTTTTGCTTTACAGTTCCCTACAAACTATTCACCGATCATGGTGGGCTGAACGAAAAGAGGAAGCAGAGGCGCATCCGGACCACGTTCACCAGCGCGCAGCTAAAGGAGCTGGAGCGGGTTTTTGCAGAGACTCACTACCCGGACATCTACACCAGAGAGGAGCTGGCACTCAAGATCGATCTGACTGAAGCCAGAGTGCAGGTACAAAACCCCCACAGTTCAACAGGCGCCCACCGCTGGCGGCTGCCTTTACGAACGATTCAGCTCATCATTTCCAAGTAAATAATTAGATAAAAAGCTTGCATCTTTTATTTTACTAATATTGACGCAAACAGCCGCAAGATTATGCAACTTAAATTTTCATATTTCTTGTATCACAACTATTAAAAAATTAAACAGAAATATAATTTCAATGTTGTGTATGTGGTAAAAACCTTTTGAACGTTTTTCCAGGTCTGGTTCCAAAATCGTCGCGCGAAATTCCGCAAGCAGGAGCGCGCAGCTGCAGCGGCCGCAGCGGCTGCCAAGTCCAGTTCCGGGAAGAAGTCCGACTCCAGAGACGAAGACAGTAAAGACACCAAAACTACCGACCCGGACAGCACGGGAGGACCGGGACCGAACCCGGTTCCCACTTCCAACTGCGGGCCCCCCACCGCAGGCCAGGTCAACACCACCGGGAACGGACAGGTGGACCAAGTGAAGACCTCCGTATCCACTGGCATGGGAGTGACGGCACCGAGCCAAGGCTGGGCCGCCGCACCCGGGACCATCACATCCATCCCGGACTCTTTGGGCGGGCCATTCGCCAGCGTATTGTCGTCTTTGCAAAGACAGAACGGAGCTAAAGCGACACTAGTAAAGACCAGCATGTTCTAATGAAGCTTAGAAAACCCGAGCAGAGTTCTTTGGAGACTGAAAAGCAATCGCCCAACACAGACTGGAGGACAATAAAAAGCAGATAGAAAAACAGATGAATATGGTTATTTTATTTTTACCTCGCGCTTTTCCTTGTGGTCAACAATTTTCCTGTAAAATATCCATCTTGACAAGTCACACTTTCACATTGAGACTGAAGCAAGTTGGGTGAACTGCTAACACCTTCTAGTCAAGTTTCAGAGATATTTACACTCTCACTTAAAATATAGAACGGCGTCATACCTCACTTTAATTTAGTTTTAGAAAAAAAAATGTTGGAGCAAATGGCTTGTTCAGATGTTTATTTTTGTTCTCAATGTGGGGAAAAAACGACGGTTGGCACACTGGAAACGCCATCAGAAAGCAAAGGAGCCTCGTTAAATCCCATTCAGAGTCAGAGTTCAACAGCTGCTTTTGTTGGGTCCAGAGGCGCCTGATAGCCATGACTGAGGCTCCGACACAAACATCCACCGACGCGCTTGTTTCTTCCCTCCATACACAGCCAGCTGTGTGGAAACTGCGGTATTATTTTGTTTCTTAGGGCTGCAGAGAGTTTAGTTTTTTTAAATTGTCGCTACAAACACACTTATTTCCTCGATATTAAAAAGGCACAAACTACTGCAATGTTCACCTCAGACAGGAAATCTGTATGTTTTGTGTGTCTTTCTACGGCAGTGTTTTGTGGCTCAAACTGTATAGTGTTATTACGTATTCTTGTCTCTTCTAGTTGAACCATAGGCCATATTCCCTCGTAGATCGACCATACAAGTCTTTTTGATGTTTTACTAAAATTCCCTCGGAAGAATTTATTTTGGGTATTAAAAAAAGGGGAATGGATGCAGACATTGTATTTATTTCTATATAATTTGCATGTTGTCTTTTTGTCTGGTTTAAAATGATTTTCTCCCATTTTGTGAGCATAATGTAACATGTTTTTGTCCAGGATCTGAAAGTTATTTATATGTAGGTAATGAATGCTTATATTTAAGAAGGAAATATTTCTACATGTGCACATAGTTTTCAAGGTGTACCATTGAAATGATTGTTGATGATAAAAAAAAAAATAGTTCAAACTTGCTTTTGTCATTTTTTAAATAAGTTCAAGAAGCAAACATTATTCTATATTGTAACTCTCATCCCGGTGGTTTAAAACGGCCGTCGATTTCAGCACCAGGGATAGTTCCGGCGCGGTTTATAATTCATTTAGGCCCCATAGATTCTTTAATAATAACCGAACAACCACATCTTTACTCCCCCAAAACAAACAAAACAAAATATGGTTTTCACTTGACAAAACATTCCAGGCGTTCTGTTTCATCAGCTTTGAAGTCTTTACACATCGAAAAGTAGATAAATTTAAAAAAAAATATTTAAAACAAAGCATATTGGCAATGTTCTTTTAGTCGAATTATTATTAGTAATTGTTACGGAAAAAAAACAACAAAAGCGTGACAAACAAACATAAAACAAATACTTTACGAAAATATATATAAAAAAATAAATAAATAAAATAAAATAAACCCACAAAAAACGACCAAATAACCAGACGAATGAAAATAGGCTAAATGAAACAACGTAACCTTAAAATAAAAAAACAATAATAGTAATACTTAGAATAACTGGGTCTGCTTAGTGAAAAGGAAATTAGTCAAGAAAACAAACAGAAATGAAAACAAAGCAAAACAAATAAAAAAAAAACAACACAGTAAGAATGATTTAGGTGGATAAAAAAAATTATACGTCGTTTACTAAATTCTCTTTTTAACACAGTAAATAAGAAGTGAATAAATCACCAAAAGTAATACACTCCCATCAATTTTTTCGGAAAGAATTTTTAAGGCAGTTGATAGAAAATAATTAAAATCAATGCTATTTTATAATTGCCATCTATATTAAATTGAGAATAAATATTTTTGTTGAATTATTCCCAAGCATAAACCACATTCTCTGCAGAATCATTCTACATTTACTATATCTCAAAACTAAATATATGCATTTTGTTCAGTAGGTCATTAGGTCATTAGGTTTTTGCACCATTTAGAATTATGTAAAATATATATGGAAAGAAATGATGTGGAAGGATTTGTATTTTCAACACTGATGCTGCAAAAAAAAAAAAAATAAAAAAAAATAAAAATCAGACATTGATTTTCCAGCAAATACGAGCTTGCGGAGGGATGGACTTATTCTTTTATTTCCAGGACTTTCCAAATGTATACCAGCCACTTGTTTTGCAATAAAAAGAAAATAAATATATCTTTGATTTATAATATTTATTTATAAACATACAGTTATGAAATAATAAATGCCATTGCATTTAAACATCAAATGAAACTATATTCCGAATAGTGTTCAAGGTGAATATTATACAATAAATACAGTACAGATGCAAAAAGGTTTCCATTCCCCTACTGTTCTGTTAAAAACCTCTGGGAGAGGAGCTCAGACTCAAAGATACTGCTATAAAAGACTTGTCCTTGACTTACTCATCAGCTAAATGAGGATTAAAAAATAAAAATACAACAGCTGGAAAATGATCCTAAAATACTGCAGATCAGAAAAAGTGAGAGAAGACCCTGGAGGTGAAGCCTGTTCAGCACAAGGAAGTTTAGGTTGCTTTACTTTCATACAGCAAATCATTTGGTTTTATGCTTAAACATGCATTTTTTTTCAACACACCCACAACATATAACCAAGCTCTTAGCAAGAGTCCTAAATGTGCAGCTGGCAGGACAGGTCTTTAGTTTTAAACCAACCAAACATTGCAGAGGTGCAGCTGCTGCTGGTATGTCTTCATATTACCTCTACTGATGATAGATGTTTCAGATAAAACAAATGTTTATGTTTATGCTTTTTCAGGTGCATAAAGGAACTTTACAGCTGAGATCTGACCAAAATAAGCCTGATTCTTACACATTAAATATCACAAACATTCAAACTGAAACCCATATTTGCCTTGTAGTATGGAGAACACACAGCATATTGTATAACAAATGTTTTTTTTCTTTTGTCATTCGCAATTACAGATCACAGGGAAATCAAAGGTAGATGATGAAATTGAATATGTTTGTATGAAAATAAACAGCGGTGATTAAGCGGCTGACGGAGGGATGGAGTTTGCTTTTCTGCACTTTCCCACTTTAAATTTGACCAAATCACTTGTCACAAAATGAAAATAGTGCAGACATAAGACACCATACATTTGGTGCTTTGCTTCCTGGATCATTTCCCCTTCCTAAGGCACGTTAAACTGTTGGCTATACAACCAGACAGACTGCATAAAGAACAATCTGCTGCAACCAAATAGCTCACAACTCACATTACTGCCTTTAAAATTAGCCCAAATTCCTCTATAGCTTCATAGTAGAACTTAATCACATTCTTTACAGAAACAAAAGCTTTTATACGACAGTCAAGGGTGAAAAAAATATTTACTTTTGTATATTGTATGCGTTTCTAAAGGTTCATTCATAGCTTCATTGTACTTTTGTAATTTACCATATAAATTCAAATATTATTTACCTGAAGGGAAAAATAGTGTTTATACCTTCAGAAAATTCAGAATGAGTTACCTGATGCCATTTTCTGCCCAACTTTGATTTTTATCCCTTGGAACAACATCAATCTTTAATCTAAAACAGATTGCATCATATTTTTGTAATTTTATTCCAGTTTGAAAAGTGGTCGGATTTTTCTCAGTGTGTTCAATGTGGATTCTTTCCAATATGGCTGCCGCCTTAAAACAAACTCACTGCATGATGAAGCATGTTTTATGGAAAAACGAGGATAAATTGAATCCAGAATTCACTCATGTAACAGATGAAATGAGCACAGAGAACATATGTTCTTGTTTTAAACATTCAACAGTTCCCAGATATCTATTTGGCCCATATGATGCATCTTCGGTGGTCACAGAGCTGCAGAGGAAGCACACATCCCAAAAGGCTGCGCAGGACATGATTGGTGGATTATTAGGTTAAAATGAGAATGAGGCTTTCTTCTGTAAACCTTGTGCTTTTCACTTGAGCATCACAATGTGGTTGGTTGTCCGGCCGCTTCAGAGAAAAGACAAGGAAAAAGAAACCAACAATTTTAACGAGCAGAAGTTTTTAAAAAAGGAATAAAAATGTTAATTTTCCAACAAAAGGTTTTGATTTAATTTTGTCATCTCCTTTCAGACGTCCTTCTGAGGCTTCACAGAGACTGACTTGCATTTATTAAAGGGATACTGAAGAGATTTTTTCAATAAAACACTTGGTGACTCACCAGGGTCGCAGCTTTTAAGTAATAGAGAAAGTTCTGACTTAAAAGTATTAGAGAGAAGCAGAATCTGTTTCCTTTAAAACACTAAATCTATGAACCAGAATTAACATATATACAGCAATTCACAGAGTGTATCCTTTAGTTAAACTTTAACAGAACTTTTAATTCTGGAACCCATAGACAGGCTATAGGCATGAAGATGGTTAATTTGAATAACATTTTAGGTGGATAAGTAGAAACTGCAGATTTTAAAGAAAAAAAAAACAAGAGATGGGGATAGAAAGAAAGTTTGGAAACTTACAGCGGGAACGAATGTAACATTGGTTGCAATTGAGGAGTCCGTTTCTGATCCGGACGTCTGTCCCCGTGGTTGTGTCGCCTAACTGTCCTTTACATACCCCACACTAACAAAGAGACAGGCAAGAAGAAGACAGCAAATATAGTTTATGCATTTATTAACACATTAAGATAAAAAAAAACTCCATCTCAGTTCTGGAAAAATTTAACTTTTATCCATTGTAGCTCTGGCTGCATGTCCAAACACCTTGACCTGCTGGAAGGTGAAACTCCATCCCAGTTTCAAGCCTTTTCCAGCTTCTCATAGGTTTTCCTAAAACAATTCTTTACAGTTCAACCCAGATATTTACATTTCTTCACAAAAAGGTTGCATTTATACTGAGATTCAAATCAAATCTGTTAACTATGTAAGTGGTTCAATTTCATTGACTACAAAAGCTCGCCACACTATTAGGAAGGTATTGGCTTGTCTCATAAACCCTCAATAAAAATACACTAATGTTTGAAGTAGACATGTGACAAAATGGGAAAAAGTTCATGTATATGAATCATTTTGTAAGGCACTGTGCAGAAACTGTATTTAAATCAGCTTCTTTAACTCTCCTCATTTGATATTCAAGCTTTTGCTAGTATAAAACAGAAAGGTCTGTTACAGTGAATAAACCTTGTAGTGATAAAGTGCAGCTTGTGGGCCAGCCAACCTTAAAGCAGTGGATGTGGAAGTAGAGGCTGAGAGTCTCTATGATCATGGCTGCTCCCTTCCCCAGAGGCTGACTACAGCTGGAGCACAGCTTCTTCCCACTGACAGACCTACAAAAGGGAGAAGAGACATGGTTAAGATTTTCTTCAAACCAACATCCAGAAACAGAGTCTGTTCGTTTTATGCACCGCCTAAATATTTTACCTGTGATTAAATTAACACCATTGTCCTTCCTTTTCCTAAACTGTTTTTTTTTTTCATTTGAAACCTCAAAGACTAGAAATTCAAATAGATTTGAAAACTTGAATTTCTCCTGCAACGTTTATGAATCTCCTCAAAATGAACAAAATATAATACAATACTTTTCTTGACATTAGTGTTTCAAATGGGTAAAAAAAACTAACTCCTGGACTTGACTGTTCACTCTATTTAAAATTCAAGGGAGACTGCAGGGTTGCTGTTGCAGTGCTACATGGCATGAGATGGGTGGAGGAAAATAAAGGTGGGGGTGGGGAGTAAAGCAGAAAATGACAATGCAGAAACGAGCAGCGCCCATCCTCCTGGTCTTGGTGGGCTTTCTGTGCTGCAGTACCTGTTGGGCGGTGGGGGAAATGTGTCTGGTGCTGATGGACATGCTGCGAGGGACTTTGATGAGCTTCTTACATTATTATCAGTGGGGCCGCACCTGGAAATGGACAGCAACATGCAACATGAAGATGGCTCCTAGAAACAGCAACATGATTGGACAACACAGACGGACCACGACCAATCCAAACCACAAACGCAAGAAACAGTTTTGGAAGATTTGACAGCACATTTCCATTTAAGTACAACATTTTTTATGTTTTTATAAAACTTGACTTGTCTAAAAATGTTTTCTAAACACTTTCATGAAATGCAATGGCTTATTTGTGTGAAGGAGATTCATGGAGGGAAATACAGGCAGCAGATGCCACCTGCTGGACGTTTTTGGATGCAACAGTGGCTCCTTTAAATCGAAAAGGAGGCAATTTCTTAAAACGGAAACAATGTTTATGAAAAATTGAAATGAATAATTAATAAAATTGAATGAAGCTCTTTATTTCTTCTCTCTCTCAAACATTTACACACCTTCGTTCTCCAGCAGGCCGGCTGGTTCTGGTGCCTTCAGGCCCTGATTGCTTCTTGGGTGGAGTTGAACATTTGGGGGATGTAGGAGGAAGCTTTTGGCCATTGTGAACACTGTGACCAAGTCTCTCTGCCTGACTGCTGTTCTGGCTCAACAAGCTGATAGAGGAAGAAAGAAAAACACAGAAACTTTGATCAAGAGCCTCATCTCTATTTATGTTCAAAGCCTCGTCCAAAATAATGTTAAAATCTGGACTTTATGACCCAGAAAGAATGAATTGGCTCCTAATATTTAGGAATATTGAATGTTTTGACTTAAACATGTTTTGAATACAAAGAAAATTCAGATTAAAACACATAAATCTTCTTACTAATAAAAATAAAAGCCATTCCACATAAATAAATTCATGGAAAATGTTTTAAGACTTAGGAATGCAGGAGTGAAGTAAATAATGACAAATTAACATCAAAGGTCAATTGGAGCAACTCACTGAGCAAAATTATAAGACAGCCATCTGAGCCACACTGTTAGCTACTTAAGGTCTCGGTTCACCAACCTTCTGCCCGTCTTCATGCTGTCGTCAGCAGTGCTGATGTCACTGGTTCTGTCATTTTCTTTCCTTTTCCATTCTGCACTCTCTGTACTTCCTCTCTGAATCATAAAACAGCAGATATTTCATTAGCTAACATAACTAGTGAGAGTTTATGTCTATACATTTCAATCACTAAACTAGAACAGTTTTAATAGTTTTTAGCTCTAGTGCTTAAAGTGTCATATTAACTATCTGCAACAGAATCTTGGATTCTTTGTCACAAACTAAGACAAAGTAATACATAATTATAAAATAGAAGCAAAATGATACATGGTTCTCAAATCTCAAAAGTGTGGCATGCATTTTTATTCAGAGCCTTTGAGTCAATCAGTTGTAGAACCACTTTGTCCTACAATGACATCTGCAAGTTGATTGAGGTAAATCACCTCTTCCTTTTATTTTAGTCATGTGCTACTTTGTATTGGTCTGTATCAAATTCATAATAAAATACATTAAGGTTTGTAATTTTAACTGCAATGAATAAAAAGTATTTGTACAGGGAAATGGGACAAACAAAATAGATAATTCATAAAACATAATGAATAAGTCCCTCACAGACTGTCTCTCCAGAATCTCCTGTTTTCGTTCCCAATCTGCCAGCGAACGAACAATCGTATCCTGTGGCTCGGAGGTGGAGGAAAGCCCCCCTCGGCTGGGGGAGGGCAGGGCTGAGGAGCGGGGCGTCAGAGGCATCACAGTCTCCTCTAGTATCCGACGCTCCTGTTGGGAAGGAGAAAATCCCAAACCAAACACTGCCCATTTTAGATCTATAAACCAACCTACTGTGTTTATGTCACAGAAACATACAATTAGTATGTTGTAACAATTCAGCTAATGCATGTGTAGACACACAAACACACACACACATGCACACACCTCCTCATGATACTTCCTCTCCTCCTCTGCCACCTCCCTCTGTGCTTTTTCCCACTCCTCCTTCAGTTTCTCCTGCTCACGCTGGTATTTCTCCTGTCACCATGGCAACAGACACATGACATACAGCAGAGAGCCAAGGTATAGAGAAAAACTGAACTTTGTGCAGGTGAATGTTTGGGCCGAAAAACAGAAAAGATGTGCACAGCTAGCTGGCACAGCCTTCACTTTTTAAAACTTTTCATTTTTAGTTTTTTAAAACTACTGATTTTCTAACCTTAAAATAATGACAAAAAAAAACAAAAAACAAAACAACTTAAGCCTGCATTTTTATTTTCTTCACTTAGATATGTGCCTGTTAAGGATCAAATGAAAGATCAGAATGCAGCAAAAGCCCAGCAGAAAACAGACAATACCAAAGCATGCAGAAGCTGATAAGCACAGAGTTCCTTCACAATTATCTTTTGAAAACTTGCTTTACAGTTTTCATTATTTTCGACAAAATTGCCAGAAAAGACAAATCATCTTTCTGTTATGCAAATGTGTGGAGGAACCCCAGAGAGTTAGAGGAATTATCAACATTTATAATGGAGTAAGACTGGAGCACAAAGACAAAAAACAGTGAGGAGGTGGAGAGCATACTGATGTGTCAGGCATTCGTCCGTTTGAGCAGATATCCTCACAAACAACCAGAAAGGAGTGTAATCTGTTTTCAGGTCGCAGATGAACGCTGTCAGTAACAGACCTCACTCCTTTAAACGTCTAAACATGTGCAGACTACAGATGCTCATTGGCTGAGGAGGGAGAGAGGGACCGGGGCAGCAACAACAGCAGCCACATTGGACAAACACCCCGCCTTTGTGTTTGCATGAGATGGAGACGGTGATGGAAGACGACCAAAGCAGGGCTTCTTCCACTGTGCAAGTTCGCCATCTAGTGGGTTAAGTGAGCATAGGGGAGTTGAGATTTGCTTAATATTAACAAAAATATGTCAGGGAGGAAAAAGCAATGAAGTGCAGTTAGTCCTTCTGTGACTGTGCACTAGATGAGTACTGTGATAAATAAACCATTCCAGACAAAAAGATGCTCTAAACAACTGGCTAAATAACTTCTGAGTGGATTCTGTGGGTTTGTCCAAACAAGATGAAGCAAGTCTGATGAAACTAAACTCACTCTATTTTTCTGCTTTCTTACTCAAACTTGTAAGATACTGAAGTCAAACTCTACACATTTCCAGACTGGACAGAAAGCCTGAGATAAACACTTCCTACAACTCAGACTCACTGTTGGTGTTGTGCTCTGTCTACCAAGCTATATGACAAACTAAATCTGGCCTTGCACACGCATGCGCCATGCTTTTCCCTGCGTGGTTACCATGTACCTGCAGCATGCGCTCCTGCTCTTGCTGCCACCTTTCCTGACGCTTTCGCTCCTCATCCGGGTCCCAAGACCAGCGGTCTCCCCGCCTGGCCTTGGCCAACACCGGGATTGACACCTGATAGGCCCACGCACGTATACACACAGGTCAACATGCACAAACACACATCGATGTCCACACATAACCCATTCACATAGACCCCGATATACACACACATCCACCACAGAAAAAAAGAAAGAAGGGAAGAGACAGAAATATTTGGTCTACCACAACAGCACTACTCCAAAGGACGCCTACTAAGAAGAGAGAAGAGAGAGAAAAAGAGCTGGAGGTGAATAAAAAAAGGAAAAAGCAGTCTCAGCCATCAACTGCAGCATCCTCATATGGCATGCTACATCAACAGCTCCGAGTGACCTTCAGTAATTAGCTCAGTACCATTCAATGCGACGACAACCAAAGGCTAAGCTAAAAATGAGCTAAAAACAAACATGACCTAAAAAAAAAAAAAGGGAAGAAAAAAAAATGCTGACATTTGCATCACTATATAGTATGATGGGGCTTTGTTTATGGAAAATTAAATAAAAGTTTCACGTAGGTTTAGATTTTTGGAGAAGGTTTATCATCTGCTTGACTGTTTATAACTGTTTGTAGTTTGAATTAAAGGTAGAACCAAAATGTTTGGTGAAACCACACAAGTTCAACACAGAGGCTGCAGAAACCAACAGCGGAAACATTAGAATAAAATTAAATAACTGATAACATTATGCATTCACTTCATATACACATGAAGCATCTTTTATTACCAAAAAATGCAACACAGCCAATTTCAAATGTTAAATGTTATTTTCTCCATAAACGAGCCTAATCCAAAGACATCTTCCAAATATCTGTGCTAGTGTAGCTGCATTAGGAAGTTGAGCCAAATCACTGTTTCTACTAAAACTGCAGCATTCAGATCTCTCTAGCACAAAGTATCAGGCCTGAAGAGAAGCAACATAAGAGCTCAGCAAACCAGTTACTCACATTTCCATGTCGATCTTTCTCTGCAGCTTCTGTAAACAAAAGAAACAAATAAAAAAAGTCAAGTAATATTCTCAATACAAAGTGATGGGACAGATGTTTACAAAACATCAAATTGGGGTGAAAACAAAAAGAAGATATATTATGAAAGCGATACATAATTTTTATAAGACTATAAATTCTGTAATGTTGATTATGTTGATTATGTTGATTGGTAACCCCAAAATATTTGGACCAGAGCCTAAAAATCAATTTTTAAACCAGAGGAAAAACATAGTACACAAAATATAATTAATGGTATTATTATTATTTTTTACAAAACATCAGATGCCACCCAGGGATTGTATGGGACATGGGTATGGAAAGCAAGAGAGTCATGGAAAATGGCAGATATTTTTGTCTGGAGGAACGTTCTTGCTGAAGGACCCAGTAATTACCACTTTTTCTCATTATTCTAAGGTTCCAGGTGTCTTTGACAAAGAAATAGACCCATATCATCATTAATCCTCCATCATACTTAATACTGATTACAGAAATGGACAATAGATCATAAAAGCATAAAAAAAAGAAAGAAAGAAATAATAAAGAAATGCTTTAGTTACACCTATTTTGTGGAAACCATTGGAGATGCTAAACAATTTAGGCATCTCTAACATGGCTTGTGGCACCAGTGATAATAACCAAACAAACAAATAAATAAATAAATGTTCCTCCCTAAAGAAAAAAATACTCAAATGAAAGACTTTTCTCAATTTTGCAGTTTGAGAATATTCTTCTGCAATTAAAAATGACAATAATTCAATGTTTTCTTGTCAGGACGAGGTTTGCACAAATTTCATACTCAGACTTGAACCTCATACATAGTTCAATGTAGGTGATCATACTGTTAAAGCTTGTTTAATATAAGTCAGATGCTGCTGGTTTTTGTGGAGAAATCAGTCATGAACACTCAACAGAAAACTGTCAAAAGTTGGTTATCAGCTGATCAGTCTGATCAACTCGAAGCACACTCAGTAATATACAAAAGCAGTTCAAACAAAAAGCTTCAAAGATACCTCAGAAAGTAAAAGGTTGAGGGAAAAGTGTACAGCAGCATGTTAGCGGGGTAAGGAGACCTCCACCAACACAGAGGTTTACCTGGCGGAGCGAAGAACTCCCAGCGTGACTTAGGGTTACTGGAGGACTGCAGGGACCTGACACTGATTTCAAACTCTACAGCAAAATGATAAAAAATATGTGGATGGAAGAAAAACAGGGAATGTGGGAGAGAAGGAAAACAGGGAAGGAAATAATGAGGGATAGGATAGATGTGAAAATCAGGAGCTGAAGCACACAACCTGAGACTTTAAGTCAAACCAGGGAAAAGTTCTGTATTTTTACTAAAGTGGTAGATTTAATAGAATTTTAGTTAGTAATACGTAGACTCTTGGTTTTAGATTGTGTGCTTTATTTTTTCAATATTTTTCAGTTGGTCCAAAACCGTTATCTGAATGTTTTGCTTTTAAAATGCTTCAAAGTGTCTTATTGACATGGATAAAAATCTGTACACAACTAAGAAGTGACTACAATAGGTTGTGGTCAGTCATTTCATCTTATGTCAGAAGAAAGTGCTGAAAAGCTAAAAGAAAAAACAGCGAACAAAACCGACATGATAATCAAACTTAGAATACAGGGAGGGATGGAAAAGAAGCTGCTGACTATGTGTGGACTTCAGGACATGAATTCACCTGATGACGTTTCCCTCAGGGGGTTATGTCCGAGCGATACGGGTGCAGCTGGACTCGGTTCCATCTCGGCTCCCTGAAAAGACTCCTGACAGGAGGAAACTCTTACCTACAAGCTGGTTTACAGTGATTGGATGACTTCTGGTATAATGGCCACTGAATTTCTCTTACCGTTGATGTTACGGCTGGATCGTTTGGTGTGTTTATCTCAGTTGGGGGAATCTGCAGTACGTTCGCTGTGGACTGTTCAGTCTTCTCCGATTTAGATTCTGGAGGACAATACAAACTAAATTCTAGGAATCATAGCTTTACACACAAAGAAAAATAGCCTATAAACAGAAAGCATGCTAATTAGCATTTTAGTGTGTTGCTAAGACCTGCAGGTGGCGCTTTCTGAGCTGCAGTAGTTGACTTTTCTTCCTGTTGAACAGATTCTTTCTGGCCTCCTGTCTCCACAAAGCTGTCCTCTGGCTGCTTCAGCTCCTGTAATGGTCACAGATGGTTTACTGTTTGGATGAAAGACTGAGTCAGCAGTGAAGGAGGAAATTGTTGCTTTCTAGAGTTCCAACCAAAACAGTCAGATGTCAAGAATTATTGGGCAAAGTTCCAGATACAGAACAAGAAAACTAAATAAATGTAATAGTTATAATGATAACCTAAGCTATCAAAACAAAGGCATGTCATTGCAGGAATATTGTGAGATTTAAAGTGTTTTGTACCAACAGAGTCTGTTTCCATAGAAACTGAACTGAGGCAGCACTTTTGAGCTTACAGAGGCTCACTGGATTCAACAAATCATTCTTTCCACCACAGCAAGATGTTTGACATAACTTAGATGCCTGCTAATGCTTTCAAAGTAACCTTATTAGATGGTGTATGAATGTAAGTCATAAACATCCTGATTCTGACCTCCGGAAGAGAAGTGGGCCGAGTAGGAGTGGGCGAATCCTCAGTGACTGAGGCTGCCTCCATGTTGCTCTGTCTGCTGTTGGTTTTTGTTAGCACTGGACTTCCTCTTTCGGGGGAGGCGGGCGGATTGCGAGCGGGTGAGGCGTCTGATGGGGGGGCATCTGGAGATGCCTGGAACAGGGGAGGGGAGTCCCTTTCTTTGCTCTCCGACTTCATAGAACTGGCATCATTTCTGATGTCGCCGTTTACTCGTAGCAATCCTTCCGCCTGCAGAGCAACAGCACAGAGTTAATTATTTCTACTTATTATGAGCATAAAACTATATTGGCTGTGAGGCATCAGATTTAATTTTACTTACTATGTAGTACTTAGCAAACATTTTCCTTCTCCTTGGTTTTTTGTTAGATTTTGTCACATTGCTACCACAAACAACCATGTATTTTATTGGGATTTCATACAATAGACAAATACAAAGTAGGAAAATTAAGTGGAAGAAAAATCATTCATTGTTTTAGAAACTGTTTACAAATAAAAATCTGAAAAGTCAGATGCGTTTTTATTTCAGTCACTACTTCACACAGTCACCCTTTGCAGCATGAAGACATGAATAAACTTTAATCTTAACTTTTTTTAACAGCTGTAAATGTTTTACTTCCATGACTGGCCTTTATTTACCTCCACCAGTTACCATGGGACTCTTGACTGCTTCTCAGGTGGAGAACCATGATTGAGGAATTCATAGAATGCATCTACTAAGATTAAATTACACACAGGTGGAATCCATTTACAAATTAGCTGTCTTAGTTGGTCAAACTGGATTTGAATTAGTCGACAGAGTAAAGTGGATTTTACTCACTTTTAAGGTTTCTACTTGTGAAGTTTTTACACCTTTCCTTTTATTTCACAATCAACAGCCACAGAATGTTTTTAAGTTACATAAAATCCCAATTAAATAGGTTTAATTTTGTGATTTAAAAAAAGGCAGAATCAGAAAAAGTTAAAGGAATGATTACTTTTTAGCACAGTGTATTTTTCTGTTGGCTGAATTTTCACAGCTAAAAAAATTATAAATTTATGACAAAAAAAATGTTAAATAATTCAAGTATAAAATCTCTCATTCCTTCTCCTTATGAACCTTTCTTCTGTTAGTTATTATCTGTTCATCTGCTGAAAACACCCTGCTGGCCTCTGCTACAAAGAAGCACTAATATATGTGTGAGGAGCTCCCAGTGAGCGGTAACTTAAGACACGGTGCCGGAGTCGGCTGAATGCAGTCTCTCAGTCGGCCCCCTCTTCCTCCACCTCCTCATCCCTGTCCTTGCAGCCTGTGTGGACACTCATTGTCCGCTGGGAGCCCACTTCACATTGAGAGGGGTCCTACTTGTCAACTTCTTAAGTCAATAGCGAACAGAGGGCTCCATTCAAGATGGGACTCCTGACAAGAAATTCCAGAAAAAGTGCCCTGTTGCATTTGGATCTGGTAATGCCTTGCATCTCCCTTTACACCACTCCACAATGCAAGAGCTCATTTTAAATATTCCCTTTTGCTCATTTTTTGCCAGAAGAAAGGGGAATGGATCCTTTGAGGGTGAAATTGGGACGTTACACACTTCTAAAGGGAGGGGAGGTTTTCGGTTTTCATACACACCAGTCAGTCGTCACAATGGTTGTTCTGTGACATTGTAATGTAAATGTTAAGAGATCTCAGAAGGGAAGAAGAGCAACGATACTTCCAGAATACAGTGGCTCATCTATAGTTTACCCACTAATGTGAAAATGCCGGATTTCTTTCATGATGCAAAATATTAGTAATTATTAACTAATATAGCAGTTGATTAATCATTAACAAAAAGGCCATTCACTTAAACAACAACACACTCAAGAGAAGTAATTTAGCCAAGACTTTACAAAAAATACACACATTTTGCATTTAAGATAAAAACAAAAACCTTTGTCTGTAAACACGTTCTACCCAAAACATTTTAATATTTACATTTTATCAGAGCCTTAACATCATTTTTAAAATAATTTAGACAAACAGATTAAGAGAGGTCAAGATGAATAGTTTGAAAGCAGCAGTTGAATTTTTTTTAAGGTTCTTTTACATGTAACCTTAAATATCTTAAATAACTCACACATCCTGTCTCACCTTGCCATTCCATTTTTCATCAGACGACGGTCGGGGCTGAAAGTAAGGCTTTGGTGTCAGCAAAGGCACCGGTTTGGGTGACAGGGCCCGGGTGGACGGTGGTTCAGAAGAGCGAGAGCGGATCTGAGGCCGCTGGTGAGAGCTTGAGTCTTTGGGAAACTCTTCAATCTGCGCCTCCAGCGTGGATGTAAACCGTGGCGCCGGTGCAGATTGCTGCCGCAGGTACCTCAGAGGCCCGTCGGGTGCCTCGTCGAAAGGGTCTGGAGTTGTGGGGGAGGAGGAGAGTGAAAGGGAGAAGGGCGAGGTGGGAAAGGAGGGGTCGGCCGACACGCTGCGGTCCAGAAGCTTGGGCAGCTGCAGGCGCTCCAAGACGGCCTCGCTGATGGAGAAACGCTGGGCGTAGCGCTGGAGGATGGCCGACGCCTCCTCTGGAGTTCTGGCTTTCCGGTACGCATCCCGCAGCTCCTCCTCACGCCGCTCCCTGACAACAGGCAGACATTTTCAGGCTGACTAAAATAAATTCGTCATTCAGAGTCAAAACAAACATCTTTCATCTTATTGTCTTTATTTTCTTTACTTGTTATGGACAGCATTAAAGCTGCAGTATGTAACTTTTCTAAAAAATATATATTTTTTACATATTTATTAAAACTGTCATTATGTTGTGACAGTTTGGTTTGTAACAGATGAGCAATGTAAAAAAAAAAGTTAATCTTCCTTCTCCCAGTGCCAACTAGAAAGAACCAGGAGTATAGTCATAGCGCTGTCAATCACCCTCCGTGTAGCAGAGGCTGCAGTTTCTTCCTGATAGCAAAACCTGACAGGAATGCTAAGGCAAGTCAGCATGGTCACTGATGACGTCGGTTTTGCAGTAAAGGTAGGCTGTTTCTCAGCCGTTAGTACATTGAGCAGCGAGTACATGAGAATGATTGACACCACTAAGAACCTCCTCTTGGCTCTGACTGGTTGTTTTGTTCGGGAGCAGTCCATTTCTTTAGACAGCAATTCAGAGAGGAGGTGGAGGTGATAGATTTTTTTCACAGATTACTTGTTTCATATTGCACCCTCACTACATCGTGACGGTTTTAACAAATATTTGACTTTTCTTTAAGAAAAGTTATAAACTGCAGCTTTATTTATGTTGGTTTTTAAATAATGACCTTACGTCAAATTCACCTAAATGTGTGAAGCCCCTATTACAGCACATGAAAGGTTTTTCACGTATGGATGTGTTTATCACTTTGGATTTTGTACAGATACCAAAGTGTTCAATGTGTTGTGGACATCACCTACTTGTCCTCCACAATTTCTCTGTAGGTTTTGATGCTTTTTCTTCTTTGAGAGATGCAGCTGTCTCCGGACATCAGCTGCTCCATCATTTTCCTCTCCTCCTCTTTTTTTATCAGATCCTGAGAGACACTCCTCCTCCTACTTTTCCATCGAGCCAGGTCCTGACAGGCGCAAAAAAACAAACAACAAAAAAAAAGGAAATAGAGATCAGATGAAACATGCCCAGCAGCTTGAAGAAACAAATATTTCTGCAAACTTGCAGACAAAATAGTGAAAAGAGAGGAGACTAATGCATTTACTTCCTGCCAGTGATTCTCGTCTTCTTTTATTCTGTTGTACTGGTTGTGCATCAGCTCATGTCGAATGTGACTGTGCGGCTGCAGGATGGCCTCGTTTTCACCACGCATGTCGATCATACTCAAACTCCTAAAGGACAAGGTGAAACAGAGATGGTGCATAACGGAGGAGCATGGCTTCAGTATTATAAAATGATATGGTTTTATTCAGAAACCAATCAACAGTTGCAGAATTCATTTTTTTTTAGCTTCATCTGAAAATTTTGAAGAGTTTCTTCACATCATTTTCTGTTCAAATCTATGTTACCTGGTATTTGCCTTTGCAACCCCCAAAACAGGAGCAGCCAGCATAACGGAAAACCAGCCTTCTTTTATGAACCAAACATTTGTGCTGATTCTTTAACTCATAGCAAAAAGTTATTGTTTTATAAACTTTCATCTTAAAATAACTTCTCTGAATCCAGCAGCAGAAGGCAAGACATGCAACCTGCTGAAGCGCGAGGGATGAGCCAAGTCCGTTCCAAAGCAAAACATGAATCATAGGCCACAAGAGGATGCATATGGTCATCATTTTTTATCACAGCAAAGCATTTTTACTCTCCAGACTGATTTAGTCCAAACAATAAACTTGCAGTTTGAATTGAAGTGAAACAATCTACCAGTTTAGTTCTACCTCATTCAAATAAGCAAAATTATTGTTACCATCATGGTAAATGTTTGTGTTTGTTTTTAAGCAGTAAAACTCTGTTTATCAGTAACCCTTTATTCTGACACAATGTTGCATTTTAACTCATTTATACAACCCCTTAACCCTCATCTCTTGAAAATGCAAAGGAAAAACGGCACACAGGCATTCTGCTGTTGATTATAGGAAAACAATTTTTGTATTGCTGCATCCAAATTTTGCTTGATATAGCTCTAAATATTGTGATTTTTGTTTCAATCCAGGTAAGGGTACAAATGTTTGCACAGTCTGGTAATCTAGACCTTTCTATGATAGAAGGTCAATAGGGAAAATTTTTATTACAATGAATAAATATGTACAAAAATATCCTAACCTGGATCCCTTATCTGTGTCCAGATGTTATTTTTCCAATAACATCTGGAAGAATGTGTGGAAAGAGTTAAAGTATAATCAGTAAGACTCAAAATGCTTGAAGAAAAAAAAACTCCACCCCATACAAAACAAAAATCCAGTTCTGGCAATAAATAAGAAATGGAAAGAGTCAAAAACTGGAAGCATTCAAATGTTGAACATGCAACTTACTGTGGATCATCTGATAAATTATCACAGTGGCTGAAAACATAGTGAGCATGAAAAGACAACAATGACCAATGAACACAACACTGAAGAAAGAAATATTTTCTCATGCAAATATACAAAAAATTAAATGTCTGAGTGTTAAATGACAGGTAACAGATGATAATATTCCAGTTTAGAAAAAGGAGGATTATGTAATGGTTTGTTTGGTAAATTATCTTATATTAAAAATATAAACCAAACACAAGAGGGCAGTGTTATCAAACATACAAATAGAATTGCAGCACTGCAAAGCAAAACAAAACAAAGAGCAAGAAGAAAAGGTGCATTTCGCAGAAAAGCTAGCTAAAGAAAGCTCATGCATCTTTAATCAGCACGAGCAGCTTAAAAGTTCCTCTCAGTGACCACTTATGAACTTGACTATAACCATAAAGTTTCTCTCTTCTCTTTTTTAAAATGCAGCTGCTGCTGTTATGTTGGAGTGGTGTGAAAGAAAGGGTGGCTTGTGGTCAGGGGAAACTAAATTTAGAGAGTAATCTCAAAACCAAACCCAGATTGTTTTCTGCAGCATCTGTTTACCACATGGTATTCTCCAGAAAAACATTAATCTACCAAAAGATTTTGGTAGGACATCTACCTGGAATACGTCTCAAAATAGTTCCATGTGTTTCAGTGTATAATAAATCAATCAATTAGTTCCCCAATTGGATGACCTCAAAAAACAGCAAAAAAAGCAGCATCCTTGTCTGCTTCTTTAAGCAAAAAAGCAAGAAAATTTGAATTTATTTTCACATTTTCATGCATTGTATGAATGTTTAATCATTTAGAACAGCGTTTTTAATCTCAGTTTATGCAGATAATATCATGCACTATTTAGATCATCATCCAGTCAAAGCAGTGCACACTGAGGTCAACATCATGCTGATTGAGAGTGCACTCCAGGATCATCGGACTGACAGATCCCTCAAGTAATAGGCAAATCAAGGAGTTGGAGCCCAAAGCATCAGAGTTTGATAAAATGACTCGGCTCACGTTGCTGGAAGACAACGACCCAAACAAGATTTCTCTTCCTTTGCTTCTTCTCTGTCACTCCTTCCCTTCAATCCGCCTGCATCGGTTGCTCCTGCAGCTGCTAAAGTGGTTGCCATGGCAGTGGGCACAGGAAGGAACTCAGAGGAAGCATATTTGGGTGAGGTCAGCATTCGACAGGCCCGTTTATCATCTTCATCTGCACCTGCACATCCCGCATCCTCCTGGTCTGTCGCGGTCAGACGTTTCCCAGTACGGCTGGTAGCACTGGGTGACACGGCTGCCAAGTACTGGAAGAGTTCCTCTGAGCACGAGCGAGCTGGAATACTGAAGAAAGCAAAGCAAACTGAAGCGCTTGGCTGCCTTGTATCTCCCTATATAATCAGACAACATTCCTCTGGAGCAGCCTGAATGTGGAACGGTTGTGAGGTCATAAATCAGAGGAGACGCAGCATGGTAACAGATCTGTTTAGAGCAGCTGGGTGCAAAAACAGCCAAACCCAAAAACGCTTCAAGTCTTTTTATTGTTTTGTCACCACTTTGTGATCAGCTGCTTTGCTGGTAGTTTTTACTGGACTGAATAAACTACAGCATGCAGAGAGAAAATGGCCAGCTGCTGGCAGGGAGAAGAACGGTGTTCAGTCCCAATCTGCTCGTGGTCAGGGACGGAAGAAGACCTCATTTCCTCACATCCTGAGGGCAGGTCACATGTGCAGGCTGTTTTTGAGTATGTTTTGATACGTGTACACATGTGGGACAGTTTTGTGTGTATGGCCCGTTGTTTAAACGTGCACACATGTTTCTTTGATGGTTGTTTTTAATGAAAAGATTAAAACTAATCTACGGGAATGTACAGGGGAAATATTTTCTTTTGATTCTTGAAAATGTTATTACCAACACTTGCCCTGAAAACACATTTATATCCACTCCAACCTTTTCATGCTTTGCAGCATTGCAGCCCCTTGTGAGCCAATACAGTGAGAACACCTTTAGCTACTGTTGCATATATTTTGGGATTTGCCTCTACCACTTTATACAACCTGAAATTTCACCTCAGTCTTCCTCTTAAAAGAACTTAAGCACCATATGATTGGATGGAGAACATCCGTGAACTTCAATGTTCAAGTCTTGCCACTCATTCTGAACTAGATAACGATATGGACTTTGACTAGACCATTCCATTATAGATCTGGCTATATGTTTCAAGTGGAAGAAAAACCTGTGCCTTGATTGTCCTGTGTTTAACTCTATTTGTCTTCCCAATGATTGTGAACAGCTGAATTTTTACTAATAAAAATTTCTTACACAATGATGCCGACACCACCCTGTGCATTTATACTAAAATTAAATTACAATTCCTAAAGAAATATTTGTTACTATGGATATTTCATAGTAATGTCAGAGTCTTATGAATAGCTCACTTTTCTGATTTGTATTTTTTAAAAGAAAAAAAATTAAAATTCTGCAAAATTATCCTTACATTTGACAATTATGTACTACTTTGTGTTGACCATGTATGTAAAATACCAAAAAGATTACGTTAAAAATTTTGATTGTAAAAAGGCTAAGCGTGAAAAAGTATAAGTAATATGAAACCTTTTTCAATTCATCTACTTTTGGTAAAACCATGAGTGACAAGAAAAGAAAGCAACAACAAAAAAAAAAGACTTTAAATCTGCTGTGAAACTAAACATGTTCAAATGTAAATATCTATGCCAAGAGCTTCATGAAGGAGCTTTGCATAAAATCCTTGAATCCTGCAGGACCTTTGGAAAACACACATTCTTAAAATGTTAAGAATTAACCAAAGCTATAACAACTGTGCCAAATTGAAGAAAACAAAAGGGAAAATGAGAGATGTGACTGAATGAAATGTTGAACTTTCTAGAAAAAAATCTACAAAAACACAGTATAAGGCTGGATTATGATATAACCTAGGGCTTAAAATGTAATTCTCAAGAAATAAATACTGCCAATTCTAGAACAAGCAAGAAATGATGAGAACTGAAATATAAAAATCAGCGTTGAGCCTTGACAACTGATAAAGCTCCCCTTGTTACTTAAAACTTGGGTGGCCAGCTAGGTGCACACTTAATCTGGTTCAATAAAGGAAAGGCAGTTCAGGACAGTGTGTCCTAACCAGCTTTGAATGTGCACAGAGCCTTGTTAGCTTACAGTTAAGCTGTTGAAAAGGAGCGATGGTGTAAAATCTCATCTGATGATTACAGTGCCAAAGTGCAAAAGGGTCGGATTAAAGCACCAGCTGTAACGTTGGAACTGTTTTCTAAGGACAAGAGCCATTCATTGTTATGTTTATGAATAACTTTCAGCATCAGTTCAGAAAATGAACAATTAAAATGAAGGGAGGAGAGATATTCAGATGGAAAGAAACTGACACTATTAAGATAATAGTTAGTTGAACCAAAATCTTTCACATGATGAAACGATATCAGTTCCATCAGGTTTCCTAATGTTTCCTCTCATAGGAAGTAGTTGATAGTAAGAAGGTTTCCAATAAAGACACCTTTAAGTAAATTCTGCTGAAGGTGGTTCTGAAAACTGCTGAATGAATGTATGCAAATTCAGACACAAGAAAAACTCTTGTGATAACTTTTAAATAGTTTTAGAAATGTTGAGAATAAATAATAATTCTGTTTTCCTCCATCTCTTTTAGCTATTTGTATGCTCATATACACATCCATGCATTCACATAGGTCACATGTGTGCAAAGCTAAAGCTAAAAGAAATGTCACACTCGACGAGAGAACACTCTCTGTAGGACATAGTTTAGATAGAGGCTAACAAAGGATAGCATGAACAACTGGACCAGCTGTATTTTGGTATTAATAAATGGATTTCATGAATTCAACTCACTGACTCTTCTTCAAACTCATGCATCAAGAACATTGCTAGAGAAAGGATATTTCTCCGAACAGAACCACATTTTCTGAGAGAACTGAGATACTATGTAAGACAGTGGTTCCCAAAGTTGGTCCTCAAGGGTCAGCATCCTGCATGTTTTAGTTCTCTCCCTGGTTTAAGGCACCTGGATCCAATGATGGCTCATTAGAAGGACTAAGAAGAACATTGACATGCTGAAAAGATTGTTACTTCCCCCAGGGAGAGAACTAAAACATGCAGGATACCGGCCCTCGAGGATCGACTTGGGCATCCCAGATGTAAGACTATTTCTTTCTCAGAAGATATAAGAAACAACAACTCTTCAAGAGATTTATGGGAAACACTTCTTTGAATCCTGTCTAGTAAAGAGAAGTTGGACATGGAATTTGACCTTTGCTCAGAGTTGACCTTCGGCTGAGTTATGGTGTCTCTGGGAGGCTCGCTGCTCCTCCGTATTCCCACAGCATGGATATTAATGCAAGGTGAGAAGACCTTCAGCTTTTCCTCCTTCTCCTTCTCCTCTTCATCTTTACTCTTGCTCTCCTGAATCTGTGACTCGATGATTGGGGAGGGAGAAGGGCTGAGGGACTCTCTAAGTGGGAGTACTAAAACAGGGACTCCATTTGTACTATTATATCATTTACCCCACACAGAGGAAAAATCAGGAGCACATTATCAGGTTGGGGGAAAATTGGTGACATGAAGAGGATTATGGTATGATGAACAAGACGAAACATGAAAAATTAAAGGCAGGAAAAGACAAGAGGAGGTAAAACATGAAAGGAAAAAATATTTAATGCACAGTTTTGAGACCACATAAGTTGATAAAAAAACAAACAAAACAAACATTTTAGCAGCAAACAATGAGTGATGATGGAAACCAGAACAATGTGTAAGACTAATTGTAAAACAAAGTGGCTTTGAGTTAAATATCTGCAATTTATCTCTTTATAAAACTAAAGTGATTGATGCAAGTTCAATCAACCTCTGAAGTGTTGGCACATACAGACCCAATAGTTAGTGAAGAGAAAAATGTGAAAGAATTTACTGAGCAAGCAGAAACGTAAAACTTGCGATGAAAAGTCTGAATATTGCTCTCCCTGACGTTAACATGCCATACCAATATATACCCAATAAGCCCTTCAGAACTGAGCAGCATGGTTCAATGAGGGCCAATGAAAACACACATCTGGCCTCCATCAGCCACTCCCATCAGAACAATATGAGACGGAGAAAAATAATCAGTGGCTAAAAGGTTTCATACCAGAAATATGTACATTGACACATGGTGTCTGATCCAAATAAGAAAAACAAACAAAGTTTTACCCCTTTTTATTTTAGCTCCTTCTACTCCAACACATATTTTGATGATTTATATTTATAACCTCATTAAATTAAAACAATGAAACTAAACAAACAAGAGCATCAATGAAGGTGTTATTTTTCATCGGTTTATTTGAACCTTTTCTTTTCATCATTTTGTGACTCACCTACAAGGTCTGCCTCCCCCTACAGGTGATGTAGCGGTACTCCAGCTCTTGTGACCTCCCTCCTCCTTTTCGTTCTTCTTCTTGCGAAGCGGTGCCGGCACGTATCCACTCTGGTTGCTCCTGTTGGGGAGGTACTGGTTGAAAGGCATGGCGGTGCGCAGCTCAGTGACTGATGTCCGGCGCGCCAACATGTCGTCCTTGTGGAGGTCCGGCATCTTCCTGTTAGGGGTGCCATCGGACTCCGAGTCACTGCCGCGGCCTAAGGTGAGCCATAGAGGTACAAAAAAGATCTTTATTAGTGTTGTATAATGAGAATCTCTCTCATTGTGGAACATAATGGCCATTCTACTTCATTTACCTTCACACAGAAAGTAGTTGTTCACTGCTGAATAAGGATTTAATCTAATTTTCGGAGACTAGCAAATTAAAAGATTTTTATTTTCACATAAAGGTGAGGGACATATTTGTTGTAGTTTTTTCCATGCCTCAGCAGACATCAGACTGAAAGGCTAGAGAAAAAAAAAACTGGATGATTCAGCAGAGTTACAAAACGCTTGAAGGCTGATTCCCATTATTCTTATGCAATGAAGAGCTGCAAACTATAATTACAAGGAAATTAATGGAAAACATGCATTAGTGGATCAGATTTTTAAACTTGTAACAGATTGTCTTCATTATCATTGTTATTTTGGAGTATAATCTTAACTGTTAATCTGTTTTAAGCACCTTGTAAAAGGCTTCATATTCTATGAACTTGTTCACATTTTGTTGTATTACATTAAAAAATTTACTTGTCAGCTTGTCAGAACTAATAAAAACCTTAATAAAAACCTTTGAAGGGTTGAAGGTCACCTCCCAGCAGACCAAACTTTACAGCCAGAGCTGGCATGGAAAGGTTCAGATTAAATACATGTTAGAATGAACCAGTTCCAGTCCACACCCAAATTCAGATGAGAATCTAAAGCAAGACTTTTTCTGACCTAATCTTCTTAGCCTGGAATATAGGCAAGTATTTCCAACCGTTTCTATTCTCTACATATGAGTAGATACTACACGCTGTTTGGAGGGTTTTTAATCACTTCAACTAAATTACAAAAAAAATTAAATCATTTCAGATTGTTTATTTATTTATTTTTATACAAAACCAACCAAACAAAAAAAAAAATCAACCAATGCTACTTTATGTTAGTCTATCATGGAAAATAGTCTAACTGAAATAAGATTAATACAGTACATGCAGTATTTTTACCTATATAATTTAATTCAGATACAGTAACACATTTCAAGGTCTTGTTAAATTTGGGTATTTAGTAAACAGTAAGAAACAGCTCAGCCACTGACAAGGACAACTGTGAACAGACCAAAGGGGGGAAAAACAAAGGTGTAAAATTATTTTAAGAAGAGACTTGTAATTGTGGCAGATGTCTGAAAAACCATTTCTTTAAATCTACAGATTATAGTCTTCAGTTCCTAAATGTTATGAGCCTTACAGCAATCTTAGTGTAATAAAACACAATGCATTCCATCGACTGAGCATCACTCAAACCCAAACAGGCTGGTAGGCTGTGTTTATGAAACAAAGACAGTAACATAAATCATTACTAAATTAACATTGAACAGTTTATGACATTTTAGCCTAGAGTATGCAAGATTTTACTCTGGATGCCAATTTGTCTCCCTTTCAAAGTTTAAACCCACTTTAATGTTGTTCTCAACACCTGGCTTTGCAGAAGTGCACTGCTCATGGACTTTCCCTAATGTGTGGGGTAAATTCTTCCACAAAATGTCCTAATTCAATCCTCTAATAATACACAGAGGAGAGGAATGAAAATCAGGTTCTTAGAAACAGTCGCATGTGTAATTCCTGTAATTTACTCCTGGTATACCAGTAGGTTCCTTGTTCATTTATTTTAAAACCTCTCCAATAAATTAGTAGTGTAAAATGGACACCTGTGGTAGCTTAGACAAACTTGTGCCACTGACTCTTCACTTCGAGTGCTGTTGTGTTCAGACTGTGAGCTATGACTCAGTGTAAACATTTCCCAACTATAAACACAAAACTTTCAACCAGATTTGAACCATAAAATAGTCCTTTATTTCTGATCAGAAACATATGGAAGCAGCCGTGTCTGTTAGTGGAAATAAACATCACATTACAGTTGTGAAAAGTTCTGGTCTGAAACAGATGAAGCTCCAACCAAAAAGGCCTGGAGATATCCATACTTCCAACTGTAAATGATTTGATTATGATTCTTAACCCATCTATAGGAAACATGAGTGTCCCTTTCATCTATGTAAATCCATCTTTAAGGAGTAACATATGTTTTCATGGGATGATGTGCTCTGTAGATATGGTAACACTGAGGCTTGAGGGAAAATGTTTCATGTGTCAGGGCTATGCTGTACCAGATTGCAAACATCAGTGTCTGAAATATAACAACTGAAATGATGGAAAGTCCACAAATAAAGAGCAATAGAACTTTTCACAACTAAGGCCGATGATGTGGAATTAAATGATTCCAGATATTAATTTTGTCTGCGGTATGAGCATTTATAGCAGCCAAAAATTGGGTATTGATATCAATTTCCATTATGTGACACTTAACAAATTGAACATTTCAGCAAGAGTGAAAAACTCTGCATTCAGAAATGTGCACAAATAATAAATATAATGTAACCAGGGATGAAATCTTTTCTGAAATGCTGTATTTCAGATTTTAAATATTTGTTCAGAGCATAAGGTTTAATTGCTTAACTGAATAGACTTTCTATGATCAACATGAGGGAATTAGATAAAACTGTATTATGCAAGCTACCCAAAGACAGTCTCATGTATCAGAGCAGAATCAAAGTTGGCAGAGACAAAACCATGTTGCCAATATTGAATTTCATTCAAAGAATGAATTAAACTCTTCCATCTGTCCCCTAATTACTCAGGGTGAAGTCAATTTTCATTGATGAATAAACCAAGGGCTTTGTCTGAAGGTCACGGTAGGAAAACCTGGTATGTTTGTATGGATGTTGGTAAATGGATGCATTTGTTCACAGTGTGAGCCAAGGTTTCATGCAACTGGGTGATCACAGATATACGCTTCTCTTCTTCTAGTCACTTAATTTTTTTATTCAATCACGTGTAAATGAACATATAAATTTTTTGATAAAATATGCCGAGCATTCAAATATCTGTTAACCAGCCCTAACTAGGTAAAGTAATTTTATGTAGTTTCTCAGGGACAATTCTGCTTCCTTGTAGTTCATCAACTATCACAAATATGGCGAATATGCTTGACAGAATAAAATATCATCTTGAGCTTCATGCTCAGAAAAATTGATTAGAAGAAACTTGTGCAGTAAAATCCTTGAGATCATTCTTCAGGGCAGTCTAGCAATGAGATTTTCTGCAGCAACCTAACAGGATAAAAACATCATCTCTCATATTGATCAAGGATTTCTGTATGTCATTTTTTGCCTTTAAATTTGTAAGACTACAAACCTCCTATTCTGTCTTTTTACTTGATGGAGACAGTGTGTATTTTTATTTTTTTTAGTTAAATTTATCAACAAGTATGGCACATTTAGAGAACTAGAGTCTGATGGGAGCAATTTCTCTTTGCTCTTCCTAGAAGGAGAAAAAAACAGGAAGCTACGTGTTGCTCTGAATTGTCGCTCATGCAGTTTGGCAACAGAAATAACATCATGACTACTACTACAGGCTTTTATAAGCTGCTGTTAACTTTAAAAGGCACTAATTAACAAACAGTGTAGCAGTGAACAGCTGTTAGCCTCAGCAGATGGTTAAGTTTGGCATCATAAAAGAACTTTCTAACACATTTAGCAATTTCAGCAAAAACAATAAAAGCTGCTGTGATGCATAGGTTGCTACGTGTATTTGCCCCCTTATATAGTTTTGCTTTTTGCCCCAGAAGAGGAGAGAAGGAAGACATGGCTTCTGCAGTAGTGCCAAGACAGATTCCACTATGAATATTAAAACATATTGAGTTTAATATAGAAAGTTCTAAGCATTTTTAGACAGGATCTGAAGTCTTGACATATTTTAGCTTTTCATTACAGTAGCTAGTAGCTAGTGGGGTTATGCTGTGGTCCATAGCTCACCAGAGTACCAGTGGTTCATTGTATGCAAAAATTCTAAAAAAAAAGAGAGATGGATGATATCCTACCATCACTGCTGCCGCGTGGGACCAGGACATCCGGCGACGGAGTCTGTTGCGAGCGCGAGCCGAAGGAGTCCAGACTGTCGAATGAATCTTCGCGTCCGTGGCGTGGCGGCGAGAGCGAGTCACTGCGTTCGGAGTCCCAGCAGTCGATGTAGCCACTGTCCCGAATGCTGCGTTGAGGACTTTCTGCCGCCTCTGCCTCCTGCGTTCGAAGAAATAGGAAAAACACAATCAGGTTTTTTTGGTTTCTAAAATGTGAACTACAAAAATGGGTGAAACAAATATAATTTAATCCAATTTATTGAAATAAATCCAACATCTAAATGTTGCACTTTAGATTTTGAAACCTCTCAAATAACTCCCCAGTCCTCCCACATCTGTTTAGTCAACAACCTTTTCAAAATATCCTCATTATCTTCTGCCTACATCCTTTCTCATTACTCTCTCTTCACCTTCGTGACCTTCTCCTTTTTCTGCCGACAGCTGAATTGTGTCTTTGGTACTAATGGAAGGTGGAGAAAGACCTTTCCTGTCAACCAAATGGCTTCCTTTTCCTGACCCCATAACGCGTTGCTATAGCTTCTCCAGCCTTGCATAAATCTCTGTATTCTTGAATTTTCTACAGCGGGTGGGAATTGTGTTTGACAGTGACATATTCTTCATTTGTTTTGGCCATAAGAATGACCAGGGCTTCTTTCCTTCTGGTGCAGTCAGATTCACCTGCTTCAGGCTTTTCACTCAGCTTTAATAAATAATGGAAACACTGAGTATAATGTGCTGCCAATCAGAAATGAATGGGTTTTGCAGTTTTATTGTGTTATTCCAGTATTTTATTTATTGGAAAAAAAGGTTTTGTTTTGTCCATATGTAACATATGAACATCTGGTAAGCTAATTCTCCTGACTTGGCAGTAATTCATCTGTTTAATAGACAGTGAAATGATGTGACAATGTGGAAGAAATGTTGTGCAGGGTGACATCATGGCTATGAATGATTGTCACAGAAAAATTTGTAAAACCAGGTCCAACAATACTCTGTCCTGGACAGCAACAGCAGGATTTCCATGGAAATCAAGTTTATGAAGGTCATGACTGGACCTCAGGTTGATGATGCTATCATCTCTCTGAAATCATTTCTCAAATATTTCCCGACATCAAGACGTCCAAAAATATTACTGATTCCTGAATCAAGTGACAAAGCAGAGACTGCTGTTTCTCATTTATGACCGTACTGGTTAGACATAAAATTTCTCATACTGAGATAAACAATATATCAATGTAATAAAAAACTGAAAACATAATTTCTTATTAAAATGACTTTAAAGACCTTTCGCATTTGTGACAGCAATCCCTCAAACTCTTTTAGGTCCAGCGTGGGCCCGTTGTAGGAGGTGCAGCTGTTGGCAGCACGACCGAGCCAGTAGATGGTGATTAAAACCTGCAGGGCAGAAATGGATAAAATTATCACAATACTCAAGTGACATTTAGTTTGTTGGGTTAATGTAAACATGAACACACATACAATACAGCAGATTGATATGCCTGATCAAACCAACAGTGCTTTCAATGCTCTCGTTTTGGCAGATATCAAATGAGTCAAATATATTTACTTCCAGTATACTGTAAATAACAAAAAAATTTCCACTGCAGATTTATTAAAATGATCAAAAACCACACTGTTTCAGCAGCTCAGGTAAGTCACACTCAGCTCTCTGACTCATATACTGACCTTTGAATTGGCCACTGTGATTTACTGAATAAATTATTGGGTCAGTTTTGCCTCTCTTAGACTACAGAATATTACAGAACAGGCAGCTGGATTACTCTGCTATTTAGTTGGACCATTTGCAACCCAATGATCCAAGGTTCCACTGAGTGTGAAAGAGGAAACAAAGCTTATGGCACTCATTGGAAGTTTCTTTGCAGTCAGCTTAATGTGTAAAATGCAGAATGTACAGACTGAGGCTGACATCACACAGGGCTGCACCTTTAGCACTGTTGGCGGGGTGATTCCAGCTATATTTACAGTGTCCATGTCAACCTGCACTCCACAGGGACAGCTTTGATAAGAAGGCTCAGCCAGGCTTAATGTGGTAATTGCAATTGCACTGTCAATGTAAACAGCTTCTCCCATTCAAATACACAGAGAGGACAAGCAAAGGGTTGGGCCTGGATGGAAGCATGACGCCAAACTAGTCGCTTGCTGTGATCCTGAGTGAACTTTAAATACAACAACTTCTTTATTTTGAGTAACAGGTCAAAAGTACTTAGTGGCACTCATGGAAAGCATAATATTTGTAAATGAACTAATTAAAAGCTTAAGAAGTGATATATTTTTTTAATCTTGTTTTTGGTGATCATATCCATAAAATTGCACAATAATTTTTTTTTTTTTTCTGGCCCTGCTAAAAATAAAAAACAAACAAAATAAGCAGTGCGACTCAAATTGCTGTCTTTAGCAGGTAAGTATCAAATTTTAGAGTCATAAAACACACACATATTGAAAGAATAATAAACCATTTTTCAAGCAAATAAAAAGCAGCTTTGAAATAAACAAGAATC
Organism: Poeciliopsis turneri; assembly: GCA_922788865.1. Classification (NCBI taxonomy): domain Eukaryota; kingdom Metazoa; phylum Chordata; class Actinopteri; order Cyprinodontiformes; family Poeciliidae; genus Poeciliopsis; species Poeciliopsis turneri. The sequence goes on along the minus strand of CAKLNU010000112.1, from coordinate 4,787,697 downwards.
TTTTGTAGTCACACAAACAGGAAAAAACAGGAGGCGAGTATCATATGTGGAGAATGGCATCTCACCTAGAAAAGCTACTGCTACACTGGACATGAACAGTGATTTTTATAAAAACAGTTTTTATTACAAATTAGGTTGAATTTTTGTGTGGCTTCTTATTAGCAAGACGGACAATGAGTATTACACCTATCCCAATGAAGTTTCTCTAGGCTAATGACAGAACTTTTAAATCTCTCCACAGGATGCCAGTCTGAAAGGTCTCAAATCTTCTGATTTAGGAACTCAAATTGGGGTAGGAGTCAATAACACCACTGATTTCTATCTTGGATGTGTTTTGCACCAGTTCAGCAGGTTGGTTTCCCAACAAGTCTTTGATGACTTTGGCTGCATTATTGGCTGCTGTTCTGATTTATTTTCATTCACTTTATACATTTCTCAGTTTTGGTAGTGAATTTTATTATCTACCCAACTATCATAAGCTAAAAGCCAGAATGCAACAGAAAAGAAAAACTTGTGAAAAGCGATGACCTTTAAACCTTATCACAAGTATCGTGTAGCTGTCTTAGCAGCAAAGTGCAGCACTCCAGTGTCACCAGCATAATGGGCACATCACCAATGAATGTAGGTCGCCACCAAATGTGTTCCACATGCTCACTATTGAGCTCTAAATAGATCCACATTGATCCCAAATACAAAACCATAGTGGAAAGCATTATATGTCTGCTCCAGCACTATGTACACAAGAAGCACCAAACCAACATGCTGACAACTGTGTCAAAGCAAAACTTCGACATCAGCGCTGAAAAGCACCAGGTGAAAGGAAATATTTGCTTAAAACGAGTCAGTGGAGTTTTGAGTGGCACCAAAATCAACAAGAGGCCTCAGCGATAGATGTCACACTTACTTTACCTCATCAGTTTCAGCAGCTGTCTGGTGTGACATATGGCCTGTCAACGAGGATCTAGTGGAAAGATTTGGTTGCTAAGCACCAAAAAACAAAAAAAATAACTATTCACATGAGCACTTATATTTTAACCAACACTAAGTGTGGTTTCCAATACAAAGAAACAAAAAACACTCTACTGGCTGTTCACATTTTTCCTGCTTAATAAGCACATAACCATTACAGCGATATTCCACTCCTCCAGGAAGCCTCTTTTCAAAGAAACATCAAATCTGTTTGGTAAACAGCTTTATGACCGTATCAGCAGATTCTTCTCACAGCAGTTTCTTCACCTCTTAATATTTGATGCACTGCAGAGACAAACGCTGTCCAATCCTAGTCCTCAGCATGCAAGGCAAATCCACAGTGCACGTCACACAAGCAGATCCCAGCTAAAGCATCACCGACTGGCAATTTGAGAATCATTTCCTTTGCAGCTGTAAATGCTGGCTAACACAGCAGAGACTCAATGTGTTTAGTCAGCTAAATGAGCCAGCAGGAGAGGTGAGCTCTGCAACGGCACACACATGAACTTGCTCAGTGCACACCAGCATCACAGAGAGAGTGAAGGGACGGAGAACGAGTGGAACTGCTCCGACTGCAGAGTGGGCAGGGCTAGCACAGCACCTTCTGCTTCTTAAAGTGCCATTTAAAAGATAAAAAAAGAGAGAGAGCTATGTTGGAGCAGATAATAAACACAGAACGTAAGGTTAATAAAATCCTGTTTCTGCAGGAAATAAATGTTTTCTAACAACGCAGACAGTAACTCCATGAAATTGAACAAGCCTAATAAGACTCACCAGAAAAAGGAAGATGGAAACAAAGACAGTCACAGGAGGCCAAACAGACAGCACGTCAAAATACCAGTTTCCAAACCAATCAGGCATTTAGCTCACAAACAAATTACAACAATCTAATCCAATGGCAACACTTACATGCTTGAGCCTTCGACTGCAGTCGCTTCCCCTGGAGAAAAAGACAGAGATGTGTTAGACATTGGAATATAGGTTGCACAGATTTCAAGCAGGACTAATGTACTAGTATTGTTTCTTCTCCTTTTACTCAGCAGTTTCAACAGTGTTTATCAATTTTAATCAATAAGTGAGAAATAATAGATAAACACTCCGACAAATTGCTAATGATCAGAATCAGATTGTTTTCAGCTTGATCAGCCCCATAGTGAACAAGAACGCCTCACATTAGTCATTTACCTCCAAGAAATACTTTTCTCTAAGTCAGCCAAATGTCCTGGTTAAACTTTAGGTTAAGTGAAGAAAAAGTTCAAATGTGCAGAAAATCTCTTCTTTGTTGAATGTGCTAAAAAATTTTAACTGTAAAAAGGTCAAATATTAATCTAGGTTGATTTTAATAGTTTGGTATACTGACTAATTTTTAATTGATTAATGAGCCTTACGCTGAATCGCTAAAAAATCTCTTTTTTGATCAGTGAATTTATCGTGCATAAGCTCTATGAAGTGATACTGACAATATTTTTCAGTTGGCTCACCGGTGCTGAGAGAAGAAAACACGTTTACTTATTTCATTATTATGAGCATTTGAGAGCAAGACATTCTGAAGAAAACAGGAAACATAAATGCAACATTCAGTATCCTGAACGACACTGGTGTTTCACTGATCAATTCCACTACATATTAAAGCTTCCAAGTTTAAAATAATTTTGATACATTATTTAATAAAAACTTTAACAAAGTATTGAACTGGAACTTGGTATCGACACATGTCTTAAATGACTTTGATCAGTATTAAGAGTTAAATATCATCTGTATCAAGGCAGCCGTAATACTGAAAGCATCTTTCATATTTTCCCAAACATTCCAGTTAGTTATATTATCCCAAATGAAAAACATAGTAAATAAAAAACTATTGAAAATGCAAAATTTTATTGTAATTTCTCCACAATTAACATTTTTCAAAATTTATGTTTTTGTGTGTTGCTGCAACACATGAATAATAGCAACGACACACATAAAATAAGAAAGGTGCACAAGTTACAAAGGGTTAAGAAATTGCAGAAGAGAGAGATTCACTTCATGCTTGAGGTAAAAAAAAGAAGGAAAAAAAAGCAAACCATAACTAAGGATGAATACTGGGTTGAGGTAATATAACCACATTCCTATATTATGAGTATGTTTCTAAGTAGGCTCCAGGGTCAAACTCACTCAGCAGGTAACTGACACCTAAATATCAGGTATTTGAGTTTCCCAGAGACCAAAGAAACAAATAGTGAGATTGAAGGTGAGGAAGAAGGAGACGTAGCTGCAGGGAATGATCCATAAACACTTCTTTTGTTCAACCTGGTTCGCCGTCAGTGGAACACATGAAGACACGCTGCTTTTTCTCTGCCATTACTCAGATGATGCACTAATAATTCACATTCCACAAGACATTAGATCACATAGAGGCTACAGTTAAAAGAATACTGTATTCTTTTAACTGTCAAGGATCCATGACATCCTTGTCAGTCAGGGATTTCATGGAGAAATCTTAAAATTGTACAAGGTTTCAGAGATGTAGAGTTTTAATTTCCTTTTGTTTATGTATTATAAAGGCAAACATTACTTTATGCATATCATTTTTATTTTTAAGCACATTTTTACCATGCATCCAGATTTGTTTAAAAGACATTCAAAAGAAAATTGGTGAATTACGTTTTTCAGTTAGGCGTTTGTAAATTAATAAGATGTGATCTATTAGAGAATTAATAAGAATATTCACTGTTAATATGCTGAGAGTATTTAGTATAATTTGTATCTGACACACGGCCACTATGGGTTCTCTGTACACAGACCCTAAAGCTACGTGTTTAAACATGGGACCATTGATTAAACAAAAAGTGTTAATTAATAATGAAAATATGTTGGTTGTTACAAACATTTTTTTATAACAAGAAACAAGAAAGAAAGTCTGAAATTGGTAAAGTTTTTATTCTCATCTTTTTCATTTCCCAGAGTTGGAATTTCTTCAATACTTTGAATGCCTTTCAGCAGCAGCTAATAAGAGGTACTTTACTCACACAAATATGCAGGCATCTCTCATAAAGATCAATCTATCAATTCTAATCAAGACCCTATTAGTTTGCATAAAAGTAAAAGCACATGAGGTCTAATTTCAAATCAGAATTTACTATTGTTATTTAATCTATATGAAATGAATGTTTAGAAAATGTGTAAAATATATGTGTAAAGTAAAAATATGAGCCATTCATTTTTATACTACTGGTAAAATACAAACTGACAAATAATGGATTGCTACAGCCATGTGGATGTAAATATCTCCAAATAATGAAAAAAGTAACATTTACAAACATGTTTTGCTATAAAACCCATGTAAACATTAGTTTCTACACATACAGAGATTCCCTCATCCTGACAGAATCCCTAAAGCAGCTGTTCCTGACACCAGCTAAGATTAGCTCTTATCCTCTCATCTGATCTGCAGAAGCAGCTTCCTAAGCCCTTCTGTGAATGAAACCCTGTTAAACACATTTAGCATCAGAACAGAGCATGCCAAGCACACGAAGAGACACCTGCACATTCACACAGACACTTACACTACATGTATAAACCATAACATGTACTTGGTTTTGTTACCAAGCAACAAAGCAGAAGTCATGACTGAGTGAGTGATGCAAAGCCTTTTGTTGTACGTTGACAGAGACCAGTTGTGTCAAACAGACATCCCATTGTTTCTGCATTGACAGGCTTGTCCGAACTTCCATTCTCTGTCATTTACTAATTTATGTTGCTGTGAACTGCATGATTGTCTAATGCAGGCTGACTGGCAGCACGAGACAGGGAAAGAAAAGCACAATCAGTGTTTAACAAAAGCTTTGTGTTGACATACAGCTGAAGTGCTCTGTAGCCTTCAGCTGAATAAAATAGATATTTTTTCACATTCAACAGCAACAACAGAGACTATTCCTATATCTATGATTTATTGATTCTCAGCTTGTGACCTGAACTGGCTCATTTTCAGTTTGAACGGCTGCGACTGCTTACTGCCATATTGGAAAATCAGATTTTGCTGCAATCAAGTGAGCATGAGCAATAAATACAGAGATCCAAAGTCAGTTGCTTTACCAAAAATAATTCAAGATAAAACTGAATTATTGAATTTTTCCTCATAAATAACTCCAGTCTGTGGTTAAAGAAAACGTTTGCCTCTGTGTGAAGCAACCCTGTCTGAAAAATTTAAGTTTGTGTGAGTTTTAAAACACACAAACTTTTAAAATGACACTGAGAATAAGCATCTTTATAACTGGCTAATTTATCAATTCTGTAAAACTAAAAAGCAGTCTGCAGGATTAGAGAGGAAACTTAAGTGTCATTGTTCCAGTGACCCTGTGCTGTTTCCAGTGGTTTATAGTAAGAAATGGAATTTCCAGGTGGAAATTTCATTTCCACTTGGACAAAAGTAACTACCATACATATGCTAATCCAGCATCTTTTAATGCCAGATTAGAGACAGAAGTTTAAAATTGCAGTCAATATTTGACCCCGGAGTTCATACAGTCCTCTAGAGATTTTGTGAAAAGTTCCAAACATAACCTGAAGCATGGAAGAGAAACCAGAATCAGAGGACATTTGAGGTAAAGATCAAAGGTTCGGCCAAGTAGGACGTCAAAACATTTATTCTATGATCTCAGCTCATTTTCTGTTACAGACACATTTTTTGGCATCCCTGACAAAGACCTATAAAAATTTAAGATGAAACAGTTTTGTTGCAGTAAGACAGTCGAAACACCTTTTAATTTCTTTAATATTAACACATCAATTAATTATTATACAAAAAATAATAATTATGTTGTGAAAATCATTGGTGGAAGAATTATTTGTATCTCTGCAGTTTAAGCTTTGCACAGCCCTTATTGTTGAACTGCCTATCTGTTTTTGATCCTTCTGCTGCTGAAAGATCCAGTGATGCCTCATTCAGAGTTTCCTGGCAGAGGCCACCAGATGTTTATTTTAAAATCTTCCGGTACTGCAGAGATCCATGACGCCTTGCATTTGACCATGGCTCTCAGGCCTTTCAAAGTCAAACAACCTCAAACATCACAGATTCTTTTTCATTTATCCATTGTTGCACATATGATTTGATTTGAAACAAATACTGTTGCTGAAAAGCTCAATCGTGATCTAATTTGACCAAAGCATGTAGTTTCAGGTAAATTCTAAATGGCATTCATCAAATTTTACATCTTCACGTGTTTTGAACAGTACATTTTAGTCATGTTCCCCAAACAACCTTTTGTCATACAGGAATAAAATTCTTCTCATAGATATATTTCATGTAAACTAAAAGTAGCATTAAATCTAGAAGTGCATTAGTTAAAGACAATTATTTCTCAACATTGTATTTTCCTCCTACTAATGAAAATAGTAGGAATTATTTAATTTAAAGTATTTTCCATATAATTACCAATGATTCCAATACATCATCTACATTCCTTAATGGCTGCTTACACAGGTCAAGTGTCTTTGTAAAAAAATAGAAATAAAAAAAAGATAAACTAAATGTGCCTCAGGTAGTTTATTCTGGGATGAGTGGCTCTGGAACAAAAATTGTAGGACAGTAGGAAAGAAAACAGTGAAGCTTTGAGTCTTACTTGGCAGCAGGACGTGTGGATGTGTCCTGCAGGTCTCCTGGGTCAAACAGCTGTGACCCTTTAAGTCCCAACTCCTCACAGCCTCGCAGAAAAACACTGAGGTTGTCCTATGCAGAAAGGAAACAAACGGCAGGTTAAAATCAAAGCATGCAATAACTGCCCATAATAGTCTGTTTTAGAAATGAAAATAAACTGCATTGTTCAAGAGTAGCTCATGATTGCTATCAGGTCATTATTAGCATTTCCTGTGCATAAATACATGAAAAAGCTTTTTGAGCTTTTAGGCCAGCCAGGTAAGTTTCACATCAAAGTTCTGATAAAAATCCAAAGTTTTCTGCATCTTGAAGCCAAACAAGCCATCTGTCTCTGGTTAGAATGAAAATCTGGATACCTGTTGAATGAAAGGTGACACCACCAGGTTTTACTCCCAAGTTCTGGACATCTTTTTTATATCCCACCAACTTTCACTCTTCAGCTTCTGGTTTGAGAAAAATATTTTCAACCTTATAATCGGTCATCAGGCCCCCTTTCTCACTGGTCATTCCTCTCCTCCATTGCTTAGATTTCACTTTGCTCCGATCGCTGCAGTCCTTCGCTCTTCCCCTGTGTATGCTCTGACAATGTCTTTGTTGGATGCAACCTGAGTCAGGTTCTCTCATGTTCCCAGGTTCTCCCCCTCTCTCTCACTAACTCTCTCTTTGTGTTTGTTTCAGAGGGCTGCAACTAAAGCCCTTCCCTCTCTTTCCCTCTCAGGGTGTCACCATTTCCTCTTCACCTCAATTGTGCAAAGCCCCATTTCCCTCTTATATGATCATATTCATGTTTGACATAAGATTATTCATGTTATTTATGAAAAGTGGATACAAGTGCAACCTTTGGGATTTGCAGCAACACTTTGAGCCAAAGGATATTTGTTTTAGTTTTCAACACTTGCATGGCTGCAAACACAAGCATAGCATGGAAAACACTTGTTCTCACGGTCCTTTTGCACTTGGAGCAAAAACACTGCCTCCAAACCCACCCTGCAGCTTCCTGTGTTTTTGGGACGGGGCCATCTGTGCTCTCCTGGTGGGGGAACCCCACCCACAGATTGACACACACACACTCACGCGCACATGCATACATCTCTCCACAAACGGACTCAGCAGTTTCTTCAACCAGTTTAACTTCAGGGCACACCAAAGCTGGGATCAACTGGACAGCATACAAAATCATTACCATTTTTTTGTTTTTAGAGTATCAGCACATCCAGCAACCTGCTCTGTTGGTTTCAAGTCCTTCTAATCAGATGCCACAGAAATCTAACCAGTTTTCTTCTGCTGCATGCAGAGTTGTGCATGTGCCCTTCCCCCACCTGTTGCTACAGACTGTCAATCACCTGGTTGAATAAGGCCATTAAACTTTTCCTTACCTTGCATAAAAGACAAATGTAAACAAAATAAATAAATCCATTGAATCATTATGAAAATATTCCTTTGCAAGTTTTCTTTGTTTTGTTTTTAACATACTGACAGAAATCGTCATTTTATTTCACTTTCAATAGGCAGTTTGGAGTTTTTAACATGACAAATTCTCTGCCAGAAAGTAAGATCAACAATGAGCTCTGATCTTCATATTGGGGGTCATTGGCTTTGAAATAACAAAATCAGACAGTATGAAGTGACAAAACACCAAATTGCAAAAAATTATGGGCCCCTATGTGAGCTGAGTGTTTTGTAAGACAGGAGGCAGGAAACTGGGCGTCTACCCACACAGATGAGTGACAGCTGAATATGTTTGTAGAAAGACTGCAAGATCGAAGGTCAACAAAAAGTTTTGGTAACTTTAGTCAAAAAAAAAAAGAAAAAATAACTTTAAGAAAAGTCAGCAGAACTCAAACAATATGGTAACATAATGGAAAGAAAGTCAGACTTCCTGCACAGCAAAATGACACACCACATAATTTAAGATTATTAGGCCTGGCAGAAAGCAAAATAATTTGAGATTAACCAAGAAGTTTGTTTCTGACAGGAAATGATTCAGGCTTCTTAACAAACCAATGTAATAAGAGCATCAAATATAATTTTAAAAAGCATCAAAACAAAGGGAAATGTTCCAAAACAAAACTAAAAATAAAGCAAGACATCTAATGCTCAATTCTAATTGAGAGAGAAAGCATCATTTCAAACACATTAAACATTTTAAGTGAGAGAAAACTTCATCTTGACACAGCAAACTCTGAAAAACAGAATCTTAAGATTCTAAAGCATAATTTTTTATAGGCATTTTCGGTTTTGTTGGCCTTTATTTAACTGTAGATTGATAGGAAAGTGGATTATGAGAGAGGCAGAAGGCATGCAGCTAAGGTCAATGGACCGTGACTCGAACCCGTGGCAGTGACTAGAGGACGGAGACCTCTGTATGTGGGTCTCGCGCTCTGCCCACTGCGCCACCACTGCACCCCAAGAAGCACACATTTTTCATAAAAATCAGATTAGCTGGAATTTAAAACTGATTTTGCCATTTGCATGATTATTGTAAAAATACCAGCTTTAAATGATCTACATGACTGGCAAGGGGTGCTTTTTGAAAATGAGAATTACTACTCATTATCTTGGAAGGGAATCTCTCGCTGAAATGTCTATTTACACTGAAAAACACAAGAGAATTCATAGTAGGCTGGAAACAGCCACCGCGGTCACAGAGGTCAACCTGCCAAAGCCAGGAGGTGGTTGTTCTAATTACAAAACTGTCTAAACCCCACAGAGACTTATTTTCCCATTAGTCTCCAAACAGGAAGAGGAAGGGGGGAGGGCTGTGTTTTATTACGATAGGGCAGATAACAGCAAATTCCTTGTTTATGTGTTTCTCACCTCTATAATCACAGCCAAGACAAAGGAGAAAAGTGTGCAAAAGCAACAGAATTATGAAACTCAGAGAGAATAAAGGGACCCATTGTTCAAACATAAAAAACCCTCGAAGGTGTAGTTTTCTTTTAACATGACTTTTTATGTCGAATTACTTATGTAAACATGTCTTTCCAGGAGATTGTTTATTGTCCCTTTGGGCCAATTATCAACGGTTAATTCCTGTTTTTCTGGTCTTGTAATTGTGTAGTCAACTACTGTAAATGATTGGATGGTTTCTGTTAATGTTGTTTTATGCTTCAGTGATTTGTGCTTCAGACAAAACAATATATTTAAAAAAAGATCCATTTAGCAAAATAAAATGATCAGAATAACTTTAAATGTTATATAAGAGTCAGTAATCCTGATTAATTCAAACTCTGTGTTGCACTTTCTTGGGTAGGCAGAAAACTTCCCACCCACTATGAAAATAATACAAAGGATAGTCTTGCAAAACAAAGCACACCTACACCCAAATTTCCTGCACTGATAACTGATTGTTCTTTTTTTCTAAGTTTAGTAATTTTTGACTTTAAGATAGAGTGCATAATAAAGTACTGCTTGTGAAAATCCAGAAAAGACTCACTGGCAGCAATTTAGACAAGAAGATATATCCACCCACCCTGGACATGTTGGATTCAGCCATGATTCTCTAAGTTCTAATGTTTATCATAGAACTAATATTTTCTAATTACAATGCTTCACTTTAAATCCTGACAAATTCAATAAGCAACCCTTATATGTGAGTTACAAAGGTTTTTATCCAACTTCATTAACAATATTTTATTTTTTACTCCATCACATCGAAAATTAGTATTTGGAAGAATTAAAACAGTATTGCAAGATATTGCTACAGTTCATTGATCTGCATGTGGATATATTGATACTAGAATTCTGAAACAAAATATTTTATGCATAAGCTTTATAGTGACACCTAGAAGCGTGCTTGAGATTTGCAGCCAAAGGACATGGCCCCCTTGCAGTCACTGAGTCAAAAGTAAACTCCTCCATATTGTAGAACAATATTTGTCTAGTAGGATAAAGTGCAAGATTTATCTGACTGCTACATCTTGGAACAATTGCACCATCTGTATGACAATGATTTTAAACAATGCAGCAAATATAAAAGTGAAGGGCTGAAAAAGGAAAGAACCAAGGTGTTGCAAAGTTTCAATCAAAGTCCAGGCCTCAGCCTGACTAAAATACTGAGGCAAAACCTGAAGAAATCTGTTTATACTAATGTAGTAATGTAAAGAGTTGTGGTCAAAATTTCATCCATTCGGTTGATTTGAAAGAGTAAAAATATTACATGAAAAAGAAAGAATGAATTTTTCACTTGATTCTGAAGACAATCATGACTACCATGGTTTAAAATCATGTTTTGGATCTTTTGATTCAGTAAAATAAATTAAAAGCTAGATATGAGATCCTCCATTCTGAACTGTATTTAGAGGTCAGATTAGTAAAGACCAACTTTTACAATTTTCTTGAAAGCAACCCTTGGTATTTCTTCAAAAGTAAAAGCAGTAATTTAAAATAAAGTGTGAGTTGAGCTCCCATGCTATCAACTTTCTTAGTCTTAGTTTATATGTGAGCGTCGGTCTTGAATGGCTGCTTCATTCAAATCAAGGTCGTAGGTCGTAATGAAAGAACTCTACTGTATTTGACTAGATTCAGCTGAAAACTATCAGGGTTGAGACAAACTTCAATTCACAAGCTCTCATTCAAAAAGACGCAAACTGAGAATTCCTCAGAGAAACCAGAGCAACCACAGACAACAACATGCAATATTCATATTTCTGAAAAAAGAAACTTCTATCACATCTAGAATGAAATAGGCATTCTGGTTAAATAAAAACAGTGTAAAACTGGGAGACAGAGCTTTTTACAAACTGGTGTATTTCTCCACGTTGTTAGCAGACAGGATGTTTATTGATAATCTGATTTAGTGAAGAATTTTTTGAATGGGGATTTGCTGTCATGCATGACTGGATGTATTTTCTATCATCAGATGGAGGCTGACATCATTCATCGGCAGGTATTTGTAATTTAAAACTTACTGCATTCCTGGTAGCTTAAGATGCAACTCCTTTTAAAGCCAATGATTCACTTTGCAAAGTTTCAAAAATAGACAAACATGCATCATTTTTCAACCTCATCCCGTCATGATACACCATAAAACGACACAGAGAGCTTAAACTAAGTTTGCATGTTATCGAGAGGTCCTCAGTATATTGTGTGATGGTTTGAATTAGTGTCTCTTGAAAAATATTGATGTCTATTTGAATACTCTGAATGGTGCAGGGATATGTCCATACTACTTAGGAAATATTGTCTTAAATTTGTGACATGTTGTGCAGCTCTTGCATATCTAAATCTGAGGATTTTAGTACGTTTTCAAATTTAATGGAAATATGTAAATGATGGATTTACGTAAAAGGTTGAAAATGATTTTTTTTTAAATTTATGGTTAATCAGATTATGCATAACTCTAGTAGGTACAGCATGTTCTCAAAAAAATGAAATAAACTAAAATTGTTTCAAAATTATTAGTTTAAGGGTTTTCAACTCATGCAACCAAATTATAGCAAGTAGTTTATTTTTAGATGTGTGCATTTACAGTTGAATAATACACAATATATGTGACACTGAAATAGAAAACACATTTTGAAATTGTTCATTTCAAAATTGGTGTAATTTTTGTACACTAAAAAAAACTCACAGTTTGGCAGGAGTATGTTGACTTTTATTCAATCCATTGAACCAAATATCCATAGAAATCCAGTCACAAAATATATTTTGCACTTTAATGACATAATATAATATGATGACAGGTTACAGAAAATCTTACCTTTAGACAACCAACTATAGAAACTTATATTAAAGAAACAGAAGCAGAAAATGAGGACTTATACATATGTAGGCATTATGATATAGATGACAAATAGCTACCAGAAGTATGGGAAAACATGCAGACAAGCCCAGAGGTTGTTTTAAGTTCATGCTGAAAGGCTGTAAATTTGAATATAAAATGAAGAACTTACCAGGCCAGCTATTGGTGTTGGCAGTCGGTTAATTTTCTTTACCAAGCCGGGCCTAATGGAGCTCAGTAACCTCATGAAAAGAAAACAAATGCAAAGTAATCAATGCGGATCTTCAAGTGAATTTAGAGAAAAGCAGAATCCCAACTTGAAACAGGAGCTGATAGCAAGTTGTGATTAAAAGCTCAAACATTGGCAACAAAGAATCTGTGCAAACAACCTCAAGGCCTCATAGTGCCTTCTTGAAGACTGATAAAGATAAAGACCCTAAATCAGACAACTGGGTCTGTGCTTCTCCTTTTCACCTTTGAACTTACTGGATTAAGAAGGTCAAACTCATAAAACTGTTGTAAAATTTGAACTCTGACTACCATATGTTTTAAAAAGATACAGATGTTCCTTAGTGGGAACATATCGTTTATCCCACTTTGGTTACCACAAAATAATTTCAAACTCCAACATGTTCAGAATCAGACATAACTTAATTAGTGTTTTGAGGAAATATGGTTATTTTCTTCCATAAAGGAGCACAGACTGCATATAGTGACCAGATAAAAAAAGGAACACTAGACTTTACAATTTGTTAATTCAATCTATTGAAGGGTGTTGGCTAATTAAAATTACTGGCATAAATCAAGATACAGGATGTTGCTTTAAACCTAATGTGTCCAATGTTGCATTATAACAAGACTATTGAGTTTTCTTGAGCTTTTGGAACAGAAAAATGTCAGACGGCAGAAGAAAATGTACCTGTACATATAATGCTTTGCAAAAAAAATATCAACTCTGCTTGAACTTTTTCCTGTAAATTTTTGCAGAATATTATGTAAAAGACCAACATACAGTGAAGAATAGTTATGAAGTAGAAGGGAAAGTATGCACGGATTTTAAAATACTTTACAAACACAAATCTGAAAGGTGTGGAGTGCACATGGGGTTTCCTGTGACAAGATGTTGTGAACCACGTTTCACTCCAGTCACAACTGCAGTCTTTTCAGGTACATCTGACAGGTTTAGGTTTGAACATCTCGGAAATTAACATTTTTACCAAATCTTTGTCAAATAGCGCACTTCTGAAGTGTGAGATTTTAGGGTTAAATTTGACTGGGCCATTCTAACGCAAGCATGCATTAATCTGAAGCATTTAACTCTTGATCTATGTTTAAATCATAGCTAGGCAGTTCTGTCTAAGTAGGTTTGCACTGGTGATAATGCAAAAATCCAGATTCATTCTGCAATTCATTCTGCAATTCATTCTGCAATTACACCCTAACTTGTTCATGTCTACCATCCATCCCTCCATGGTTTATACTTGTTAATCCTTGCAGTGTTCCTGATCTATATCCAGTTGTGATCGGGTGAGAGACGGGCTACACCATGGGCAGGTCACCAGTCCATCACAAGGCAACACAAACTCACACGGGACAAACAACCATGCACACACAGATTCATACCTAATTGATTTAAAACTAACAGTCATGCTTTTGCACTGTGGTTGGAAGCCAAAGATGGATAGCATATATTTTGTTCCAGAGTGACTTGCATAAATGCAGAGGGTAATCTTTTTTTATCTTTATTTAATTTGTATTTATTTTTGCAATCTCTCATCACACAAGAAGCAATCTTTTCTTGGGGCAAACTATAGGGCATTCCTAACATTCATGAAGAAACAGCTTTGCAGTCCCAGGTCTCCCTCCCTGTCTTGCATTTCAAACTTTTGTGTCTGTTTTCATCAGAGGAAGCACCATAATGACCCTTCCTTGTAAAGGGAAAGCCCCCTCTCCTGGTTTCGCAGTATTAGGTGTCAGCGGACCTGTGACGTCAACCGCATTCCAGCAGTCAATATGAGAAAAAGTACCATTCAGTGCCTGTATAGCATCCTCTGGATTTTTTCCCCTTTTAATTCCTTTTACAAATCAATCATAAGCAATGAAACACAGAAGGGAAGGAGGAAGGGGGGATTGACCTAATATGTAAATAATAATAATAAAAAAAAAACATTTAATGTTGAAATGACAAACAAAAATACTAAACATAAAACCTGTGGCATTCCAGATTCTGGTGTCTTTATGCTACAATCACTTGAGACACAGTCACTGCCCTCAGCTGACCTCCATTCCATTGTAGCTGCCGTGACTCGATGTCAATGGACAGTGAAGAGTCATGCAATAGTGCTATTGTCTTCCCCATTGCCACTTTGAAAGTTAATTCAGCTCCTCCTGCAATTCTGCAAAATAATTCAGTGACTAAACTAACAGTCATATCTGGGGAAGCCGGAGTACCCACAGTGGGCTCAGGCAGTACAGGGAGAAGACCCCAGCCTGGGATTCAAACTCATGACTTTCTTGCAGGAAAGAAACAGTGGCAACAACTGTGACATTGTACAGCTCCACTCAAGGTCAATTTAACCTGAAAACTGGATGCACATTTTTACAAAATGATAGAGAAAACAAAATGTAGCAGAGATCTATAAAAATATATTGATAAGATGGGGTCCACAAATAAACTAGATGCTTCTCACTGACTTATGTTGAAGATAGAAAAAAGACAAAAAGAAATAGTCATAATCATCATATTTAGATACAGAGCTAAACAAATGCAGGAAAAACTTACTCGCACAGCAGAATCCCGTTCTCCAAACCTCCTCGGAAATCCTTGTCACCAAAGCACCGTCCAGTCGCAGCCTACAGATTGAACAACAGCAGTGAGTCACTCAATTATAACACCAAAAGGCTGCAGATCATTCCAGGTTCACGGTGTGAACACTAGACACTAGACACATGGCCTGTCAGAAAACTACAAAACAAGAGCTGCAATTTTTCTCCTCACATCTTTATCCTTACTAGACATGAGCACAAACACAACAGTTGTATATCACATCCCCCTCCAGTGTAACAGCTCTAAACACTAACAAGCTTGACATAAGCTGCAATCATCCTGACCAAATGGCTGCGACGGGCTAATGTGCTGTGACAGAGGATTTATCGGTTAATAGAGGCTCAGACCATCCGAGACAAAGTCAGTCTACGAGAGTTTCCTGACAACTGATCGAAAGACATGACTATATGCAAACACATATTTGTTGAAGAAAGTCTTTTAGCAAACTGCTTTTCTTCAGTATACAATTTAAACTGTTGCAGTCCCCTGACCCCCAGAACATCAAACATTTATCTGGTGAGATTGAACATTTCATGAATAGTTCTTACATCTAACATGAACTCAAGCATCTTTAGAGACAAAGTAAACAACATAATGAAAAGATGGGGCATGCGCCAAAGAATGTGCTGTCGAATGACTTCCAGTCTCATTTAAGATCCATTTATTCTGCATGAAAAGAAGAGACGCCTTTCGCTTTGCTGCTAAGGAAGCCGAAACAATTACAAGATTAAATTTCCTGAGTGCTTTTTTTTTTTTTACATTTATTTACACAGCTGTGGGAAGAGTGCAGATTTGTAAAGTATTTGGAGTGCTTTTATCAGGTTTTCGGGTCTCTGTGGATTCCAGAGAATCCACAGAGACCCGAAACAGACCCGAAAATGAAACAGACTGCGGTGTGACACCAAGTAGGGCAAAAGGTAGGCTCTGAATCAATAACAGACGTCATATTTTGTGCTTATTTGTTCTTGTGTTAAGCCACTCCTGAAACAGAGAAAATGTCAGAAGCATCTTATATGGGTTAAGAAGAAAAATAATTAAACTATAGTTCTGTTGTTCCAGTTTGGGATACGAGTGTATCCAATGTCTACAAATTAGTGTGATCATGACTGTAGACTGATTCTAAATGAACACCAATGTACCCAAACATAAAATATGACTAAAATTTTAATACAAAAAATGTTGTTAGATCCTGACAGTATGATATGAGACAATCTGGGAAAAAAAGAGCTCCTCTGGCTCCTCCCTGCAGTCCTACTGCCATCTGCAGAAATGCACTGTGACAGTTTTAAAATATATGTAAAAAAATATATATATATATATGAATGAGCTAAATCTGCCACAGGTCTACTTCCTAAAAGAGGTGATAAAGAACTGACAGTGGGAATATTTGTCTGATTATAAAATAAAATCAAGCATAAAGAAAGCAATGGCAGCTGTGATAGAACCAGCAACAATTAAAAAAAATAAAAATTTTTTACATCAATTTCTGAAAGGAGGGATGGATCCAGAGCTGGAAAAGTCTGGATCTGAACGTGAAGCAGGGTCATACGAGGGTATTCAATTAAAAAGAGGAATGTGTTGCTTTTGTTGTTTTCAGTGGAATGTCGCTCACAATGTTTCACAAACAAGCGCATAACTCTCCCTGGCTTTGTTTTCCACCTATTCACTTCCTTCCCTTTGGGAAACCTTCATGTCTAGACCAAAGTCCTTCTTAAGAAGCAGCGGTTCCCTTCACTCTGGCATTCGCAAGGAAATGAAAGCTCTGCTGATTTAGAAAGACACAAATAATCTTTGCCGAACTAAGCTTTTGGCAAATCCAGTTTCCCTAGTAGGGTTTGTGATTCAGATCACTTTGATAAAATATAAATCACAGACACTTGAAAGGAATTTTTATATTGAGAGGCTCCTCTACAGGTGGTTCATATCTGATTGAGATTCCCAATTGTCTTTGCTGGAAGGATGTCAAGAAAAAATTCAATGCAACACAGATCATTCAATCAATGTAACAATATCAAAGCGTTTCTGTTGAATAGCCACAGAGTTCATGACTCCAGAGGGCTTGCTCCCAGTCAGAAACAGATCACTTCATTTCTTTGATTATGATGACCATTCAATTGAACAGACAGAAGTAACCTGAGAAACCCAGAACTTTACAGCTACCTAAACCAAATTACACACCAATAAGCATTCAGAATGGCTGGGACTCCTTGACCTGGGGAACAAAAACTCTAGTTACTTCAAGGCCCCTGAGGCTAGGCCTTTTGCAGATCTGACATTGTAAGCCTAAAGGCTGTTGAACATAAACAGAAACATGTTCTCAACCCCACAGGCCTGTTTTCCAGCACCATGCCTGTTCTGAAGCCACATGCCTGCTTTGCAGTCAAAAGCATTCTGCGTTAAAGCCCAACAAGTGTATTGCATAATCCAACAAAGCACACACAAGTCACAGAACGGACGTAAACACATCTTCTGGGCAGCAGCCAATAATCTTGTTAATTCATCTTGGCAAGAGCTGTAACTGTGAAAGCTTTTGGTTCTAAGAAACAAAACAAAGACAAGGGAGTCCAGCCTGCTAACATAGGACACAAAGCTGATAAAATGAGCAGTGGGGTGAAACACAAACAGCTTTCTGGCTTTATGATAAGAGACATCCAGTGTTTTATTTCCAGAAACAACTTTCTATTGCTTTCATTACCAGAAACCGAAACATTTTGTGGCACAGAACTAAATATAAATGTGTTACATTTTTACATGCATCATCAAGTCAGATCAGAAGGTTTGCATGAGTGGTCCTTGTGACGGAGCATTAGAGGGGATCCAGCCAACACTTAAACCTCCAACGAGTTCAGCCACAGGTCAGGAGTGGTATCTGCCTACAATCAGTCATCTGGACCTTTTCTCAAGCTGTCATCACTGCCACCCCTGTGGGGGTCCTTCATGGAAGCATTGGAGTCCTCAGATTTCTACCTTCTGAAAAGGGAAAGGCAATGAGAAAATGGTGAGTCGAGGTCCAGGACTGAGTTGTCTTCAGATTTAACCAGAAAAAATCTTTACAAAGGTAATCTTCTTGCTTAAACTGGTTTGAAATTTGATTTAGTTTTAAGGTCAGCATGACTAAATTTAACTAAATCACAGTAGCATTTTGAAAGTATGTCACTTGTTATTGGTTTTAATAAATGGTTACCTGGCTGAATCCGACGTTTTTGTCCAACTGCCACTCACTGTATACTTTCTCTTTTGTGGGTTACTCTGTCAATCTAATAGATAACTATGGATGAAAATCACAGTTGATCAGCAGTTTTTAATGACTTCTCATTCAAGTCATTTAAATTCCTCCTTTTCCCATTCTCATGTTCGGTTTATACTATACCAAGTTACCTAGATGTATTGCTGTCATGTGGCTGGTTATTGACCAACAATTTAAAAGTTGTACCTAATAAAGTGCCTGAAGTCAGCAGAACAGACCTCAGATATACAACTGGAATCGGTGAGTAGAAACGGTATATTTCAGGTCAAAATCAACTCTTGTTGGGTTCTCCTTGAGAAAACCGTCTCCTACCACCTTTTACAACCACTACAGAAAACATAAAATGTGTGTCTGCAAGGAAAAATTAGTGTACATTTTTCCTTATTCCCAAGTTTCCTCAAATTGCCAGAGATTTTCTGATTATACTTGCTGAATTATTTTGGTACTAAAATCACCAGCTTCTTCTGCACAAAGATTGTTGAAGATGAACGTTCACACACACTCACACACACACTGACTTGCAAAAAATTAATAGACCCCCAATGGACCACACATAAAGCAAGTACTTAATCATTCAATACAGCCATTTTTGTCAGCATGTTTTCTTTTAGGCGGGATACAAGATGGATGACTTTAAAGGCAGCATGTGAACTTTAAAGGCAGCATGTGAACTTCTGAAGCCGTGAGACACGCTGAGTCCAAATAAAGGCTCACTGCTCAGGCCAGAGAAAGTGAACAAAAGTGAACTGGGATACAGGGATCATCACATGTATGAGAGGTTTATCTAATGTAATCACCATAGTATTAGATAGTGGAATTATCACTGGGCTGTGACAGACTAATCCCAGAGGAAGACAATACATTATGATGCATCTAAACCTACTTGATGACAGAAGAGAATTTAGGTCTAACCTGCCTTAAAGAGCTGCTCTTTTAATGGATTATATAAGCTTTCATCTTGAAAGACCACCATGGAGTGCAAGAAAAACAGTCATCATCAAAAGAACAGATCTAAATTAACCATTCGGTATCCAACTACAAAGTATTACATAATTTTCTAACATAAGAAAATATGTGTGGGAAAATTATAAAACACTTTTCTAAAGGATTAATGGATAAATTAGAATGTGCCAATCACACCAAGCAAGCAGCAGCCATTATTGTTATGTGGAGAACAACAAATAATTCTCTCATTATTAGTAAAATAATGATATACAGTAACTTCTAGATGTATGCATTTTTCTGGATGTTTTGCATTCTTTATGATTTACGTTGCCAAATTGTCTTCCTGACGTTTTTGCAGACATCATCTCCTTCTGCAACCACTGCTCACTTCGTTGGAGTGGTTTGTGGATAGATGACAGCAATTACAAAAATATATAATTATCAATGAGTCACATTATTGATCGGATTTGAATCAGCATGTATAATACAATGAAAGCAAGGTTGTTAACTTGGATGATATTCTGGCAAGTTAGTGATATTTCCACAGATGTGGTCAAGACAGAGTACAAATCTGGTTGAGTCCAAAACATCAAAAGGCTGCACTATTGAATGCTGACAGGCATCACAAAACATCGCATTTTAATAGGAGTGTGTACACTTTGAAAGCTTCTGTAAATGAAATGATTTTCTTAGGGTTATTAAAAACAGAAAGGCTCAATAAAAGTGTTGTGATCTAGGAGTTTATGCTCCATAAAAAAAGTTTACAACAACACTGAAATCTGTTCTCCATTTTGGAGAATAAAAAGTACATTTATTTCTGCTTCAAAAACATCAACTTGCTTTTATGTATTAACACAAACAAATTAATCTTTCTGCTGTCACCGTCTCATTTTTACCAGAAAAGCACAAATGTTCCCAGGCACACAGTGGATCCTGTGAGAGTCAGCTGGCGTGGGAAACCTTACACAAGCCCCGATTAGTCATGAATTTCTCCTACTCAGCAAGACACAGATTTCATCGCTGTATTTACGGTTCAGTTGTCAGCAGACGTTTGCAGTAAAAATAAATATTCAAACATAGTTATAATCAGCAATAAAATTATCACCACATAATAAAGTAATGGTCAAGCATATTCTGGCCTCCAGATGTCTGTGACCATTGGTCTGTGATCAGCGACAAGCTGCAGGAAAATGTTTTATTATAGTTTTTTGGTGTCACACATCTGTCTCTGGAGATGAGGCCATTTGTCAAAAGGAACATACTGATTAGATTTTCAATTTGTGGAGAAAATGCAGAAACCCCATGGAAACTTAACTCCGTTTTACTCTCTGATGTTTAAAGGATCGTCACTTGGAGCCAGGAAGATGTTTCCAAAAGGAGGTTTTGAACTTAACTTCATGCCTTTTTAATAAAACTACAGATAATTTGCAGTTTCTGCATGTAGATTCAAGCGATGTTACAACACTGTTCTATATGAACAAAAAAAAAAAAACAGGCTCATGTTTTATTGCTTGTGATTTTTATCACATGTAGTCCTTGAAGACTTAACACGTCTACCACACACTCCCACATCACCTCACATGCTAGTCTCTGCCATTTGTCCTCTGTCTCACTCACTGGTGTTATGTAGCTATTAGACTGTGGGTAAGAACAGCTTGGGCATTCAGAAACAACAGCCTTAAATTGAAATTAAAATGGAATTTCTAACTTTGTGAAATATGAACTGGATTTTACTTAAAGACCTATTACATACATCCACAGCAAACACCTGGCATTTTATCAGAAGAGGCTGCTCCCTCTTACAAATCTGTTTTCCTTGGAGCTTAAATTGCCTGAATTCCAAAACCCAGCTCCTTTTTTTATCCCTTCCCTTTTACTTTTGATAAGCTCCGGTGATTGAACAAGACAAATTTCCTGTGACTGACATGGACTAGCCCTCATCTAAATGTCAGCTTTCTAGACGGTCTGTCCCGTTTACATCCTGATTAGAAGGTGGAACAATGTTTTTGTTGTGGATTAACTGCACTCCAAGTCTCCATTGGTGCCGTTCTCTGCCGCCACCTTTCCTTCTAACATTTTACCCCCATGGATTGACATCTTGGACAAAGGAAGGGCTTCCTGGTTTTAGATTAGGCAGGCAGTTGCCAGGGAAAATTTTGATAAATCGTAACTGAGGACAGACTTTGTTTTCCGCTTGTGAATTACAACTTATTTTTAATACCCACCAATTTTTCAGATAGCTATTTGTACAAATTCCAAAAGCTATCTGTTGTGCCAAACGTGGTGATTCATCGCAGAAAATCCAAAAATGGTAGATGGTCAAATGATTACAGACTTGCGTTCTACCTGAACAGAATGCAACATTTTGTAGTCCCACTTTAAAAAGTGATAACAAAAACAAAACAGGGAAGATGCCCGGCTAATACTAAATACTATTTGGGAACATGAAGTTTCTCATACTGCTACACTACGGAAAAAAAGTGAGCTTAATCATTTTTCTAAAAGCAATAAGTTTGCTCTGAACTGAATTGCTCACTTGAAACAAGTTCAGGTGGAAAATAAAGGTCACTGGTACTGGAGAAAAATAAGTTGATGACCAAAACACTTGGTCATCAAGATTGGTAGTATCTGATAAGCCTAAACTCTGTATATCTTCTAAAATGCAAGTGGGAGGAATCCCCTTGATGAACGGGGATTTTCCCAACAGCTGCTGTGCAGAGTTCAGATACAATTGGTCCTCTAGGTTGTCAAAATACCAACACAACACCAAATAGATTTAAACAAGGTTCATTCTCAAATATGGGCACAGTTTGATTTAAAAAAAAATTTTTTCAAGCTGTTATATTACTGTATAATCTATCTAGCTGTGTCTATCCAGGCAGTGGGTACACCTGCTCATACTGCTATATTCATTGGAAAAAAAAAAACTCCAATGATTCTCCAGTGAGTTCTATACTTTTCACATTTTTAAGTTTTAGATCAGAGTTTCTCAATTCCAGTCATCAGGGTGCTGCCTTGCATATTTTAGTTGTGTCTCTGTTCCAGAACATCTTATTCAAGTGATTGCATGATCTCTTCTGCATGTCATCAACTGGTGCAGACACCTCCCACTTATTCAGGTCGGGTGTGTGGGAGAAAGAAAATGCCTAAAACATGTAGAGGTCCTTGAAGACTAGAACACTGTTTTATACCGTAATAAAATCTAATTTTAAAAAATGACAAGAATTCTTTGTTTACTGCTGTGACTTTAGAACCTGAATACCAGCTGAGCCATGATTTTAATGTACACCTGTCGAAGATGGATGAAGGTAAATACAGGGCGATCCTCCAGGAAAACCCGCTTGAAGCCGTTCCACTGCAATTTTAGTTGACAAAATGTGGAAAACCAGTGCAAACTGTCAGTCAGCCGTTTATTCTGACTAAACTTGGAAAATCTACCTTTTCCTTGCTAAAGAAAGTGTACAAACCTATTTGGGAATTTTTCTGGAAATGAAAAAAAGACATTAATGTATCAAAGAAAGGAATAGCTAACTTTAGTCAGATTGTGAATGTTACTTCACAAAGCAGAGTGGCAGACAAACAGGTATTAGGTATTTTAAGCAGTGGTATAAAAGTTTTATTTGAGCTCTTTTTCTTGATTTCTTTTAAAAATCACAACTTCTCATTTATTTATCATGACTTTAAGACAGTTAGCAATCTCACTTGGGTTCTCCAATTTTCATTTTGGTACATTAACACCTTTACTAGAACCACTGCAATAGTTATACTTTTATTAATATTTTAAAATGAACCACCTTGCTCCTTGAAACGACAGTAAGCACCTGCAACAATGTAAGAAATACACACTGACCAACTCATGGAGTCCACAGAAAAGTACAACTTCACCATTTCTCTCATACCCGACAGGATTTTAGAGACAAGCTCTCCAAGAACCCGGATAGGAAACAAAGATCCTCGATATCGACACGGATTCTCTGAGCTAAGCTACTTAAGCAGCTGGGCTTTTCCATGTGCTTCCCCTAGACTCCAATATCCTGCCGACAGCTTTCCTGACACACAAAACAACATCTACCCAGTGGTCACACAAGGAGTGAAGTCAAACTCTGACAGACAAGCAGGCGCCCTCATGTTGACCTAGTCCATACACAGCTCATTGGCAGCAAGCTGCATGATGCAATCTTTTTCAGTAGACATATGGGAGTGTTACTCCATATGGTGAAACTAGCATCATCAAGGACAGCTATAGTCATGTTATAACAACCATTTTTTTAAAACCTCCCTCACTATCCAGCCGCAAAAGTGAACATGAAGGATGATTCAAAAGAGAGATGTTATTTTCCTGGATGACCTGAATGGTTGTCTTGTTGAATAGACAAATACCTATAGTCAAGATGATGACTGCTGCAGTATTGGCAGCAGTTACTGCTAACTGCCTGTGCAGGTTATGCCTGAAACAGTCGGGTTTCGCTTGTTTCTCTTTAAGCCCTTCTATTGCAGACATGGTCGTACAGTAATTGGACACAGTCAGCACCAGTAGGAGTCTTCTTTGGGCTCAGGCTCAGTCTTCACTGATAGATTGTTGGATTTATGAAGTGCATGTGAATGTTTTCAGGATCACCTGACTTTTCTGTCAATTCAGGATCTTTAAGAACTTTAAAATGTCTGTGTTAGTATGACCAATCTCTACGGCGATAGAGTGTTGCAACAGGCCTTGTTTTTGTCCCTCTGCCACATTCAGAGGTGTAAAAAAATAAAAAAAAAAATAAAAAAAAATAAAAAAAACACTTTGCCTTTGCCATCAGGCGGTCATTAGTGTGTGGAAACAATTTGATGACAGAACATGACAAGAAACTCGTATTTAGACCCATATTTGGTTATAAACTTTGATCAAGTGATGAAAATACTGAGTCAATATGCAATTTCAAATAACTTGCCTACTCTGTTTTGTCTTTTGTTCTCACTTCTTCGTCTTGTATTCGTAAGCTATACTAGGAACCTGAGAATGCTCCAGGCTCAGAATAGAGTAATTGTAGTAAAAATGTGTTGATTTGAAATTTCTTCCTGGGTATTAAAAGTTGGATTTAGAGTTTATTCACAAGAGGCACAATGGTCAGAACAGTATCCTGGCAACAGACCCTGAATGTTTATTAAAAACAGCAATGATAGAAATGAGATTCCTTTCTATACTGTCAATTTCAGACAGCCAGGCAAGTACACAAGCCAAAACAAACCAAACCCCCTAATCTGTCAGCATGAAAAAATTATTTTCTTCCCCGTCTGCATGTTCTTACAAGCACTTTCTTCATATCCTCACAAAGCAGGTCTTATCAGGAGTTTCACTGACATTTTCTGTCAACAGCAACATCAAAACAGGGCATTATTTTTAATGACATTTTAGGTGATTCTTTCCAATAGAAATCAACATTAAAAAGTCTACAACTTGGTTTCATCAACACAATGAATTTAACAGGACTGAGCATTCCTAAAAACACATTCAAGCTTTGGAATGTTAAGCCTAAATATTTCAGACAAACGACAGTTTACATGCACTAAATAGTCTGTTTTGTGTTATCACTTTGTAAACTTTCCTGAAGATAACTGCTGTCAAAATACCATATAACAATTTCAGACAGTAGACATGATTAGTATATATTGGTACAAAGCTTATAACATGAATGATTTCTAAGCTTTCTCAGGCCTCTTGAGAATCCCAACAAAGCCTGTTGCTGTGTGCAGCTGTTTAAGATTTTATGCATTTCAGGTAACAGTTTAACTAAATGATCAAACAACACTTGTTTCTCAAATGCATTCCTAGAGATGGACAATATAATGGCATTAATATCACTACCGAACAATTTTAAACATGTTTTGATGCATCAGTGCTGGTCTGGTGAATGAAACAGAACTGACATTAATCAACAATATTTATTGCCCTCTTGTTTGCCTCTGCATTTTGGGAGAGGGTTGGCAATGTAGTATTTACTGGGCATGTGACAATTTTAATGATACAGCATAATGTTGTTGGGGTTTTAATTTGGGCTGAGATTTACAGTCAGGATTAGTGATTATCTAAAACTCCAGAAGTGGATGAGGATGAAGGCTCTCAAATGTACAACTATAAAACAAAAAGTCCCCTGTTTGTATTTTGTTGTTTCTCCACACTTGATTCAAAAAGAGTAATTTCTATATGCATGTTCATGAATGTACAAAAAGGCTGCTGGCAAATACATGACACAAGGATGCTGAGAAGTTTCTAATAAACTGTAACTTCAAAACACATTTTCCAAAGTTGTCTTTTGCATCTAGATGCAATACTGATTTCTAACTTGGGCCTTTCTTCCCTTGAATGGTTGACAGGTTTGTGTGATATGGCCTCAAACATTACTGCTAGTCAAGGCCTACTCTTTTAATATTAATATTCTTCTTATCTGCTGTGATTAAATACTAGTTTATGCAGACAATATCAAGGAAAAACCAAAGAAAGAACAAAATAGAGCTCCTTTAGACAGCATTTAGTCAATCAATGTGAAATGTTAAAAGGCCTGCCAAAGTTAAACTGCTGCCAGTATTCAACAAACAAGCTTCCTAAATTGCAGGGCTGGCAGTGAACCAGCTCTGAAGGAGCCTGAGGAGACCTGTGCCTGCTGCTGCCGCTACACACAGCCTGACCTTCTGCAGTTCCAGAGAACAGGACTTCCACTGTCCAAGTCATACTTCTGGCTTTTAAAAGAAGCTTTTATCCTCTTCACTTTTAATGTAGCTTACACATACCTGAGTGCAGAAAATCCATCAAGCAGGAAATCTGAATTCAATGTACAATGAAGCAGCTTTAAGATCAGAAAAGAAGATATTATTAGAACATTAATAGCTTCACAGATTTTAAAAACGGAAATGTAGATCCACTTCTGTTACAACAACCTGATACTATCTGACCTCTTCTTTAAGCGTATGGAAAGCCAGATTACAAAGATATGAACTAGATGTAGACCTTATCAAATCCAGTGCTGGTTGGAACTAGATACAGACTTCTATCTTGCTGCATGAGTTTGACTGATTTCGTACACAGACACATATTAAAAAGGAGCGCAAGAACTACTTACATGTTAAAAATAAGTCAAATGTACATGCATTAAAGTGCATGTACAGTGAGACAGAAAAAATTGTATTTTCAATAAAGAATGGACATATGCTTGTGAAACATGAATATTGGCAAAAATCTCAATTTGACAGTCTTCACTGCATAAAATTCTAGATTTGTTTACATTTCTTCAATATGGTCAAATTGGTCAGCAAAGACAGTGAAATGATGCATTTTATAAACCTTTCATTTCCTCACCAAAACATGAAAGCAGGAAGAGCACAGAGGGCAAATATAGTAATGTTTATACCTCTTTCTCCTCCTTTTCATTCATGACACAAATGCATGGATGTTTTTATTTTTCTATAATATTTATATATTTTTCATGCTATAATATTTTTCATGCCATTTCAAGATAAAGTGAAAAAGGATCAGATAAAACTTTTTTTCCATCTGATCCTTTTATAAAAGATGCCATCTGCCTGCATTAATATAAAACAAGTGTATGTATATTTTGTCATCATGCAGGGTAGTTCAGGCAAGTGTTGGTCATCTGAGAAACGGTTGTGTCACTTCCCAGAGTCTGATGGCTGCACACATTGTTAATGGGGTGAAGCCAGTATTCGTGTGAGAGAGTGCATGTGTGCGCTGGAGTCTGAATGGGATGAGGACTAGGGGGTTTTAGGAATGTTGGACGCAGTGGACACAGAGTAATGTGTATGACACACTGTGTGAGGAACAATGAAAGCAATCCCACTCAGTTCAAAAAGCTTCCATTCATGACAAACCTGAGTCATCTAAACCTCTCCAATTCAAAAAGACGGCCTGCTACTTTAGCTTTTTGTTTCAACAACCAACAAACAGAAAAGACGTATCTGGCTGAAAACTGTTGTCCCTAAAATACCCATTATTTATGTTGTCCTTACAAGATTTCTCTGAACATACAATGTTTAAAGGAAGTGACTTCTACATGAAGACAATGAAAACAAGCTTAAGGAATAGCTGTTGTAACTATTCCAGGCCTGCAAGTGGTGCTATAACTCTTTCATGGAAAAGTAAGAGAAACAGAGAAGGAGGCATGGAGCGTCTGTATAAAGCTTTCAAGTCGATCAAAGGGTCCTCAAATTCAGGCATTAAAGGCTGGTTTCCAGCAGCATTAAGATGTGTCAATGATCCAACACACCTGAAGCTAATAGCTGAATTACCTCCTCAGCATGCAGTCAAGTTCTCCAGAGTCCTGTAAATGACTTCATTATTTAACTCAAAATAAAACATCAAAGAACTTAATATAAATCATTTTTATAACAACTCCAAATGTTCAGTTTTTAATATATCTAGGTTTTAACTAACCCCTCTGTATTTCCATCACTAGCCTGTCACTTTCAACTTTTGCCAACATTGTGTTGTGTAAGAACAATAATCTGAAAGGTATTCAGGGAATGGGTGGGAAGGATAGCTTTTCAAGATCTGTAAGCACAAGAGACCTGTTATGTTTCTATTCTTTTCAGGCATTTGTGATACAGCCAATATTCTGATAAAAGCCGCTGTGTTTCTTAAACAATTCTCACATTACAGCTTTATGACTGTCAGTCAAGTTTCACTTAATGTCTTGGCAGTCAGAAAGAGTCCAGCTCCCCAGAGTGCCGGCTTAGAAAACTAGGAAACCAGCTCATCCTGCATGACCTAATTAGAAACATCCCCTGGATGGTGATGAAACATCAGTCACTGCCTTTTCCCTCAAAAGGTCCCATTTATCTGCTGTTAAAAGCTTCATACACCTCAGGATAGAGGAAGGTTTCAGAATAACACAAAATGCAATGACTTTAAGCTAATAGCAAGGGTACATCTGCATAAAATTATTTCATAACAGCAACAAAAGAAGAGTTCTTGCACATTTGCAAATGTTTAATTATAGCTTCTAAACTGACCTGTATACAAAATGTAAGAGTCCTTACAGGAATGCAGAAATCCTGAATTAAATCAGCGACAGGCAATGTGATCACCCTGCCTGTAAATGAGGACAATCAATAGTTTTGGCAGATTACAAGACAAGTGACGTAGAGCAACAAGGCTTGTGTAACCTTCACATATTTCTGGCTCACTTTTGATTTGAGACTCCTGTTTAATTAAATAGAAGCGGGGCGTTCAACTAGTACGTAAACACTTTTCCTCTCTAGTGTGTTCAAAGAAACAACTCAAAACGGCTCCAGAGGCTCTACTTTTCCTGTCAAAAGTAAGAAGGCCAGTAAATAACAAGAAGAAGGCATGAATAGCTTTACTATAAAGATTCTTTTAATCAACTGTGTTCTCCTTTAAGAGAATAGTGGTGATTTCTCCAATTCCTTTTACAAAGACAGATAAATGAGGTTTTACTTGTTCCTTAGCTTTTGTGTTCCCACTAAAGCCTAAAAGAATTACGGTTCTGTAACTCAAGCAGTTCGACTTTCAACCAACTTTGGCACTGGTGAAAACAAAGAAGCAAGCAGATTTAGATTTCAGGTAAAAAAAAAAAAAAAACATATTTACATAATGCTAACTGTACTTAAAACCTGTGGAAGTCATAGATAAAGAGTTGGTTCTGTATTTTTGAAGTGAGGTTTTGGTGTAAAGTTACGAGGAATTAATGTTTTAACTGCAGTATGTAACTTTTAATGTGTTCAGCTAGAGTGAGTCCAGTGAAAATATTGTCATTTTAATGCTAATTGTATTTTATGAATGCTTAAACATAATCTTGTACTACATGCATTTCCAAAATAGCAGACATTAGCAATCAACTTAATTGAGCCACCATAACATTGAATTTAAAGCTGACTTGGACTCTCCTTCTAAAGGGTCATTACATGACTCCTGAACAATTATTTTCTTGTCCAATTTCATGGGAGAAGGGGAAGTAAATGATTCTCTCCTTTTTTGGGGTTATAGTAATTTACACCAACTGGTTGTTATTGTGACATTATGCGCTTCCTTAAGATTCCCTGTAATACTTCTTAACAGGACAAGCTAGTAAAAGGGGTTAATGGCGACTTCAGAGTGGATGTTTTTATTTAAAGTTGTCAACCACAGACCATACCTCTGTCAGAGATGTGCATATTCTTATGTTTAAAGTTCCATTTGACTTGTTAATGTTACAGATCTGAAGTTAATTAATGATCTATAACAACCTGTATGCCTGTTGTAGCAGTATGAAAATCACCACAAATTGAAATCAGCATTAAATTAAAGTGGATCATTTCAAAACTTAACTTGCTTTTTTATTCTATCTCTGTTTAGATAGCTTCATTCCCAAAGCACTTTGGGTTCTTCAAAATAAAAGCACTTAATTCATCAAGAATTTTGACATTGCCATGTGGTAACTTATTTAATAAAGTAATAAAAAAGCCAAAAATGTCCCTCTTGTATTAATTATTTTCAGAAGGGTTTTTTTTCCCAATGTTTTTAGGCTTAATAGATCAAAGCCTAACACTAAGGCACTTTATGTGTTGTCGCCTATCAGTTTATTCTCAGGGTGACCCTTTTATTAGATTTACTTCTAAGCGTGCTAAGTAACAACCCTACCTAACAGCTTCCCTGCAGAGAATGACTGTGCAGCCTGGCACACGGCCGGCTGCCTCTCTTTAAGACGGCACTGTGTGTGCGTGTGTGTGTGTGTGTGTGTGTGCTGCACCAGTTTGAATGCTAGCCTGCTTTAATCTCTCTTGTTGAAAGCTTTCTCTTTCAGAGCATGAACACACACACACAGCAGTTGAACAAGATGACTCTGTTCACCTTGTCACAGACAGTCTTCAGACATCAGGCAGGAGACACACACTCTGAGGTGTACCCACAGACACACAAACAGTGAGCAGATGACAT
The DNA here is from genome assembly GCA_922788865.1 of Poeciliopsis turneri. Taxonomy (NCBI): domain Eukaryota; kingdom Metazoa; phylum Chordata; class Actinopteri; order Cyprinodontiformes; family Poeciliidae; genus Poeciliopsis; species Poeciliopsis turneri. The sequence goes on along the minus strand of CAKLNU010000112.1, from coordinate 4,757,422 downwards.
GTTGGGTTGTGTTCTTCACAGGCATTTAAAAATTTAATTGATCTTCTTTCTTTTTTACTGTTTCAATTTGGTCGTGCAGGTGGAATCAAGGAGAGAAATAGGAGGGAAATCAATCTGCCATAATAAAAACTTGATACAAGTTCACAGATGTATAAATCTTTAGCTTTAGACATCTGGAGTGACTAGAGAGAAAAATCCTACACTATTTCTGAAGTTTTCTGGTAGATTTCACCAGATTTGTATTTAAATTGAGTAGAAAAATATAATAATGTTTAAGATGCTCATCCAGCCTTCTGTTCAATGGTTGAAAGAAAAGTGTGAGTCATGTGCCATGCTCTGTTCATCACCCAAAATACTGGATTACTAAAATGCCAGAGAACGTCTGACAAATATAAAAAGGAATGTATAAATAAAGCAAAAATGTTTAGTTTTCTTTATTTAGTAGATATTTTAACTGTGCCACTTGTCATTCTTGTTAAAGACAAATTTTCTTAACCTTCTATTTTTTTCCACTTCGATCACTGCTGCAATCAATAAAATAGTTCAAGGCTTTTTATACATCCTGACAAAATGTGACATATAATGTGGCCAGAACAATTCATCTGAAATATATAAAACAAACTTTTCCAAAAATACTATTGTCTAAGTTGTGATGAGAATAACAGAATAACACTGCTGTCACCAAGTCCAGCAACCACCTCATTTAAATAGATTTGGTTGTGAAATGAAGAACCTGTAGACGTCACCATATAAGGTCAACCTTCCTCTTTCACATGAACATCATCCTTACGTCAGACAGATAGAGCTTTAAAACATCCACATTGCTTCTACTGAACATGAACAGCAACCATTCAATTCACTGCTTTATCAGTTAACAAGTCACTAAACAAATCAGCTACAGGTAGAACAGACATCATCCTTACCAACTTTTAAATTGAGGCAACGCTTCACTGGTTTATCTATTACTGCCATCAAAATGTCACAGAATCAACATGCGCTAGATAAGCATTATTAAAAATGCATTCAAAGTACAGAATGCATTTCAATAATTTGTGTGTAAATCACAAATGTTAGATTTGTGATTCACACAAATCTAAAATTAAATGCATTTCAATAATTTCAGTTTTGCACTTTATTCAGAAGCATTTCATCCACTGAAATAGACTGACACACTCATTTTCTTGCATCTAACATAATGAGGCCAAGAGATCTCTACATCTGATTTAAAATGTTAAATTATTAAATTAAAGAAATAAATTTAAATCTGCTGTTCATAGGTTTAGATCAATTTAAGAAGTGATAAATATGACTAACATCTACATGTGTCCCCATGTTTCATAAGCTAAACATTAGCTGAAAAAGGACTGGAAAGAGCAGTTTTACTGGTTCCCATAAAGTACCAAAACAAAGTCAAATGAAAGGGGTGAAAAGGTCAAACGTTGATTTGCATTTGATTTGTGAGCTGAGTAATATTTGCAAATGTTGATTTCAAACTTGCACTCTGATGCTTCATAGGAGCAAAAAGCCACAAAACAAAAGCAGACGATTAAAGAAAGCAGTTCTCATTACAGTCAAGGAAAAACCGAAACCCTCAACAACATAAGGACAACTATAAAACAAACCACTTGACGTATGTAACTTATGTTGAAATTTACAATTAAAAATAAAAATGGTGTAGCTCAAGTTACAAACTACTATCATTTTACAAACTACTATCATTTTGTCCTGATCAAACTTGCTGAAATCATTACAATTGCAGATTTTTTTCTGTTTCTAACAGATCAACTCTGGGGGAAAATGTCCATTTGCTGTCTATTATAATACAGGATATAGTTGCCAGAAAAATAATCAGTGCAAATCACTACCTGTGAGAGGTCATAATGGTGTCCAACCAATAAATCTCCCTGCACTGTGTCCCTATACAGAAATTCAGAAGGAAATGGTTTCTGAAGAAGAAATAATGCTACACTAACGTGGCTCTCTGCCAGTGGTTCTCAACTCTGCCTTTTACAACCAGTGTAAAAGGAGCTCTAACACAAGATCTGGTTTAGTACTTGCAGTTAAAAGTTGATGATATCTTTCAAACACGTTTCCTCAGTGGTGCCATTTTCACTAATTCAACTGTGTCGAGATAGCAGTGATTTGCAACACAACTTGAAAAGATTGACAGATTCTTACTGAGTGGCGGGCAGAAATTTGCATTTGTGAGTTGGTGACTGTCACAGAATTAACTTTCATCTGTCACTTTCACAGGTCTATTTGAGCTGCACAACACTTAACAAGACAAAATAATAATAATAATAATAATAATAATATAATAATTTCTCCAATGACCAATCCTTCAGCTCACACTACATTATTATTCATCAATGCTCCGCCGTGCAGAATAAACATTATGCATCGTTATGCATTGGAAGAAAAATTGAACAATTCTTGAGATAATTTTCTCCAATTCTGTGACTCATAATAGTTGCTTAAAAAAAACACATTTTAGGAAATGACAACAACTAACTGCTAGCTCAGATCTTCAACAGAGTCCATGTTTGGTTCGTGTTAATGTGTACTCGAAGATGCAAATTCCTGTCATCTGCTCTCTGTTATCATTGAAAAAATGACACTCCTGGCAGACTAAACATTTATTCTTAAATACCATGTTTCAAATGTTGGTCTTCAACACAGTTTTTCATTAATCTGATTTTAAATCAAACATTGCAGTTCTGAAAACAAGGAAGTGCTACCTTAAACAACAACATGAAAAACACTACAAACTGATGATTAAATATTTTAGAGAACACAAAAACTATGCACACCCTGATTTCATAAATCATGGTAGTAAAGATTGGGATGTCTTTGTACATCAGGGTCTAAACCTCATAAGAGCACTAAGTGATGAATGGAGCATCCTTCAAGTGGCCTAAATCCTTCTCAGACCGACACTTCCTTCTAAAATTACATTCTTCAACAGCTTGTAGTCATAGCAATGCAGCCCAAGTACTCCAACGGTAACTGCCAAGAAAGCTCAACCCTTAACATTACGGTCCATTCTGTAGGATGAAATTACAAAGAACAGAAACTGCAAATGATATCATGCAGCAAGTCGTAACTAAACACAGACAGAGTAATTGCAGATGTTTGTTGAGCTCAAATAAATCATTTAACCAACTGCAACAATGAGGGCAAATTTGTGAAAATTTTATGTTAAAGTAGAGTTTTGCTTACATAAGTTGATAAACAAACCAAGTAGATATGTTCAAGATTTTATGCTTTCTGAGGCTAACCTCTGCTCAAGGAAACAGTGTCCTGAACAACAAGGAACTCTAATTACAGCTTAAGAGCCAGTCAATTATAATGAATTAAAAATGTTACTGAAGTGTACATTTGAACATAAAAGATACCTTATCAATCTGACCAGAAAAATATCTGCATTCTTTTACATCTCACAGGGAACAGTTTGTGTGAGTCAACAATGAAGACTAAACACAGTGCGGACGGCAGCCTTGGTAAACAACCATGCATCATGGTCCGCCTTCTTTGACATCCCTCCATCTGGGCTCCTCTTCGTTTCCATAGAAAAAAAAGTAATGGTGAATTGCTTTAATTTATTTTAGAGAAAAATGTTTAACTTAAAAAAACCCCAACAAGACCTTAAATGGTGTCTTTTACAAAGCCCTCAGAGAATTTCAGTTAAATGAAAAACAATTATTGAAGATGCACTGATTGAAATTTTAAGGCCAATTTCCAGTTTCTGTAAAGTTTTCACTTGCAACCTGTGAGGTACATTCACTGAAGAAAGGTCAAATTTTTGAGTTTTTGATGGTTCAATCAGTGGTGCGTGTAGATAAAATGTATTATAAGAATTATTTAAAATTCGCCAAGAAAAATAAATTCTTTAAGAATTTTAAAGAGTGTTTTAGAGGTGTAAAGAAAATAAAAATGCTGCTAAAAGCAAATCGGAAAAATTTGCTTTTAGAATCAAAAACAAAATATCTAAGCATAATTTTGAATAGTTTTTAAAATAAGAATATGTTTAGAAATCTTTAGTGGATATAAGTTGCTTGAAAGCAAATGTCAAGTAGAGAGTTCACTTAATCCACGTTAGATTATGGTGTTAGAAGTTGATTATTTATATGCACATCCTTCATCAATTTAGCAGTGATTGATTATTTATGTGCTCATCCATCATCATACTGAGAGTTATTCAGGTTTCCCCTTTGCTCCAGAAGGGTGAGCTCTTTTTGCCAGCATTCATCCTGTTTTGCACAGACTGTGCCAGAGCTGTTGCCAGATCCTGACAGAAACAACCAACCTGATCCAAAACAAAAGACTGAATCAAAATCCATTAACAAAGAGCAAGAATTACTTAGACAAAGGCATGGATCAGGAAGCAGCAAATTGGAGTTTGAACAGGTGACATAAAATTCTGTCACAGGGCAATAAAAATGCATAGATGTATAATCCAAGACTAGAAAAATGTACACATCTTATTTTCATTTTCAACCTTTTTTCCCCATCAGTGTTCGTCATAATTGGGTTTATATTAGCAGTAAGCCTAAATATAGTATACACAGTAATATAAACAATGAAGAGAATCTCTAAACATGCCTGACCTGTCTGCTCAGTGCAGAAACATTGGCATGTCAAGAATATCACTTCTCCATTCAGGCATCTTTATGTTATTCCAAAGTTTCCAAATATGTTTTTACCTGGTAAGAAAAGGGACAACCAACATGCTCACACATGCTCAGGAGAAAAGAAACATTGAGCCAAGAAACCTTGTTTAGACTAGAACGTGTTGGAAAACAGCCAACAAACAAACCCATCCAGACAGGTGTCACCTTGCTGATCATGTATTAAGACTGAAATCAAATCATTCCACTTTGTAATCACTCAAACTCATGTTTGAAAGCTATCTGAACAAACAAAATTAACAGACTGACTAACCCCATTTTGAGACAGATTTTTTAGCTGAAAGCTAAATGCACCCAACAGTAATCAAGCTGCCAGTAAAAAATGGCTTGATTTCTGGGGCTTCCGTTCAGTATAGGTTTTGGATTAGATAAGGTTACATAATCTGCATTTTTTTCTTGTTCTAATTTGTTTCTAATAATTCTAGTTGCATGTTTTGCAATAAATTTGTCTTCGGCTCAGGGAAAACTACATAACTGTTGAAATTACACAGCCTGTCATTTGTTATAATTTCACATGATTCTGTTACAGGCAGAACTTGTCTAAACTGCCAGTTAGAGAAAAGCCAATTCATCAAACTACTGAGACGCTTCAGAGAAAAGAAGACACAATAAAGCAGTTTCATCAGGTTTCTGTTCAAGTAAAACACCCCATGGCTGTTCGACACAAATCATTCAACCTGACCAACTGGGGGCGTCTGCTCTCATCAAAGGGCCAGTCAGACTCCTCTGAAGTTCAGAGGAACTTAAGCACCATCATTACAGAGGGTTTCGAGTGTGAAGAAGCACCATCAAAGACGTAATAATTGCAGGTGTCGATGTTTCACTGCAGCTCTGGATTGTTCCAAAGAATGCTGCTGTATGCCTTTTGTCTAGCAGTTGTAGCTGAGGAATATTTTACATGACTAGTTTGCCATTTCAACACGATAATTATTGTTTTCAAACATAACATTTTCATTACATTATGACCATCTGTCTAATAATGTGTTAGCTACCCTTTTGCTAAAAGACATCCCTGAACCTTTGACGCAGGGTCGCCACCAGGCCCCAGAAGGTGTGCTGTAGTTTCAGAACCAACATGTTAGCAAAGCCTTCATGTCATGAAAGTTGTGAGACTCATTGAGATTGTGGGAACTTCAACTCCATGTTAACGCCTCATTTTTATTGTTGTGCTGCTTAAACTATTCCTGAACTATTCTTGCTTTGTAACAGGGAGCATTATTGTGCTTAAAGAGGTCACAGCCATCAGGGAATACTGTTTCGAAGGGTGTACGCAGTATGCAACAATACTTGATGGTGGGATGTGTCAAAATAACACCCACATGGATGGCAGAAGTCCAGGGTTTTCCAGCCCAAGACTGGCAAAAGCATCACAGTGTCTCTACTTTCTTGTCATCTTCCCATGGTGTATTGTTCATGGTCCCATTTGTTCCCAAGTAAACAAAGCACCTAGCCATCAAACAAGTTTAAAAGAAAATGTATTTAGTCAGACCAAGCCGTTCTTCCACTGCTTCCTGGTGCAGTTTTGATATTAATGCACCCATTATTAGGGTTTTCTGCAGTGAACAGGAGTCAGCATAGGCAGTCTGACTAGCCTTTAGCTATGCAGGTCCAAATGTAATGCACTGTGCAACACCTCAGTAAATTCAGCCATAGTAGTTCAGCTCCTGGACTGGACCACAGGCAGTCTTCACTCCTTCATTAGTAAGACTGAATTACCCATGAACCTGTTGCCTGTTCGGTAGCTCCTGACCACAACAGACCAAGAACAAGTTGCTCTGGTTATAATTTTGCCATCACAATGTGCCCCAGCCATGAAGGTTAAATCTAGAATCCAACGATTCTAGGTTTAAGTTTGTCTGCATTTCCAGTACAAAGTCACTGAAAGAGCTTAACCTCTTTATTCTTAAGAGAACAAATTCAGTTCTTCCACCTATGAACTGAATGGCTCATTACTGGACCTCTGCAGAGCTGTTTAACAACTTGATTCAGGTGTGTTGGAGCCAGGCTGCAATCAAACCTATTTATCAATGGTTAAGTCTCACTATAGCCAATTAATGTCTCGTTCATTTCTAGTCAATAAGGGCATGGCTCCATTGGCAGTGTTTTTCTCACAGTGTGAGAAAATGTTAATCATGCTTAGATTTCCCTAAATTCACTTTTGAGTTGGCAATATCCACCACTGGTTGTTTGTAATTTTAAAGGAACTGTAATAGTTTTTGTTATAAAAAATAAAGTCTGTCTCAACCTCTCATCGTTGAGTTCATCAAACATCTGTGAAAAATTACTTTCACATCTAATCCTTGCAAGATACATCCCAGTAGTTCATGACAAGCCCTTTGACTGCCACAGCTTTACTTCAATTGACACACAACCCACAGTTGAAGCATGAATCGGTTCAAGATTTAACCATGGTGAGACCACCAGGACAGGCAGACAGCGAGGCACAATCTGGCTTTGAAAGCAGATGCAGGGTTCTCTGTGTGGTTGGATGATGAATGGCAGGTTTTAAATTATTCTCACCTGCCAAAACAAAATAAGTAAAAGGTGATCCATGTAAGGGGGAAAAAAAGGAGTCAGCCTAATTATGTTTGGCATGAACTAGCTCCAAAATGGCTGTAGGAAGTAATCATGCATGTCTTTCTCAGTCAAGTCTGCACCATGTGAGCAAAATTTCAAACTGTGAGCTAAACACCCTTCATAAAACAAAAGTTAGCTTCAACCTCAACGAACTGCTGAGAAGATACACAACCAAACATGCCAAACTCAACGGTTTTCTATTGTTTGATTTGTCTTTGACAATAGATGTCAAAATGGAGAAACTGCTGGCATAACCTCTTGCATCAGGTGCTGACATTATACCTGGTGCAGCAGTTGGATATAACTGGATGTTTGACTGAAACTTTGTGTTTAGTTCAATCAGGAGCAACTGACTGTCAGCTGGTATGTGTGAATAATGAAGTCAGATCCCAAGGGAGAAAGCTGAGAGGAGAACAACAAAAAAGCAGTTTCAGTTCACTTCCACTTATCTGCTCTCAGCCTCATGAATTCTAGGTCAGTGGTGGCTTTTTAAAGATGTGACATGGCCCTCTGAGGAGTTTGGAGTTGCTAAATAGGCCTGCAAGGCACCTGACACTTTTATCTGTGTCTTTTTAATGTAGATAACATAGAGTGTTGTGAGCATATAAAAATATCAAAATTAGAAATATGGAACAAAGATGCACCAATCAACCAGCAGTGAATGGGACATACAGTATGCTTTGTTGCATTTGGCAACAAGCTTGTAATTCTTTTATTTTTTTCTGTTGGATTCAGAACTATTACATCTTTTAAGAAACTTGGGGATCATTTGTCACAATTGTAAAATAAATGGAATCTGTTAAAATCAAAATTGGCTGATCTAAGAAAGACAAATGATCAGAAAAAAGTGCATTCTAGCAACAAGCCATAGATTTTCCCTTGGCATGTGGATCAGGTACATTAATAGCTGGAAAAAAAAGAAGGCATGTTTCAGTGGAGTTTTTTGTATTTTTTTTTTAATCACTGTACTTCCAGAAGTTTCCCCACTGTTAATGTATTTTATTAACAACTATTCCAAATCAAAATGTTTCCATTTTAATTTTCACTTCATAAAAGAAGTGAAAATCCTGAAGCAGTTATCAGTCAGCTGTGATTTGACCAGAGGTCAGCTGACAGCAGGATGCTGACAAACTTTAAAGTGTCAAGATTGAAATTCTCCCTAAACAAAATCTCGCTTGTGTGTGATTATTGTTGACTGGGCCTGCAATGGGGCAAAAATCCATTCCACATGATGCATTCATTGTTTTAAGCCAAACACGCAGCAGGTCACTTTAAACAGCCACTGGACAACAGCAAGGCCGTTCTGCAAATTTGAGGAGGGCCTGGACAAAAAAACTGAAACTGTTCCTTTACCATTGGTGTTATATTCAGGTTATGTTTAAAGGGTAAAAGTTAGGATTGAGATTATGCATGCGGCTACAATGAACCTGCAAAGGATTATTTTTTATTTTTTTATTTCTTATTTCAACAGGTGAAGAAACAATAAAATAAAGTGCACTTCAAACAGGAGGCTACATAAAGGCCACGCTATATCAACAAACACCTGCAGGTTCTGATGAGGTGATTCAGCATTCGGGTTTAAACTCACCTCGATCCATTTCTGAGCCTCCAGAAACGCAGAGTCGGCGGCCCAGTCCGACACAGGGTGATGCTGATGAGACTGTCCAAGGTCTGCAACCGGACTGGCCATGGACGAAGGACTCGGCTCTTCTCTTTAAGTATGAACGCCTTACAGAAAAGGTGCAAAAGCCGCGATATTCCTCTGAAATGAGTGAAGAGTCGCGTCAGTGTTGCAGTTTCCCTCCGTTGTCGCTGTAGATGTTCCAGCAGCAGCAGCAGCACCGGCGGCCAGGCAAACGAACCAGTTTGTGCACTCCACAGAGTCGCTCCTGCTGGAGTGTTTGCAGCGTCAAGTTACACGTAGTTATCTACAGAACTGAGGCTTGAAGCCTTCGTAATAAAGATAGCTTGCAGACAGACTCTGTGAAAGTATATTGGATAGGCAGAGGCATGAAGAGCAGAGCTAAAATTCTCCACGTTTACAACATTTTCGTTCACTTCAGTACCATTTGGAGACATTTTCAACCGGTTAGCGAAGTTGGGAGGGCAAGTTTTCGCTACGCTTGTTCTGCAGAGGCTTTACAGTGTGCTCTTATTTTTGTACGGACCAACTTCCGGTTTCAATCTTACTGTTTTCAGATCACTTGACGGTAGTTTAAGAGTCGCACACCGCAGTATTGCTCCAACGGTCCAAAATACACACAGCAGCGCCGCTCCACCGGCAGCCAATGAGGGCAGCAGCACGCTGGGGATCACACACCCACTTTCACATGTGGGGCAAAAACCACCAGAGGATCTCACTGATTTAGAGCAAAGGTTTCAAATCTGAAGTTTACATCTAAGTCATAGAATTGACACAATGATCCACATTTATTGCCTAAATAGTTTAAAAAGAAAGATTTATATGTGAAAAAAATCGAACTTCATAACTTCAATGCACATAAATAAAATAGAGTGCAATGCATCTATATGAGCTCTTTCTGGATAGCTCTTTCATATTTTGCTACTAAAGAATCATATATATATGGAGAGGGCCTGGAAGGTGAAGACCACAGTGGTGCCTGTGGTCATCGGGGCCCTCGGGGCAGTCACCCCCAAACTGGAGCAATGGCTACAACAGATCCCAGGAACAACATCAGACATCTCAATCCAGAAATGTGCAGTCCTTGGCACAGCCAAGATACTGCGCAGGACCGTCAAGCTCTGGTAGAGGACCCGAGCTCAGAGGATAAGAACCACCCGCGGTGGCTGAGAAGGGAATTTTTTTATATATAGCTTAATGTGCTGGTCCAGCTTTCCACAAGAGTGGCCAGATGAACCAGCAAAAGCTTAGGACATATACAAGCTTACGTCTGCTTGAATTTTCTGTTTTGTAATTAGGTTCTTTATTTATTTTCTATTTTAGTCTTTAAAATATGAGAATTCACACATAACCATATTTTTGTCTTTCTGGTGACATCAGCTAAATAATCTTAAATGAAATGCAAGCAAGAAAGTCCTTGGTTCAAATTCCAAAGTGAGGTGTTTCTACATGTATTTTGCATGTTTTCCCTGTGTATGTGTGGGTTGTCTCTGGCTGCTTCCCACAGGCCAAAACTCACAACTGTTTGGTCCTCAGGTGTGTGTGAGTGGTTGTTTTTTCCTGTGGATTCTTGCTGCCCTGTGATGGACTGTTGATCTGTCCTGGGAGAACCATAAACACCTGTGACCCTGCAAGGATGGATAATCAGTTACCCAGTAAATAAGGAATCTTTAATACTGCTTGTTTCAGGGTGTTTCAATTGTGTCCTCATAGTGCCATATTTTAAACCTGTAAATGCTGAATATTGACTAATTCCAACATGAGCCAGCTTGATCCGAAGCCTGCAACTCTTCCTTATATATATAATTTCTTTTTTGTCTCAGTTTTTGTATAACTGAGACAAAAACATCGTTTCTAATATAGTTCTTTGCTCTGAATTGTATCTGCCCACAGCAGAATCTGGTCACAGTTGAAGCTTCATGTCTCCACAAGAAGGAATCAGATTTTAGTTAGTATGCTACTGCGAATCTCTGCTGACATCTTGTGGAAATATGCAGCAGTACAGAAAAAGAGCAGCAGGAAGTGTTCCTCCTTCTCTTCCGTTTCTATGAATTCTGCATCCTGGATCCCATAAACAATGACGGTTTCTCGTCCTCTCTTATGTAAATGTGGAGAAAAACTGCAGTTTGATCAACAGAATGCGGCTTATTTTGTCATTTAGCTTCATTTCTGCAAACTATTTTTCCGTAAATACGATAGAAGAAGAAGAAGAAGAAAACGATCTGAATGATCTTAGAATTATTTTCAAAAAGAGCAAAAAAATGGAAATATAAGTTAATTTTAAATTAAAAAAAAACAAAAAAACAACTTTATTTAGCCAAAAGGAACACAGACATGAACTACATATTGACAAATCTGATGCACATTTGTTTTATTCTAACATAGCGGTAAACCAGGAGATAATTTTTTAGATGTTAATTGTGTCAATATTTAAAATCAATGTTCATTTACCCCAAAGGATGGTTCACCCACTTGTATTCAAAAGTTCTCCATCTGCCTACAAAATAGTTTTTTATTCCCAATAAAATGTTTCAGGTTCAACCAATAACTCTTAGGGAGAAAACCGTAGGAAAATATGTTCTAATAATAAAATGTGGATGTGATGTTACTTTTTCAATGTACTGTATGATTATAATGAGTAGAATAATTCTGAAATAAATACTGATGATTACATAGATCCAAGATATTGATACTCATATGAATGGAAAAATAATAATGATATATCATGGTACACTAGATGGCACTCTTTTCATTCATTATTTTCATTCCCTGTTAGATATTTAAAACACATCCATGTTGTTTTCCCACAGAGGAGATTCTAAATTAGGCTTATGATGGTGTTTACTGTTAGGATGTTTTAAATAAAAGCACACAACTAGAGAGAACCACATTGTAATGGTCTTTCAGAGGTTTTCAATTAAGACTGGAAAAAACCCTTTTGGTTTTAAAAAAAACAAACCATATAAAAAAACAACTTTGTAGATGATATGCTCAAACACTTCAGGGTTTATTCCAAATAAAATGTAGAAATTGGACAAATTTACCCTGTTTATTCCATTGAATGTCAAAGATCTGATAGGAATATCAGACCAAATGCAGCACTGAGAATGCAAACATTTCTATACACAGAAAACTGGAAAATCTCATAAAATCCACATACTGTGGAAGCCTCAGTAAAACAAGTCTTTGATGCATCATTACTAGCAGTCTCTTCATGAACCACTAGCTGCTTATTTAAACTTACTAAGTTAAAAAATATAATAAATTTAGGATATTTCTGGCTTCTGGTATGGTTTGTGCTAAATCAACAGTTATGCATGTTCTGACATGTCTTATTCAAATTAAAGACAATTAAGAAAAAAGGTAAACCTTGATGGAGCATGTGATTATCTGCATTTATGTGATAATACATCCATCCATCTGTTGTCTTGATCCCAAGCCTGAAACTCTTCTTGTAGGATTGTGTGCACCACTGCAATGGTAATTGGGTGAAAGGCAAAGTACCTAACAGTCAAATTTTTGGACTGTGGGAGGAAGCCAGAGTACCTAGAGATAACCCACGCATGCGCAGGGGGAACATGCTAACTCCATGTCATGCCATACTCTCTCCAACATGCAGCCCCTAATTTTAGCTATACCTTCCATTTGGAGATGTTCACATTAAGAAGTTGCATGTTTATTAATGTTATGCTTTTGATGCAATCACAAGATGTGGTATTAATAGCAGTTTATGATGCATTTAAGCTGTATTTGACTTTGCAAAATGCATATTATTAATGAAGTAGCAAATTTTTTCTTGCATTTACCTTACATACTAACAGAAAAGGTGCATTGACTTTCATTTATATGACTGTGTGCTTGTTTATTCTATTTAGCGGTGACAAATTGCTAAACAAATACGTAATGTTTGTTTTTACAAGCAGGCATTTAAAAACACTCACAGCACAATAATCATGTCTGCACCAAGTGATTACTCATTAGCCTGCAGCCTCTCAGCAAAGAGAGTCTCTGAACTTCTTACAGCAGTCTCAGAGACGGGAGGAATTTCTCAGCTGTCAGAAGTGATTTAACATTTCCTTACCCTTCTGTGAGAGTATTAATGTACACACCACAGCCTGATGTAAACACCATGCTCTGTGACCATGCCAACCTTCGGCCCTTCCTCCACTGTCACTCAGCATAAAAAGATAAATTTTTAATGGTTTCAATTTTCTGGCTTCTCTTTTAGCAGGCTGTGAACTGCAGTGTTTGCTGTAGAGACTGCAGAACGGATGTAAACACAGCTTTCAATCGCAATTATAAATCAAACTTGTAAAAGAGTTATGCTCTCCTGTCCTTGAGCTCTCTGCACTAGGCTCAGCCCTCTCACCCAAAACACTCCACTGTGCTCTGCCAGGAAGTTCTGGCTGAGTGATAAATTCTCCACAAAACAGAAACTTTTGAGGCAACTTTGAAACCTGGGCAGAGGTTGTTATGCTCACTTGTACTGTGCTTGATTCCTTAGTTGCTTCCCCATCAAAAAAACTACAGGAAGTGAGAAGATCTGCACTTAGAATTGTACACAGAATATTAGAAAGATGAGGGAAAGAGATAGTTAAATGTGCAGGATCTTTTTCATGTGAATATTTTAATAGTTTTATGCATAGTATGCATGCATGTTCTCCACAGTAAACAGCTATGAAACAGCTTGTTGATGTGTGTGTGTGTTACTTCCATGTAACTCACTTCATTGGAACTATCATGCCATACACTACATAGACTTTAAAAATTATTAAGTTCCAGCTCATATCAGAAATCAGATTGTTTCATATGTGACCTAACAGAGCATTTTGCTGTTAGATTGCAGGTTTGTTGGTGGTCTAGAGTTTCTAAAAAAAGTTGGGAGGTTAGCTATAAGGCTCCTCTAATGAAGACTTGCCCAGTTTCTGTCCATAAGGCAGTCACTTTGTTTACTTTTAAGACTAGGGTTGAAAATATCAACCAGTTTAAATGACAGCAATAATCACTGCCAAGAGAGGGTACAGTCAAAATTATGTCATTTGCATGTTGTTAGCTAAAAAAGCATGCAATAGTAGAATAAATAAAGTCAATCTAGCAGTAAGGATACCATCTCCAGACATTATTTTTTTCCTGCAAAGTTGGATAAAAAAAATTAAAAACATTCCTAAGGGACATCTAAATCAAACTTAAGTTGAAATCTATGCATGTACAGCTTGGAAAACATTCTACTGGTCAAATAATTCTTTTTTCTGTTTTCATGAAAGTTGTTAAGCCCCGAAAAAAGGACAAATTGAATGTATCCTCAGAGACCCAAAGCTGATTACATATGAAAACCACATTTAGTTTCAGTCAGAGGAAAAATAAAGCCTGATGCTAATATTTCATCAGTTGGAATGGAGGCTGTTGTTGATCCATCAGTCTTCTATATTTTGTAGCTGTGATATCCTGTGGTAGTTTAGTCCTGCTCATCACACCAGCACACAAATAAACCAGCTTTCCTCTTTTCAAGGTGGTGCAACAGTTCTGTGTTCACCTTTAACCTCTCTTTTTCACAATATTTTTTTATTTTGCTTAAGGACACATGTGTCTGCTGCTCTCTGAAAAGTCCCTGTAATTTTTAATTAAGAGTTTATTGTTCGGTGTAGTTTTCTTGCTTTAAGGAGCACCATGACTGCTAAAATACACTTTAATGAATCTTTCTTTTCCTATGACATATCGATGTATTTAATTGCCCACCTGCATTCACTAACCCTTTTTTTTTATTTGAAATAATTAAAAGTAAAATCCCACTGGTCACTAAGTGTCAAATGTTTTTGAAAAAAATACTCTGCAGGCTGAAAAATTTTTATTTAAGCAATGTTTTTTTTTGTTGCTGTGGAACACAACTTGGAGAACTTTCTTAGACAAAAATAAAATTAGTAGAGTTTCATTTAATCCAAAGTAAGAGTCAAGAGATCAGTGAGATTCTTTCTCCATCCTTGAAAGGATCTAGGAGAGTGAAGAGACACTATCACCTTCCTCCAACCCAGACTTCAACCTACACACAAACAGCACACAGATATGCATCCGTACACACTCCTCCTACCATGTGGAGAGAGAAGCCTGAGAGAAACCTCTCACCATGGGGTGTCTTAAGAGGGCTAAAGCCTCTCAGAATGTACGCTCCCTGCATCAGGTTTAAAAGACCTCCCATACTTGAGATTTTGTTCTCAAAGAGAAGAAAAATGTGCTTCCTTTCCGCATCTCAACATCTTTTCATGGACCCTTTGACTGAGTAGAAAAGCAAAATGTTGTTTTTCAGCATTTAGACATATTCACTAAAATTCTAAATTGCTATTTTTTAAATGTCTAAATGCAAAAGTATTTAATTAATTATCATGAGGACATCACTATCCTCATGATAATTAATTATCATGAGGACAAATGCAAATGCTTACTTGTCAGTCTTTGACTGACAAGTAAGCATTTGGGAGTTGACAGTTAAGGGATTAAAACAAGGCAAAGACAGTAATTAAGTTAGAAAATCTTGCTCTAACTCCTCACTTTTCCAGCGGAGAACCATTGGTGTTTGGAGGCTTTTCAGTCTTGCTAAAAGCCTCTAAAGTGCTTAATTCTCCAGATGTTCAGCTGGAGGCATTTTCTTCTGATATCATGACACCAGGCTCTTTGCCTGATCCATGCATTCTATTTCATTTTGGGTTGTAAAATATCTCCAGCATCACTAAACAATAGTGTTAGAACCATGAATGGCCACAAAGTTGTAGGTGTACATAAAGCATACAGAAGTGCACTAAACACACATCCTTGAGGAACTAATATGTGGTTTTTGACAACTGATTTTCTACCTTTATTTTAAACTGGGTGATATTTGGACGTTGGCATGACAACATATTGAGACAACATTTAAGCAATTGGGAATAAAGCCATTGCTTTTTCTTATAGTTGAAAAACAAAGTGAAAATATTTTGGTGTTAGAAAAGAACAATTCACAAAAAAATAAGGGTAACGCAAAAATTGAGAAATAATATTCTAAAAAAAAAAGATGGAACAAGTTCAATTGGTCCAATAAAATCCTTATTGACCAAACATCTTATTATTATTGACCTTTGATGTATTATTCAAAAAGAGGCAGATTGGGTGCTTGTACTCAGTGTGTCAGCTTGTAGGCCAATCAATGCATGTACCTGAGTGTTCATTCTTCTGTTTACTATAGATTGAACCTGAATGTTTTATTAATGGATCAATTGTGTTTCAGCATCATCAACCTTTTAAAGTCGAGTGAAGGCATATTGATTTGAACACATAATGCTCCCCAAAAGGTGAGATAGTTGGAGAAATGTGAGTTCAATCATCAATAAGTTAGCCAAGAAAAAAGATGAATGAATGGCCACTGAAAAGTCTAAGCTGACTGTGGATAGGGTGGAGAAATGCAGCCATTTTTAAAATGACAAAAACAGTAATTCAAACAATGCACCCGACCCCTGTGGCCCTTCCCATAGGTGGTGAGCCCATTGGAAGAGGGACCCATGTTACCGGGAGGAGACCCCGGGGAAGACCCAGGACACGCTGGAGGGACTACGTCTCTCAGCTGGCTTGGGAACACCTCGGGATTCCCCCGGAGGAGCTGGAGGAAGTGGCTGGGGAGAGGGAAGTCTGGGCCTCCCTTCTAAAGCTGCTACCCCCACGACCCGACTCCGGATAAGCGGCAGAAGATGGATGGATGGATGGATGAAAACAGTAATTGTTATCACACAATAAAAAGAGCTGAAGAATTTAAACTACAAAACTGAAGCAGTCCTTAATGAAAATATGAACATGAAGCATTTGAACTGCTGCTAATGAGAGTTAAAATGATGAATTCAAAACCAGTTTCAGTGGCTCCTGTGAAATCCTATTCACACATTAATAAGATAATCATTAATCATTAATAATGATAATTTGTCAAATTAAAACATTGCATGGCTAGTTTACTGTTGTGCAGGGAAATGTGTATATATATATATATATATATATATATATATATACACCAACCAGACATTGTCATAGTGGATAAACAACAGAGGAAAAGCCGTTGTGGTAGATGTAGCAATACCAAGTGATTGCAACATCAGGAAAAAAGGAGCACGAGAAACTGGAGAAATACCAGGGCCTCAGGGAGGAACTGGTTAGGGCCTTGAAGGTGAAGACCACAGTGGTGCCTGTGGTCATCGGGGCCCCTCTGGGCATTCACCCCCAAACTGGAGCAGTGGCTACAACTGATCCCAGGAACAACATCAGACATCTCAGTCCAGAAATGTGCAGTCCTTGGCACAGCCAAGATACTGCGCAGGACCCTCAAGCTCTGTTAGAGGACCCGAGCTCAGAGGATAAGAACCACCCGCGGTGGGTGAGAAGGGAATTTATATATATATATATATATATATATTTATATATATATATATATATATATATATATATATGTTCTCTGATTATTATTCAACCACAATGGCTATTTATTACTGAAAGTTGTTCATGAAATAATTGTCTGAAAATACTTGAAAAAGTCTTATTGAGTTTTGGTTTTAAGTGACTGAATCCCAGTTTTCTCCTTTATTTCCCTTCCGCATGTTAGTACTAATCTCTTAATTTAAACTCTTGAAGAATCCAAGATTTAAGTCGATTTTGCTCAGATTTTTATTGTAGCAGCTGTGGTTAGATTTGCTTGTGCTTGTCGTCTTTTTCATTAAATCATTAGTAAATTTAGTTTGATTAAGATGAGATGAGTTTTTTTTTATTTTTTTCAATTAATGGGTTTCCTGTTGATTTGTTTTTCATATTACACTTTAGGTAAATCCCTTTGAATTTTTAAGTTTCACAGAAATGTAAATATCAGCAGCCTTTGATGTTCTGGTCACTGCAAATGTTGGAGTCAGCTCTAATTTCTAAACTACGACAGATGTAGCTCATAAACACATTTTAATTTGACTTCCATTTAAGCCACAGGGTGCAGACGGAAATTATGCAGTACGAGGCTACAATTGGCTGATTGATCAAAACAAAGTAACTGAAATTGTTTCAAAGGACATTGCTGAAAAGTTCTGTGTGAGTTTGTTTACCGGCAGGTTCCAGCAATGTTGAGGTTTACGACAGAGCAGTGAAGTCAACAGTGTGCAGTTACCATATAATGGGAGTGCTGATTTCTCTAAATGTGGCACATGGCAAAGAAAATACCCACAAAATAAAACCACAGATGTTCCAGCATTCCCCCAAAAGAGCAGGCCATAATGACCTTCTTTCAAAATTGAGAGTAATTCCAACAAACTGCCATCGGTGAAGCAGAAACAGCGATGGAGTTACAGAGTTTATTTCCCATGAGTCTATTACTGTTGAAGCAGCCATATATATATTAGGCCTTGAAGCAGAAAAAAGTAGCATGTGATCAAGGAGGTTTTCACCAGAGCTGTAGCACCATGGCACAATATGAAATTTAAATTGTATTATTTTTTTTATTTCTGATCAGCACACTGGAATGGAGGCAATTTCTATGAATCCCTGCTGGCATGAACTCACTTCCAGACCTCTGGAGATTTCCTCTGTCCAGCCTTTTTACTGGGCTCTAATTTCAGCTGAGACTCCCTTCAACCTGCTAATGGTTGCTGTGAATATCTAATGTGATGCATTGCCCTGGTCGTTTTCATTTTATCTGAGAACAAGTATTCCTTTACTCCCTCGTGTAGAGAGCTAGCTTAGAGGCTAACAGGGGGGCAGAATTCCTCCCTGTCCAAATGCACTTTTCATTAGGAAACAGAATGGTTCGGGTCACAGAAGCAGCACAGATGATCAAATCACACACAATGGAGCTGCTGGCTCTCTTCCAGGTTTTTGTTTATTGATGTGAGTTCAGGGTTGTTGAATTGTCTGTGATTGTGTATTTGTGGCTCGAATTTTCAATTGGGGCGATCTGAAGCATTAAGCATATTACTGAGAAAACTAACTCTCTGCAGGGCAGCAACAAATGCAAATTTCTGAATATCACATTCAAATTCACCCCTTTTCTTGTGTTACCAGCATATCTATGTACGGAGTTCTCCCTTTTCATCTAAGGACTCTCCAGGGTAGACCTGTCCAGGGTGTTCCCGGCTTTTCACCCCAAAACTCTGCATGAACAAGCAGTTACAGATAAATGGATTAATCTATCGGGCCAAAAATGAATAAAATTAAGAAAATGAACCAAAAGAAAAAGAAAAAAAAGAAAATTCTTGGCCCAGAGGAAAAACTGTATCAGGTAGTTTCCTGTCATTTCCCACAGACCGATTGTTACTACTATGAAGTTGCTCTGAACATTTTCAAAATCTGATCTCACAAAATGCAAGACAGAAATCTGACTTATCAAACGCCATAAACACACAGAGGAAGCAGAAAATGTAGATGATTTGCATGGGAGGCTATGGGAGCTGGGCCGGCTTGAAGATGGTTTTGCAATAGGCACTGTTGACATGACACTCCGATCCCCTGGTTGTAAGGGGGGAGGGGAATTGAGAAACAGAGGGGTGGGGGCTGGGAGGATAAATTGTCAAACCATTACCAACATAAATGAACTACAGAAAAATAGACAAAAAATAAAATATTAGCATAAGAAAAATCTAAAATATTTAGTTCTATTAAACTGTTGTGGTGTTTTTCACTCCAAGAAGAGTTGAAAGGCCAATTCCAAACCATTTGGTAATCATTCTTTAGCAGTCAAAAAGATTTTTCATATTCATGACCATTGCAAATGCTTCTAGAACTGGGTGCCCCAGCAGGGCACACACCAGTCAGAGCATCTTTGGACATATTGCAGCAAATTCAAGACCCTAAGTTTTACATTAAAAGCCTAAATCTGTGACAGCTCAGTTGGAAAAGGGGAGTAGTGCTTAAATGAACAAAGTGAGATCTGAACAAACTACAGATTTATGGAACAATGTGCAAAAGAAATAGATTCTGCTACTAACACATGCTATCCACACATAACAATTCACCTTTATGTTTGTATTTAATCATGACCTTGCTGAAAAATAAGAACAAAATAACACATAAGTCAAAGTTCCTAAAATGAGATGTAAAAGTCAGTTAAATCGTTTGTCTGCCTGAGTAAGGAATATATCTGTAAGAGTAATTTGCAAGCAAAATAAATAAAACAAAGTGTCAGCAGGCCTGTGCAAGAGAGCAGAGAGGTTAGTTTGTAGCAAAGCTTTTAATAACTGAGGAGCTCTCCGAGTCCCCAGGTGTTCCATATAACAATAATCAAAGTGTTGCACTGTTTACTGAACCCACACAGATTTATTGATGTTCTTTGATGGAATAACACAGAAGCACATGATGCAAATGTATCAGTAGGTTACCAAGCATAGTGAATAAATCTGGGGTGAAGCTGTCCACAGTACAAAACACAGCAAAGGAAATTCCAGGACACAAACCCATAAGGTACACTTGATATATTTCCAACTGTCATAAATCATTAAAGCATTCGTTATGACTGGGAATAGTCATCCTTTGAACAAGTTTATTTAATTTATATATTATGGAAATATATGACACACAACTATGGTTTTGTGTCATAGTTCAGCCTTTCTGTGTTTAATAAAACAGCCCTGACCGATGCTCTCACTGACCTTTTTAGCAGAGGTTGCTGCTATAACTGGGCGTCTCCATGCACCCACATCAAATATGAGTGTATACCATGCTAGCTATGAGCCTCTAGTTGCTGCTCGTTGTGTAGTGGATTGTTTTTTAGTTGCTCTGATTTGAGAATCACATGGAACTCAACCTTCATGAGTAAAATGTAGGGCATGACCTTGTTTTTCATACTGGTCTCATCGTCACACATTATCATATGTTATGGAGCCATTTCTGACAAGTGCAGGCACCGTTAAAATATGCGGGCGCTCAGGAGGACAGGATACACTCTAATTAGACCAATCTGCATGCATGCTGTGTGTTTTGTGCAGTTACAGTTGTTAGATTTAAGATGCAAATTGAATCCCACAAAGAGTCACCTCACGAACCCTCCTAATGCGAGCTTTGATTGCGCTTCAGTTGTCCTAAAAAGTGATTTGAAAGCTCCTCTGCCTGCATTAAATCTCCATAATGAAGCAAGACAAAAATGCCACAGCCATTAGCATATGAGTTATCATTTGTAATGTTTTAAAGGCAGAAGCTCGTTATGCTGAAGCCTGTGAGGAGGAGGGGATTGCTCATAAGATAAAGTATCATATTCCTTCAAACACTAAAAACAATACTGGTTGTTTACTCAAATTTGTTGGAGCATCACACAGTAAATTAAGCCAACTAACTCATGAAAAATGGCAGATTATGACCTGGGAACAAACCAGGCCTATACTTATTATTGTCATAACACCATGTTTCTTCATAGTAGATATTTAAATAGTAAGAAAGGTCCTGTATTTATGGGGTGTATATTTGTACCTGTAAATGTCAAGGAAGAAACAGCTAAAAATACGAGATTAAAGAATAAAAAATAGACTAAATGACGAGCACCCTATCAAGAGAACATTTCAAGCTCAGCACGTTTAAATTCATGAAAACAAGCTGGGTTTCCGGCTAAATAAAGAAACATAACAATCAGACAAGCAGACTCTCTCAGCTGAACATTCCCTCTACTTACTTTTTCAAGTTTTCTTTTTCTCTTCTTCGCTTTGTCCCTGTGCTCTGGCTACAAACATCAGACAGTAGCAACCGCTGACCTTGAGGGTCTTGCCTCTTGACAATGCACTGTGTTTGTCTCTGCGTTATTCTATAAATACGAGATAAGAGCTGTGCCTGATCCCATATGTGGTAGTGTGTGTTAATTGAGACCCCAGCACCAGTGACCCGAGTATGCCCATGCTCCCTGCCCATCACTCATGCTGGGTAATTGGTACCAGTGTAGCTGCAGAAAAATAACATCTGAAAGAACAGAATGACTCTGACTGACAGGACTGTTAAGAAAGATTTTTGTAAATAAAATAAATAAATCATTTTTTTTTAAAATTGCCTTCAGATTGTCTTGAATTGTTTATTTTAAGCTTTCTGTTAAATTATGTATATTATGAAATTATGTTAAATTATGTATATTAATCTCCTCTGACTTTTCAGTTTGTCACTATAATGAACAGTCCAAATTCTAATGTAACTTAGCTGAATAAATATGTAAATCACAAAGGTCAAGTTAAACTGGAAGTGTCAAATCAGTTGTGCATATATATTAAATTGAAAATTAAAACAACATTACAATCATACAATGTCTGAAGTGCAACAATGTTGTCAACTGCGAATATTAATGGTTAATATTACGTTTGGCATTAAAGGTTCAATGCTTGGTCAAAAACTTTTCATATTATGTGTCATTTATATTAAACATTATGTTTGAAGAAACTTGAAATTATTAAATTAATGGTTTAATCTAAACAAATAGGGACCAAACCCCTGAGTGAGTGTACAATAACAGATGGATGGTAGTAAAGTACAGAAAAATAAAATATCTACTAAACAATAAATTAAATGTTAGTCTTATGATGAAATTGACGTTGTGCATGAAAACAGATTTTTGACTGATCAAAATGACTTTCCCTTCTGACTCAAATAATTTATGAACGGTGGTTAAGAACATTAACCATTGTAAATATACTTCTTTCATAAAATTGTGTGTGAACCTGAGGTGTACACAGATTTGAACAAGAAACTAGAACTACACTGTGCACATTATCAGCATTTGCAGGATGTAAATCTACACTGTGACAATAAAAGAGACTGCAGCTTTTTTTATAGACAGTATTCAAATAAGACATTCAAATATTAATCAACTCTAACAAAGCCCTAAAGGTACATTTGTGTATAAAAAAGTGATCCTTTCTGGCACTAACCAGATACTGGATGTCAGCATGTGATTAAAGCTTCTTTGTACAATACATTAAAAAAACACAATAGACCAAAGGACTTTGGGTTTTTTCAACCCCCGCTCCAAAAATTTTATTTAAATAAATTCATCCACCATCCATTCTCTTGTTTACTTCAAATATTAATTAATCTGTTCTAAATATTTTATTGTAAATCTCCAATTGCCTTTGACTGAGAATTACCTTTTTCAAAAGCTGTGGGTGAATTCAGTTTCATTCTTCCAGAATGCCATTTCCTCCCATGGAAGAGGTGACACAATAAGCGGCCCCATTTTTTCACCCTTTTAAATGGGTTGGGGATGAAGGGGTGGAGAGTGTCAGTGCATGTGTGTGCAGAGAGAGATGGGGGTGTATTACCCCCAGGGGAGGGCAGCACAGATCCAAGGGAACAAAAATGCATCCATATTTGGCAAGGTTTTTGTCTCCTCTGACAGCTGAGTGTAGTGAGGGCTCGTAAAGTAATGAATTGGATTAAAATGTGAGTGTAAGAAAGCACAGGAGGCAGGGGAAAATTTTTCTGGAAGAGGGGTTGTTGAGGTTATTGGTGGTGTGCTTGTAAATGCCCCAGTTCAACACCAGGGTGAATGAAAATAAACACCCAAAGAGACACATAAAAAAAAAAGTCTCTCCATATCCTCATTAAATGGTCTTCTTGGAAAATAATTGGCTCTTAAATGCTGTCAGCGCTTCCCTTGTTGTTTTCTATTGAGGAACATGCGAGAAGGAAATAAATTCCCTCCCTAATGAGTAAAAATTTGACTGCTTCTGCATTAAATCAAGTTAAATATGAGCAAACCCCCATCGCATTAAGCCTCTGAGCTGATTAAAACACCTGATATCAAACTGTATGGAGCTCAGATGTAATTTAATGTTGCCTAGTTCATATTCCATTACTGTACACTCTTTCAACATAACCTTCTATCTCAGTGAATCCCATTGATTGATGCACTTTAAGGTATAAATCTTGTGATGTGAGAACAACCGTAATTTTGATTAGCATTTTATTGAGTTTCAGGTTGCTCTGGGATAATGATGAACGGGGCATTAATGGCGTTAATGTTGACCAGCACTGGGCATACACTTTGCTTTTGCAGCTCTATCTGCTGGTTGCTTTTCATAAATTTCCTACCCATGAGTTTAGTGATAGAAATAACAAAAAAGACTTATCATAAATTTATGTTTGAATCTACCATAACTTTATTGCTGGTGATTTTGACATTATAAATATGTATTTAAGCTTCATTTAATCAGGTCAGTCCCACAGAGATCAGATATCCCTTTTACAAGTGAGACCTGGCAAAGACAGCAGCACTAATTACAA
The DNA here is from genome assembly GCA_922788865.1 of Poeciliopsis turneri. Lineage (NCBI taxonomy): Eukaryota > Metazoa > Chordata > Actinopteri > Cyprinodontiformes > Poeciliidae > Poeciliopsis > Poeciliopsis turneri. The sequence goes on along the minus strand of CAKLNU010000112.1, from coordinate 4,733,281 downwards.
TTTGCTCAGAGGAAAAATATGCACGCTGTAGAAATGATATTGCTATATTTTTATCCTCATGAAATGTATGACAGGTGTGAAATTAAAGCTTAGATTGCAAGTTTCTCCAGACATGAGGTGCTGAAAATCTAAAAATGTTCTTGCACAGTTGAGTTCATACTTTGGGTCAACAAATTGCAGAACAATTGTAATTCCCACTTTCCTTGTTAAGACAGGATGCGTAAGAAGGAGAGACACAACAGATATATTTTTTTAAAATAAACTTATATCAATAACTGAGTTGTACTCTACATAAAGATGTCCAGAGTGCACAGTAATGCAGAGATGAAGGAGACCACAGTTGGTACTAAATCTCAATGTACCATAGTATGTGGAAACAATGGAGCGACACGTTCATATTCAAACAATATAAAAAAAAGAAAAAATGGCTTTTATTTTTGTTTGAACAGGTTTAAAATGCTAGCAAACTTATAAATTCTTGACTTTCAAAAGCACAAAATTATTTGCAATTCTCATTTCAACAACTTTGTTTCTGAAAGGAAATTCTCAAGAGATACTTAAACAATATCAAAAGAGAAACAATTGTGGAAAAAAAATATTTTAGATATTATTTGACAATAGCAAGTAAGAAATTATTGATACTCTTTATTAATAAAAGCTTTGTTGGCATTTCAGCTTTTTACATCTTTTTTCCACAAGCATTTTAACAATTTATTTTTGTTTAACTGTTCCAAGTCTTTAAGATTGGATGTTCTCTTTACCATAACCCTAATGCCCCACAGATTCTGTCAAATTGATGCCTGCCATATCTATTTTTTCTGGATAACCACTTGATGGACTAAACCTTCGGCAAAATGACAAATGCGTTCTTTTCCATGACTGTTGATTTTTTATTTATTTATTTTTTTGTCAAAATACTTTTCATTTCAGCTGTTTTCCCTTGCATTAAAGGTCACTTGTTTATCATCTATTTTGTATCTTCAAATACCCTTTTTTGCTCTTTTCTTTTTCAAGGAAGTACTGTTCATAGCATCAAAAATTGCACAGATTTTACATTACAGTGACAAAGCAAGGTTCACTATTAGAGTGTTTATAGGATTCCAGGAGAGTAACAGCTCAGCAAATTAATCAAATGTTCCTGCTTGATTGATTAAACTCATGTATAGCTATTTCCTCTAGCTTGAATTTTGGAAGTCTAGCACACTCATACTCCATGTGTATTAACATAATGTTAATGTCAGTAGTGATCTTTGAGAAGTTATAATGAAAGGTTATCAATCAAGGTGGGGTTGTAGATTTATGTGCAAACAACCTGAAGTCTATCATTTTATTTTTTTCAAGTGGAAAATGTTTCAGGCCTCTGCCAATTTCAAAGCAATATAAGTCCCATTAATTTCATCACAAGCTAAAATGTTCAGTTTGGATAATAAAAGAAACAAATGCCCCATCATGTTACTGGCTGATACAAGCAACTAATGTGAGACTGAGTCTTTTCTGCCAAACAAATCTAAACTGTAAGTGTCTGTCTTAGGTTTTAGAGTAGGATAATCACTAATGACCAATTAGGGATAAGGCTGTAAGGTAACCAAATATGAAAAAAGTGAAGTGCTGTGAAAAGTTTCTTCATGCACTAATATTTGCACTGTATATTTGACAGGACAGGAAACTTAAACCATTATACAGAACCTTGAAAAATAGAAGTCCTTGTTGTCTTCTTCTACTAAATAAAATATTACCTTCAGTCATAATTTAGGAGAAGCATTGAGTACAACATTGTAAGCAGCAATGAATTATCCTATTTTTGTGGAAGCTGTTTCTCATAATATACAGGAATGAATGGCAGCTAACAGCCTCTTGCTCAGGCAGGAAACAACTGCAGGTTACAACATAAATTACAATATGGATAAAAAATATTTATATTTCCCTTTAGAGTAATCTATAACTAAATCAAATGTCACATGCTTCACCAGAATATAGAAAAACTCAAATTCAAAAATACTTTATTAATTTCAAAGTGAAATTATATATTATTGTAACTCATGTTATCCAAAGTGACAGGCCAGAGTTTCTAGTATACCATACATTTACACACAGTTTAGGTCTCTGAGGATGAAAGTCTGTTATGCTCTGATTACCTTTATGCAATTTCTCCAAAGACAAAGCAAAAGTCAATATTAACATGACACCAGGGGCTGTAAACAGTTGGATAGTAAACACTGAGGTCTGAGTCTACGACTAAGATGCATTTTACAAGATGTGATTATTTTTACTGACAAGCAGTCTTCTTCAGCTTTTAACTTTTCGGCTTGTCAGCTCACCTGTTATCATTTCTGACTGTGTTGAAGTATAAGACATAGCTACATTTCATTAAACACTGTTTATCGCATCTATTTTTTTTTTTACAGATGAAATGCTCCTGAACTACTCAAACCATGAAGCAGGATGTGTTACTATGACAACTGGAATTAGCTGCAGGAAAACTGAATATTAAAGAGAGCAAGCCTTCTCTCCCTTAGTCTGTTATTTATGAAACTAGGATCTTTGTTGGAACATAAAGAGCTTACCTCCAGTATTAGTCTTTCAGTCTATGAATCTTCACAAAGTTCTATGATTAAGCTTAAAGACATCCCTCAATTTTGCATGTTTGATTTCTAAAGAATGAGACTGTCTTTCATTCTATAAATGTAGCAGTTGTTCAAAATGTAAATATTCTTATAATTCAGACATGCACATAGAGCATTTTGCAAATATTTAAAATCTCCTGAAGATTTTTTGCATTTTGACAAATTTCAAATAAAAACTTCTAGCTTGTAATGGTATCTCAACATAAATTGGTGCAAGGGCAGAGGCTCAACTCAGAAAAATCTGGCCACCCTGTGAGGTATGACAAATTTATGTAAGTTTTATGATTTCCTACAACAATCTTTTTTTAACTTGCAAACTTATGTTGTATTAACAGTAACTCAAATGTTTATCCCTTTGCTTATGGACCAAACCAAGTTGGTTAAGTCCAGCTCACCAGTCCATCCAGACCCAAACCAAACCAGCAGCCTGACTGATTCTATTGTTCAGGTCAAAATATAATAAATGTGTAAATGTTCAAATGGCATTAATATATTTGTAAATAGATCTTTATCCACTTTTTTTTTTTTTTTTACCCTTTTACACCTTTTCTTTCCCCTCTAAATAAAGTATCAATAACCAAAGAGTATATCCACTGAAGGTGTACCAAAACAAGACTGGAACTGTGTGGTCTGGTTCTGAAAGTGTAACACTCTCCTCTTCAGGGCTCATATGGAAGTTTGAGTCTGTGGGGAGTTTTAAAGGTCATGCCAATTTTGCTGTCCCACTGTTTCTTTTATTGTGTCTCTCTCTTGTGACTTAGAAAAGAACATAAGCTGAAGGCCTATGGAGAATATTGTGCACCATCTCTGGGCTCCTCCAGCACATTTCAGAAGCTGCCCTTGGAAATGTGTTAAAAGCCAGCTCACAGCAAGCTAAAACACACAACACGGTCCTGTGATGCCCTTGGTGTGTCTCAATATTCAAACCATAGATAATGGCATTCACTGCACAGTCGGTTCTGACTTCTTTTCATGTCTTTTGAACATGCACATGGCCTCATGCTGTGCTTTTGTACTTGCTTGGTAAACAATGAGAGCAACAGTGACAATAAAGCGACCATGAATCGTATCTGGACACCGGAAAACCCCAGGGAAGATGAGTCTGCGACTTTCTGATAATGTATTGCTAAAACATCATCGGAATATTGACATGCAGGACTCCATTCTAACATACAGAAGCTGTATTTGCACTGAAAACAACCTCCTATGACCCCTCACTGCATCACATCATCAATATCATATATGATATCATCCAATTCTGTCCAACTATCAGGTGGAGAAATTATTTACAGCAAGGCAGCAAGTAGATGGTGTTGCTCTGCGCTCAAATTGGCTTCCTGGTTTTGTCCCTTTGAAATGAAATAAGCAGTAAGCAAACCAAGCAAGAAGTGAGAATAAGATTGACTGGGTGAATCATTTGGAGCATGTTGGGTGTGTGATCTGTTTCCGTTTGAAGCTATAGATGCATTAAGTTCAGCCCAACCTCAGTTAATGTCAGCATAAAACTGAAACTTTTTCCAAGTATACCTCCATGCCCTCACCAGTCAGACTGTCTGGCATCATTTTCTGTCGACTAACACAGAAAAGTATTTTACTTTGCATGATTGTGTTTTTTAAACAAGAGAAAATAACCTGAAGCCGTACAAAGTTATGCTCAAAACTGAAAAACAGAGCTTATTCTGCAGGACTTGTGGGAAAACAAACTTTTCAGTTACAGCACAAGGGTTGTAAATATTTTATTTAAAGACTTTTGTGATTTTTCTCTTATGGAAGTCAGGGAGATTGCTACTGCATGATCAAATTCTTGATGTCTGGCAGTTTTCAGTGCATAGGTTGCAGTTTATTGTATGCACTCTTTTGTAAAGGGAAGTGTGAAATCTATAGAAGACAAATGTCATCTCAAAATTACATGAAAAATGTAAACTAAGTAGACATGTTGTCATTTTAACCATTTTTACTTGTACAATATGCTTATTATATTGGCACGAACAAAAAAAAAGAGAAGAAAGCAATTTTTGGCCTTTTAAAGGTGTCAAAAATGCCGAGATTATGTATGTAACACTAAAGTATCCTTTCAATAAATTAAAACATAACCAACAAATCTGATAAATTATCAGAAGAACTGAGTCTGAATGTGTTAACTTGGAGACCTAACAAACTGGAACCTTCATAAATAATTCAAAAGCACTCTCTAGTGAAGCTCAGTCTGCCAGTGATTGTGCACTGATTAGAATAATACCTTTAGACAAGAACGTTAACAGCAAATGATAAAATTGTGGCAGCAAAGATATAATCCAAGTCAAGTAAGATGCAATGCTGCAGTTCTGAACAGCACAGTTATTCAGATGTCCTGCTACTTCTAACAATATGTCACACTAATACTCTAAATTAGCCAGTCAAGTAGTTATAGCAAAAGTCTTGTTTTCCCTTACATATTCAGTTCATGTTTTATACACTCCTTTTTTAGATAGCGGGGTTTTAATGGTTAGTTCTTGCATTTATTTTATTTAGGGGAATTAGAAAAAAAATGGAATTCAGCTGCACTAAAGTAATGTAGCTGACAAAATGTTTTTCAAAGGATACTGTTTGTCATTCTCCCTGCAGTTCCTGCACAACAACCCAAACAAGTAACTTCAAGTTTTTGCTTCAAGTTCTTTAAGTGTTGGATGGAAGGGAAGTTAAAAGACGGCATCTGCAGTCAAATGCTCTCTCTGTTTAGCTCATTTGGTTTAGATACAAAGGAAAAACTGCTACTAGTAAGAATAAACAAAAAACAAGATAGTGTCTATTTTATTATTGGATGCTATTTTATAATGCAGCCCGTGGTAGGATAAATATAGAACATCATATGCTTTATTCCATATTTGGGTATTGAAAGCCAAACTCACTGTGTTTGTTCAAATGAACCTGTTGTGTTAAATCAATGAAGAGAAAGACTCATACATATTTCAAGCAAAACTCTGCAAGAAAAAAAACATTTGTAATCTTTAAGTATTTTTAGAGTACATAATTTAAGAAGGTAAAGTTTAGGTCAGGTAATAGTGAGAAAGAATATTGATGAGGAATGTTATGAACTGTGCTTTTCAAAGATTCAGATTGCAGTCGTTGTTCATTCAAGCAGCCTGGGCTAACTAAAAATACAAGGTTATTTGCAGCAGCAGCCTGGAGGACGAGCTCCACTGGGATAGAATGATAAACACACACATGCATACACATGACTGCCTGAATGCACTAATGGGATTCTTTGGTGGACCAGGTTGCTAGATAATTTTATAACAACAGGCAATATTTAATCCTCATATTTCAAGTTATAAATAAAACAATATCATCATTGTGTATTATTTTAGCCTAATAATTAAGTTTAACTATTGTAATCAGAAAAGAAAATATAATCCACCTTAATACTTGCATGACTTTATTTTCTGTCAGATATAAAATTAAGTTTCAAATGAGTTTCATTACTTACTGAAAATAAGAAAGAAACTGCTTTAGTCACCATAACCTCAAATGCACATCATGTGTGGATAAAGATTGTTCATGAATATTTTGGAGCTGAAAGTGTGTGAAATGATTTGCTATGCCATGTTGCAGAACAATAAAGTCTTTCAATAACTGACTTGCTCGCGTCAATTTTGAAAAAACAATTAAAACAACTGATAAAGATGTAATTATTTTTTCTTTCTATATTACTATTGCAAATGTCCATTGACCTCTGTTTACCAGTCTGGATGCTGCTGCAGTGCAATAACATCCATCCAAAGATTTACCAGAATGTTTTTTTTAGCATGTTTTTGTATTTTTCTGAAGGAAAGCACTTTGAACTGCTTTTTTGCTAAGGTGTGCTTCAAATAAACTTGATTGATTGATTGATTCTCTTAAGAGAAAGCGTTAGCAGCAGAGAAAAGAAAATTAACAATATGTGTCCATTGAGAAGCAGCTCGCATGAAGGGCTCAGCAGATATTAGTTCCAGCAGATGTCATCAAAGGCAGCACTCAACATCTCCAAGAGTTTTGCACAGGTGAATGGTTGCCATGGGAAATTCAAGATTTATCAACCATGCATGAAAGAATCAAGGCAACTCTATGTTAATGTTTTTGATGAGGGAATAACATCATAGCATAATGTAAAGCTCAAAAAGTTGATTTTGCATAATAGTACAAAATGCTGTTTTTGTTTGTATTTTGTGTTTTTGTAATGATTTTCTGTGTGACTATTCCTATATTTTGCTGCAAAGCGCTTTGAATGACTGTGTATGAATATGCTACACAAAACAGTTGTCTTGCCTTCACTGAGCACATATTGTGCTCGGGTATGCTGAAGCACATCTACACATTTTATGATCCCTGCTTAGTTTGGAGGGAGTAAGCAGGTTCACATTTAAAAGATTCATGGTGAGTGACATGGGCTAAATAATTGACTTAAAATTTCATTTCTTTTATTGAAATTAAAGCTTTTTAATTTTTATAACTAAATTCTCCATATTTAATTAGGAATATACAAATTATTCAGGATGTTCTGACATTACAGTCTTTAATCTCTTACAATAATGTCAAAAAGTCAAAGTGATATGTCAGCAGGACTGTCAATGCTGTCAATATTTTTATTGAAATTGTTCTTGAACTAGTGGAATGATGTCAAGAAGTGTTGGTGTATCTATAATTGTTTGGTTAAAACCAGTGTAACTATTATATATGCACTTGTAGTAACTTTATCAAACACATACTTTCAGTTTCTTGCTGTCATAAGCAACCAATAAGCCAATCACATGGCAACGACTTAGTCCATTTAGATATCTAGATGTAGTGTGGATAACTTGCTGAAGCTCAAACTGACCAACAAAACTGTAGAATAACTGCTAGTGCCAGATTGGCTGGTGTACGTATTTTAGAAACTCTACAGAGATTTTCATACACAATCATGTCTCAGGTTTACAGAAAATATCTAGCAAGTAACAGGTGTGTGGAGGGAAACGCCTTGTTGATGTCAGAGTTCAGGGAATAATGGGCAGACTGATCCTTCCTACATTAGCTCTTGTTTTAACAAAGGCATGCAGGAAGCTGTTTCTAAAACAAAATGTCAAACTTTGAAGCAGATGTGCTACATCAGCAGAGGACCGCACTGGCTGCCGCTGCAGCAGGAGAACCACAAATGGACATTATTAGGATGCAAAATCTAATAAAAAAATATTGCTTTTTTTTATGACATTGTGCATAATTACAACAAAATGAACATAAATATAAAAGTAAGTTGATGACGTAGGGACATACTGACAAAATTCTTTGGAAAGGGAAAAACATGTTCAGTGTTTTTCTAAGCATCAACATGTTGTTTGCGTGTACACACAAACATTTCCTTCAACCTTTACTGTGCTCCAAGTACCACTAATGACCTAAAAACACATTACAGACACAGTTTCAAGGAAACCCTGTTTATTTTTTCCCGTCAGACCACTTTTCTGAGTTCGCCTCTACATCTGCAGGCTCAAACCACAGTAAACATCCTAATCCATTCAGATTTGGTATCTATTTTCTAGTGATAAAGTATTTGTGTAACATATAGACAAATCAAGTTTAAAAGCTCTCTAATGGGGTTTCCGTATGCTGTTAGCTTCCACCACCTGAATTCCATCAAACCAGCTGAATGGAAAAAAGACATCCCCTTCTATAAACATCTGCCATTAAAATTTACGCTGCAGAAGGTGCTATTAAAGCTTCCCAGGGATCCTGACAAGATAACGCGTAAAATCCTGGCTCAGGGTCAAAGGTAGCAGTTTTGGGAGGAGGTGCTTTCCCCCAGTTCTGTAAAGACACATAAATCACCTGGTAAGCTTCTGCTGCACATTTATGTTCATTTCTCTCACAGGATTTTGTTCAACTTTAAATTTGCAAGCCTGAAAATTTCACACAAATAAATCCTTCATGTATTTCCGAGAATTTTGCAGCTTATTGAAGGGTGAAAATAAGGACAGGAGAGCAGCTGACATGGTGACACTGATGAAGTGCTACAGAGAGACCTTACACCACTACAGTTTAGTAGAGATTGATTATCCAATTATTATCTGGCATGGTGGGGAGCTTCACATGTTTGGAGTAACATTAACAAGACAAAGCTGTCTGTACATGCCTTTCTGAGCACATTATTTCTTTCTTGATTAAGTTTAAACTCTCCATCATTTTTAATTGTGATACATTAAATCTGAATTAGGTTTTTCTTTGTAGGGGTTTCCTGCCCATAGATTGAAAGTTAAGTGTGCTTTGTTTTCATAAATGAAAATTCTTGCACATAATATGCAAATACTATCTTAGTACCACCAGATACTGACCATCTGCTTTAAGATGAAAAACATATGTGTTTCCAGTCCATATCCATAACAAAACCAAGATGTTATGTCACATTTTTCCAAATTCAATCTGTGATCTCTAATTTATTCCTCTATTTAACTTGTATCGAAAAAAATGTTTGGAGAGAGAAACCAGAAAACTGCTCACTTATTAGCATCCTCGTTAAACACGTGCAAAAAGTCATACATACGAACATCTTTCATTGAAGCAGCATAATCTGTCCTTTAAGTTGCACAAAAATGTAAACCTTTAATCTGAATTCATTTATCCACTTGGAAACAAAAATCTAATTTTAATAGATAATAAAATTACTGGTGCTACTCTCTTACAAGGTTTTACAAAAGCATTTTTGAATTTATAGAAAATAATATTTAGAACGTTTAATCAGTAAAACCTTGACATTATGTTTTGCTGGAACATAAATAACAAGTATTTATATTTTGTGCTGCTGAATTACAAGAATAAGCTTTAAATGCAAAAAGACAAAACAGAAACAGGAGAATACAAAAATAGGAATGGACAGTTTTGAGAAATGGCAAAAAGGTCCAACAGCAAAAACTGTACTTCTTGAGGGAAATTGTAGTTTCTTATGTCTCATCTTAAGAGAATAATATATTCAATAAAAGAGTTATTAAATCTGTTTCAATATTTTGCATCATTGCCTGGTGTGCTAATTTGGTAACCCGGTAGAAGCAAGTAATGAGAGTTCAGGATGACTGAGGTCCAGCTTGTGGACTTTTAGAACAGTTAGGAGCTAAGGACCAAGCGCTCACATAATTTTCAGTATACGACTCATTAGTTTTTAATTGCAGTGCCTAATGTGTTGATATAGTGCAAATCAATTTCACATTAGGGACAAAAATTATTTCATGTGGTGACAGTTCGTTCCAGAAGACCATTCATGGTCTGAAAGTGATGTCCATTTTTGGACAGGAGAATGCTCTTTTGTCCTCACATCACTGATATAAATGTATGGAGTAAAGAAGACTAAGACAAAGCTGTTCAGCAGCAAACACTGAGGACTTGTCTGGCATGAAACAAAGGATAAGTATGAGAATAAAAAGTTCCTCATTAGATGCAATTATAAACTCTACATTACCAGGACATAAATAAAAACTTTAGAAGGCCTCTGCCAGAAGAACTGAAAATGGGTCATCATTGGGTCTTTGAGCAGGATAATGATCCAAGATAACAAAGAAATTGTTTTTCAGAAGCAAAATCAATTTCAAGACAGAAACCAGGACTCTGGATGATTTGGACAGTGTGCAAAGAAGAATCTTCAAAGAAATCTCCCTGTGTGTTCCAACTGAATTCCTGTAGGAGCAAAATAAAGGGCAACACACAATGGTGATATATGAATGGCTTCACACCTGTGTAACATGCAGCAATACCTTTTGAACATGTTCTGATAAAATCTATCTTCGACTGAAGTTCAATGATTTGTGCTGTCTTGCTGGAAAAATAGGGCAGTGCAAAAATGATTTACAGTATACACAGAACAAAATTTGTGGCTCCTGGGATTTTTTTTTTTATCATTTAATCATTTCATAACATCATATATGTATTCTAATGTTCTGCTTCTCTACATTCTATCAAAAAGAGAATGACTAACAAATTTAAGTAGGTGTTCTGCTGATTGAAACAAGTAGAATCAGTGCAGATTCTATGCAGCAACACTTCCAGCACCTAATCTATCGATGTCCTTGCTTTTGCATGTCTGAAAAATGAGATTAAGAGCGCTAGTCGTCATCACTATTCATGTCCGTAATTCCGTGTTGCACAGGTCATTAAGCCAGCAGGATAACAGGTGATTAGGAGGTGACTGCATTTGATCTTTTCTCCGTGGCTCTCGTTGAAGTAAATTTGTGTCAACACAATGGCAATAAGCCATGCCACATCAAGTCAGCGAGTGAACAACAGGATTTAAAGTCTATTGTTCTTCGGCACGCTTGATGTATGTGAGGGAATTTTGTTCAAATGGTCCTAATGGATCCCTGCAGGGAATGCATGTGTGCACTTTTTGATTTCATGCCTGCCAGTTTGTAGGTATTTCCAAACAAACTTGTAACTGAGGAATTTTACCATTTTTAAGGCTGAAATAATTCATGAAATAATCAAGGAAAACAATCTGCCAGTCTAAAACAAAGTCAGGATTTGTCTTTTGATGCAATGATAAGGAGATTGGAAAAAAATATGATCCATAAGGGAGTTCTAAGGTGAAAACCATTGCTGACCAAAATTTTGAGAAATACTTCTCAACAAAAAAGTCATGAAAGGGAATGTCTGGATTTAAATTTATGATCTTAAGCTCAAACTCAATTTAATAATCCAGCCGGACAATAATCCTAAACACACCAGCAAGTTCACCTCAGAATGATTTAACAAAACAGCATAAATAAATGAAGATTTTTCAATGTTTCTGAAGCAAGTAGTCGGCAAAAGACTCATTGCAAATAGTCTCAAATCTGTGATCGCAAATTTTCAGGGGTAACTGCTTTTTCTTTTTTTTTTAAACGTAGGGCCATGTTGGTTTGGATAGTTTTTATTCATAAACAATGGAAGCATAATTTGAAAAAAACTGTATTTTGTATTTAGTCATGTCTGTTTAATATTAAAACTTGATTTTATGAGTAAAAATTGTGGACATAACATTCCTTGTGCAATGACACCAATAGACCCCAAAGCAGATGTGATAATCCAGCGGCCCAACTGGAGCCAATTAAGTTCTTTACAATCCCTACCACACTATTGCTGCTAATATTTAGTATTTAGATTACTATAATCACCTTTACACAGAATCTGGTACTCTTTAACCATTAACCTCTTTCTCTGGGAGCAATTAAACTAAGCAGTTAGAGCTTTGGTCCAACAGGAAGTATTGGCAGCTTTATGGCCTCGAGGACATATTTACCCCAGTGAGATGTGATGTGTGTCTGTTTTTCCTCTTTCACAAAAGTGTTTTCTAAAGTTCACTCTGATAGCCTGCCACATTTGGGGAAAATGAAAAAAAAAATCTACATTTCTCTCAAGTCTTACATTAAATTAATCCCAAACTTACCAGTCGAGATGCTTATTTACTGGTGAGTACATGCAGCTTGAACTGCTTTGTAAAAATTTTAGACGGACTGGCTTTAACTCTTTTCATAATGTAACAGAAAAAAGATGATTTTATTTGAAGATGAGGAATTTGGAAGAACTGCTGGGTCTTTATTATATTCCCACATACTACAGAGGCTCTGTTAATATTTCATGTGTCTTGGCTTGTCTAGTTTAAGAAACAACATGAAAACCAAATGACCATAAAAATGATCAAGGACAAACTATGGATCACAATATGAATCAGTAGTGGCTGGAGGGTTGCAAAGAAGCATAATCTTTATTACAGTCCAGATCTGGCAGAAACTCTCCGTCTGTGTTACCTTGACAAGTTGATAGAAAAAACAACCTTGGTGTTCAGACCATTCCAGCATGATAAAAAACTCAGAATCTTTTAATCTAATTAGAATACCAAGCAACATTTAACTTACTTCAGACATATAATTTCTGCTTCTTGTTATTTCTCTGCAAATGCAATTTGAAAGCAATTTACATGTCGACCAGTTGTTTTTGTCATGGTTAGTGGCTTAATGGGTTTCAGTCTGAACAGTTTTTTCATGTTAACGGATTCAAGTTAAACAACAAACATAGATACGTGGGTCAGAAAAGGGAAGACGTCATTTTTGTCATGATATGTAGCACCTCGAACTGCCCTGTTGCTGAAATGTGCTATACAAATAAATTTACCTTTCACTGATGATGGTGTGGAACAAAATCAGACTTTAAGAAACCGTATGTGCACTGTCAAATTCGTTTTTGTTTTATACTTCCAATTATCTGTGTAATGGGGTGCTAATGTATAAATTAGCCATCATGTTTCGGTAAATTTGGATGTTATGAAGACCCTTCTAGGAACGCTTGTGAATTTTTATGATAATTTCAAAACTCTGTGGCATATTTCAAAATGTTGCTGTGAACAAGTTTTTTACTACTTGTTTACATGTGATAAACTATTAGATAACATTGTTTTTTCCTTCTTTATTTGACAAAGGGAGCCTGACACATTTGGAGTAAAGAGAGAGAAAAAAATACTTTCGACTCTAAAAGGCTTTGATAGCTACAAAAAAAAATGATGGTATGTTCTCATCCATTTTTTTTGGGTCCATTTTCACACTACTTCTCCGGCCATAAAACAATGCTTTCAGATCAGCCAAACTGACTGCTGCTCATCCCCCAAATACACCTACTTTCTCTCAAAAATCCTATACCTGGACCGTCTGTCTGTTTGAACCCCAAAGGCTCTACGTGCAACAACATCTCAATTCAGAAGCGATTTTACTCTGGGTTATGTTTCAGTTGGACACTTATCCCCTCACTTGTCACATTGTTCGCTCTGCAGGCTAGACCACACTGATGCAAAAAGTTTAAATCAACAAGATGAGCTGAGGGAATTCTCAGAGAAGAGGTGGAGGGTTGCTGAAAGGCCGATAAACAAATAGAACAAGGTTCATTTGTTAGGTAGGAAAGTGCCAAAGTTTCCTCTGTTTATCACTTTGGTAACTCAAACATAAAACTAGAACCTGCTCCTGAGGCAATTATGGATGCACAGTGGAGGATGCCTGGAGTACAGAGTGAGACATGTGCAATCATATTTTAACAAGTCACTTTGCTACTAAACTTTCTTGGGAAAACTATTTATTTTAGGGGGAAAAACATGTTCCACTTTTATCCTGAATCATAAAAACAGTTCTGCAGAGTGAAACTTGCAGCATCTGATTATTTTGCTGCAGGATAAAAGCAGAAGCGTTTTTACAAGTGATAGAAGCTTCTATCCATTTAATCAAAGTATCTTTTTGTAATGTTTTAGGCAGTCAGCAGGGACACATGGAAATGAGTCATAGTTTGCTTGGTGTAAAGTAAGCAAAGGCACATTTTTCTGAACTAAATAACTGTAGACTCTTCTCCTTAAAAAAACTCCAATATAAAGTGGAAAAAATCAAACCCAATTAGTTTTGCTGAGATATCCACCCCCAGCAAATGTTTGTTGAATAGACAGAAAAAATGGCATCGCTTTCTGTCTAAACAACATAAAAGTGTTGTTAAAAGGTGAAAAGAAGTCTACAAGAAATTGTTTATACTTTTCTAAATGTGCTTGAAAGGTGGTTAAAAAGTCAGTTTTCTTCTGTTCTCTGACTGTAAAGTTAGGTTCAACTTTCTCTTCTGTGGATGTCTGTTTAAAGGGCCATTCCAATAATAGCTAAATCCATTCTGTATTCTGAACCTGGTATTCTGCCACCTCAACTGGCTCCTCTCGATGTGGAGGAGCAGCGGCTCTACTCTGAGTCCCTCCCGGATGACCGAGCTTCTCACCCTATCTCTAAGGGAGAGCCCAGCCACCCTACGGAGAAAACTCATTTCGGCCGCTTGTATTCGCGATCTCGTTCTTTCGGTCATTACCCAAAGTTCATGACCATAGATGAGGGTAGGAACGTAGATCGACCGGTAAATTGAGAGCTTCGCTTTTTGACTCAGCTCTCTCTTCACCACGACGGACCGGTACAGCGCCCGTTTCACGGCGGACGCTGCACCAATCCGCCTGTCGATCTCACGCTCCCTTCTTCCCTCATTCGTGAACAAGATCCCGAGATACTTGAACTCCTCCACTTGGGGCAGGACATCTCCCTCGACCCGGAGAAGGCACTCTACCCTTTTCCGACTCAAGACCATGGTCTCAGACTTGGAGGCACTGATCCTCATCCCGGCCGCTTCACACTCGGCTGCGAACCGCTCCAGCGAGAGCTGCAGATCACGTCCCGATGAAGCCAATAGGACCACATCATCCGCAAAAAAGCAGATATGCAATCCTAAGGTCACCAAAACGGATCCCCTCAACACCTTGGCTGCGCCTAGAAATTCTGTCCATAAAAGTAATGAACAGAATCGGTGACAAAGGGGCAGCCCTGGCGAGTCCAACCCTCACTGGGAGCAGGCCCGACTTATTGCCGGGAGTGCGGACCAGGCTCTGACACCGGTCATATAGGGACCTGACAGCGCGTATCAAAGGGCCCGGTACCGCCATACTCCCGGAGAACCCCCCACAGGGCACCCCGAGGACACGGTCGAACGCCTTCTCCAAGTCCACAAAGCACATGTAGGGTGGTTGGGCGAACTCCCATGCACCCTCCAGGACCCTGCTGAGGGTGTAGAGCTGGTCCAGTGTTCCACGACCAGGGCCGAAAACCACACTGCTCTTCCAAAATCCGAGGTTCGACTATCCGACGGACCCTCCTCTCAGTACCCCCGAATAGACCTTGCCAGGGAGGCTTAAGAGTGTGATCCCTCTATAGTTGGAGCACACTCTCCGATCCCCACATTCAAACAGGGGGACCACCACTGATCTGCCAATCCAGGGGAACTGCCCCCGATGTCCATGCGATACTGCAGAGTCGCGTTAACCAACACAACCCTACAACATCCAGAGCCTTGAGATACTCGGGCGAATCTCATCCACCCCGGGGCCCGGCCACCGAGGAGCTTTTTAACTACCTCGGCGACCTCGTCCCCAGAGTGGAGAGCCCAACCCAAAGTCCTCAGGCTCAGCTTCCTCAATGGAAGGCATGTTGGTGGGATTGAGGAGGTCTTCGAAGTACTCCGCCCACCGACCCATAGCGTCCCGAGTCGAAGTCAGCAGCACACCACCCCCCACTGTAAACAGTGTTGGTGCTACACTGCTTCCCCCCTCCTGAGGCGCGGATGGTGGACCAGAATCGCCTCGAAGCCATACGGAAGTCTTTCTCCATGGTCTCTCCGAACTCCTCCCATGCCCGAGTTTTTGCCTCAGCAACCACCTGAGCCGCACGCCGCTTCGCCCGCCGGTACCCATCAGCCGCTTCCGGAGTCCCGCAGGCCAAAAAGGCCCGATAGGACTCCTTCTTCAGCCTGACAGCATCCCTCACCGAAGGTGTCCACCAACGGGTTCGAGGGTTGCCACCACGACAGGCACCGACAACCTTGCGACCACAGCTCCGATGAGCCGCCTCGACAATGGAGGCACGGAACATGGTCCACTCGGACTCAATGTCCCCCGCCTCCCCCGGGACGTGTTTGAAGCTCTGCCGGAGATGGGAGTTAAAGCTCCGTCTCACAGGGGACTCCGCCAGACGTTCCCAGCAGACCCTCACAACACGTTTGGGCCTGCCAGGTCTGACCGGCATCCTCCCCCACCACCGGAGCCAACTCACCACCAGGTAGTGGTCAGTGGACAACTCCGCACCTCTCTTCACCCGAGTGTCCAAGACATACGGCCGCAGATCCGACGAAACGATGACAAAATCGATCATCGAACTGCGGCCTAGGGTGTCCTGGTGCCAAGTGCACATATGGACACCCTTATGCCTGAACATGGTGTTCGTTATGGACAATCCGTGACGAGCACAGAAGTCCAGCAACAGAACACCACTCGAGTTCAGATCGGAGGGAGCATTCCTCCCAACCACGCCCCTCCACCCCCAAAACGCGGTCGTCGCCAGGATGGCTTCCGTCCCCGCAAAACGAGGGAGTCCCCAGGAGGGGCACTCTCCAGTACCCCCCTCCAAGGACTCCAAAAGGGTGGGTAAGCTGAACTGTCATTCGGCCCGTAAGCACAAACAACAGTCAGAACCCGTCCCCCCACCCGTAGGCGGAGGGAGGCTACCCTCTCGTTCACCGGGGTGAACCCCAACGTACAGGCGCCAAGATGGGGAGCAACAAGTATGCCCACCCCTGCTCGACGCCTCTCACCGTGGGCAACTCCAGAGTGGAAGTACGGCCCCTCGCCGACATGGAGACTGGTTCCAGAACCAGAGCCATGCGTTCAGGTGAGACCGACTATTTCTAGCCGGAACCTCTCAGCCTCACACACCAGCTCCGGCTCCTTCCCCACCAGAGAGGTGACATTCCACGTCCCAAGAGCCAGTTTCTGCAACCGAGGATCGGACCGCCAGGACCCCCTCCCTCGGCCGCCACCCATCTCACATTGCACCCGACCCCTCTGGCCCCTCTCATAGGTGGTGGGCCCATGTCTCCTCTTTGGGCTGGACCCGGCCGGGCTCCAGGGGTTCAAGCCCGCCCACCAGGCGCTCGCCAACGTGCCCCACCTCCAGGCCTCGCTCCAGAGTGGGGCCCCGGTGACTCAGCGTCGGGCGAGGAACACTAAGTCCAAAGTTTGTGGTCATCATAGGGGGTCTTCGGGCTGCGCTTTGTCTGGTCCCTCCCCTAAGACCTGTCTGCCTTGGGTGACCCTACCAGGGGCATGAAGCCCCCGACAGCATAGCTCTTAGGATCATTGGGGCACTCAAACCCCTCCACCACGATAAGGTGGCAGCCCGAGGAGGAGAATAGACAATAGTGAGCTCTTTTAATCAGAAGCAAGAGGCGGACAGAATCTACTAATTGGATTTGTGAAATCCATCAGTGTTGTTTTGAATCTGCAGAAGCACAGAAGATTGGATTCATCTCATTAAGGCAGACACATAACTCCCAACACAAACAAGATGAGGTATCGTGGGAGATTAATACTGTCATCCCATGCAGCTAAATCTGCACCAGAACAACATATCAAAGAACAAATGGAAATGTGAGCATATAGTGAAAGTGGTAATGCATAGTTTCAGGTTCACTGAGCTGTGCTGTACTCCCCATCTTGAACATGGGCGCCTAAAACATGATGAATGGTACAGAAGTCCATACATGACATTATTTCACTACGTCCATGTAGGCACAGAGCAAGCTAAACCAAGCGCCCTGAATTCAACTAGAGTAATAGCACTGCACTTTAAGTGATACATACTGTACATGCTCGAACATGTGGAAAGGAAAAATTACCTGTTCTGATGAGTTCAAAGGTTGCCTGGTCAAAAGGTGTTTATTTCATGGGCTTCTGCCCCTCTGACAGGCTTTTCATATCTGGACATGATATAGAGCCCTGACCTGGGGATGTTTCCCTTCTGGGGAGGTAAGATAGCTCTTCCTTTTGAAATCCAGCAGACCAGCGAATGCATGAGCCATGAAGCGGCTAACCCCTCTGTCTTGAGTTTCAGGCTAAGAAAAGGAGGCTATAGGTAAAGTGTCATCAAAAGCAGAGGAGAAAAGCAGGAGAAAAGTCAGAGATTACTGTGGTCCAAAGAGGTCAAGCTTGTCTGGCAGAAGAGGGAGTGTTAGGAATCCACATCACAGCCTACAAGGTGATTTATTTGACACTGTATATGGTCAGTAGTGCAAGAAGAGAGTTGAGTGGTGGGAAAGCAATTCAGCAAGCATTAGATGAATCATTATGAAATTTGGTAATTGCACCAAGCACTCAAAGGTATCTGACTTCAGTTATGCAATAAGAATTTGACAAATGCATTATATCCCAGTTAAAAAAAGCAGATTTTAAATTGAGTTAGCACCCAAACTTTTCAACTCTGTTTAGGCTGTACAAAAAAGTTTACAATGTGTTTGGCATTTACTTTGATTAATTTGCTCTGTATTTCAGTAAAAACTATTTTGTTACTCTTACTCAGTGCAACACAGCAGTGAGGTTCTTGGTTAAGGACTGATTTCATCCTATTTGTCCAATAATAAGAATAGCACTTCTAACACTCTGGATGTTGTGGACAATCTGTACACCATGTGTCATTTCAGGGCTTTTTACGGAGTCATTAATGTTGAGTCATATTCTGACACATAATCCTAAAAGGTCATTCTCAATAATCTTCTATATCAGGCTTTTTTACAATGATATTTTTAAACATGAACATTTAAATCATACATTTCTGTCAGAGTTCTGTGATTGGAATACATTTAGTTTAATAAAATTACAATTTAAATTCACAATAAAGTAAGACTATAAAATTCTTAATTTCATCAAGAAGGAACATCAGAGAAAAAACTCAGGCTAAGAGATCAAAACGAGGCATTTTTTAACCTGAAATTTCATTGGAGAAAATACATTTTACAAGCAACTGCAGTACATTGTTATTTCCACAAATCAGAGGTAATGCACCGTGTTGTTTGGTTAGATAGTCGTACTACAGGGCATACCACAAGAATAAGCCTGCATCCTTTTTCAACTCTGAAGCCAACAGTTCAGGAAAATCTGAAACCTGCAAAAGTTTCAAAGAAGTTCTATGAAGAACAACTTTCTGAACATTAAAGAAACCAAGATGCCTGCAAACAACATCTCAACACAATTACTATTGAGAAAAAAGCTTCCAATTACAACTTCAATTACTTCAAGAATAAAACAATTCACAAGACCAGAGAAAGTGTGCTATACTGCCACCGATAAAAGACAGATAGACAGACATGAACAGGTATGCTCTCTGAATGTGTGTTTTGTACTTAAAGCCATTCTTTACGGGTGCCATTACAGAAATATTGGGCTGCAGTCAGCATTAGTAAGAGCCTTTATTCAAATTGATAATCACATAATGAATATATTCATAACATATCAGGTATTTTTTGGATGAGCTTCATAAAAATGAAAATTCCAGCAATGGAAAGCTGAAGTCCAGCTTTCCATTGCTGGACTTAAGAGAAGAATGGCAGCTGCAGAAGCTCCACACCACACCATGCCTTAAATTACAGTAAATGTCAGGGCATAAAAAGCTTCAGCTCCCATCATTGTAATGCAATTTTAATTCCAGTATTAAAATAACAAGATTAGGGAACAATTTATATGAATTGTCTCATGTTCTCTCAGTGTTAAGTCTCCCCTGGGAGAGAAGGAAGACCATAGTCTCCATGGAAACTGTGTCTGGCCAAGGCAGAGTGTTTACTGTCTGACCATATGATGTGCTGCCTTTTAGATGGGTTTTTAAGTTGGCAGTAGGAGTGCATACTCACAAATTTTATTAGAACAAAACAACAACAAGCAGCAGTAAAAGTGCATCAAAGAGATATTGTTTTTGCTGCTCTTGCAAAGGCTGAAACTCTTTTTATGTTATGAGCTTGTTTAAAAACAAAACCTCGCCTGAGTTAGATTTAGCACTAACTGCTGTCACTTTCATTAATGACAAGAACAGCTCTTAGCTGAAATGACTTTTGAATATTTCAGTTTTATGATTTAAAAAGTAATATGCCAGTGCTATAAAATTGGATCTGCATCATTATATCAAAAGAAACTGCATGCACCTGTGCTTTTATTGAATACCTCTCTGGTTTTATTGTTTGTAAAGCACTTTGTTGCAATGTTTTTGTGAATACTAGAAAAATAAAGTTTATTACATAATTTAAAAAACACATACAGCTGAGCCCTCAGGAAAATCTGCTTCTCCCTGTTCTGGGCAATATGAGCAGAGGCCTTGAAACTACCTGTCCACATTGATCAGTCAAGCGGCGGGCGGGTTTCTCAGAGACGGGACTTGCAGTTATTAGAGCGAGAGGCTGTTAGATGGAGAAGACTGTCGTCTGCTGCCTCTGACAGCTCAGGTAAGCCCAAAGGAAAACTGCCCTCCAGAGCACATCAGCGCTCGCCATCACTCCAATTTCAGGTGCCGGCTTGATGCATTGACTCTTACTGGTGGGGTCTCTTAAAAAAATTGCAGGCCATTCAGGAGCGCAGCTGTTAAATTAGGCCATCAAACTAAACTCTTGGTGTAGCAGTAAGGGCTGTAAGTAAGCTCTTTACAACAGCATGATAAAATGTGTGTGATAGGATTGCTGATGGTTAAAAATGACTTTCCGCAGAGCAGATTTTATCAGGCTTCACAAAAAAAACCTGCCCTGTCTTAAAAAAATAAAATTATTACCTTGCTTCTCACATTTACAGCAACTTAGGGTAAGAGCTTTTTCTAAATGGCAAAGCTTTTAGCTGCAAAAGGCACAAAACCCTGCAGAAATAATACTATTTCTCAATTTTTCACAGTGCCATATCACCTTTTCACCAGACACCCATATTGGCTTCAAGACCGTAATCAGTTTATGCCTCTCTGGTGATTCCACACTCCACATCAATTACACACCAAATCGGCTCGAGGGCGTTGAAGAGGTAGTTATAAAAAAAAGATCCTGCTGTTAGCATTCCGTACATCTTATGAAAACAATGGATTATAAAATGCACTTAAAGTGTAATGAGTTTTGGAGAGTCCTCAATTGCATGTTACCTTGTCAATTTGATTTGTGCGCCTGTTTGAAAGTGAAGCATTTAGATTGCTTTTGGGGGTTAATAGTATCTGTGATATGTAATGCAATAGGTTTTTTTTATATTACTTTCAGACTTTGATTATATTTCAGATGTCACAGGTCTTTAAATTAAACACAACAAGCACACAAATGCATTGATATTAAGTTTCTGCACAACTGATTTTTGATGGCCTTTTCATGAGAATGTTTCTGTAGTAAAAATTACTTTTCTTTGCTAAAAAAGGAAAGTTTTGATCAGCTTTCTGGTGTGATCTTCACTAAAGGAGGAGAATTACCTTAAACAAAAATTCTAATAACAAGAACATTTGGAATAATTCCTGCTAATTCCTTCCAGTCTAACCTGAACTTGAAAATAGAATTGACTTGTTCTCCAAGATAATTATATTTCTCCACTTTTCACTTTTTCTCACATAGTGGACACAGGGTTGACTAAAAACCTTGTCTAGTCCAATTCTTGTGAAATATTGTGTTCCAGGGACAAATCGAGTCAAGTTTAATTCTATAAAACTTCAGGAGCAAAGCAGTTCAAAGTGCTTTACATGATAATCAAGTTATCAATTTTGAAATAACCAATAAGCATTAATAAAGTCAAATACCATCATCTAAATTATCTAGCAAATATACATTTACAAATTCACATTTCAAGCAAAAAATGTATTTCAAGGCTATTAAAAATAATAATAATAATAATAATAATTCCTGTTGTTAATTTAAAATAAACAACTAAGTCTTAGTTAAATCTTTAAATGAGATATTTTGGAAACATGAATATATTTGACTGTAAATAGGGGTGATTTATGCAGTAGCTGCTGATGAAACATCTTTATGTTGTATTACCTTTCTGCAGAACCTTGTTTGCAGAACAGTACACTTAGAACGCAATGTCTGTATTCTTCTGTGTTCTCATTGAGCGGATAATGGGCCTGTGCACTTTCCTCCACTTTTTTCCTTTTTGTGTCAATACCTTTCCTAGGTATTCGAAAAATTTCTTAATGGCTTTATTGAAAACGGCACTCAGCAGCAGTGCCTCCACGCACACGCTTGTGCGTTGTCAGTATTTCTGTAAGCCCCTTTTTATACTACCCATCCGTCTTCAGAAATCCCCCCCTGTCCTATGGACCCACACAGCAGGTAATTTCTCCCGGGCTGCCAGTACCAATGTCTTTCATACCGACATCCCATCAAACAACATTAGTAAGCCGCGCAGGGTGTGTTCGCCCATTTGTCAGCTCCTTCCTCTGTGGTCCTGCTTCATCAAGAGGCGGGTACCAGCTTGGGAACCCATTTAATCAA
Source organism: Poeciliopsis turneri (assembly GCA_922788865.1). Classification (NCBI taxonomy): domain Eukaryota; kingdom Metazoa; phylum Chordata; class Actinopteri; order Cyprinodontiformes; family Poeciliidae; genus Poeciliopsis; species Poeciliopsis turneri. Next base: position 4,710,821 of record CAKLNU010000112.1, on the reverse strand, counting down.
CTGGAGAGATGACAGTAAATTGGCGCCTGCTTCACTCAGATCTCTTTGGTGTCCTCGCAGGGGTCTGTTAGTGCCTTACCTACTCTGAAGCCTCTTAAATCTGAGGGCCCAAAGACCACCAGTAGGGTTCAGTCAAACACTGTGCCTTGTGATTGGCAGCACCGTTGTATCACATCTCATTGAACAAAGGTCACACAATAGATTCTAACAGAGCTGTCTTACAGGGCATTGTGGGAGAAATGTTGTGAGCCTCTATATCAAATTCAGAAATACAAGTTCGAATTTGTTTACAGCTTCAAATGTTGCTCTGTTTGTGCCAAGTTTGTGTATGCCAACTATTAGTTTGACATGCTTTGCCACAAAAGCTTTTCCACACACCAAATTTGTGATTTAATGCTACTTTCACTTGTGCTGCTTTGAGATTTTGTCGTGCCGGCTCCCTGCAGTCTGGCTTTACATATTTCCCAGCACAGAGTAAAACAACTTTCTGAAAGAGACATCTGTGTGTGTTAGTTTTCAGCAGCAGCGATTCTTAAAATATTCACAGTCGTATTGGGCAAACCAAGTGCAGCATGGTGGCCAATGAAGTGTTTATGGAATTTGTTTTCTGCAGCAGCTGCTCCTCTGAACTCACAGCGCAGAACAACATCACTATTGGGCTCTGATTTGGGAGCTACTGTGAATTGTGGAATAATTTTTTTTTCCAAATGTGAATTCAGATAAAATTCTGCCAATTCATATTTAATGAGTTATATTGATTTCAAATGGAGTTATTTGGAGAAAGAAAATAAACTTATGTTCGTTCTTTACTTTAAGTTGAATGCTCTGTTTTATGAGAAGAATTAATTAATTCTTTTTCTGATGACACACAGAATAAAGAGTAATATCTTTTTCATTATTAACTGCAGTACTACTGATCGGACTCTTGTATATGACAAGTTTTTGTCATCTTACTTGGTGTTGTTAAAGGGCATAAACACTGGATTTTTATTTCTCATTTAAAAAGTAATATATCATACATGTCTATTAGAGAAATAAAAGCTTGGCAAAATGGCCATGAATTGGCAATGATTAGATCATAGAATCTCTTTTTGATTTTGTTTAAAGAGTAATATAGACAGACTTTGTTTTGTAGATGAGTAGCCAAATTTGAACATTCTAAATCATAAAAAGCTACAGACTTTTCCTGTTCCTCCTGTAAATGTCCTTGCACTGATGATGTAACAAACTCTCCAGAGGGAGTTTTCAGGTCAAAGAAAGCAGTGGCATGAAAGAGCACCTTGTTTGAGTCAACATCTCTGAGCTTTTCACTTTTATGAATGTATATGTTATATCCTCTGCCAGAAGAACTAACAATCCACTGGCTGTTTCCAACTGGGTTTTTTATTTACCTGCACCTTGTAGAGGACCAGTTGATTCAAAGGAATCATACAGTCCTTATTGGTCACTACTAATCCTTCATCTTACTGCTTCACCACCAAATTATGACAGAGCACCTGGTCAATTTGAATTTAAGGTGGATTTAGTTTCTCTGGCAGAAAAACATAGAGAACACAGAGGTAAAAATGTTCAGCAAAAACTGTTTAACTTGATCAATGGCACTTGACAGAATATTTGAAAACTGTGAATGATTTGTGTGAGGTTTAGTAGATACATTGCCTTTCACCCTCTGCATTTTTGACCTGTTGTCCCTTTCTAGATGAAGATTGATGGCTGCACATTGCATGGTTGGGTGCCTTTAGCAACTGAACTGATCATGTTTGATTGCATATTTTAATATCATATGCATTTACTATTATCGACTTATTAATAAATGGATTAAATACTACCTTTCTAGTCATAATGACCTCTCACAAACACTCATTTAATTGGTAGGTAATTTGGGGTGAATCATAAGATTAGAATACTCTAGCACTGAGCCACAGTCTCCTCCTAATGCAAACAACATAAAAAAAACAAATGCAGAATAATTTTTGTCTAAAACATTTGACTGAATTACAAAAGCCTTTTGTTAAAGAGATATTCTGCTTTTTACATGATGAACTTCAGGTTAGCCTTACATTATGTAATGGTGCTTTATTCAGGAGTGAAAGATTTATTAGAGGGGAGAAGAATGGTGTTTAAATTTGTATCAGTTATCGAAGGGGCTCCTGGATTTCTGTATTAGATTGCATGGCTGTGCAGTTAAAATAAATTCACAATAAGTGAATTCTTCTGCCATATTAACTTTCAGTATCTGGCATTTCTTCACTAATACTGTGTGTTTTTGACTGTGCAAAGCAGCTTAAAGGGCAAAAGAATGAGATTAGACCAAATCCCTGTGCAGGCATGATGGTAATTAGAGGTTGTTAATGAGAATATGTGAATACGAGTGGCTGTTTTGGGAATTCAGAGGTTATAAAGCACCGTATATATATACACATTCGGTGTATATAAATACACCGAATGTGTATTTATTCATACACATACCGTATACACCGTATGTGTATGAATAAAGCACCGTATTCATACACATATTACTGATGTGTATGAAATCAGTTGTATAATGCATGAAATGTCAGTCCGTATTCATTAAACTAGCTTGTGTGAGCAATAGTGAGGATTTACAGAGAAGATATGCTAGGGACTGCAATACTCATTATGCCAATTTGTGAATTACTTTTTGCATATTTCTAACAAAACAGTACTGATAGTCATAATAGTGTTATCAGTATTGAAACATATCTACATGAGAGGTTTACCAGACCAGCTTGGACAATCTTACCTTAGATACAACCAAGAGACAGCCAACTTCAACTGAGAAACATTGAGCTCAGATTGAAATTAACAACACAAGTCCAACCAGTTGTTATTCTTTCCAGGTGCTTATTTTCTAGAACTGCATGATGGATTTCTGCAGCCTAACTGTTTATCAGTCCCCATCCTGCCTAAATTCTTGTGGTCTAGGCTCTGTTTTTATTCTACATGCTCATTGTATTTCCACTGATTGTCTCATTAATTTTACCTATGTTTTATTATGCACACCTGTTAGTGATTACTCCTGGTTTACATTAAAGATGAACTCAGAGACAGAGTGTGAGACAGTTTATACAGTTTTATTAATACTGTTTTGACACTGCCTGTTAAATGTCTACTGCCTTGGTTTACAGAGCCACTTGAAACCTTTGAACTGCCCTTATTTTACAGTAAAAATCAAGAAAAAAACAATTTTATTGCTGCCTCTCTACTGTTTAATGGGTTTGTCTTCTGGCCTCCCAGCAGCTGTCCGACTGTATGTGGCTGATTGGACTCTATTTGCTCTCATCTGTTTTGTTCTGTTGTGTGAGGAAATCTCTGACACCAACATAAGGAAGAGCAATGTTATTACATCTGCTGTACATCACCATGCATATGGGTTATGAAAATCAAGATATGATTTCCTCTAAAAGTGAGTTGTTAGTGAGGTCAAATTCAAGACCGTTTCAATCATCAAAAGCACACATTTTCTGCTTTATTCTTTCATGATAAAATATTTTCTCCACACCATCTCCTAAATTTATTTTCTCACTGCCTCAGCAACAGTTCTAATTTATATCAAAGAATTAAAGAATGTTTTTTTTTCCCCAACATTTTTTATTTCTAAGGCAGACCAAGACTATGACCAGTTTCAGATTTGTGTTCCTGCCCGAAGACGTGAGTGGAGCAAAATGTATTTCATGGCAGCAACTGTCAGCAGATCTGAGTCATGTGCCATATGTAGGTAGATTTTGGACTCCATTTTCTTCAGCCTATAAGCCGACTGTGTTTTGTCCCTGTTGGTCATTGGATTCAGCTGCGACCAAGATGCTATTATTCCTTTTACCAAGAACATAACCTTTATCAGTAATAAAACCAACATAATTTCCACCCTGTCTGCTTCTGTGTTCCAGTGTATTGTGGAGTACAAAACTGATGAAAACCCCATGTCAGTTTAATGGTTGTTTGCAATAAAAATGCTTTCTCGTATTTTTTTTCCATTTGTCTCACTCACATTTCTTGTTTTTGCATTTCAAAGCTTTACTTAGAATCTTCTTAAGATCCAATGTAAATTCTTTCCATATCTCAACTAATCTTAAATTTTTGATCAGGAGTGTATTACTGTCAAAACTGGTACATATGTACTATATACGTGTCTCAAAAAATACTTACTATTTTAAACATTAAAGCACATACAAGAGTGGACAAAAAAAATTAGACAAGAAAGCATACTATAGACTCTGAATTACACACTCAGAGAAATTATCTATCCAGGTCTGGATCCAGTGTAAGCACTTAAAAAACTGACCACATTGTTGTGTTCTCTTGAAGTAATGCCACAAAGCAATAAGAAAAAAGCCATAGGCTCAGATTTTATTGATGTAATAGACCAAAAACTAATTTGATACACTTTATATAAGAAAGCAGTGAGGAATAAAGCAAAGTTTTATTTGATGAGATTCAAAGATCCTGGCTCTGAGTGCTTCTCAATTCCAGTCCTCAAGCCCCCCTGCTCTGCATGTTTTATATGTGTCTCTATTTCAGAACAGCTGGCCCAAATGATTGCACGACCTCTTCTGCAGTCATCAAGTACTGCAGAAGCCTGTTAATCACCCACTGATTTAATCCAGGTGTGTGGCAGAAGGGGAACATCTAAAAAATGCAGGGCAGGGGGGGCTGAGGAACCAAATTGAGAAACACTGTGCATAGACCATTGAACAACAACATTAACAGTCCTGGAAACTGAAATTTAATGGTGGACTTGAGACAAGCAATGTGATGCAGCTCAGATTGAGACAAACAGTGGTGTTGGTTTTATAGGCGATATCTCCCTGCAGCAAATGGTACTGGTCTCAATAACTGCCCCACACATTATTTACACCCAGTTTTTATTAGGACAGTCTTGACATTTGTGCCCATGATCGATGGGTGTGCTTTCTTATAACTTTTAACCAAAGTGGGCCATAGCCAATACCCTGGAAATGCTGTTTTTTGCTCAGGTTGAATTTTTGAGGTAAAAGGATAGCCGAAATCTTGTGTCTGTTTGTAAACCTAAGATCAAATTTTAAAGTAATGCTGTTGAGATTGAATTGTGTTATCTTCAGTGCTTCAATATTGAACAATATTTTATATTTTAATTAGTAATATGCAACACTCATGTTTTCAATAATCAGTCCAACTTGTCCACATAATATAGTTAGGAGTAGAATTATTCAAGTGTCTACACATTTGTTTATGGGCGAATTAGCCCAGGTGCTCTGCTCATCCTGCACAGATCTCTGTTGTTGGCTTTGTCAAAGACAGAACTTGAAGAATCTGTGGAAAGGTGTGAAAAATGATTTCTAACAACTCCCAGGCTCCTGACAAAATCTCAAATGGTGCTACAGTTACTAAATTCAATGGTGTTAGATATATGTTTGCTGTTTTTCTCCTGTTATTGGTAACTGCCCCTTCACTGTGTCATCATGCACATAAAATTCTGCTATTTCTTAAATTCTTTCTTGTGACTGATATCTTTTGATTATTTGTAGCAACTCTGTTAATGATGTATTTAGCTAAAGAAAGCAAATTACTAAATGGCAGGAAAAATGACCAGAACAGGTGAGCTTCATTTCTAATTGGAGGTTTGGATGTTTGGAGACTGAATCCAGAAAACAAATGAGAGAGAGCTTGAATAAAACAATATTTCATGGGTCAGGTCAGGTTACATTAGATTCATATTGCTTTATCAATTTTTTTTAAAGGGGTGTGTATACTTTTGACACCGTGTGGTTGTAAGTGTGTGTGTTAGAATGAATGAAAACACCAAACTTCTAACCATTAAACACATATAAAACAAATCATTGACAAATAAAAACAAATAAGATCCAAGAAGCATGCTGCTCACTTTAAGAGGTGATATATGCCACTTATTATGCAGACAGAGCATATTACTGGCTCTCTGCTGCTGTCATGACTGACATCCATACAGCAAAAGGGAAGAGTGGAATTCTGAAAAGCTCACCTCAATAATACATATTTATATTACTTATCATAGAAATGCTATTGAAATAGATCTGACCTCGCCTCAGCTTGGGAACAAAAATGAATTATATATAACCCACACAGACTTCAGACTTCGCAAATAAGGGGGAATAATACATACTATGAAGCGCTGAAGATGCACTTTTCAAGCTGTTAAGCCAGGGGGACATTCTCATTGGTGAAATGTCAAAGCCTGGAGTCCACAGGAGATGCATTCCTGGATTTGTAAAGGGGTTTTCTTTGAAGCAGATGCTGGTGAATATTAATGTCCAGCGGTACTGTGGATGTCTGGCTTTGTGAGGCTCAAAATGTTCACGACAGCATGCAGAGACACTGCACAGGTTGGATGCTTAAAATCAGAAGAAACAACATATGTTTTATATCTAAATTCAAACCTAAATTTGCACTCAAAAGCTTAAAATGCATTCAAAAAATGTTTAATGCTTCTGAAACCTTTTGAGAAAACTAATGTAGTAAAAACTAAAATTTAAAAGCTGTTGGTGGTTTAAACCTTATTTAGACCTGACCCTGCCAGTAATGCCTTTCTATTGACTCTGTTGCATTAAACAATTTTATTTCACTAAACATTCACTTATTCTTTATAGGGACACAAACTTTATTTTCTATGTGTGCTGATGTTACAGGCATTGCATTCATTTAGATGTCCGTCTCAGTAACTCCGCTTCAAACCAATACATTTTCTATGAGCTTGACCTTTTAAAGGGTCAGACGCTCAAATTTAAAAAGGGGGCATATCAGCAATATGCCAATTTATACCAAAACTTGTTGAATTACATCAACATTAAACATTTGATGTTATAGATAAGTGCATTATGCTACAGGCTAGCAGCCAAAATAAATATCTGCTGTCTGAGAGATCTATCATGCTTCAGTGGTCTGTGCATTACTCTTCTCAGTAAGAGGTCGTGAATGTTTTCCTTTCCTTGTTGCTCAGTGTGTGTCCCATTTCATTACAATCCCACTCTCTGTTCCCTGTCTTACTTCTTTTCCTCACATGACTATCTTTGTCTTCATCTTTCTGCTCTTGTTTTTTTACCATCTCTTACCTATCTATAATTTTTTTCAAAACTTCAAGTGCTAATGCATTTCATTCTGATTTTGTTTGCTAGACCTGCACATCTTATAACTGTGAGGCGGAAGGAAAATGCTGCAAGATTTTCCAAATCTACTGCTTTATTTTGACACACCTAAAGAAAATCCATTGTATTCAATTTGTAACAGAAGTACTAATTATTTCAATTCAGTTTGGTTTATTTGCATATCTCAATTTACATCATATGTTATGTCAAGACCAAGAGAATTGGAGAGAAAATGTCTCCAATTTTTATCCAAGCAGAAATACACTAAAGCTCAAACATTAAGAACCAAATGCATGTTTTTGCTAATAATGTATTTCTTAAAAACTATAAGTTTGCAATGTATTTTCTGAATAATCAACATCTATTTATGTTATTTTGTTAAGTTTAACTTCAAATATTTGACCAGACCATTGTTGAATAAATGTGAAAATAAAAAAGGGTTTAGATTCAGGGATTAGAAAATTTATGAGATTTACAGCTAAATCACTCACACATGGCAGACAGAATAATTTTTCATTATTTATTATCATTTATAATAACTACAGCAATTATGTTGAACTCAAGAACTGCAGGCTTACTTTCCTTAAAGAGATAATAGTGCCCCAAAACAAACTTATAACAGAGTATGTGTGCTGAGCAGACATACTCCTTTAAACACAGTGATACACTTCAAATTCATCTAATTCATGTATTTCTCCAGTAAAATCTATGTGAAAAAAAGCTCCAGGAAGATCATTACATTGTAAAACAATACATAGATTTTAGTACACACTTTCCTGGATGTGCTGCTTACAACATCTCCATCTTCACTTGCACTATGAGCAGCCTGGTGAAAGTGCAGACTCATTGGGGGACAGCTAAATGTAGCTCCACTCTTCTCTGAGTTCAATCCCATGTTTTATGTTCTCTTTTTATCTATTCTGAAGAAAGTCACAAAGTCACAGTGCTGCAAGGATGAAGTCATGACCCCATTTTATTTTCAATCACTCGTTTGATTCAGTATTTTTCACTGATGGTGATAGTTCAGCTGCAGCACTTTCAAATCAGAGCACATATTTTAGAATCTTTCATTCTTATTTATCTACTCAGAGTTTTTACACAATAATTATATAAATACAAAACACATCACTAAGAATGCCAGAAGCCAAAAGCTATTACTATAAAAGACAAAATAAGTAACAGGTACGTGATCATACTCAAATGCATTTGATTTCCTGGTAATCAATACCACCACAAAATATAATACTTCATTTTTGAAGATCAGAACAAAACAATCAGTGCCTTTAGTAAAAAAAAAAAACAAACAAAAAAAAAACAAAACAAACTTACTCTTCTAAATCTTTGTTCAGAAAAGCTAAAATGGAAAAAAAAAAAAAAAAGTCAACTAATTCCCTGCTATCAGAATTTTAGGTATTAAAGCCTGCAGCAAAAGAAATAAAAAGAGCCAGAATGTGTTAAATGATTTAGTAGTAAAACCCTTAGGTGAATCAAATACATTGGCTTTTTAATAAAAATGCAGATCTGGCTGCTGAATGCTCTTGAGTTTTAAAAGCAGACAAAAAAAAATGAACAGATCTGGCTGCTTTCCTGGTTCTTTGGCAGCTGACAGTTGACTCTGGGATATTTTAGCAATCAAGACTTTATGAAATAATTGAGTGAAAAATTGAAGTAACTATATACTTAACTAGATAATGTATCTGTTTGTCTGAACATTTTTCTTGAACATCAATATGATTTAAACACAAATCTTGCTGAGCTGGAAAAAGCAGAAGTTCTTCAACTCCTGATTCCTGAACTGACTTGTTTCATGTCAACAGTGACTCTTATTCCATCCATGTCAATAAAACCTGCACTGTTCACCACCTGTATCAAAGAGCCAGCTGTTGGTTTATCTCTGTTCTTTCCTTTTGATGAATATTGACCAATGCAGACTAAAAGAAAAGTTGTTTTTAAGGGATCCAATCATCTGTCTGCCACCACAGCCTTTCAGAATAGATGTGTTACATTCTGGTTGCCCATCTACTTCAAACAAAATATTTACTTGCTTCTAAATTTATTTTATTAATTGAGTTATCAACAGATAATGGGTATTATTAATTTCTCCTGTCAGGGGTCATAATTGTATGCCTGATCCATGTATGTCTGAAGAAAGTTTCTCTTGCTGATGGCTTCTATTAAAGAAGTGCACCTTCTAAAAACGGTGGATCTGCTGTATGATATTTTCATGACATTTTTAGTGAATGTCTGTTTCAAAGTTCAGTGCAGGAAGGTTAGTGGTAGAGTCTATAACCACCAACAGGCCACTTCAATGGCTGGTTACCATGGAGACTGAATGCAGGTCAGAAAAGAGACATTGCTGAAAAAGTAGTTACACTGAGTTCTAAGTCCACTCCCTCTGCTGGCTGAACTTTCAAAATATCAGAGGTGTTGCTCTCTTCCAAAGAGCTGTTTCATAGCCTGAATCTAAAATATAATACTTCATCAAATTCTTCATAAGAAACACACATTTTCTTCATTTGGAAACAGTTTTAACAGTTTTTTCCAGAGCGTACCTATATCACTCTTTAGGTTTGTGCAGCTTTTTTCATTTTTCTTTCCAACTGTGTCTTAGAATTTTCAGTTTCAAACATGACCAGTTCTTACATGTTGTCCCTGCTTACAAAATGAACATATACGTTTTAAAGCAATATCTGAATGCTATACTTGTAATAAAAAAGAAGAATCCAAAGAAGTTTAGTAGCACTGAAAGGTGTTTGAAAGTCAAAACCTGGCAGATACTGTATGCAGCACCATGGGGTATTTTTCCTCTTGAATTTTGAAGTAGGACCCAGAGAGTATCTAATCATGAGCTGAGCACTGCTGTGGAGAAAGAAATAATGATGAAGACAAGGCTCCACAGACATGAAGAGGGCTGCATGCCTGGATTAATGGTAGGAAAAGAGATGAAGGAGAAGGGCTGGGATTAGAATATTGTGATTTCTTTTCGATTGCTGGAATAACTGAAGAACAATGTTTGATAAATTTGTCACCATGTGCAGCGAGAGCTCTTGAAATAGCTCTGGTTCTGAGTTCTTCTTTGTCTTCCATCAGATACATATCCATATCTAAAAAAGATCCTTTTTAGATACTTGTATCTGGTAAAGAATGTCATTTTTTTAGATACTAGTATCTAAAAAAATGACATTCTTTCCTTTCAAGATTGTCTTCCATCAGATACGAGCATCTAAAAAAAGTCATTTCTTCTAAGATTTAGAACCTCATGTCTGTCTCTGTCTTAAACATCTCCTGCTGCTGTGGACAATAGTGCTACCATTAGAAGCTGCTCTGGAAAAACACTTCCATATGTCGTGTCTGCATGCTTTCCTTTCAAGATTTATGAATGAATGAACTTCAGTTACTCAGGAAAAGAAAAAAGCTGTTGACATGCCTATGTTTTAAAAAGGATTTGCTTTTACAGGCTTATTTGGACTGCGTTACGGCAAAAGTGTTTTCTATTATTAGTTGTGCCGTTTGGAAAAGTGTGACTGATTCTCTTCCTTTTCCACAATTACAAAAAACGTGGACTTAATTGTTTACAGCAGTGAATGTAAAAACATGTGCATAAGGAAGGTTCTTAAAACAGTTCTATAAAAGGAGGCTTGTGGGTTAGCTATTTTTTATCTTTTTTTAGAATTTACAATAATCACATCTTTTCATTTAATGTTTGCAGTGGACCACTTTTTACAAGGAGGTATTCAGCTGTTGTAATCAGGTTTTTGTTAAATGAACTCCAAATGCATTTCAGCCTTTTGGTAACCGGCAGATGTGACAAGCAAGCAGCACCCAGTTGGTCTGGTAGGATTGGAGATTTAGTGGGATAAAGACTTTTGTGTGGTAAAATGTGGATGTCAGAAACTGGAAGCTAAAATTTGCAATTAATGTTTGTCATTACTTTGAATAACATGAAAATATAAATTATACTGTGCACCCCACATATTCACAGGGGTTAGCGACTGCAATTCACAAATATTTGAATTGCATGAAAACTTTAGTAAAAATATTCAGACTGCCTATTTTAATAATTCAAATACTAAATAAACCATCTCAGCCCTACTATAGAAGCTAACATCTGGAGACATCTTCTTCTCAATTCTTGGAGGAAAGGTCAATCAGCACCAAGGGGGATGTATGTATCTATCTTGTGTTAGTATATTGGAAGATAGATTCTATACAATAAAAGAGAATATTCAAATAGAGAAATTATCATACATGCCACTTTTTTAATGAGTTATAAGAAGTCAGACATGCAAACATAAACAGGGTAACTTTATTTGCTATCTATATTTTCGTACATAAAGTAGCCTGACACTGTTCCAGATCCTATGGCTAAATGCCTCACTACCCTTCTTTCTTCTTAGACTTTAATTTTAGTTGACTTTCCATTGGAAACGGTACAAACAAATGCTCCATTCTCTCACAATGAAGTTCTACCATTTAAAATTCCTTCTTATCTCATGTATAAAAAACCAAATCTGTTTTGTTCCATTGAGTCTAAAGCTACGGTACAAATTCTTTGTGGACCACCATAATATAATATTTTCTTCTTTGTTCTCCTTGGCTAACATGAATGTTTCCTCTGATTGGTCAATGGAGACTGGAATCCTTTGGTTGAGCTGCAGGACAGGTTCTACCTTCTGCTCCACAGCTGGGCAAGATTTAACACAACTGGCTTTTATTAGTAACTTCAATGTGAAACATCTGTTTTTGCTTGTAAAACATTAACAACAGCAAAAAACACAACTGCTATAAATGTTCAACAACTGAATCTTCAAAAGAAACAAAGAAGGCATAATTTTAGTAACCTGTCTAGCATTAAGATATCTATTTTTATCCATCAATGCATCCTGTAAAACAATTCATAAGCATCTCTCACTCTTTGCTTTGCAGAGTTACTCAGACCCTCATGGGGGCAGTCTAAACAGCAAACTCTGCAGATAGCAATGGCCTCAGTCATTTCAGCTAGACTCTAATTTGCCCAAACTGACATTTCCCATCATGCCCACACAGTCCACATCAGTATTCACAACCTGAGTGGAGGAGGCCACTGGGGAGAGGAGGAAAGTGAGAGTGAAAAAGATACAACACAGTGAAGGGATACAGTGGGGCATTGAGCCTAGCTGGATCATTTCACTCCCCATCTGTGCTTTCTTACTGCAGTCCCTGCTGGTATCTCTTTGCTTAGGGTTTCACCTCAGAAAAATGTCAAACTGAGACTACTCGTTGTGTTGCCAAAAGAAAAAAACTTAAGTCAAGGCTTCAAAACAACAAGACAAAACAAAAAATAACAGGAAGCCTCACAAAGGCAAATACAAACAGATTGTGATAAAGGGAGAAATGTGGTTGGCTTTGGGGCTGCGCCACAGTACAAGGTCTCAGGAAGTGATTAACCCTTGTCAAAAGCAAGTGGATGAAAACTACAAGCATATCTGTCTAACAGCATGTTTTTGAGTGTGTGTGTGTGCATGTGTGTATTCGTGTATGTGCATCTGGAGGAAAACTGGTGGGAGTCGGGTGTGGGCAGCCAATCTCAAAAGCTCTTCTCCTGAGGCTCTCCCTAAAAGTGGGGTCATCACCTCCTGATCTTGAAATTGAATTCCGATAATTCTGGTTTCCTCTGTGCAAATCTTCCTTCCTAAGGGCTTCCCAGCTTTGCTGTGTTCCAGAACACCTCTTTTGCCATGCCTTCATCATAAAAAGGAGAACATTTCACTCATTAGAATTTGTTAAAATGTAGTATGTTTAAAGTAGTCGATGCCTCCTATCGCAGTCTGAAAAATGTGAAAATTCTCTTTCATAGTTTAGTCATTCTTTGAACTCTGTAATCCTCACCAGATGTAAGAGCTAATCCAGCAGCCAATCAAATTACTTATCTGCAAGATGATGTTTCTGGTGAAATTGTTTTGTTTTTGAACAAAAGTCCTGGCAGCAATTTGAATTATGATCAAATAGCATTCTAATTTAAGCAGGAATTTTGGCTTCATGGAGAATCTCAAATCGTTCTGTAGACAAAGCAGCACATTTGGTTGCCGTCTTCTGCATTAACAAAGGGAGGTGCAGATGTTCGTTGGGTAAATCTGCCAGACGAGGGAACACAGCCAGCGAGGCGAGTAAAAAAATGTGAACAGCAGTTAGGTGCACACCACAGCCCCAGGACCGCATGCCAGAGTGAACACAACAAAGCAGATGCACCAGACGCATTCACTCCAAGCAGCCCTCCTAGGCATACTTTGACCTACACCAAAAAAACCTCAATAGGAAAATAGAGAAAAAGACCATTACACAGTAATAACCCCAACCTATATGAGGTTGATCTATATTTCCTGGGCTTATAATGTTACCTGGAACTTTGGGTAAAAATATAATTTTACATGTTTTTGGAAGCTTTTCTCAGCAATGATAAACAACTACACTGACTATTTGCTTACTCTGTGCATATTTAATTTGTTTTTCCTGTTATTTACAAGTGATAAGCACAAAATCGACTAGAGTTAGAAGTGGAGAATCAGAAAAATCATCTGGTCATTATTCACCTCATTAGTTATTACCAGTGAGAGTGGAAACTCAGAAATCCCATCTTTTTCTGATCAGCAAATGCATTGTATCTAAGCATTAGCAGTTCATGCTAATGCCAACATTCTATACATGGTGTGTTCTGAACTCTTTCAGTTCTGAAAGAGCCTGGAAAGGTTGGTTATAAAGTTATGGTGAGACTGGAAACCAGTTCCAGTCCCTTTTTATTAAAGGTTTCAGGAACTAGACATTATAGATAACATTTATACTAATGAGTTGGACTCAAGATTGACTTGTGTTGGACTTCTTCAAGGAAAGAAGAGATCAGATGGCCTACATACAGCATCATTTCTAAAATTTGAGTTTTTAATCACAAGCACATGGAACATAAATTTTGTGTCTATTCTTTTTTGCAGCAGCTTGAACTCAAAACAGAATGGTTCTTGAATGATATTGTTGTCAATTAATGAACAGGATCAGAAAATTAACTGGAAGACTAAACCTTTAAAATCAAAAGGGGGAGCTTAAAAAGTCAGAGCATATCTGTGAATCTTTTACAGCATTTTATGGTTTGGTTTTAGAGACAATCTACAGCTCAGATGGTTTTGGTTTGAACTTCAACGCCGTGTGCGTTATCTATTTGATTCTGCATTCCTTTTGCCACTTGATGGTCCCTTGTGGATTCATTCAAGCCACTTCAGAGAGAACAGCAGCAGTGAGATTTGATGCAAGCCACTGTTTAAAAGGCAGGTCACAGACTTCACAATGGATTTTTACTTCACCTTTGACAGTTAACATGTCAATGCAATGCTGAGTAACTCTCCTATCTCTGCAGCTCCTTTCCTTATTACCTTCTTTGGCAGAAGATTGTGCTCCAAAGCTTTCTCTTATTCAACCTCATAATCTTTTCCCCTTTCACTCCCTCCAGCATTCCCTGCTGCTTTCACTTACCAGCAACACAACCATTTTATTCTGCAAAGCCCTGCACCCAAAGTCAAGTACAAAGCAGAACTTCTGCACACATACTCGGACCACTACAGTTCTGACTGCAAATCAGTAGAGTTTCACATTTCCCCTCCTGCAGGGTCAGTATTCTAGGGCCTTTAAGGTTCAGACCCATTCTATTGCAACCTGCTTAAATATGCTCACTGTCAGCACTTTCTCCAGCAGCCTGGCACTCTGTTTGTTTTTGCCGGACACAGGGTTGAATAGACTTTAATAAATACTCTGGCCTAGAGAGTCAGGGAGCCAGCTAAGCTTGTCACAACTTGTAACCTAGCTGGTGCACCAGTTCAGACCTGCTATTGGATGTTCACTTAACGGATGAGTGAGTGTAAAACACTCTCACCCAAGCTCTTTCGAAATTGCACTGGTCAGGAATCTGCAGGAGAATCTCTGCACACATTGACTGAGCTTCACATGAGCGAAAAGAGACACAAGCGTCTGCAGAGTTAAGGTTTGGGAAAACTGCACCGTATAGAAAAACAGAGAAAAACAATAACTTACTAAAACACTGGGACTGCAACTGAGGTGGTATTTGTTAAGGTGATGCAAAAGTATTAATATTTTGCTGAATCGTTTTAAATCATGAACATTAGGCAAGGGAAGCATTTTGGCTTCATATTGGATGGACACATCACTTCATGTCAAGCTTTGTTGCTTCGACTGACTTCCCTTTAGGTTTCAGGATTTAACTGGGAGTTACTGAAAATTCCTCAGTGGTTTCATCCGGTGTTAGTCTCTAGAGATTTGCATTAGTGTCCAGAAACACCTTTGATCATTCTAAAGACTTTGATTGGATGTGTGAACAAGGGGGGCACTTTCCCATCATGGATCCACTGGATTAAAGAAGAGAGGCTATTTATAATTTTGGGACTTGTTTTCAGGTCAGTGCAGGCTTTCAGTAGCAATCACACAAACACATTTCAGTGGCAATGGTGCAGAGCAGAGGAAGGAGGCGGGCACCTGGGTACGGTTTCAAACTCAGTGAACCTATTACGACAGCACTCTCTGTTTTCAGTGGATAGTTCCAGCAAACTGTGCTTGCATGAATAAAGAGTCCGAGCACAAGGATAACACTGGAAGGAAAAGGGGGAAAACCCAGAGACTGTGCCGTATAAAAAGCCTGAATAACTGAGCAGGTACAGGTGAAATCACCTACAAATAGGCCATTCAGACAAAAATGACCCTCATGCATTATATTTATGACTCCAGATTACATGTTGCAACTATGGATTTTCCAATTCAGAGCTTTGAAACTCATCCTTGACAGCAATCATTAGAAGCAGAGCCTCTTTGCTGAGTCAGATCCATCAGGCTTCACTAACAGCTGGTCTCCGCTCCCCCTTTGTCCATGCTTCACCTTTCAGAAGCCATCAGAGCTCATAAACATGGCCTCAGTGATGCCTGAAACAAGTTTCCATGCTACATTAATGTGTGCAGCAGTGACAGAGAGTCTCTAGTTGAACAGCTGCCACCCCTGCCTGCCTGGCAGCAGCATCACTTTGCCATTAATTTGTCGCACCTGACAGCCGACTCTGTTGGGCACCCTCTGTCTACACCTCTTTGCTGCTTTGTGCCTTGGAGGGACATCTTTTGCCCGAGTGAGAATAAGCCTGAAATATGGTTAGGGAAGAGAACGGTATGGAACAGAGGCCCAAGGCTGTTACATTTTATGGGTATCTAGGCCAGGCCACATAATTTGGTGGAAAGTTAGAAATGTAGGACTGAAGTCTATGTTCTTAACTGTGCTATCCTATGTTTGACCCAACTGGGACCACATCCAAGTCCAAATCAGCCAAAGCACAACTTATTTGAGGTAACTCAAATCTTAAATCAGACTAAAGACAATCTCAAGTTTGTGTTTCAATACTGTCATCAAAACATTCCCATTTGTGTCTCCATGTCTATGATAAATCTTAAATTAAAATCAGATTATGTGCATTTATCAAAATAGGACCAGTTTTATTTTTTTAATGTGATAAAACTTCTTTAACATTTAGTAACTTTTTCTGTACTAAATGTTATTGAAAAATATTGGTTACAACAAAAGTTTGACGAAGCAGACAAAACAATGGCCTACCTGCTGAATTCACATTATAATACTAGTTTGCACATCAGTAAACCAATAAATGAAATTTTACATTACAAGTGTTATTATGCTACAAGTTTCAATTGTTTTTTGGCCTTGGCCTCAGACTAACAAATTGTTTTTCCTAGAACCATCTCAGACTTGCATTGATAAATAAATTACATACATCATTGGGGAGCAATGGTAAAGGAAATAGTTATGGGTTCATTAAAGACTTGTGGGACACATCCCGTTGCATAGTTTGACTAAATCTATAATGTAGGAGGTAAAGAGTGACTAAAAAAAGAACATTAAAAATGCTTGTCTCTTTGGGTGAAGATCAAGAAAACAGGTCAGGTTTCAGAAAAATGCTTTTTGCCCGATACTTTTCTGTTTATTCAGACTAGGTTAATGTAATCTGACTCCAAGGCATCAAGTACATTCAAGCTAATCTGTCATTTTAGCAAAGACAGGGATGTACCATACCATATACATTATCATTATGTGAGATGATATTAATCATCTTCGCAGCTCACTGACATTAAGATCCGTTTCAGGTCACTGCAAGCAGACAGACGGTCAAAGGCATGAAAATCTAAAAGTTGAAGATGTTATTGAGAGAAAATATGCTGCTGTCAATTTAACTCATTAGGGATCCACACTGTTATTGATGGTGCTGACATTCACCTCAGTAATGGAACTTGTTGCAAGTTTGCCAAAGTTTAAAGCAGAATTTGCATCTCACAAGGTTGAAAACTAAAAAAAAAATCAATGTAGATGTAGCCTCAAGCAAAGTACTCTCCTTCTGAAGTATGGTCCTGCTGTAGAACTGTTCCCATCATTAACATGCAGGAAATCTGCAAGCACACATTACTGCACACATCAACAGGCAAACTAGCGCACACGGTGGCCTTGGCTTGCAAATGGCCAACATTTAACAAAAAGCTCCAATAAATGAGGTGTGAAGGCTGGGCCTCTCACCTGTCAACATGTGACACTTAAAACGGTAATTTGTTTCCCTGAGGAGATGTGCTTTTGAACAGATTGAATTTCCCCTCAAGACCCAATTTTATCCAGCTATTATCTAGATAAAAACCTTTCCTTTTAAAGATATTTTAAGTCCAAGGCCAATGCTGAATGTTGAAGCTAAAACAGGCAAAAGCAAATTTACTAAATCAAATGACCACAAGGTCATAATATGCCATGATTTGTCAGAGTGTAATAAAGATATAGCTGAAGATAACATTTCATAGCTGTCATCATTACATGGCTAATAATGCTTTTCTCTTTTACGCATATCCCCTCAAAAAAACATGATGTTCACAAACAGGCTCTCCTTTGTCATCGTTGAATGTCAACATCCCCGTTACCCTATCAGCTCCCTCTGCCTGAAACCCGAGACCACCAAACACCTGTTCTTTTGTGTGGGCTGGCATTTTACTGCTGGATTTCTCAGGCAAGCAGTGGACCCTCTCTTTTGGTTCATTTCACTTTTTACTTTCCTTGTACAGCTCGTCACCCCCTTCTCTCACTCTCTTATGCTTTTTCATTCGTTTTTAACCTTTATCATTTCTCACTCACCTAGTTCATTTATCACAGCATCCCTGTCCTCTTCTTATTTCTTTCTAAACCCTCATTGTTCCTTTTTTCTGTCTCTGCTGGCTTTCTTTGATTGTTTTCCTTTCATAGCAATCAGACATTACTAAACTCTTGAGTCCTCTCTCACTTTGACTTTTGTCTCTGCCAGTGTTATCGTCTCACTTAAATTTCTTCATGCTGCCTGGTTGTTTCTGCTTATCACCTTTTTTATGTTTTTGAAAACAATCTTCATTGAAATGAGTACTCAGTCAATGTCAAAAGCATAGTACTAATTGTAAGACTCAACAGTGTGGGCCTTTTTGCATTGCTTCGCTTCCAGAAGACACTTGAAAATAAATTCACAAAAGCATTTTTGAAGTTCATGCTAAGGTTCTGCTTTGAATAAAGCTGAGAATTCTTTTGCTAATCAATTTCTGAAGCATAAAATTGAAAAAACATTTCTGTTTGCACTTTGCTTTGTTGGAATACTAAACTCACTGTAGGCTGGAGGAAAAATACTACTCAAGGGTTATTTTCTACATTTTAAGTTTCTACTTCCAACAGATGGACTGCAGATACTTCTTCAGCAATATATTAAACTTATTATCTAAAAAACATATGCACAAATTGTTTTTTTCAATCTGAAGTGAGAATCTACAACTTAATTGTCTTGAGTAGATCATTCATGTATGCTATATTGGTAAAAAAGAAACCTTTCTAAGCTTGCAGTGTTTTCTGTCCTTCCCCCATGCTGCTGACCATTCTGCCTATTGGTTAAATTGAATATTATTGGTGAACAGTGCTATGAGTCATTAAAACAAGTACTGTTAATTTACCATTTACTCATTCCAAAATGAAGTAAACACAATAGTTGTTTGCTGTGCTGCAAAGGTTTGGCCACAGAAGGGCCTGTAAAACACTGAAAGTTTACATTTTATAGTTTTAGCATAAATGCACATGCAGATTTTGTACATTTACTTGAAATTGCATTACCCATGTGGACTGTAAGTGTGTTTATAATGACTGTAGAGTACCATTTTGGTATGTAATGTTTTTGTTTCCTCTTTTATTCAATTGACATTGCCATTTAAATTTTCTGAAACGGTGTCAAATGAACTGCATACATTAGAAAACCAAAAGAACTAATCAGTCCGGGAAGTTTTTTCAACAGATACAGCAGCAGGAAAGGTCCGGAGGAAAAATCTGTAAAATATTAATGAAGAACATCAAGTTCTGTCGGTGCAAAGGCATTACGGAGAAATACTGTTTAACTCTCAGTGCAGTGATATACAAAATTGAACTGCAGCTCCTTATTGCTTATAGTTACCTACTTAAAGCTCACTTTAAAGTGAGATATGACCAATAATGTATCTGTTTCTCTTACATCCCATAGCTTTCACCAACTATAAACTATTTTCTCTAATTCAAACATCAACATTCATACCATCCTGTCTTTTTCTTTCCAGCTACATAGCAATCTGTCTTTGCTGCCTTATTTACTACAGGTCATCCCAGTACTCTCATTCTCTTTTTTCCCAACTAGCCTTCATTCTGTTTGTGTGGATGATGAGGTAAAAGAAAGGAAAAGAAACCCTCTAACCCTTCCCTCATCTCCTTTCTTTTTTTGAAAGCTAGCCTTTGTGAAGCTGCTGGGAGCAGCTCCAGTGTCTCCAACCGCAGCCAGGGCTCTTTTCATCGGGAAAGGTTTGAAATCTAACTGACCCTATTCATGGACTGCCAGGCCTCTGCCTGCACTCATGCTACATAATACGAGGCAATGCAGAGACTGGGGAATGCGAGTTATTCAGAACAGGGGGAGAAAATAGCATAAAAGCACAGAGGGGAAACTGGATCAGATCAGCAGAAAGCAATTAAAATGCAAACATTTTGATGGACCCTGAGCCTCCCTTTCCCTTTATAGGGTGTCCTCATCTGAAGGTCAGCATTTAGTTACTGTATATTCATGGATCCGTGAAGGTTTTACTTTGACCTCACTTTCAATCTGAGGTTTAAAATTGGCACTTATATTTCTTCTCAGTATGAGTTATCTTGTTCATTAGTTATGCTGTGGTTGGTCTTTTTATTCTGCACTTCCCAGTGAATCCCTGTCAGTTAAACAGTTTGTCTCCTGCTTTTTAGCTTTTCCCAGTGGGATTTTTTTCTTCTTCTGACAAACAAAGGAGGCTTTACTCGAGATGCCATTTTTCTTTACAGTCATGGTACAAAAAAGAAGCCCTTCCAATGACCTCTTAAAGTTTCTAACATCCTGTCAGTTTCACAAATGCTCAAATCACAGACTATTATGTATATTGAAAAAGAAATGAAAACAAAATTGATTGTGAAAAATTTTACAGATTTGTATAAGACATGAAAAATCCCCTAGCTTAAAAAAACAGAGCTTTTTCTTCACTGTTTTGTTTACTATTGGTATTATCAACATGTTGCATCATTAAATTGTAAAAGTACTGACCAGTTTAGGCTTAGGGTTATGGCATATATTTCTGAGACTGCCTAGCAAGGATGTACCGAATAACTACTTTCTAAATGTTTCAGTGTGAACAGCATGTACAGATAAAAAGGTGAATTAATACAGTAGCCCTTGCTATCAATGTAAACTTTTTTGCAAAGTCATGAAGTCAGAAAACTCCATACAGATCCCTCCATCTCTCCTGTAACATTTTACAAAATGGAGGGGTTCATTAAGATAAGAAATGGAATATTTCTCAGCATCAAGTGTGGAAGTTGAGTTGCATTCTGTTTTAATATTCAGTCTTACAGTCTTTAATGTCTTCTGGGTCTCTGCAACAGTGTAACTGTGAAATAGGACCAAGGAGAATAGCTCTACTTGATTAACTGAGGATTTGACTAAAGGAGAAAAAAAAAAAAAAAAAAAAAAACTGTGTCTGAAGGAGAAACACAAAATTTTCTCTTAATTTTTTTTAAAATGCTCAGGATAAAGAGATATATTCAGACATTTTAAAGCCTATATTATCTGAGTTTTATATTCTAGTGACTTTGGTTTTGATTTGAGAAGAAAGTTTCAGCTGTATTAATGTATTCTTCAGATAGAAAGTCAGCTCATTAACACACTTTCAGTTCTTTAATAAAGTTTTCTACTGCAGCGTTTTTATGCAGAAAAAACTACTCTGACAAATGATTCTAATATTCTCCTCCAGTTAGGTGTGAAGCATTTCTAAATGTAAGAAAATCTCCATCTAGCTGACAAAAGCTTTTCTAACCTGTCCCAGTTATTTTCAAACCCCTCAACTGTCATGAGGACATGGACACGTTGAATAATATAAAAGTGTATTTGGGTGACAGACTGAAACATTCATTAAAATATTTTTGTCACATTTTGGAGAGCATTGTCATGGGCCTCTTAGTTTTCACAGTCATTTCCTTGTAATCATGTATGTACCTCAGGTCTGGAATACTGGGAAATTGTTTTATTTCACTCTTCCTGCAATATTATCTTTTTTTTTTTTTTTTATCTTTTTTTTCTCCGAAGAGTTTTTGCGGCGCTAGCGGCTCGTATTTTCAACAGTAGGCAGATAGGAAAGAGGGTGAGGAGAGGGAGGAAGACATGCGGCAAAGGTCACCGGGACCGGGAGTTAAACCCGCGACGTCCGTGTTGAGGTCTGAGGCCTCCAAACGTGGGATGTGCTAACCCCTGCGCCACCACAGCACGCCCCAATATTATCTTTGAACATATTTTTAAAGATAAGAATATAGATGCTCTCTATACATCATAGTGCTTAGACAACGTTCTTTAAAACACTGTGTTCTTACTGCCACGGATTGATGTTTTTTTTTTAACATTCTGCCCTCATGACCCCAACATTGGTATTTACAACTCTCAGTTTACGACTCACCTTCTTTGACCCTGTTGCTGAGCAGGTAAGATTCGTGCTGTTTGACTAAAGTGTTGACCAGTTTTAGAGAGACTGCCAATGGGTGAGGAAGGGGTGTTTTGTGACCATGCCTTGTTTTATACACTCAGTTACTCCTTTTAAGAAATCAGCTTCCTGAGATTGCAGAGCCTCTGGTGTGTAGTTTTCCCCTCTGCAGAGTCTTAGACTGCAAATATACAATCTAGGGCTGTAATCAAGCAACTGGTTTAGGATCAACAATCCAATCAGGTACTAGATTACTTGATAGAAGATGAACTGTCAACCTATTCTGAGAGTGCTCTGGGGAAGGTTATCAAGGATGCCTCTGTTGTTGCAGTCACTTTCTTTGGGCCATGAATTGTCACCTAACTCCTTCAGCTACAAAATCCCCACAGCATAGTGCTGAAACCAATGTGTTTTATTTCTGCCACAGTATTGAGTCGATTTGTGATTCCTGGTTTAGCATTTGTTTCATCTTGCCACTACTTCTATATGCGGTGTCCCCCCAAGTGAATAAGAGTCTCGTGGTAAAAACCTTTTCTGGAGAGTTCTTTAGTTATACTCAACATCTTAAAGGCAACAAGAGATGTTCATATATGAAAAAAAAATGTTTTAGTAGGAAAGATCCCTAAAATTTCTTCTGCAGTTGAGAACTTTCAATTGCATTCAACATTTAAAATTATATTTTAAGTGATCTTGATTTGCCAGATTTCAACTAGCAGCACCTCAATCAAATCAATCAATCAAATTTTATTTGTATAGCACATTTCAGCTACAAGGCATTTCAAAGTGCTTTACATCATAAACACAAAACACAAAGTCATGCAACATAGAATAAAATACCACCTTTTCCTGTTGCACACAACAGGAATAGGTGTAAAACATGAATTTAAGCGCCTGTTACCGCCTGTTACCGCCGGACTCCGCCGTCCGTTCAAACACGGGTATTTGCTGTGTTTGAACAGACGGCAAATACCCGTGTTTCTCAATACCCTGAAGCAAAAATCCTTCAGCTCCTAAAACTGTTCCAGAGCAATATTGATACAATAACCACCAATGTAGGTGGGTTTGCATTGGTTTTAAAACCACAACAGATCATTTAAACTGCAAGAAGGAGCTTTATTTTTTATTTTAAGTGAGTTTTGCTAAACATTCATTACTGAACAGCAACATGTCCAATTGAATTAGAGCCTATGCATGAGGCTGCCTAATTAATGTGAGTTGTAAAGGTTTTCAAAGGTGGTGCAACACAGAAATTATAATCCACTCATCTTTTAATCTCATGCAACACACTCTTATGGTCACATTAGCACAGATCAAACTAGCAGTCTCTGTTACCTAATCTATCACTCATAGAACCAGAGTAAACTGAATATATGGACAAAATGTGCCTGTGTCAATACAGACAAGCACAATGTTCTGTGTTTACACTGCTCAATGGGACGACCCTGAGGCTTTCCTGGACCATAATGGGAACAGCAAAGTGTGAAATATCTCATGCAAAGAAACCAGGGAAGTGATGGAGCGCCGAGCCACCGTTTGGCACTAAGCTGAGAGGGTCAGCAATAAATGGAGGATAAAGAAAACAAAGTACTGACAGTCAGTTTTGGCTGCTGTCCTATAAGTAAAGTGGCACCTTTCCAAAGCTGGCTGAGCGAGGCAAAATGTTTGCAGATTGTTTTTTCTTTCCACGCACAGAAAAGAACACTCAATATGTCTTTACCATATTGAGGTTGATTTGTTTTGTGCAAACAAGTTCAAATGGAAAATGAGAAAAGCTTAAGTCTTTTTAAGGGTTTCATTCAGTCTAGCTGCTGACATCATCTATTGGCACCTGGGCATACATGATTATTTGAATAAGAATTATGTAAAAACCTAAACGGGCAGTTTCATACAATTTGCTTTGTGAACCTGAAAAAAACTATTTTGCATCACCTAAGTATTTTCAATGAAGAAGTATGGAGTAGAACTGTTAGTCATAATACTATCAAAAGACATCTTTTACTTTTTCATAAGTAAAAACATATTTATCTATGTAAAACTTGATGTTTCATATTTTCATAAAAAGTGAGATTTGGACAGAAAATTTGCTCACAATTAATTTATGGAAACTTGCAGAAAGTCTAAAAAGCATAATATCATTTAGTGCCAAGCAAACATCATCTTTTAAACCAATAAGACTAATGGTTGTAACTGTAACAGCATAATTAAGACCTGGGTCCAGAGAGTGTGTTAAGGGACTACTGAGGGATAACACTTTTCAGCCTTGAGATCAGACTGGATTACTCAAACAATCTCTCAGGTTGTCTGGTCAACGTGTTTTGTAGATTCGTCAGAATCATTTCCCAGGTACCTAGGTTCGTTTTGAGAGCTACCCAGTGATTGTATACCCAAAGCAGGACCTGCATTCAGATTCTCAGCATAGAACATTGTTCCAACTGTTGAATTTAAATGTGCTTCTGATGGTATGTTAAGCCCTGACCAATAATGTGCATTAGACTGATTTGTAGTTGATTGAGAATCAGAAGCAGGTCTTCTTTGTCCGAGACCAGGACTTTCTAACTAAAAAAGGTGGATTGCTCCTTTCAATTTGGAGGTCAGCCTCTTCTGACCTTCACGTGTGGTCATGAGATATGGCTCCTAACAGAAAGAACAAGATCCTGGACTATAATAGGCTTTCTCAATAAGGTGGCTGATTAGAGCCTTAAAGATATGGTATCTATTTAAGATACACACTTCCTTTTTGAGCTTTTCCAGGCACATCCTGTTGAGAGCAGACCCCACGGCAGGCTCTAACCTGTTGGAAGGAATACAATAAATCTCCCTTCAGGCCTGGAATCCCCAGAATGAGTTGTAGAGAGTTTCTGGGGAGAGGGATGTCTGGATCACCCATGTCTGATCAGTGGAAGATAATGAATGAATGAATCCTTAATCAAATGTCTAACTGATTTGGAAGTCCTGAATATAGAATAATGTTACAATTTTGTATTATTGCTTGAGGAAGACATTTACTGAAGATCAAGAAAACTACCAAGCAGTCATTTATCAAATGACAAAATTCTGCAAGGTGTCATTCTTCAAACAAATCTAAGATATCAACTCTATGTAGTTTCATAATGCAAACATTAGATTTGCAATTGTAAAGCACAGTCTGGAATGCTCTAACAAATCAGTCTGGATACTATACACTGAATCAGTCCAAGTGATCAATTACTTTAATTGTGTCTTGCCCAAGTTCATGTCCAGAAGGAACTTTGCTGTGATACAACCCATGAGGGCTCAGCAAACACACCAGTACAAACGCATCCAGGCACATTCAGTTACACTAGTGTGACGCCCAGATTTGCTCTGTGATCACCGTCATGGCTTGTTGAGCATGAAGAGGGCTGTAGGTGGTACCAGCTGTGAAATAACAGTGTGTGTGTTCTAGTGGGATGGGGGGGGGGGGCACTTTGCTAGCAATTTGGTTTTGCTGCAATTAATGAACATTTTCAAAATGCACTTGATATTTGGTATCATATTGTTGATCTACTGCCAGCTGGTGTTTGTTAATTCACAGCATTGTTTCCTTTTCCATGCAGAAAGAGGACAGAGCAAGAAAATATGAAAGTTTGAATACTATGAATGAGCAATCACTAGAAAGAAACAATCATCATAAATAAGATGTATAGAACATCACAAGATAAAGAAAATAGTCAAATGAAAAAGGAACTAAAAACAATGTTTACAGTTTGAACTAAAACCAAAACAAAACTATTAAAAAATGTCTCTGCTAGAGAAATAATTAGAAATTAGAACATGATATTTTTTGAGTGATCAAGTTAAGGTTCAGAGTTTATGAAATGATTAACTACATGAAAAATAAGGATAACTGGTCCTTATTCCAGTAAATACTGGTTAAGTTTCTCTTCTAATCTAATTTCTTTTAGAGCCAACACACAAACGTGCGTAATGGAAGTAACTATTTAGCTATGAAAGCATATCTCTGCATCCAATTCTGCAAATGACCTTGGAATGGCTGCAGATGTTCATTGTGGATTTGCAAAGCAAGTTAGCAACAAAGACCTGCTCAACTGTCTCTGTAAAAGGAGAAACTCATTTGTCCACTAAGTGTTAACGATCGGATGTTTTTGCATCACAGTAAATAGAAAGTCAATGAATAAATCCGGCTCTGGCGCTTTAGAAGCATCACGTGTTACATTCCTGTTCAAAATCCGTGAGAACACCTTCCAGAAAGTGTGATTCATTCCATCTGGCTGTGCTTTATTCTTCACTGCCTTTTTCTGCACCACTTAACACCTCAGCTTCAGTACATAGAGCAAAGTCAATGAAGGTAATCCAGTCCCTTTGGAAATTGTTCTCAGCTGTCAGATTTTTTGTCTTTAAATCAAATTAGAGATATCATTTAGTAGGTCATTTATTTTCAAACAAACTATGAAGAAAATGTTCTCATAAAAATCTGAATTTTGCAATACAATGATATTATTAGTTTACAATGCTATGTAAAAAAGTATTCATATCTCTTGAACTTTATTGTGTTGTGTTATAGCTCAAACCAAGGAACGCAGCAGACAGGTCAGGGAGAAAGTTGTGAGGAAGTTTACAGCACAAATTAAAAAATAATAATAAACAGTAACCTAAGTTTTGAGCATGCCGTTGAGATTACACCAAAACATTTCCCCTCAATGCATAAAAGATTATTTTTACTTTAGCAGTTAATTAGACTATTCAATAAACCTTTACACCAATATTATTTTTTTAAATCAAACCGCTACATACAGTACACTACAAACTGTAGTTATTCAGAAAAAAAAAAAAAAAAAGATTTGCAGTGCTTCTTGGTGAAATTACTTTTGAACCCCCAATGCAAACTGAAATAAAAAAAGAATGTAAAAATAACTATTTTAGCAATAACTCTAACTGATGTATGCATTTTTGTTTTTGCAACTACATTATTAATTGATTGAAAACCTGCAAGAGAATGTTAAAAAGAAGGTTCATCCTAAACTTATTCTGTGTAAATATTTTAGTGCATTTTATTCATAAATATCTAAATGACCACTTCCTTATTTTTTATTATTGGACACTATTTGTTTCTTTTGCTCTCCAAAAGAAACAAAAACATGTCATTGTATGCTACAGTGATGCTAAAAGTATAACCATATGCACACAGGAGGGATAAAATTAGTCACTTTTGTTTCTGAAATTTCAACTTTAAAGGTTTCTTTCCAAGTTTTTTCTGTAGTCTGCTCTTCCTCCTTGAACATCTTTTTTTCAAGTATTTACTGAAACACTTTTCGTTCTGCACTGCTTTCATCCATGAAGCCACCTCAGTGATTATGTGTAATTGCAACTACTCTTACATTTGCGTCATTCTTTTCCGTTTAACTCTTTTCTCTAAGCTGGAATCTAATACTGGTTATCCAAATAAAAGAACTTAATTAGTCCAGCTGCTAAAGTAAATCAGCCCATGAGATTATTTCTGCTTGAGCAGCTGAGAAATGTTCTTAATGCTGGACTTTGCTAAAATGTGCATTTGTCCAAGATGCAGCCCTTTCCCATGATTCTCTAAGTGCTCATTTAACTGGAGTTGTATTTCTGCGCCAGCTTTTGTAATGCTTTAAAATCAAATTGATTCTGGAATGTTTTTATTCCTACTGTTGATTTTTGGATGAGGAAGAGGTCCAGGACAAAGAAAGAATGCAATGTGAGCGGAAAAAAGAAAAGAATTATACAAAGGAGAGAAAGAAAAGAGACAGAAAACAAAAGACGCCTGCACAGGCGGACAGAACAGTGGAACCATCTCATGACTTAAACATTCTGGGGGATAAAATATTCTCACATTGCATGGATACTTTTCCCTGTAAAACATGAAGCTTCAGCAGTGTGAGAAGAATGCATAAATGAGCTATTGTATCAGTGTATTGTAATCACTTCTGCTGCCTTGGGTCAGATGGAGCTTCTGTGGAATGAAGTGAAAAGCAGGGAGTAAACAGAACAATGCCAGAAACTGTCCTCTAAGCTGATAAAACAGTTCAGATCTTAATGCATGCTTCTTCTTGTGTGACTCCTGCATCTTTACCCAATAAAAACAAACACACACCATCAGGGATTATGTACAAGAAATGCACACTTAATTTGAATCAAATATGCACAAATTTTGGCTACACCGGTCATTTATGCCAAGCTGTTGAAGAACTGTCATTATCTGAAAATATCTGAATGTGATGTTTCTCTTCTAAGGACCGTCTTCTGAGATTGTTAACAATATTACCTTCTGCATACATGCTAAGATAGTTTTCACCTTGCATGTTAATGCATTGAGGTCTAATTTTGTGTTACATTACAAAATCTTGATCAGTGTTTGCAGTTACACTATTTTTGTAATACTTCTGGTTATACCTTTTGGTATATTGTTTCATCTTTGGCAAAAGACTATTTGGATTTTTTAAATGTACAACTTGCAATGTCAAAATATACACACAATGATTAATTAATCACCTGGATTAGTTGATCATTGATGCAGAGAGAAAAGCAACATCAGAAAGATTTTCTTGGAACATTTTTCTTTTTAACTCATTCAGTTTTCACAGAAACTAGACCTGATCCATCTACCCCTCTATGAGATCTCAGACATGCTCTACTATTGTCATTGTCAGCTGCAAGTCCAGTGGAATGTCCAAACTGGGTTTTTTATGGTATTTCTACATAGCTACACTGTAAAAACACAAACTCACACAAAGTATTTTTGAGTAGTTTCCAGTGTAATTATCTATGTACACTTGAAATAAGATGAAAACTCAAGTAACATTTCAGCAAATTAGGGGCAATAATTCCTTCAAATTGATAAAAAGTACCAATTCCCCTGGGATATTTGTTTCACTTCTAACATGAGAAAAGTCTTGTTATAAGTGAATATAATCTACCTGTGAAACTAATACACGTTATCAATATTCAGGATTTCTTGACTTAAAACATGAAATATCTTTCTGAAATGTTACTTGTTAGATTTGGCTTATCTGAAGTGTTATCAGATTGTTGCTCTTGAAATAGACA
The DNA here is from genome assembly GCA_922788865.1 of Poeciliopsis turneri. NCBI lineage: Eukaryota > Metazoa > Chordata > Actinopteri > Cyprinodontiformes > Poeciliidae > Poeciliopsis > Poeciliopsis turneri. The sequence goes on along the minus strand of CAKLNU010000112.1, from coordinate 4,681,560 downwards.
AAGATACTTAAGGTATTATGTTTTTGCAGTGTAGCAGGCTTTATTTAAGCATATAATTTCATTCATTTGTTTTTCTTTATGTTTTTGTTAAGAAAAATATTATTTGGGTTTGAACCTAAAAACATGTATGAATTTTCTATAACAACCATCAGGCAAGGTGACACACTTAGTGCAATGAAGTTTGAAGTTTTTGCATTAAATGTTTGTTAATTAGCCCCTTCAGTCAGACTAGAGTCATGTGGTGCGCTGCTGGCGTTGCTGCTGCTGCAACCAGAACTGAACACAAACTGGAATGCAGTGAAGGTCAGATTCCATTAGAAATGTTTTACGGCTCAGGGCGAGTGAAGGGCCCAGAGGAGGGCTTGCACTCTTGCTTGCCTCGCTGACTTCAGAAAAACCACAAATTCCTCAGGGTTATTTATCTGTAGCCAGGTGATTTCCAGGCCTGACAAGCTTCACACTGATACATGACAAGAACAACAAGAGTTTATCTGGACCCAGAAGATTCAAACAAAGCATGAGGAAATTGCTTAGAAAAGCATTACCTTTTAGAAAAGCATTATCCTTTGTTTGGAATCCTAGAAATTCTGAAAAGATGGACTTTAAAAGGAAGACAGATTTTTTGTGGAATGGCTTTTCAGTAGACCAGAAAGAGAATATCTTAAAAATAATCAATTGTGACATCAGCATTCAGCAAAATGAGATGCACTTACATTATTGTCTCTTATTCTTATGCCAGAGGGTGCATTATTTCTGCTGTCTGATTCTCAGCAGTAACTTACAAAATTGCATATCTATATTGCATGGGCTTTTGGATCAACTCTTGTGTTGATTTAGCAAATAAAACAGGGAATTGTGTGAGATTTTTGTGATATCTTAATCTTTCAAAGAGTCTGCACCCACCACCAACTCTTCGGTAACAGATGTTTCTCTGGTTTGTGAAGTCCACTCTGCTTTTTGATACATGAAGGCATTAACATTTAGATAACTCTCCTGAACATAGGACTCAGGTGAAGTGAAAATGCTAGAGAAAAAAAAACCAAACAAACAAAAGAAAAAAACAGAATAATCAGAAGTTACATTTAAATTAATATTAGCTTGTCTTTTATCAGTATTTATTAAAATGTCTGCAACCACAGCTAATGTTTTAATATAGGTAATCTGGAATTTTTTACTTTACTTTACTTTAAGGATCACTGTCCATTCTTGATTAGATAAAATATGAAGTCAAATAATAATATGGTCAAAAACAGTTTTTTCTTGAATTTATATTTGTGTAAAATATGCTAAATATTATTTACATTTTAAATGGAAACACAATTACTGGTTTGTTCCAGGTTTTGTAAGAAGCAGAGAAAGGAATCTCTAACTATTTCTCCTCATGCAGGCTCTCTGGGTTCTCTCATGCCTATAGTGTTCAACCAGCCTCACCCCACAATTTTTGTGCAAAATGGGTTTTGAAAATGTAATTTTGCCTGCTGGAGAATTAATTAACTTTGCAATTTATAATAATTGTAGTTGCAGCAAAGCAGCTTGTTTTGGTTTATAGTGAATTATATTTTTGAAATAACTGATCACTCATTTGGTTGAATTCCTTTTGTTTGGATAGTTCAAAATCTACAAACCTGACTACTTGTGCTGTAAACACCTTCAAACACACATATCTTAAACAGGGGCTTCAGCTGATGCATGTTAAAGATGACTTACTCCTATGATGAGTAGATCATTTTTTATTGGTAACCAGCAGACCAGAAATTAAGGAAAATAATCAGAGTGCATTTAGTCAAATCGTCCTCCCTGTTTTTGGAAGATGAAGTGACTTGGATGTTAATTTTATAATTTTTCCAGGTAAAGGGTTAAAACTCCACATGTTTTATACCAATGCAGGCTGTGAAATGCTGTATAGATGTAAAAGACATGTCTGTACCTGTGAGGGACAAATTGAACAGCAGAGACTTTTCATGGATCCTATTTTCTCTCATTCTTAAAGTATAAACCTGCAAAGCTTCCCATGACTGATTGCCTTAAATATTTTGCCATCTTGTAACATATTCTTTTCTTGCAAAAAGTGTTTTGCTTGGCTGGTAGATATAAATAAATCTGTCAAGCTTAACACAACCCAAGCGTAACAGACATGCAGAACATTATTTTCCATGATTTTTTTTATTATTAACTGAAAAGTGTCATTCTTCTGAAGCAAATAAAGAATCCAAATGTTCCTACCATTTTTAAATATATTTAAACTGATCCCAGAGGGCTGCCCTTTGATGAACACAATTTTGCATATTTGTTTGTCTTCCCCTCTGACAAGCTGCAGTGATAATAGGCAGGTGAAGTTTGCTGACAGTGCAGAGAAGGACAATAAAACCCCATGAGTATAAAACTGATGGTTCAGAAAGCTTCAACATAAGTAAGGAGATATTTTCAGCTGCTTTCATCAACAGCTTCTATGCTTTGCACAAGAACTGCATGCTTGCCAATATGAATTACACTATGTATGGACCTGATGCAGGAAAAGTCTAACTGATGATTTTCATATACTTCCTCATTTAAAGATGTGTCCAATATTGCATGGAAAATGCATTTTGTGAACTCTGTGACTTTCACAGGCACGTCTGACTAAAGCATGAGGAACATCAATGAAATTGTGACCAATGTTAATATCATGTGTGACAAGGCTTAACTGACTCTGCTGCATCAACTGCCAATGCAGAAAAGACTCCTGGATTTCTCTGAGACTAGAGAAGAACCAGGATTCATGGGAAAGCATTCCAACTTAACTGTTAAACAACTCTACCCACAACTTTTGTTTTTCCAAATATACATACAAGGATAATTGGCTGGCAATTTTATTTTTATTTGTAGATTTTCAATGATCCAGAGAAGACAGTTTTTAATGATGACAGTTCAGATGGAATCAGCGATTGAACATTGAATCTGAGATTGGAGCATCTCCACCTGTTTCCCATTTTTTTAAAAAGCTAAGAACCAATTAAAGTATCACAAAATGTTTTGCCAGTATTAGCTGCATTTAATCAACCGATGTGACCATACAAATAGCATATCATCCTTATGGGGCCACAGACACATGTTGCCAGGGAAGGTACATCACAGAAGACAAAAACCAAATTTTATATTTGGTAAAATTTCTTAGGTGAGAACAATTTAAGATCTAATTTAGAAAGACCACATTCTAATCCTTATAATATACATAAAAACTTTTTTTAAATATTTAATAACAAAAATGTTAAAGTGTGTCTGAAAAGGTCTCATAGAAAACTAATTGTTCACATACTGTGGGAAACAGTTTTTCTCATCCTCCTTGCTGTCAGAGGTAGCAAGGATAACAAAAACTGTACGCTGTGAGCTTTAAACCTTGAACCTGTGAGCTTACCCTGATTCATCATTTACAATTCAGCCCCTGCTCTCAGGTATTCTTTCCACATTACACCTTTTAGTTGATGTGAACCTCCAGTCAGACTGTAATAAATGACTAACCTGTCACAGAGATCAATTTGACCTTTGGGCTGAGAAAGACATTGCCCAAATCCTCTCTTAAAGTGACAGATGCTTTTAAGCTTTCAATTCTGTTTTTTTTAAATGATGTAGTTGCACACAGAAACAAGTAAATCTCTGTCAAAATTCATCACAATAACTAAGTTTTTCTTTTCTTCAATAAAAGTTCACAAAAATATAAAAAAATAAATATTTTATACACTGAATGTCATTCCACAGAGCCTAACACTGCAATCATGCACACATAAAGAGACAGACGGTAGCACTTGTTTTTCAATACCTTCATTGAAATAAATGACAGACTCCTCAGCAGGCTGCACCCACTGCGCTTTTAGCCTGAGTGAGAGGGAGAGTAGCAGCGAGCAGGCAACGGATGATTAAAGCCACACAAAAGGTTGGGAGACGTGACAACATGGGTGAAAGTCAATCAGCGGGCTGCAATATGATCACCAGGTTCCAGGTAATGTGCACAAGGTTAAGATGAAGGAGGAATGAGAGGGAGGAGCAGAGGAATAATAGCCTTATGTTGCACAACATGGTCAATTTTCATGACCCCTTAGAAGACCAGAAAGAAAATGTTCTCCCCAAACACTGATGATCAAATAATATTTTGAGATTCCCCATTTTTAGTGCTTAAGATGCAGAGCTTAAGTAAACCTGCCTGTGTAAAAGATCTCAAGGTTTGGAGGGCTTTTATCACTGGCAGGTGGTAGTTAGGATTTCAAAGCACAGGCTCTCTAAATTCCTAAGAAAGTTCGTAAAGACAGGCGAACAAATAAACAAAAAGAATGTTCCAAGGGGACAAAGACCTCACCTGAATGGTAGGTAGACCTGTGGTGATGGAAAGATGAGCTCTGGAGAAGAATTTCTGAGCTGTCACGAAATATATGAAGGTGCAAAAGCAGCTCATTGTGTTATCACAAGGGTATTTTGTCACTGAGGTAAACCTGAATCCAAGTCACTATTTGCAATTCATGACCTGTGGATGCATGGGTGCGCAAAAGTACAGAAATGTGATTCTGAATATTTGTATTCATACTTGTGTGCTGGTCAAACCATAAGAAATGTGTGTGCTTTGTCTCTTGCTCTTACTTCCACTCACTCACCAACACCCTCCTTGCCCTCCCACCCCTGCCTGTCAGGAATATGGGCCTCTGATTGGGGGCCAGCGGCTCAGTCGCCACAGAAACTGCACCAAAGCAAACAAAGAGGTGGACTAGAGCTTAGGGAGTACGAGGACACAAAGGGAGCACAGTGGAAGATTTCAGAGGGGACTCAAACAAAGCAGAGCTGCAGCTACACAGCAAAGCCAGAATAAACACTGCTTGTTGTGCCTCTCATTAACAACGTGGCTTCTTAAAACTGGGCACTGGAATCTGTAAAAACCCTGTTGTGCACAAGGCTGAGGAATTCAAATGAATGCCATTGTCCTTCTCTCCTGAATTTGAAATCACATTATTCATAAATGCAAATGACTTTGGTTGAGATGTGATTAGTTAAATTGAACAAATTTTTCAGGCAGTGGATAAATTAAATCAAGTCATTTAAGTTCATCTTAAGCCAGTCTAACATTTTATCATACTGAGCTGACTTTAATTCAGATTATTTCTGCTAAAGATCCATTAAAACACAATTAAAATGAGAAGAGCCCCCATAACATGACAAACCAGTCAATACTGTTATAAAGATAAATGTCTAAAGACTTTTATTATTATAAATTAAGCTTCATCAAGAAAACACATTGCTATTGCTTCAATAAAGGTTTTTAATAACCAAAGTACTGCTGGGTATGTCTTTTAAAAACTCAAATAATATTGATGAATGAGAAATAGAAGCTGAAACTGGTACGAAAAGGAAGTCAGTTGGCTGAAGAAGGAGATTACATTTTCTTGGGGGGCCGGTGGTTGCTCCCATCCTTAGGGACTCATTAAAAATGGCCTTGACATTAAGGGTCCACTCTCTTTCAACCTGTATGCAGCCATGATGCTGAGATCAAACGGAGTGCTATAGGTGAGGGCACTCTGAATGGCCTAAAGCTGGTCATTCATCCTTTACAAAGACAGGAAATCAGGCTAAATGGAGGCCCAGCTCCTCCTCTGTCCTGCTAAAGACGCTTCAGAAGTTGTAGAGTTTTTGCAGAGAAGAATTTCAAGTGGTCATGGCCCTTTGATGGAGAGTCCAGAGCCAATAAAACCCAGGATTACTTGTGCCAAAGAAACACACCTGCACTTCATACATTGCCTGGCTCTTTTCCTAATCACTAACCCCAGGCAGGATAATGAAATGCTTTTCCAACAAAGAAGGCTAAAGACAAAAATGTTTTGTTTTGAAATATTTCTAGCATGTTTTCACTTCTCCAGAATGCAATTCTCAGTAAATTTTCTTGAGGTGGTCAAATTCCTCCTTGTAAGCAAAAAGCCTTTGTTTCCCCAAATCCTTTGATTCTACAGTAGAAACATTTCTTTGACTTCAGACTTACAATTTTTTTTTTTAAAGCAACAAATTTTTCTAATTCAATTTTCTCTTAGCGGCTGCACAGTGGCACAGTTGGTAGCACTTAATGGATGGATGAAATTTTCTCTTAATCAGCAAGAGAAAATTACTGATTTAGTCCTAAGATATAGAAACACCTGCACTTTTAAAAGAAAATGCTGTTATGGTGAATAACGGGAATAAATGCAAGAACTGATGTCACTTCTGTTCAGTGTGGTTGTCATAAAGATTGCAAAGAAGAAAAACTCAAAGTACATGAAAAATCTGAAAAAGGTAGGAAACTAAATAAGAGATGTTGCAATTCTTGTAAGGACTTGAAAATATGAAATTAATATCTTGCTGTCTCTGATAAAGACTAGAGAAGGGACACTCAACTTTCAAGTGGCTCTTACCAGATGGATATTCTTAAGGCTTTGTACTGATGGTCAGACTTTCTCCTTAATAAGTTTGTGCAGGAGAGCAAAAGTTGTTCTGGTTGAAGAAGCAAAGCAGCCCCAGGCTGTTATCCTACCAATTTTACGCCAGATATTACAGTTTCCAGAAATGTAACTTTTGACTTGTTAGTCAAAAGAATATTGTCCCAGAACCTTTGGGCTCGTCACAACTTTTCTTTTATTATTGTCATCATTTTTTTTTTTTTGGGCAAATGTAAGATGCACCGTTATGTTCTTTTCAGCCAAAAGTGGTTTGGCCTCGAAACTCTCCCATGTTTGCCAGTTTTGCTCCGTCTCTTTATTATGGTGGAGTCATGAACTATGACCTTATCTGTTGTTCTGGGTTATTTTGTTATGTACTGGATGTATTGTTGATGTAGGAAGTAATTTTGGTAGGTCGGTCACTCCTGGGAAAGTTCACCGCTATTCCATGGTGTCTCCATTTGTGAATAATGACTCTGACTGTGGTGGTCTGGAGTTCCAAACCATTATAAATGGCTCCATAATCCTTTCCAGACTGTGCCTTTGTTTCTTTTCTCCTCTTGAGTTTCTTTAGATCAGGGCATGACATCTTGTTTTTGAGATCTTTTAGCCTACTTCATGTAGCCAGACAAGCTCTATGTAAGGATTTTGTTTAAGTTACAGGACAAATAGTAATCAGGCTTGAGTGGGGCTCGGGGAATCACAAGAATGGGGCCAATCAGTTAATTTAAACTTTTTTGTTTTATTTTAAGAAGTGGATGATTATATTTTCACATAAGGCATTTGGATGGTTTCATTCATTTCCTAAATAAAATTATGATTTGAAAAGTATATGTTGTACTTACTCTGATTACTGTTTCTTATTTTTTTTTTTTAGATGATCTACAATGTAGAATCATTATGTAAAATAGTAAATGGTAAAAATCTCTAAGAAGGCAAATACCTCCATGGTGCTTGAAGAGAAAATTAAACAGCTTTTTTTTCCCCACTCTAAAAGCCGAGTTTCTGTGTGAAGGATTAGGCCTGGAGGCTCAAAATGAAGAGCAGCTGCACAGCCCCCTTTCTTCTGTTGGCCTTATACTCTCCATCAACCTTTGCCTCTAAGGTCCACAGCAGATACATGATTGATAACCATGGAGCTGGCTGGTTCTAATTTTAGCCCTTTTTCACTTGGAGACTCTCAAAGCAACAGGTAAATTGGACACAGAAGTCAGAGTTGATCCATGGTGTAAATAAGTCCAAATAAATTATTTTCCATTGCAGTAATATTTATGAAATGTGCTTTTCACAGAAAGCACATTATGTGACTTCAGGTATCGATTGTGCTAATATTACAATTTTTAATTTAAAATTTAAATCATGACTGATCACGATTAGTTTATTTTAAGATGTCACCTAAAGGTAGCGTATTCACATTTATCTATTAGACATTTTTATATAGTATTTATTATCTGAATTTTTGCACCCTTCAGTTTTTAGGACTCCCTGTGTGAGGATTTTAAGGACTAGAAAAGAAAGATATTTTTCTGTGTTTTCACAGAGCTCCGAAGAACAACGAGGTAAAGTACTAGCTATCTGAAGAACAACCTGCCTTCAGGGTCTTTTTATTGACTGAATTTATATCCACTCATATGGAAGATTGCAGTGATGCAACATTTATTTTGCAAACTTCAGCTTTAACTGTGCTTGCTTCATCTGTGTTTTGTTTAGGTTTGAAATAGATTGTTAATAGTTAAGTTAAAGTTTGCACAGTTTCATGGGAGATGTTTCAACTTCAAAGTAGTCAACTTTCATTCTGGATGTTTCTCACTTGGCAGTGAACCCTTCCAGCGTATGACCTGAGGGTCATGACTTGAAGACCCTCAAGTCATAGGCTGACCTGAGGGTCACGGCAGGAGCTGTCTTTAAAGCAAAACAAAATAATAATAATAAGAAAACAAACAAACAAAAAAAAAAAACATACAACCTCATGTGTCAATATTCTTTATGCACCAAACAATGTCTCTGTACTTCAAAAAATGTTTATCAAAAATGCTTTTCTGCAAGATCATTTCTCATATGGACGGCAAAATGGTATAGGAAAGTATCAACCACTCCTGAGACAGCAGTAAAATAAGGATTTGTCACATTTCTATGGATGACAAATAAACCAATTTATCTGTAAATGTTGAATTTAATGTCACTTTGAATGCATAAGCTATTTAGGACACGTGTGTGCTCCCGTTCTCTGAATGCTCAGACTGTATTATAACTTAAGCTCTCTGCCCATTCCAACATTTCAAAACTCTCCTCTATTGGAAAAGCTAAAATTGAGGTAAAGTGGCACAAAAATTTCAATTCAGCTTTCATATTGACCTCATGAAACATCAGCCACGGCATCAATAAGTGACACTGACTCAATAATGATTGGCACCCCTGATAACATACAACATAATCTATTCAGCCGTTGAGGTTTTACTTTCTGCAATGAAAATCAATTGAAACGATTTTCTCTTCTTGTGGACTCCATCTTTGTTTTTAGAAAGATTGTATTAAAACTTCTTGCACAGTGTGAAATGTCCAATTCAATATCTGCAGAGATAGCCTCAAATCACGAGTCATTTTCATGATTCAGGGCATACAAGTTTATCTTTTTTATATTCAAACTAGACTGTTCTTTGTTTACAGAGAGAAAAGCCAACTGGGTCATTTTAATTATTTGAATGTCAGTGTTGTCAGGCCAGCAATCTACTTTGTACATGTAGGTCAGGGTCCATTGTGCCTCCCATGTAGGTTTTTTTTTTTAACCACAGCGTTTCCCTGTCTGTCACTCATGATTAATCTGCTAATGTCCACATGCAAATTCTCAAAGCAAGCCTTCACTGTGTGACTGTACAGCTAATGGGTGCCAGAGGAGTCTTTCTAGCCATGACATGCATATGTATGAGCACGTGTATTCTGTAGCAGCAGTTTCTTTTGATCACTGTGTGAAGATTGAGTGGGCTAAGATGAACGATAGTTCAAAGCAGGGGTACATCAGCGGCTGACCACCTGCCTTTCATTCAACACGGGGATAACAGATGGGCACAACAGACTGCAACACACCATTACCATCCTGTAAAGTCAGGATTCAGATGGCCTCATGTTTTATCAAATAAAGGCTCACATAACCTTAATAACAACGTTGCACATTCTGGCATTCACTAGGATGGAAAGAAATGGGATTTGTTTACCTATAATAAGCACGATTTTAAAGCCAAAACTCCCAGCGACATCTTCATTTATTTTGATAAAAACAAGCAGTTTGTTCACAGAAAAAAAAATCTTGCTCCTCTGTTCTGTCAGAGCATACAGCAAAGATTGCAGAATCAAAGGGGTGGAGCCTAAAACTTTTCATATTCATTATGTATGAAATATTTTGGGGGTTTCTGCTACATCTAAAAATATTTAGCTGAACTTGTTACATGATTTCACATGCAGGCTGTTTAAATCTATTCAGCTCTTTAAAAACAGGACAATGGAGTAACATTTTGAGATTCTTTATGGACCATGTAGCTGGCTGCTGCTTCCAATTCTTCATTAAAGGAAGTTATTGACTGGAAATAACAAAAGTTGCTGGAGGTTCACCAAAACCTGTCTGCACAATGCGCAATCTGCATACAATTGTTTTGCATGATAAATAACATTAATTATGTTTTGAGAGATGAATAACATCATGAGTGGAAAAATTGGTTAAAACCCACAAAATCTGAATGAATACACTTTTCTCTCATTAAAAATATACATATCATGACATGTATGAGACTTAAGGAACAGGTGTAGATTATCGACTGAAAGGATCATCTTAAAGAGTTGAGAAATGTCCACTTGCCCAGAGGAAATTATTCAGTACTTCAGTGTTCTTTGGTGCATAAATTGTTCTGGAGATGTCTTGAAATTATTAAAAATAATTTAATAATTTTTGTTCACACAAAAAGGAATTACTACAGAGTCAATCATACAATGGAACTGACTGGACTTCCTGAGACAGCAGACTTCTTACCAATTGATTGAATTTCACTCTGCTGTTTTACTATTTGGATTAACTTGAACAATGTTACAAACATAGGAAGCAATTCAACAATACATGGACAGTAACTTTAGAATATTTTGGAGTCAAGCATTAGAAACATGGAGAGGAGGAAAAGAGCCAAGTAACAGCTAACGAAGTGCAGATGAATTAAAAGAGAATGATGGACAATATTCAGACGTCTGTCAGAGCAGCAGTCACGCTGTATGATTTAGCTGGAAAAATTAACACAGACTCAGATACATCTGTGGCTGTGAGTGTAAATATCAGCTGTCCATGTCTTTGTTCTTGATTGACAATAGACCAACTTAAGCTCATGTCCAGAAATTGTCTGACAATCCTTTTACAATTAAAGAATTTGTCCCAGAATGTTTAGAATTGCAATCTGAATCCACCTAAAATGGAAACTACAAAAACACTATTGTCTTGTCCTAATTGTAATTTTCCTTCTGAGGTGTTCTTCTAGGGTAGATCATCCATAGTTTTAAAATCAAAACTTTATATGAAAAGCATATTTTAATAAATAAAGCAACTATATTCAGAACACATTTGCTATGCTTCCGTACGCGTGTTCAAAACCCAAATATGCTGGAGTCTTCCTGGGGATTCTGGGACGCATCTGGTGCCGCTGTGTGCCTCCCATGGTATTTAGTAAATTGTAGCAATGAAGAAATCTTTCTATTAGAACTAGGAAATTGCTTGTCAAGACCACTCAACAGGGGGAGATAGCTCTTGCTTGAATTGGATCTCAGTTTAAAAAAGAAGTAATCTAATGTGACATCTTGATAACATCTATCATGAAAGAGAAAGAAAAATTATGTTCTGGTGCCAGAGGGCTTTTGGTTTTAAATTTCCTTTCAGATTGTAGATGTGGCACTAATGCTGTATATTTAAAGCAGCTGAACTACTTTTATGAGATTCCACTGCTCCTCCATCAAAAAGCAAGATTGCCTCAATCGTAGCTGATAGTAATTCTTATTCACAAAATAAAAATCAAAGCTTGCTCAGCTGCATCGTTTCAATGAATAAAAACCTTATTATCGCAGTTCTGCGGATGTAGCCTGCATATGGTCCAATTAGCCTTTCAGAGTGTTTAATAAGCACAATCAATGTGCAGGGAGAAGTCAAACTGTGCTGAAGGAACTGCAATTTACTCAGTTGGCTACCCTTCCCATATGGGGCAAAAAAGGAGGAGGGGGGAGACCTTTGTGGAAAACATAGTCATTCCTTTTGTAGCATTTTTAATGGTCAGTGCCTTCTGGTCAAAAGGTGGTCTGGTCAAAATAAATGCAACCTCATTGTAACACAGTAGAGGAGAGTATTATATAGTTTAGATAAATGGGCCAATAGGTTCAGCCATCACCATGGTGCCAGAACAACTATACATTTACTGCACAGAAAGAGGCACTTCAGTTAAAGGATTAGTGGGAATCAATTATTGAGGCGGACCACCATTTTCAGTCTCTGCTTCTTAAGATGTTAAACAATAACATCATCACAGAATGGGAAACTGATGGCCCCTTCAGCAAAATACCAGCAGTAAAAAAACAAAAGGCATGGTTAAACTCATGGCTTCCAATTTCTTTGCCTGAGGCTTAAGTTTTTAGTCTCGAGTGGGTTAAATGATGACACTGTGGATAAATAACACAGAGTTGGACATGCTAGAACTGAACTTAACAATTCACTGGTTTCATGTGGGCCAAGTGACATTCTGTTCCTAACAGACTCAATTCTGCAAAACAGCACAGTCAAATGAACATCCCAGACAATAACATGCAGGTTTGAATCTGAGGCAATTTATCCAATCTGCACTGTTCTGTCTCATAGGAATGGCATCTATGCATTTAGCTAAATAACATATAAAATAAATGTAGCTTAAATTTTGACATGAGTAGACAAGATAAATACTTTAAGCAGCTCAATCCCACTTTGAGAGATGGATGTAAAAGCAACCCTGTCACATAAAAATGTTGCAAGAGGAACATACCATGCTGCCAAAAGGTTTAGGTGTGTAGAGTTTTTGATATTTTTCATGAGTCTCTGCTAGAGGTTAATTTCAAGTGCTGGACAGCAGTGTTTCCCATTGCTGTTTGTTGTTGGAAAAGGGGTGGGTGGAACAGGAACAGATGTCAATGGAGCAGACAGGGGCATCAGGTGAAGAACAAACAGGACATGAACAGGTCTGCTGATGTTTCTGTCACATCACTGACAGAAACATAAGTTGAAGTATTTCATAATTCAGATGTTACATCTCTTGAGATTTACCTACATTGTATTTGAACAAACTTTTTATAAATTTATGTACCTTCATACTGAGGAAATTTCCAGAGCTATGTGTCAGACATTAAAGATTTTAACTGAAAGACCTCCACCTTCATAAAGCACCCAACAATTCACCATCAGCCATCAGGGACTTACCACAAAGTGACATACAGCAAGGTCATGGGGATCAAGGTATGCATGGATGCAATCATCATATGTCGAGTCATTCCTAAGAACAAAACAGCACAGTAAAACCTCACCAATAAACTTCTGATCAGGTACTTGTGACAAAACATTTTTTTCAGCACAACAATATTCTATTCACACAATAGGTCCTTCTATTGTGGTAAACTGGTATGATGATTTATTATCATACAGTTTCTTAAATTTACTTATTTTAAACTGAAAGACAACATCTTTAAAATTGATTATCCTTCACCCTGCTGCAGCATCAACCCAAAGCAACTCTCAAATCGTGTTCACTTGTCACTGCATCAATTTTCTGCTCAAAAATGAAGTGCAAAAACAATTCTGCAAGTTGCAGAAACGTATTCTGAAACCAAATAGAGCCCCTATGTTGGACAAGGGTGTCCAGAAGTGAGATCTGGGATTTGGTCTATTAAAGATTCAAAATCACAACAATGTAATGTGCTTAATGTATTTGAGCAGTCAATCTTATGGTCCACCTACATTAAAAGGTTTGGTTGAGAGATTGGAGAAAATGAAACTGTGTTCATTCAGATATGGTCACTTGGTGCATGAGTACAAATGATTTCTCTCCACCTGCTGTGCTCTATAAAACTAGACTATGCACACATTGATTTCCCTCAGCAGCATGGGTGAAAAAAAGAAAATGTTTAAATGTAAACAAACCCATGCACCTATCAATACACACAAAGCCCTGAGGAGTGTGGAATGACTAATAAACCAAACAAGAGTGAAGGAGATGGAAGAAAAAGCTGCACTGACAGGATCTCAAACTGAAATCCACAGGGAAGCGTCATATTGCAGCTATGACTATTTGATGGAAAAATGCAGAGCAGAAGCATCAGATCAAATGGAAAAGCACATGAAGATTTCAAGAACCTTTATCACAGGAGAAATATCATTTTGAATCAGCTCCAGGAACAATTTTAACAAAGATCATCTATGACTATCTATTTTTGTCAGAAATTCTCATTAAACTATAATGTTACAGATGTTGCACTAAACATTTATTTTATATCAGCAGATATTTTTAAGTCTGCAGGACAGCTTTGTTTGAAATATAATGTTTACAGATACAGGCCTATTAACTCTTGTCTTTCTCCTTCTGAAAATGGTCTTATGTGGTTTTATGTAGTTTGCTAAAATGCTAGACTAAAATAGGCACTTCACTGTACATTTTGAAACGACTCACTGACAGTTTGGCTCTTAAAGTATTTCAGTGCTTTTATAATTCATGAGCCCACAAAACTGAAAAGTAAAAACTAATTCTGGCTTCATAATACTTTGCTTAGAATAAGGTCCCATTCCCATGAATGAAAAAAAAAATCTGAGCATGGTCACTTGTCTCAGACAGTACAGTCTTTCTTTGCAAAACAATGCTCACAGCCTGTAAAAAGGTTTGGCAAGACTTGCATAAATAATTATGCCATCATTTTACAGACTGCATAACAAAAGGTATCAAATGCAGATGTTAGTCAGAGAATATGATTTTCCTCATTTTAAAATGCTGTGATTGGGACTCTGATCCACATCTTTCAAGTTTGACTTATCAGTCCTAGTTTTGCCTGCTCCACATTGTACATTTGTTTAAATTGTTATGGTTTTGACTGAAGCAGAAAAAGAATTGCTGAATTATTTCATTTTAAGCTTCAAAGCAGGTCTCTGACATTTTTCTGATTTTTACTAAACCCAAAGCATGTGTTAAAAAACCTGCTCTTTGAAATTTTCACTTTTCTATATGATTAATTTTTTTAATCTAAATGCATTTGATAAAATATGTCTAATCTTATACTTTGGTTGATTGTCAACGGAAAGTTGGCTGTCGTTGAGAAAAAGAATTATAACCAGTTTTACTTCAGCATCACAGAGTTTTTAACCAGATGAGAAATAAAATCAGCAAAATAATGTACTCATTAAATTAACATGAGGTTTAATTGTCTCATAATTCTTCATAAATTGTAATTTTGTTAAAAAATCTTGTACTTGTTTTATTTTATCAACCTGAGTGACAAATACGATGTTAATAATGCAGAAAGAGTCTTTATGATTTAATGACATCAATAAGATTTAAATTTTGTTCTTAAAACTATTGCCTTTTGTTTTCTAATACAATGTCTATTAAAAGCCATTTATGGAAAAGATGTGCTGAACAAGTGCATCTCCTCATCTCTTTTCACATCAGTTCGGCCAATCAAATGTGAAATGGCTTGGTGAGTTTTAGGAACACCCCACAGTGAACTTTGATTCTGAGGGATTTGGATGCAGCGGACAGGTAATTCCCCCTGGAGAAGGAGCTTAATGCTATCCTCCCCCCAACCCTTTTGAAATTTCCTCAGCTGGAAAATGTGTCTGCTTTTGAGAAGACAAGAGATCCCCACAAGAAATAATGACCAAGACATTCAATTCAGGTCCTAAAATCTTACCTTTTGTCAGTCAAGTGGTGAAACATTCTGCAATAATTTCAGGATTAACCAGATAGTTTCAAAACAAACAAACCATGTCGTTGTTTGAGACAATGTCACCTTGAAGTAGATTATTATTCCTTGTTACAACAGAATTTCTCCCTTTTGTCCTTTAACAATTTGAATACTCAAATGATGAAATCAGCTGTAAAGTATGAGGGGTTTTTTTTCTGCACATAGTTCTAGAAATTTACATTTCTGTCACTTGTCAGTGTGGTCTGTCTCAACTGATCAGACTGTTTGGCAATATTTGACCCTCTGAAGCTTCTATAACACATAAAGTCCACATTGTATTATCTAAACATTTTCAACCAATCACATTCATGGATATACTAGATTAAAAACACTGGCATGGATTTTGTATTATAATTTAAACAGCATTATTTTTATATGTTGGTTGTTTGTTTAAATTAATAAAATATTTGCTGCCGGCAGGTATTAAAATTCTTCAAATTAAATAAACAACTAGACTTTATTAAGTGTTCTGTAGTAGCCTATTAACTTTTAGAACAAAAAAATCTTCAATCATTGCACATTTGTAGAAAATTGAAAAACATGGTAATCTGTATGTTGCCAACTATAATCTAAAGCTGTCAAATTACAACAGCATGCTAAACAAATCTCATGTTGTATTTCAAAGTATTGCTGTCCAGTGTAGAATAATCCAGATTACAGCGCACAACATTGAAGAGTGCCCACACTCCAGCCAAGCAGCATGACACAACATGTGCCACCTTGTGTCACAGATGTGCCTTGAGCAAAGAGCCATACTGCCAGATATTCTCTGAAAATGGAATAATATTAAAACACAAATCAGAAATTGCTTAGACGTAACACACAACTAAATTGATTAATTTTATTCTCACCCACATAAAACTGATTCAAAATGTATAAAAACTTTAACTAGCTTCTCTTTTAATTCAACTGTCCGGTTATTTGACATTCCACCCTTCATGGTAGTTGACAGGTAAGTATAGAATACATGGGAATGAAGTATCAGTTGAAAAAAGCCAGTGAAAGACAGCTGACCTCCAAGTTCAGCTCAGTGATCAGTGAACACGCGTGTTATGCACCCCCCACTGACACACAACAGTTCAGCACACAGTCAAACATCACCTACCTTACAAACTCACTACTGATGTTGACATTAATGAGAAAAGAGACGCGCTCATGAAGGTAACCAAAGGTGCTAGTCATTGAGATATGACTCTGATGTCGCAGTAACAAGCTGTCAAGTCAGTGAATAAATCATAAATTCTCACAGATTTATGACTTTTCTTTTAATATGTGCATAAATGTGGAGCATTTTCCGATTTAAAATTAGCAGGGAAAAAGAAAACCAACTAAGGTTCATCCCCACTGACTCTCATGCAAAAAATATATATTCCCATATTACGTCAAATGCCATAACAGCATATTTATTTATCAAACGTATGGGAGCAAAGTCAGAAAGACAGGATAAATACATATACATCTAAATTAGAATATCAACAAAATTACATTATTTCTCTCACTCAATTTAAAAAATGAAACTCAGTTTAATTACATGCTGTGTGTACCATTCACAACAGTGGTAATTTTATTGATTATGTCTTACAGCTGATAAAAACTTAAAGACTGCTGACTCAGTGGTTCATTGGCTGGAAGTCAATGACATCCACTAACTGAGGACAAGCCATTAAAAGGTCATTGCTAAAAAAGCTGGTTGTTCTCAAGGTGCTGTTTCCAAGGATATTAATGAAAGGTTGAGTGAAAGGAAAATTGTGGTAAAAACGACTCACAAGTGGTAGAGACAACCCATTCGAAAGTTTGAGTTAATTTATGAATTAAAGCTGGAGCTTCAAGTGTCATCTGAATGAGGTTCCCACGATGCATTCAGGAGAAAAAGGACTTGACTGGTGTTCACTGGTCCAAACACTTTTCAATAGTTCCAATCTCAATAGATGGAAACACTTAAAGTAAGTTACTGCGTTTATGTGGCGTCTAGGACTTTCACTTTCACAACCTATTTACTAAGATGTAGCTGCTAGTAATTTTTATTGTTTTCTTTCATATGTTTTTCCTAAAATCTGCAGTCTGTTAGGATGGATTATTCTCTCCTTGAACAAGTACAAGTAAGCACCCAACAAGCCCCTTGGTTGCCTGTTATCCTGCTCTAGGAACTGGATGGATGGAGGCATAAACAGGTCTGAACAAAGTGCAATGCCTGGAATCACATAACTAAAATTGTTGTCAAAACCACCAGCCAGTTGTACAGAAAATCAATGCAAGTTGGAAAGCTTATCTACATTCAATATGGACAAATATGGAGTTCACTGTAATTATTCCTGATGATCAATATTTTCCTTAATAGCTAACTATTTCAAGGGGAAAATAGTTTAATCACAGGTTTTCAGTGCATACAAAGAAACCTCACACACCAGTGCACAGAAAGAAATAGACATTTAAAACATAATGCTAAATTTAAAAAAGTTTTTTTTTTAATTTCATGTTTTAGTTTCTAGCTCCCTGACAACCCTGAAATTCAGTTAACATTCTCCAGCCGATTCCAAATCTGCACTCTGGTTTCCTTTCCATATCTAAATATTAATAGTCTCCATTACATAAAAATTACTTTCATCTCCGTCTCACATGGAGGGATTAGATTTTAATCAAGGCATTAAATATGACTTTCTATTCCTGCAGATGGGGAAAGATGGCAGACAGTCAATTAGTATCACACTCTGTTTGCGGTCTCACAGTGAAGCCTGATAAAGTCTTTGTTGTCACTGAGATGCAGTTAGAGCGTAAACAAAACACAAATGAGGCAACATAATGATGAGATTCTGTCAACAATCAGTGAGCTGCTATAAATACGAAAATGTCTTCATTTTTAGGCTGAAACTGCTTATGCTATTCAACTCACATCTAATGATTTTGACTGCTGACATCATCAGTTCTGATCTCAATCACAGCTGGTGCTGTGCATCAATATTTGCAAAATTAGGCTAAATTGGAATAACTTCTCTCCACTTTTGAATCAATCACCATTAAAATAACACTCTGAGACACTTTGATCCACAAAGTAAGTAGTTCTATTCTCTGAAAGTATGTTAGTGGCAACTCTGTGTAATATTAACAATATTTTTCTGCTTACCTTCAATTATTCTGTTCATTTATCCATTTCATCTGATTATGGGTGTAGTTCCAGGTTGAGAAGTTAAGTCCAACTCTCACTGACAACTAAAATTAAAAAAGAATTATCTGGAATAGTTAGGCTCTACCAGATTTACCACCACCTGGACACACCCAGCAGCACTCAAGGTGTTCACATGTGTGCTCAATAAAGCCTAATCGATTCCAACAAGTTTTGCCTGACTATAAAAGCATTTGCTCCCCCAGCAGTCATGTGTATGCAAGAAGCATTGTATAAAGTAGAAGATTGGGCTATAAAATGGGGTTTTAGAATTTCAATTTCAAAAATCCAAATTTGTTACCTTCACTAATAGGAGAGTAGGCACTAATGTAAGGTTAAAAATGTATAATAAGGATGTGGAGAGAGTAGATCAGTTTAAATATTTAGGGGTATGGTTTGATAAAAAACTTACGTGGAAAATACATATTAGTAAAATTATAGAGAAATGTAAAAATTATTAAATATAATGAGGTGTTTAAGAGGCAAAGATTGGGGTGCTGGTAGGAAAACTTTGAAAACATTATATATTGGACTCATTAGGTCGGTAATTGATTATGGGTGTGTGGTATATAGTTCAGCCTCAAATAATTTATTAAAAGAAATAGATAAAATTCAATATCAAGCATTAAGAGTTTGCTGTGGAGCAATGAAAACAACACCAGTGTCAGCACTACAAGTAGAAATGGGTGAGATGCCGCTGGAGCTTAGAAGGAAGCAGTTAGCAGTAGCATTTTGGGCAAATACAAGAGGACATAAAGAAAGTTATCCTATAAATAATATTTTACAACCTTGTCAAGAAAAAATTAAGAACAAAGATATAAATAGTTTTGGTTGGATAATAGATAAAGAAATAGAGGAAATGGAACTAAATCGATGTTTAGTTAGTCCTATGATGGGTATCCCGTATACTCCGCCTTGGATATATAAGGAGACTGAAGTTGATTTTTAAGTTATTGGAAAAAAGGTAGACAAATGGAAGAGGGAGTGGTGGAAGGTTATATAAGTAGGGAGTATGGTGAACACTTACAAATATATACAGATGCATCAAAGATGTTAAATGATAGGGTAGGGGTAGCATTTATAGTTCCTGAATTAGACATTATGGAAAATAAAAGAGTAACGGACAGATTGAATGTATATACGGGTGAGTTAGTAGCTATTTTAATGGCGTTAAAGTGGAGTGAAAAATTGAGTAAGGAAAAAGATTTTAATTTGTTCCGACTCGAGGTAGTGCATTGACAAGTATTATGGAGCAAGAATCGAAACAAGACAAGACATACTGAAGGATATAAATAAGTCAATTTATCAAATAGGGGAAAAATGAATCTAGTGTTAAATTTATTTGGATTCCAGCTCATGTTGGTGTAATAGGAAACGAATTAGCGGATAAGTTTGCTAAGAGTGCGACTAGAAGGGATGATGTGGAACTTAAAATTAAATTTAGCAAAAATGAGATAAAAAATATAAGTAAAGTGCACAACAAAAAGAAATGGCAAGAACAGTGGAAAATGAAGGGAAAGCAAGATTTTATTATAATATTCAAGGAAAAGTTGGGGAATGTAGAAAAGAAAATAGGAGTAAAAGAGAGGAGGATATTATATCTAGGTTAAGATTTGGGCATACGGGATTAAATAGCACCTTGAGAATAATTAATAAGCACAGCACGGGGTTATGTAGTTTTTGTGGAAAATTAGAAACAGTTCAACATATCTTTATAGAGTGTACCAAGTATAAACTGGAAAGAGAGGAATTAAATAAAGAATTAAATAGAAATAAAGTTAAATTAGATATTAAAGACCTATTACAAAAAGTCATCAGGGATGTGGTTTTTTAGTTATATTTTTAGATTTTTGAGAAGTACAGGTTTAATGAGGAGGTTATAGAGACTGTAGATCTGGTCCATACTCCAGTCCGGAAGGTGGCGGTAATGCACCTTAAAAGTTGTTTGCCAACCGCCATTAAACAAAAAAGAAGAAGAAGAAGAAGCAGTCATGTGTGAAGTTATGGATCTGGAAATGAAGCTGTCTCAGCTAGAAGGTCTGATTTTTGTGCTCATCATACATGCTGCCACAGCACAGCAAAGCTTCAGCAGCAAGTTTGGCTGCTACAAACCTCAACCTAGAAAACCAAACTATGGATCTAAGTAAGTATTTTTTCTCTCTCCATAGTTGTATGTTCTCTAAAGGTGCAGTTAAAGCAGATTAAATGGGGCCATAGTGGTTAACTGAGGCATTCAGTGTTTTTTCTGTTGTTGTGACTTCACTGAGATGAAGATAATGACTGTCAATCTGAGATGTTTCAGTGCATCTGTTGGTGAGGTTGACTTGTCTTCCATAGAACTGCATCTCGTCCTCATGAACTCCTGAACCTTGCTCACCTGCCAAAGTCCTGGGACTGGAGAAATGTGAATGGTATCAACTATGCCAGTGCCACCCGTAACCAACACATCCCTCAGTTCTGTGGCTCCTGCTGGGCACATGGTAGCACCAGTGCTATGGCAGGTAAATGATACCAATTTCTGGTGTTGATGCCAATATAGCTAAACTGTCAGAATACAAAATGGCTGACATTAAAGCTATTGTGGTTATGCAAAACTTGGTTATGGCTTGAAGAAATGTTGATTTGAAAAATGTCATGACAGAAGGTGGAGGGGGAGGGGGGGGACACTTAAATGGGGATGTGGGAGTTAAAGGCTCTGGATGATTTGCCTTAGCTTTTCAATTTTACTTCCTGTAGATCGTATCAATATTAAGCGTGGAGGGGCATGGCCATCTGCTTTTTTGTCGGTCCAACATGTAATTGACTGTGCTGACTCTGGCACCTGTCATGGAGGAGATCATGCAGGTGTATGGGAGTATGCCCATAACTATGGGATTCCTGATGAGACCTGTAATAACTACCAGGCTGTTGACCAAGGTAAGAACTAAAGCCTCACTAGATTCTCCTTGAATAAGATTTCTTTATTGTTGGAATATATTTTTCCTAGACTGCAAGCCATTCAATTCATGTGGCACGTGTACAACTTTTGGGAAGTGCATTAATGTTCAGAACTACACATTATGGAAAGTGGGGGATTTTGGTGCTGTGAGTGGAAGGGAAGAGATGATGGAAGAAATCTATGCTGGAGGACCAATCAGGTATGAGTTGAATAAAATGAAGACTGCATTCAGAATGCTTAAGTTGAACTTGTGCTTATGTTCTTACTTTCAGCTGTGGAATCATGACCACTCAGAAACTTGACGAGTATACTGGCGGCTTGTACTCGGAGTATGTCCAGTTTCCTGTCATTAACCATGTTGTGTCAGTAGCAGGCTGGGGTGTGGAAAATGGCACTGAATATTGGATTGTTCGCAACTCTTGGGGAGAACCTTGGGTGCGTCATGTTACCATTTTTGTTTTCCTAGATTTAAACTAAACTTTGGCTGAACATGATTGCAAGTAAACAACTTTTCTTTCAGGGTGAGAAAGGTTGGCTCAGGATAGTGACCAGTGCCTACAAAGATGGAAGTGGAAACTTGTATAATCTTGCTTTGGAAGAAGACTGTATAGTTGGAGATATGATCATTCCCTTAAATTACCAATGAAAGTTGTGGATATTTAAGAATTGATGTATTGTAAGCTTAATCACCATTAAAAATTGTAACTGACTGAATCTCGACTGTAATGTTTTGGATGCAACTTTAGCGTTCTGATTTCTACTGGGTTGCCAACTACAGTACTTCGTACATCCTGCGCTGCAATTTTAGCGGCACAACAGAAGCAAATTACTTGAATCCCAAATTTCTTGCACAGTACTGGTGAGGCATTGACTCTCCCCCCTCCCTCACCAGTATGAGTGTTTCAACTGCAGCTAGTTAGTGAGACATCGCAGAAACTTGCCTTAGGGTAATTTGTAGTGGCAAATTGACCGAAAATTCAACCGTGACTGTAAAGTCTCACTAGAAGCCCTACGAGGAAATTAATCTAGATTTTATTTCGAGACCAATGTCTTGGACTTAAAAATTGACTGTTAGAAATGACTCTCTGAAAACCATAAATGCATTTATCAATCTAAAACTTAAGTTGGAATGATCTCTAAATATGTTTGGGCCATGAATTTTTGCAGAGGAAGGGTTTAAGTCTTGGTTTATGAAACTGCAATTGTTTGTGAATCCTGCATCTTTGCAGTTCTGGCTGAAAATATTGGTTTAAAATGTCTGCAGTTTCATTCCTACATATTCATAAACTCAATGCTGTTTGTGTAATTGAAACATTTATTGAAAGTGGATATGTTCAGGTGTTTTTCAGAAATACAAGTCGGTCATCCTGGGCTGCATTAACTATTAACAGTCAATAGTTTCAAAACAAAGATTTTTATTAAATCAAGCATTTTACAGGGGTACTTTGAATTTAAGTGTTTTTATTAATCAAAAGCTGTACTTGTACAGGGCTTAATCTAGTCCAGAAGAACCCCAAATTGCTTCACAACTTTCTTTTCAAGCACACCTTCATACTGGTAAGGGATTGCTGCCCTGCTGTACTCACTAGTAGTACAGCAGCATCCCTGCAATCTGACCACCACTAGGCTTGGCTGAAGTGTTTTGCCAGCAACTTTGATTACAGGACAAACTCACACCTATAAAATCAAAGATTTTATGGATGTTGAGCTTTGCACCTTTTAAGCACACTCTTGTTTGGAATACATCTGAAGCCTCAAATCTTTAGGTAATCCATAGGGGTCTCCTGACCTTGGGGAATGGTGTCCTCCAGCACCTGGACACCAACTTGCTTTGATGCACTGGAAACAAATGTCCTGATCAAAAACAGCTGTCTGTTGAATTCAACAGGTTGACAGAGTTGAAACAACTCTTTTAGCTGTGTTGGAACAGGAACACATCTAAAAGCTGGATGTCGGCTCCTAAGGACTGGAGAAACGTATGCTGATGTCACTTTACCCTACAACTTGAGTTTTTAGTCAGTAGCCAATGCACTCTGAAGGGCAGACAGGTTTATATGCTAAAAGTTGTGAAATTGGCTTCTGATCTCAAGGGAGCTTCATATACACTTGAGTTTTAAGTCAAGAGTTCATAAAGTGTATGTATGAAGCTATTCCTTCAGAAATATTTAGCTGCGTGGAAACTGAAGTGTTGCTTTTAACCCTGATTTGCATCTGAACTGCTGCAATGTCAAGTGAAAATGTCATTGCATAGAAACCTTCCCTTTTCAGAGAATCATAATTTATCACTGGAAAAATTACTTTAACGCGATGTGATCCAAGTGAATTCAGGCAGGTTAGTTACATAATTTTATAAAAACACTAATTTGTGGTGAATGTCAGTTATAAATTACATGGAGCAATCCTGTCCTTCAGGTCCCAACAACAGTAAATCAAGCAGGTCTTTAATAAAATTACTGTTTATGTAACTTCCTAGTCTTGATTACACAGACTCAACTTGCTTATTGAATGAATGTTTTATTGGTTTTAATTCTAACAGGCCTCTAGAGAAAGTCTGTTAAATCACCAGCTATCTATAATAGCAAACACAACAGCATCATCTGAATTTATGTGCAATTATTGAAGCCCATTTTCATGCTCTGGAAAATAAAAAGAAACGGAGTACTCAGATACTTAGTTCAGGGAACGCAACAACAATAAAAATGCAAAAACACAAGCTGCTGTGCTCTGCTGCTGATATGGAAATGCTTTCCATTAACTCCAGTTTCCATTCAGCTTCTCATGGGAGAACAAAAGGATAATCAAACCTTCCGCTGTGCTCTGCAAGCCTCAAACCTTTAGAGCTGTGCTACTTCCAAGGTGAGACATGCTGTGAAAAGAATAAATAAAAATGAGCATAATTTTGTTGCCCAGAATTAAGTGATCAAGCCCCCACCCTCCAGCAATCTTTCACATAAAATCAAATTTGCGGTTTGATTAAATTTCCTGCTTGCTCTCTCATTTGCATAATCACAAGCAGAGCTCTAATGGTCGGGAATGAAAACACATGCTAATCTATGCATCGAAAGCAAAAAGTTATTTTCCGGGATACCAGAAAAGGTCTGAAGAATGCAGGTTGCAAAAGAATGAGTCCTTTTAACGTAAGTGATTCAGTATTCATCTTCATCACTGCAATCAATATGACAAAATGGATTTTTCAGCAATTTTTGGAAACCCATTATATATCATTTTGGGTATTGATTTATTTTGTTCAGTAAACATGTAAATGAAGGAGGTGGAAGATGTATGAAAATGTTTTTTGTTTCTTGAGGCCTCAGATTATCGGCTTTAACAGATTTGAAGGGCATAGTCACAATGAAAGTATTCTTGAACAAGGCATAGATCTGATTTATCCACAGAATCACTCTTCAAGGCCACTACGGGAGTCAGGTTTTTTATTGGAGGGTTGGGACATGGGGGGGGTAAAAACTGTGATTTACTTTGCAAAAAATGCAGCATAATAAAGAGATTTCACACAAACTGGAGGGACTACATCTTATCATCACTCAAAACATGCCCAAACGATGCTTGTAAATTATTACTGCCTGGGGATCTATTTAAAACAAAGGAAATAATTATTTCTTGTTAATGAGTTCCATAATATTTTAAATAATGTATCACATCAAAATGAACAATGTTGTTTTTTTATCTCATATCTGACAAATCAGCTTTTTTAATCAAAAAGGCTTCTTTGTGTGCAGGATTTTGGATTAATCAAATGTGAAAGAGTAGCTCTATTAAATGAAGTAAATCAGAATTTAATAAAAATGTCTAATTGAACCAATTTGCATTAAAGAATGGGCTTCATATCTCATCACTGAAAATGCACAGTTTGTTTTCCAGACAGCAATCGTTTTTCCTGTTTTTCTTTCGAGCAAAAGAAGCCCCTGACCAACAATCAGTCAGCAGGATCCCAGACTAAGTTTCCAACCACATCCATCCCACTTGTTCCTCCTTCTGTCAAATATACCCGTGCAGCCTCGAGGCAGCAACAGAATTAGCTCTAGTTAATGAAAGAGTATTAATTTCTCTCAGTCACAACAAAATAAAGGACTAATGTAGCCATGAATATTTCAGTTACACTGCAGCAACATGGGGATCTGCTCTCACAATCTTCCCTGGCTTGCAGAAAAAGAATTGCCGATTAAATGCATTATTAATGCTTCATAATAAAATTTATATTTTGCAGCGGTGGGATGGAGTGAAAATCCAATGAGGAGTCAATACTATTTCAAACTAACTTGCTGAACGCTTACAATAATGAGAAACTGCCTCCACGCCTCTGCAGCTTGGTGAACAGAGCTCCTCTTTCTGTTACTACTCTCTTGTGTAAGGTGGTGGATTCTTATCGTATCCATTAGAAGTGGATGTGACCCTTCCAAGTAAGTAATGTTTTATTTTATTTATTTATTTTTTATTTTTTTGCAGTCTCCCCTTGGAAGTTTTAATTAGAACAGCAATCATTCATGCTATCATTGTTTCAAGAGAGCCGCTTCAGCATTCTTTAGATGCCCACTTCATCACAGGATCAGAGGCCCACAGAGGGTGGACTGTTCAGGGTGGCTGCCTCATATGTCCTCTGCATTTTACCTCCGCATTCATAAACTGATTCTCTACTGAAACTCAGCTGTAAAGAATGTTTAGCAATTTTTCTGGGACAAGTACGGAGACAAGTTTAGACTCAACAAACTTGTTATTAGATTCAAAATACTCACAACACAAAACTAGAGAAGCATGGGCAATGTGATCCCTATGGAATGTTGTTCCTGAGACAGTTGGACTGGAAATATATGTCGAGCCAGAGAAAAACTTAGTTAGTTTTAGTGGTCTGATGGAAATGTTTTCTTTTGGGGCCTGAGGGAATTCAAATTTTTGATGCCACTTTTTCAGCTTGTTTTTTATGGAGCTGTCTTTGGCAGATGGTTTGATAGAAATAAGATATTTGCCTGAAGACCAACAAAATAAAAACAAACGAAATAAAATAACATTGTGTTCAGTAACTTCTGATGTCTTCAGTTTTCCAGAGAAAGTTAAACACAAACAAGTTATTATTAAAAGTTTATGTGTATCAAAGTGAAAATATCATGTTCTGTTGGGTATGCCTTTACATTTGAGTTGTTATTTTGTTGAAGTGTTTGGATGTAAACTGTTTTCTCAGGAGTGCAAACATCCTGCATTAAATAGACATAATAAACCCACTTTGCTCCACGCTGCTGCCTGACTGATGGCACAAACTGTTAGAAACAAAAAGGCTTTTGTGAAAATGTAAGGTGGAAAGTATATTTATCTGTCCAAATGTGTTTATTTGTCTGTTGTGCAGTCATTTCTAATTTCACAGTGATGTTGAAATATCCAGGCAGATTTTAAAAACATAAAGTTAAATTTTCTTAAGACAAATTAATTCCCTTTTGGCAAAGGCATCGCCCTTGTTACACTGCAGTAATTTAAACCAAGAAAGTAATGTTTTTATGTTTTCAGCTGAAACAAGAACAACACAGTGCCTTGTATCCAGCCCTCCTGAGTCTATTGGCAGAACCATATTTTACAGCTGCAGGGTTTTTCAGGAATGTGTTGACCAGCTTTGTACATGTAAAGACTGAAATGTCTTCTTTGCAAACTAACTAAGCAGAGTCAGACTGAGTGGAAAGCCTATGTGAATGAACATTTTTAAGTGTTGTTGCAGATCTTCAACTTAATGTATGTTTTGATTTTGGATTGGGATTTCTTCATTTTAATCAAGCTCATTCTGGTATAGGTCTGCATGTATGTGCAGGTTTTAGTGAACCTCCTCCCTGATCTAAAGTCTTTTTCATCTTCAGATAAGTTTTTGTGGTATTTCTGCAGGATTGCTCTGTATGTAACTTCAACTAACTCCAGCATTATGGCTGGTCCCCTGAAGATGTGTTCAGGGGCTTAGGTCAGAATTTGTTTTCTGCCACACTCTGCACATAGATTACAAAGCTAAGTTTTGGTCTCATCTGACCAAAACATGGCTGGTGGCTTTTCAAAGACTTCCAGAGCTCTTCTTTTGACAGTTCCTTTCTTGTAGCCATTTTCCCATGAAGATCTCTAGAGTTCAAGGTGATGAACAGTATTTCCAACAGCCACAAACCATGTTTACCATGTTCTCTATTTATCACAAATATGCGGATTCCCATTTGACTAGAGACTGAAATCCAATAGCATTGTAGAAATGTGTGCCACTTAATTTTGTGTTTGTCTATTTTCACTTTTCAATGTCAAAGTGACCAGAGCTGCCACAGTGGGACCATGTTGCTAACGTGGCCATCGTGGGAAAAAATCAGTGACTTTTTTCTTTATAGTTGCTTCCTCTAGTTTTCTTGAAAATGTCATCCTCTCAATAGAGTTTGACATGAACACAGTAGTTAGTCAAGGGTCTTTTGGTTCATATGAACTGACCTGCAGCTGGATGATGCTGCCCCCTGTTGAACAATTCATCTTCATGTAATCTTCAATATGTGCACAATGACATTCAGCAGTTATCAAAGACTTAATTGCATGTGTTAATTACTTTAAAGATTTTGTGAAGTTGTGAAAATTATAAACTGCATATATCTGGCATGAAGGAATTTTGAGGTATAAAGATTTGATCCAGTTGTTACTTTTTATTCTAAAAGATGGCTTCTATGAGAAAATAGTGTATTTATTGTCTTGGCACACAAAGAGTTAAGATGTGTCTTGATAATATTTACTTGCAATAACTAATATTGATTAAGAGATCATGTGAAACTTTACAATTTTCATTGAAAAAGGGGAACATTTTGGTCTCATTTTGAAACTCTGTGATTGACTACATAATGGCTTTCAAAGCAAACTCATTTTCTGCACATTTTTTAAATCATTAAACATTAAAACCATTTTCCCTCTAAAAGTAAAAGACTTTCTGGACGTCAGAGACCTGATTGATGTCGCAGTAGAGGCTGCCCACAGGAAAACAAATCTGTCTAAATGTAGCTTTGAAGAAAAGGAGCAGCTTTCCCCCCTCTGATCAGAAACTTGGGTTTGGTGGAAAAACGCCCCGCCCTCCTGGTCCATATAACCAGAAAGCCAGTTTGCAGGACGCTCAAACAAAACAGGAACATTGGAGATCACTTCGCTGTGTATGAAGTATTCCTGGAGGTGAACTCTGGCTACTCTGACCCAACGGATTACACTGGCTGTTTCATCTTTTGACGGCAAGCAAGCAACCACAAGTGACCATGGATTTTCTCAATCACAACTATTTGAATGCGCGCAACCCCTATGATTACACTTTCAATTTCTGGAACGACTATCTTGGACTCACGACATTGGTTACGAAGAATAATAAGCTCAACATGCCCCAGAATCCGAACTCTATCACCGAGTCCCTGAAAGCGACACTGGGTTTGGACGATTCCCCGACGTGCCCGTGCGTAATCGCGGGCGGCACCGGAGAGAGCGGGCACCTGGACTGCTGCTGCCCGTCCGGGAGCCCCCCGCCACCCTCCATCCTGGACCTGAAGGAGCGCTTCTCCATCCTCAGCCCGTTCCAAAGCCAGCTGCCGGAGCGGGAGATGGGCTTCGGTGGAAGCTTTGCGGGGTTCGATCTCTTTGGTGTGGAGCGGAAGATGCGCAAACCCACAACCAGGGGCAAACAGGAGCCCAAAATCTGCGTGTTCTGCCGGAATAACGGAGCGCCGGAGGAGGTATTCGGCTCTCACGTCCTGAAAACCCCAGACGGCCGAGTGGTGTGTCCGATTCTGAGGGCTTACACCTGCCCACTCTGCAGCGCCAACGGGGACAATGCCCACACGATAAAATACTGTCCACTGTCAAAAGACCAGCCATCCCAGCGCCCATTAAAGGGGGGGAGGGCTGTGGGCGGTAAGAGGATGAAAATATTTTAAATAGACGAATCTATAAAGTAAATTGAATTGCACTGAACAATTTCCAGATGACTGTTTTGATTTCGGTTTTAGCCTTTATTCCTGTCTCATAAGCATACTTGTCTCTTTCCTTTGTTCCATCTATGAGATTACTTCTATTTTTATAGTTATTTTATCCACATAGAACCATTTTCTGCTTTATTCATCAGATTTACTCTTTTCTCTAGTTTATAGTCATTTGAGTGTGTGCATACAAAAACACATATGTATCAATAATCCAACATTTTTAAAAGTATTTTGGTCACATAAGAAAATACACTGACATTTGGTAAGGGAGATGAATGTCATAACCAATTTCTACCAAGTATTTTTGTATGGTGAGCTAAAAGCTCGCTGCAATCTTCTTTCATGTCTTAGAGAAACCAAAGTTATGTTTGCCATTAAAAAAGCAGAGGAATGTGTTGGTAATGTGTATGTGTGGGTCTGAGTGAAGGAGGAAGTCTTTGAACCCCTCCGCCTGCCTGAAAAAAACTCCACCACATGTTTTCCAACTTGCTCTGAAAGTTGATGCTCATTCTGGCAGGAAGGAACTAAAACAGACAATGTCGCTTCTGTTTTAGCTTCATGTTCTCTGGGGAACAAACAACTGATAAGAAACCTATTATAAGTCATACCTGAGCAGATTTGAAACTATTTCATATTTTTATGTTTACATTCCCAAATAAAAGTGACACACTGGATTTTATTTTATTTCTTTGTAAGTCCTATGTTGTAATTGTACTTTTTTCAATTTTTGTTTCCCTTGACAATTTGTTCAGCTGAGCGTCTCATGGCCAGGTCTACTCTGCTATGTAAAACAGTGTAAGTCCTTATTACCCGAAAAACATAGCAAATGAATGTCAGTAAACAATAATCCATTTCTTTTTTGTTTTCTGAAGAATCCCAAAAAAGATGCAAAAATGTCCTGAATGTACGATTCAAAGTGTCACTTGTGGGACTGCACGTTTCTGAAAGTTTTGTTTACCAAAGGAAAACAACTGCATTAATGAGAGAAAAACAAAAGATTTGCTGTACAGTCAATACAAATGATGTTTATTCAGTATTTTAACATGACAAGTGACTTCAGAGGGCGCTACCTCAACGGGATTTTGTACTTACATGTAAAAAAAAAATAAAAAATCAATAGCAGTTTATTGATATAGTGCTGCCATTTATATTAAGGGTTTTTGATAGTATTTTTGATCTTTGTATAACATAATTGTATTTTCATTTTGTTGCATTTAACACAATGGAAGTGAGTTTCCAAAAAGCTATGATAAGCATTACTTCACCAAAAGGTGATTGTCTGTAAATAATGAATATGCCCAAACTTTTGAAAGATTAGCTGTCCAATGATACATTGAGAGGGTGCAAAAGAGTGAAAAAAATGCTGACAACAATTGCCACTTTTAACAGAGGTTTTTGATTAAATGATTAAGAGAAAAATAAACACTGTTGAACTTTGTTATTTATATTTTACCATATTTTACTGTATGCTGCTGTGCAGAATAACATGAATTCACTAGAGAAATAAAAACATATCAAATATTTGAGCTACATGGCTGTGTTCTGTGGTTTACTTAATAACAGAGAAGTATACAATCATGTCTCTAAGCAAGTCTCAGATTACTGCTGCACTGAAAGTTGAACATCTCAACCAGGATAGTTTCTGATATCATATGCCTTGTAAGTAATGTGGATATTACATTCATGTTCGACATGTTCTACACTCATACCAGTCATACTTTAACCTTTGATCCAACTCAAGCTGATCTGCTGCCCTGACATCTCAAAGATGTTTCCTGAGAGGACAAACACAGTGCCACAGTTGTTCGCTGTTGTTTAGGGAGGTCGGCCCACGCAGGAATGTCTTGGCTTGTGTCTCTGGTTCAGAAAGATCATGTTTGCGCTGAAGTGGATTGAATAGCTGGCTCTCCTGGCCTTCCCCGCCTGCCATCTGTGGAATGGCTGCTGCAGACACATTACAGGGCTCAAAAGCAGGCAGGAAGCTTTGCTGACGCTTCTTGTTTTCTGTGAAAAACTCAGAGCTGTAGTAAAGGAGTGCAGCTGTGAGTGCTTGTGACTTACAGCCGCATCTTGAATCACTACAAATGTTCCATAAATTAGGTAAATAGTGAATGAAGAAATGCTATGATTAGTTCATGAATAGCCTTACTGTCTCCAGTCGCTCCAACTCAATCCTTATAATTGCTTCTGATTCTAGTTTGCATATTTTAGAGCCCCCCACCCCTTTTCGTCTGCCTTCATGCATCGCTCCAGCTGAGGCCATGGCATTAAAAATGGATGACTACTAAGTGCAACAGGGATTTGTCTCTGTGAGAACAGTGGAGAAAAACCATTGCAGGCTAGCATTTCAGGCAAACACAGTCAGCAAACCGGTCATATTCCCACTACGCCTCCACTTCCATTAGTCGCTCTGCAGATAGGTCTGTATAATCCAGTTAGCTGCACCATTTATGAGATATGTATCTTTCATGATCCTATAATATGTCTTCGCCAGCTGGTTGTTATGAAGCATACAATGTGTGTTCCAAACCAGGCCTTCTCTATAGTTTG
Organism: Poeciliopsis turneri; assembly: GCA_922788865.1. Taxonomy (NCBI): domain Eukaryota; kingdom Metazoa; phylum Chordata; class Actinopteri; order Cyprinodontiformes; family Poeciliidae; genus Poeciliopsis; species Poeciliopsis turneri. The sequence continues at coordinate 4,649,523 of CAKLNU010000112.1, read as the reverse complement.
ACAGGCAAAGCAATAAAGATGTAAAACAGCAGAAAATTTGATTTCGACTATAACTGGGTGTTTAATTACAAAATGAGTAAGCCGGAGGTTTCATTAAAGGACAGAATGATCAGACAGGTGTTGACCACAGTCTCTGTCACCAAGACTGAGGCAACTGGATTCCCTCTGGCACTTAATCAAGATTTAGTTAATGCTCAGTGGCAGAATTTAGTCATTTCTGCCCATTTGATTTATTGGACTCATTAAGTCAGTGTGTTTATCATTGTGTTGGCTACATGCAATGTTTCTTGAATAAAGTGCAACTGCAAGGTAGAAATGTGAACCTCTATTGAAAACACGACAGCCATTTGTGAAAAGCTCATTGTTATGGTGCTTTTCAAGGGATGTGATAACAAAAAGAAAATACCTAATGGTGTGCAGAAATAATCCATTGACTGCACATTGAATTAAATTATTATTAACAAAGACCCAGTGTGCTTGACTGAGTATAAAATTTAAACATTTGATTTTTGCAGAAGGCTGTTTCTTCACCAACTAGTGGTAGAATGAGTGTCTGCAGACTACAGTGAAAAATAGCAGAGGGTCTTTGGTTCTGTTTGGTTCTGCCAAAAGAGGTGGAGGCTTGAACTGATCATGATCTAAAAGCTGAGAAATACAAGGAGATGCTTCTCATCAGGCAATGTGCCTCAAGCTGGTATTTGATTGAGCCCAAATGTATGCTGCAGCAGAACAACTGCAAGCCAAAGTCATTAAAAACTGATCTCATCTTCAATTTATCTGGGATTACATAACAAGCATTCATAGTTCTGTGGTCAGTTTTCCAAGAAATTCGGTGCAACCTCCAGGTCAAACTTCATTAGAAAACATGAACCAAAGCAATTGATGCTTTTAAAGGGCGATAGTTAGTTAAACAAAGCTTCTATGATCTTTTTTCATATATTCACCAGATGTTATTTACTGATGAGCATTAAAAAAAATCAACATTTCCATTTTTAAAAATGTTTTTGGTTTCTAGCTTTTTTAAATTTGCCTAAAACTTTTGCAAAGTGCTGTTAAAAAACAGTTACATTGTCTTTGCTTGATTTCAGTCTAAAAACATTTTTTAACTAAATTTGTCTAAAATAATTATCAAATCTAATAGTCCACATTCACTTTGTGCTTCTACTTTGGGTAGAAGCATTTAACCTTATTGTGTCTGAGTCTCTATGCACGACAAAGCAAAACTTGAAATGATTCGCTTCAATCCCACAGCGAGTTCAAACAATGTTTGATTAACATTATTCTCTTTTGTTGACCCACATCACAACAGGTTGAAAGGCTTATAATAAGAAGCAAAGCTGCAGGATTAATTCATAGTATCATCCTTTCTCTGAACGCACATCCAAAAAGGATGCTCCTGTCGCTTAGCAACTCCCTGCCATAAAATTGAACAACAGCTGAGCACAAAAGTCACTTCATAGTGAGAGGTAAATTGGGTATCATCTTTAACCGTCAACCAAGAGATTTGGTGGTCATTTGGTGCAGATTTTAAATTGGGAAAAATAAGAAAAAATAATTTTGCATTGACATCTTGACTAAGCAATGTCCCTTGTGGTGAGGAAGTGGATTACATTAAACAAACATAATACCTGTACTGTTATTTCAAATTTCTTTTACTGATTGTTACTCATATCCGCAGTCACTGGTGTGGAAGGATTCATTATGACGACTGCAGTGGTGATGAACTCTCTGTTCACAGTGCTGCACTGACCATCTCTTGGACTCTGCAATAACAACTGTGTCCCTCTGAGGGCAGATTACTGCTTTGATGCTGTAATTGAAATTTCACAAAGGATTTATGTGAAATCAAAACCATGAGCTGTTTAAGCGAGCTGGACAGGTTATTAAGTTCCCTGCACAGCATGATCATCTTATTTCTTGGTGGCTGTTTCACTTGTGCAGATGTACTGTCAGTTGAAATAACCCTCAGACCGGTGTGAGGTTTGCACAGCAGAAGAACATTAAATGATTTTAACATTAGGTCAGAGAGCACAGCAGGTATTTTCCAGTTTGTGTTTCCTTCAAAATGTTTCAGCTCTTAATATTTAACCATCTGCCTTCATTCAACCATACTGTAGAATCATTTAACTTATTCAGCCTCATAAAAGATAAGACAGAGACATAAACAAGACAGAAGAGAATATTTTTGTGTTTTTATGGTTTTCATATTGTTCCAATACAAACAAAACTGGCATGTTAGCAGCTGCTTTCTCTGGTTTTCTACCTTTTTTATAATAATGCCTCTTTTAACTTTCTCAATTTCTTAAAAGCTGCCATCCTTAGCAGTAATATTACATAACCTTGTTTAATATTTATGCAGTGAGAACCATAATAGAGCAATTAATGTATATTAAAGCTGACAATGGAATAAATTACTGCACTAAAAAACAAAACAAAAACAAAAAACACTAAAAAAACTATAATTCATGATCCCACTATTCACACATTGTTTTTTTTTTCACATACTAAAGATCAGGTGACCATGTTCAGGTTTAAAAACCAGACATCACAGGGCTGAAGTGATATTATATAAACACATTAATAATCCTTGATGTCTTTTACATTTCTTCAAGTAACAACTAAAAATCACAACAATGTCCCTCTGTTGTATTGGGATTTATTAGCACTCTGAAAATACACATTATTAATTTAAATAACTACAAAAAGTATTTACTGATCAAACAGCTTTATCAGATGGTCCAGTTACATCACATACTCTCAATTCATCGAAGCATGTTATCACGTTGAAGGCAGGTGATAGAGAATTCACTTGTTGGCCCCAACATTTCCCAGAATACACTCACTATAAGGACCTTCCTGTCGCCTAGCAACTCCTGGAGATAAAATTGGACGGCAGCCAAGCATGAAACTCATTCTTTCTGAGCGAGGAAAAAAAAAGAAAAAGGATACCATCTTTAGCTTTTATTATGGCCCAGGGGGTAATTTGGTGCCACATATCAGTCCCAAATTTTAAAGAAAGAGGCAAGGTGCACATTTTATTTAGAGACACATAGGAATGGATGCTTTCTGCTTTGAAATTTGACCTGCGTAAACCTCAGTTCAGTCATTTATCTCAGGTGTGCACAGTACAGCAACAATATTACAGCACATTTATTAATTATAAAAATAGTAAATTGAAAATATACTATGTCTCCTTCCGCAATAAAATGTTGTGCAGATTAAATATTGGAAGAGTGTTTAACCATGATAATTTTTTTATGTGTAATGTTTTCTCCAAATAATTGCAAAAAAGAAATGAGTTGTTTTATTTGCACAGTTGTTCATCCTCTGCATGGGGAAGCTTTTGTGTACGTGTGCAGTCGTCCGAAAGTTATCAGTGTGAAGCTATAGTAGATGAAGCTTTGCACTGGTTAGCCATTAACCGGTTGACAGAAATGGCCAAGATGAGTTGCAATAACTTTTAATCTAGCAACACACAATGTCAGCATATTAGGAAATCAGAGTGATGCAGCACATATTTGCTCCTGGGTTGTTTTATGTCAAGTTATTAGGGGTCTCTATGGGAAGGTTGTGTTTCTTGGTTGGTTTTCAAAAGTCAAAGTAACTGTTGCAAATGTACATAGATGAAACTACTGCAATGGTTTGCAGATCTGTTTGTTTTTAGATGAAACTACTGCAATGGTTTGCAGATCTGTTTGTTTTATCATTGTATGACTGGATACAATGACCTGGATAGGTCTGAAAAACCTGTCTCACTTTTTTCGGTTTCGTTTTGGTTTGGTCATGTGAAACTGGAAAATGTTACCATAAGGATCTTTTTTTTCTTTTATGAGTATTATTTGAATTTACGAGTCAGAATTTTAACTCAGTTGGAAAAATCAGCATAAACACATGAAAAGTCTTAATTAAAATTATGTTAGAGGTTTCTTACCAGCACAAAATAAGTTATTTTTAGAGGAATAAATGGAAGTTCATCCCTTCAACACTGAAGTAGTGAATTTACATACCCATGTTGATAAAAATAAGATGTCATCTGAACTTTATTCTATTCAGGAATAAGCACTTTTCTTTCTTTAACCGGAGGACTAATTAGAAAAAATTGACTCAGATTAATTTAACTCCACTGCAACAATTTTGAGGTAATGAACCCTAGTTTAGTTCATACTTCGTAATAAAGCTTGTGAAAAAAATGTTGTTCCTTTAACTCCCAACCATTTGACTTCATTACAATCTACTTAATTCCTACAGACACAATGTTCATTAAGAATGGCTGAAGGCTGTTTTCTTATCTTGTGACCAAAATAAAACAGATTTGCTTCATTGATCATTGCTTAAACTGTGAAATTGTTCTGTTTACTTTCTCTGTTATTAAATAATGCATTGAACTAAAACTGCCGGAGGGTATAAGGCTTTAGCTTTCATTTGATATTGTAAAACTGAAACAAAAGAAGGCTTCCACAGGTTTTAGGGGGTATTTGCAAGATAAACTGCTTTGAAAGTAGAGGTAAACAATAGAAAAGGAGCAAAATGTACACTCAGCCCTATGCTGCAGTAATGGCTGCTGACTGTGTACTTTCACAACCTGATATTTTCCAGTGCTACAAAGAAGAGCATAGTCAATGCATTATGTTAGCACTGAATAACTGTCATGATACCTTAAAACAATGTAGTAAGAAACTGTTTTAAATCCATGAGTTATTTCCCAAGAGAAGAAAAGGTTAAAGAAATGTTGTCTGTGTATTTTCTTTGTTTTTTGTTTGTCTCTTGACTTCAGCAAGCATTTTCGAGTGTTACATTAGGGATCAGGAAAACATTTGTTAGTTTCCTGAGGCCAAAAGAGTGGATCTAAAACACGGAGGAAAGTAATAAAGGATGAAGCAATCCAAATATCATGAAAAAGAAGTGATCCAAGATGGAGATCAAAATAGAAGACGGGAGGTAAAACTTGGACACAAGCTGTTTTATTGGTTCCTAACACAGGACAGGTGCTGCTAAGAAGTGGCTCATTCATCGATGGGATCACCGAAAGAGCTCAGCCCAACCTCGAAGTCAGCCAAAAGTGTCTGAACTCTTAACGTGTTTTTTGTGAGTGGGAAAATTCCAGCGCTGCACTGGCTCCCATGTGGTTGTGGTTTGGGTTAGAGGCACAGTAATGCGTTTGTGACGCAAGAGGGAGGAAATTGCAGACGCTTCCTGCACAACTGTGCTTTTGTACCACTTCCAGGTGGACACAGTCCTCTAGTCTACATACAGACAAACAAGACCCCTGCAATTCGAGCAAACCTTAAGAAATAGAGTGGTGCAACAGCACAACCTGACGGCTGGAAGGGATATTGCAACTGGGAGGGAAAAAAATGCTTTGGCTTACTGGAAACAGATGTGAGCCGAATATGGTGTTTAAGTCAATATTATGACGATGTCATGTAAGCTGGATTTGCTATAAAGCAACTGAATACATCTGGACATGTTGTACTTCAGAGACTTAGCAACATGTAAAACAATGTGATGGCTCTGTGCCGGACAATGGAAGAATGTCAAAGGTTTTTCCAAAATAAATATCTGTCTTTTGTACATTTGATTTAATACAGTTGATATATACATATTGCAATGACATGCAATGATATGAGTGAGTGAGGTTAGCTGACTAGAATTGCTAAAGTTTACCCTGAGCCTTAATGGCAACAAACATTTTGATTTCCTACCTTAACAATGTTACGTAATACAAAGTTTTATATCAATATGATTTATTTAACAAAAAAATATTTCTTTAAAGTGTTAGTGAATCACAATACAGTTGATGAATCTTCTTTCTATTCTGATAAGAAATCTATCTGGAAATACATGGATTTCAGCATGAATTTTATGCCAGTTTAAGAGCCTGATTGTTTTATAATGGAAACATTGTGGATGATGTGCTTGAATGACCTGATAACTGTACATCATATTATTTGTGTATTTACAAAACAAATATTAACACATTTCCATCCATCCATCCATCTACCCACCTATTAACTGGAGTTGGTGCCTTCTTCTAGCTGTCATTGCGTGACAAGAGGTGTACAGCCTGCACAGGTTGCCGTCCATCACAGGGCAAGTAACTAATTTTGTTATGGTGCAAACAGTGTCAGTTGGAAGTGTGCTCATGTTTTAAATCTCTAGCCCCATCTAGTGTTTGATTTGAAACAAAATAAAGCTCTAAACTCTGACTGACATTTAACAAAATTGTTTATGCCACTTTTTCCTCTTAACTACATATTATAGATTGTATCCTGATTGTGGACATTAATGAAAATGATTTAAGTTACCTGGATTCCTACAGAAAGCTGATGCTTTTTATTGGGTTAGCTGGAAAAAGCAAGGTTTTAGTTTATTTAGTTATTTCTCTAAATAAGCTAAATTTAATTCATTTTCTACATCTGTTAAAAGAACATGAAGGCAGTCAAAATTATGTGAAGGGTTGCAGAGGCTGAAGTAACAACACATGCTAATATCACTAGAGTTTCATTTTAAAACAATTATAATAAATTTGTTAGCATCACTGCACAGCAAAACAAGCTTAACTTTATAATGATATTTTAAACCATTGTGATCCATCGTAACATTGATACTATAAATACTATTATTTTCATTTTACTTGAAAAGCTGGATCCAATTGGACTCTAATACTGCTAAACTAATTAATAATATGAAGTCATGTCTACCGTTATTTAGATGGGACTAACATTAATGAAATGAAATAGTAGAAGTTTACATGTGACCTACTGTTGGACAGCATGAATCTGATGAAAAATGCTAGAACTCTGATAAGGGCTATTTTGTCATTATTACAGTTATTACAAACACAAATATATGCACCATTTCAGTACCATTTCAGCCCTGACATATAATATTACATTATGCTGAACACCTGTGCATAACTCTCGCCAGGATCAAAAATGAAGATGCTTGTAAAATCTGTACTTTGCCCTTTTTTCATCATCTTTCTGGGAACTTTTCTCTTTATTTATTCATTAAAAAAGCTAGATCTATATGCATTTTATTTGTCAGATTTGACTTCCTCTGTATCAGGAAATTCTAGCTGTGGTGAAATAATATTTTATACTGCTGCATGGAGATGTGAAACAGAAAAAAAAACAAAACATGAGCAAACACTATAGGCAACAAAACCAAGAACAGTTAACAATTAGCAAAATCATAGCCATTTAAAAAAAATAAGTCCTACAAATATTAAAGCAAATATATTGATCATAGAAAATATTACACAGATAAAATTGAACACTGAGCCTTGTTCATAAGTTGAAAGCTGCTGATACTGAAGCACAACAACAGGGAAGAGAAATGGTAGAAGAGAGGAAAACAGAGAAAAATATAAAAGAAAACTTTCAAAGTCATGTATATTTCACTTCTTCATGGCTTCTTTCAATTCTTTCACTACTTGCATCCTTGATTACGCTGATTTTGTAAGGAACAAATTAAAACTGTAATTTCAGTATGTACCACAAGGTGTCAGCATATTCTTTTCAGAGTCAACTGTAGTTATTGTTCATTCTGTAATTGTAAGGAATCATAAGGCTTGGTCCCTCTTGAAAATGAGATCTAGATCTCAACGGGGTTTACCTGGTTAAATAAAGAAAAAATAAAAACAGATTAAAGATCACATTTTTATTAAAGCAAATTTGTATCAAGTACTCTTTCTATTTTATAAGATATGATTATCTAAAGCACTCACTTTAGACAAAGTGGGCAACATCTGAGCAAAAAATATTAAAATCAATATGCAATTTTTGGAAAATTGCATATTTTCTATAAATTGCAATTTATAGAAAATATGGTTTTCTATATTTAACAAAATATAGTTAAATAACAAAACATTGGTTTAACAAAACATTTTCAGTAAAATGAGTACTTCTCCAGTTTGGAGGAAAATATTGCATTTACCAATATCAATATTGATGAATTGCTGAACTTTTTTGTCAATCTGACCTATAATACAATATTTATCTAAAATCTGACACTAAATATATCAGGTTTTCAACATAAACTCAATGGTACAAATCCATCCACATAACCAGGTTGGTCAATTCTTTGCCACACGATGTTGGCTGTGTAATAAAATATCTCTGATTTTTGGTTGATAAGCTTCTCTGTTTAATGAAGGTTAATAAAACATGATAGTCACCTCAGACCATGTTTCTGAGTATGTTTTGTTTTTTTTTCTAAATCTGATACGTGAGTCAACTCATAAATGACTGAATGTCTTGAGTTATGTGCTGTAAATGGTTTCAAACCATCTGTTCCTCTCTGTTTCATTCCTCCTTTAACTTGCTTCACTTAACTCATCCCAAGCAGAAGGACTGAGGTTTTTTTCCAAAGGAATTCAACCATTCCCAGCTTCTCAAGTCTCCACCTACCTAAAATAATAGCAGTTTTCTTCTCTCTTACCCACCCGTACATACCCTTCATTGATTGTTTAAGCAATATGGTGGCAGCCTGGCCATGGGTGGAGACTGACTTGTTTCCAAACACTTAATTCAATTTGTCATTGCCATTCAGGGAGGCTCAAGTGGTCTAATTTGTGTTAATGAGGGGTAATAAAGTCATAGCCCCTTATATTACTGCCAGGGGGTGTGGGTGTGTGTGTGTTCAGTGAAAGTGTGTGTCTGTGAGGATGGGGGTTGGAGGTGTGGTATTGGTCTCAAGTGGCTTGCTTGGCTGTTCCTGTGGCGTGCCGTCCATCAGGACACTGTCACCCCCCTTTATTTTCTCTATTGTAGCCCTAATTAGATCGCCTTTGTTGGGTTAATGCTGCTGCCATCTGGACGGTCGTCCAGGAGTGTCAGCCACAAGGTTGAGGCTGAGGGTAGGGGGTGCAATGGAGGACCAAAAAGGACGGGTTTTACTTGTGAGGAGGCCTCTCTCCTTCCCTCATCCTCTACTTGTTCACTACCTCCGGCTAAAACCATCTTTCCCCTTTGGCTGACACCACAAGGACCCTTTCACACTTGAAGGAATTAGCAAAAGATTGATGTCTTCTTCTCTCTATCAGTGCTAGAGGGCGTAGCGACTCAGTAATGAGACCTTCTCCACAGTCACACCTTGTGCAACTCATCTCTGCTTAAACTCAGGCTGAGAAAAGTAAATAAATGTCAGTTTTAGGGTTTAAAGCTGATAAAAATTTTGTTCCATAAAACAAAATGTGTGCTCATACAAACCTTTCTCTTAAAAAAATGTTTATCAAGTAGAATTTTTAAATAATGTAAGTGTCAGACCTAAACTTGTTTATGTGTCCTTCAGAAAGCAACAAGCTGTTTGGCTGAATTGTACATGAACATATTACTACTAAATCTAGCTGATAATCCGTGAATATTTTGATATTGCCCTCATTGTTCATCTGTTTCATTTTCAAGACTTACCAGTGTAAATTATGGCTGGTAGCCCCATCATGATACTGCCACTCTCATGCTTAACAGCAAGTGGGTTTGAAGGTGATTGTCTCAAATCTCCTGAACTGAGTAAAATCTCTAATCTCTTTCAGCAACATCAGTGAAATCCTTGAGCAGTTAAGCTTACACTTCCACTGTGTTGCTGTCCATTGTCATACTGAGAGTTTTAGCATTTTAAAGCTGACTCAAAACACAAATTTATCAATATGACTTTCAAAAGCTACAGTAATCTTCATCTTTTCAAGGGAAGAAGTACACAAACATTAATTGAATTAAAACTAAGTAGAAACCGGTTCAAGCGTTCAAAGCTCTGTGAGTGTATTTCTCAGCTGTACTGCAACTACTGGATTAAACCAGGTGCTGCCTTGCTGTAAAAGTCACCCCTGCTACTGCCGCCTTGTGGTAGCAATGCGGCATTACAGTCATATGGAATTAAATACAAGATTTGAAGATTCTGGTTAAAAGTCAGCTAAATGAAAATATAAAGTTTTGATAAGCAATGTCCAAACTATTCACAGTATTTATCTTATCTAAAACTATCTAGCATTTCTCTAAAGTCACTGATTCACATACTTTCCCTTTCCTTCTCTGTGATAGCCATAGGAATGTTGACACAGAGAAGTTATGAACTACAGACCGCAATCATCAATAGCAAGAATTACAGAAAGTAATTCTAAAAGTAAGCTGGTCCCATTTTTTGATAAATAATAAACATCTGTATGTGTATTCTCTCTGTGTACAGAGTGTGTGTGAGATCCTCACTCTGCCTTGCAACATTCACAGCCTGACCAGATTAGAATAAGGGAAGATGAGCCAAAACAGCATTTGTTTGTCTCATGTTAATTAAAAAACGTTGTATTTTTAATAACATGCAACAAATCATGATGTACTGTACATGAAGAATATTTCCCTGTTTGTGTTTTATTTAGATAGTCCACAGTGGGACAGTGGGTAGCTCTGTTTTTATTTATTTATTTCCCCCTTAGTGTAGGTATGTGAGTTTTTCTGGGTTTTTTTATTGTTTTTTTTTTGTTCTGTATGAATCTATATTGACCTGTGATGCATTGGAAATCTGTCAAAAGTGTAACCCACCTCTCACTCAATGACAGCTGGAGGTGGGCACCGGCCCCTCCTCCGCCCTGCAAGGATAAGCAGCATAGACAATGGATGGACGGATGTTTTATCTGAAAATAATGAACCAACCAACACCATCAGATAATAGGACTCCCCAAATTATCCCTGACTTCACTCAGAACCCTGTGCACAAGGACACTGATCTCCAAGTGAAATAAAAAACAATGAATCTGAAAGACTTTGTACTACTGACTCCAGCCACAGTCTACAGTTTCTGTATCTCCCCCAAATTCTTGGATGACATTTACTTCAGTCTTGAGCTTTTCTATAACACGTTTTCCTTTCATTCAACTTTTCAATAAAGTTCGGGCACAACACTCATTATTGTAAAGACAATCTTCTGGATAAAAGTCAACGCTCTTTATGATCAGAGCATAAATTTCCTGCATTAAATATGCTCTGTTGTATTCTTATATGTATACATTTTTTGAGAAAGTTAATTTGAGGTTTAAAGTTCCTGTTAGCCATAATCATAAAATATTACAAAAACAAACTTACTTTTCACTTTTTGTTATGAAATTACTGAAATATTTTTTTTTTTTGTATGCTTTTCAAGTTTATCAAAATGTGCCTTCTTGAAAAAAATATTACGTTTTCTGCTACACTTTCTTTTTTGAAACTGCAGGTATGTTTCCAACATTTAAAATCCTACTGCTTATGCCCTAGATTTGTAATTCTACAAGGTTGATGAGTGGTTTTCTTGTGATGTCTACTGTGCAAACAAAAACCAAAAACAAAGCAGAAAACAGTACAGCTTTCACACAAAGGGGGCATTCTGTCTTGGAAGTAGGAGTGTTTGCTTTGTTAATAATGTTTGTGTTGGGTGCTGTACTGCTCACGGGTGAGATTCTGTTGATGATGTCTTGAGTCTTCTGTCTTTCAAGCGGAGTGGACAACCCTTACGTGACCCTAAGCAGTTGGCTGGCTGCGCCTCCTTCACACCTCTTTCATCCCAACCAGAACAACATCGTCCATCTGGCCCCCTGACAGGCTGGGACACACTCTGCTGTGTCTGCAAAGACGTGGTGGTGTTTACATGCATTTAGGGATTCCTGCAGAAAAACTCAAGTAATTAAACTACTCTTAAAATACACTTATTTGCAGTTAAAGACTAGATATTTCCAGAGCTCCAGCCCCAATTTACATCATAAACACCATGCAGAGTTATGCATTGAATACATTCTTTTTTTGTTGTTGTTGCTTTTTTTTTGTCTGTTGGCTTTTGGGGGTCTGAGCTTCAGTTCTGCCATGTTTACCACTAGCAGCATGTCCTGTGATAATTCTCACCACACTGAAGCTCTGAGAGCAATCAGCTTTAAAATATATTGTTTTAGCTGTGAAAGTTTTCCTCTGAATTGCAAATTGAGTCTATCTTCAAAGCAGGCTGGGGCTGAGTTTGTTAATCCTGAAAGTCAAACTTCATTAAGACTTCTGATCTATCTTCCAATGTCCAGTCAAGTTTTTCTTTTTCCTTCCGCCACATGTTGGGAGGAGATAAGTAACGATCTTATTGAAAACATGGTTTCCAAGTATGCAGGCCTGTGTCTCTAATAGAAAATTTAGGCTTGAATGAATTCAGAGACAATTAAGGAACTTATTAGTTCTTGTCATGTTCTTTTGGGTAATACAATAAACACAAGAGCTCATATAATCACAACCATGAGAGCAGTAATCATGCTAATGTTTGAATTTTGCTGAAACAGGAATCGCACATTAAAGGGTTTTGGCACCTTAGTTTAGTGTTATTTCAAGGGTGTTTTAAACAAACACACACTGCTCTGAAAGGTTCTGAGCATCCACTGAAATTAGACTTATGTCTATGAGTACAATGTCATACATGTTGGATACATACAGCAGAAAAGGAAACATTGTTAAAACTAAACCACAACCAAGATTTACATAGAATTTTGGTACATTGGCACAGACAGTTTTAGTTGTTTGACAAAAGTTGTCACAATATGTTGGCAAACATTTAAATTACACTATTAACATTTAAGATTATTTGCTAATTCTAATTTTTCTTTACACTAAACCGACATGTCTTTGATTCTGGCTGTGATTAATTTTTGAACAACTCAACCCTAATAATATACTACAGTTTATGAACTCTGATCACATCAGGATAAATGTACATAATTTTAAATTGTAAGCCAGTAAACTGGTTGTGACAAATTCCCAAATCAGGCAAGAATTAAAACATAATTTATTGTTAAAACTTAGGACTTGTAAAGACTTCCCTTTGTCAGGGTGAGAATCCCCTTCACTTTAATTTTTATGCCATAAACCTTCAAATTATCACCACCTTCAGGTGCAGCATCGACATTACAACAATCTATGATGATAATCCCAAAGACCATGAAAATGGAGAATTTTAAAAACAGGGAGAAATATAGCTTTTATAAAAAATATCTGGAGTATTTTATTTGAAGCCTTTACATTATCACTGTGGAAACTTTAAAACTTTATTGTGAAATGGAGTTTATATTTTGTGGCTTAAAAAAGGTTTGAGAATCTCATCTTACTTTTATGCAAATAACTGCAGTAGTGTAAGCTTGAGTAATTGGTATTGTGGTTAGCAATTTCAATATTTAATAAAATTATGAATTACCTGAAAACACTGGTCAAAATTAGTTTTACAAAGCAGTTTCAGGCTGGAATGAAACAATCAAATATGCAGTGCACTCAGTGGAGGTGAATAACTTCCACATCCTGAGATGGCTGATGATGTAGTCAAAGTTACAGTTCACCCCTGACCACTCACACGCACAAACGCACGCACGCATACACATGCACACATGCAAACAACTCAATCCGCAGACCTTCCTGCTCCTGCACAGTTCACAGGGTTAAAATAAACGTTACAGCTGAACCATATTGTGCTCTCTCTCCTTTCTCTATCTCCTTTATTCACAAGCGCGTAATTGGTAGTCAATTTGAGCTCCCCCTTTGCCTATTGTGGGCAAATTTTGGTCTGACAGAGTGCGGAAGATTAATGGCTACAAGCAGCCAAGGGAGGCTCGCCTCAGCAAGCATGAGTGCCCTAAATTCATTACACCAATTTCCCCCTGTCTTGAGCTCCCCTACTTCCACCCACAAGAGAGAAAAAGGGGGGTAGCAGAAGTATGAAAGGGAATAAAAGGAAAATAGTCAGATGGTGGTGGTGAAAGACCAAAAGAGGCGAAGAAACAAAGAAATAAACGTAGCGCTCCGTGTTAGCCTTGTTCTTCTGAGCTCACATGCAGACAGTCTGGCACTGCAGAGTCAAAAAGGAGAGCTGATTGGTTTTAGAGTAGAATTGTGTCTATTTATATTTCAGCCAATGATCACTGCTTAATCAGCTACAAAGATAAGGAAAGGTACCATTTGTGTTGAATTGTGTTTTAGTCACTTATTTGTTTTGTATTACAAACATTACAATACAAGTGAAGAAAGTAATCAAAAAACAATATATAAGCTCAAATTGCTGTTATATTTCAACTAAACTGCTCTGCCAACATTGAGTCAATGTGAAGATACCTGCCCAGTTGGGGGAACGATCCCATGCTTGAGCCAAACACTTCACAGGCTTCCATGGCACATTTAGATCGCTGTCATCAACCATGGTCTGTTGGCATCAGCGCCTGGCTGGCTCAGATGAGCAGGAAACACCTTGAACTTGGAAATGATAAGGTTGACCTGTCCCCATTTACTTGGTCCAGCCCATAATTGCAATGATTTATTTCTCCTGTCAAAGCTGGAGGGAATGCGCTCCATCTCCTCTTCACATTTTTTGTCTGTCTAAGCTTTTACCTCTTTTCTGCAGTTTCTGCTTTGCAGTTAGCATTTAGATGTGCATCTAAATATGTGAGGCTAATTCATCTAAGTACATTCTTTTGTGTTCATGCTGCTTTAGTATGCCTGAGTGTTTCCAGCCTTCTGGCATTGACAACCTATCAACATGGCCATGTGCTTACGTGTCAGATGCTTGATGCCCCCAGCGATGGCATGACGCCCCAAGGACTCGAACAGACCAATAGCCTCAGGGAAGTCCAGATAGGCCCATCTTCTAAAGCTTCACAATGAACCTGTCAGTCACCTGTCAGCCCCTCCTCGCTGTCCTGCTCCACTAAGCCAAGGATCCCCAACCTCCCATGTTTCTGATGTCCTGTCTGCTATTGGGACTTCGAATAGATGGAGACAGCTCAGATTTTTTATCGTAGAAGACCTTATCCAGAATTGGAAGGAGCAAAATTCTTATAACGTATAAAAGTAAGCTAAGATTAATAACTAAAACAGATTAAACATACAATATTTGAATAGAAGACATAATAAATTGTTTTAAAGTTTAGTTTATATCTAATCTCTCAGCTGCTCTCATTCAGGGATGCTGAAGGCCACAGTAAGAAAAAGACACCTCACTTCATAAAATTAGAAATTATTGAAGCATCAGAATAGTCTTTTAATAGATTATGCATTAAAGTCTGGACTCTAACTGGGCCGTTCCAAGACAATGATATTACTTCCAGTCAGAAGAAACATGTGGGTAATTTTAAACCTAACCTAAATTAACCTACACCAACAAATACTCTCATTGGATGACTGTACAAGACTTTATGCAAAAGCCTTGCATCAAAGTAAATACAATTTAGAATTGTGTAAATAAAACACTGGCTCTTGTTTTGACTAAATGTAAGGAGTTTTTTCAAGTCTGTTATAAAAGAACTGTGTTAGCTATCACAACTGACTTTGTGTAAATTGGTCCCTTCTCCATTTTCTTCAGATGACACATTATAAGACATTTTTTCCTGTTTCTAATTGAAATTATAATATCATCTGACAATGTGTGGAAGAAGATAAAGTTTTTCAAAGAAGCCAACAGCTGGGGAGGCAGACGTCTGATCAACTCTCCAAATAAAGACACCTGAGACCTTAAATGCATTAAAATCTGGACAAAGGTTATTTTTTAATGAAGATTCAAAACATTTTAGTTTCAATAATTATAGTGAAACCAGTTTAGCTCTGGGTGAAGACATTTTTTTATTGACAACTTCCCTTGGTCTAGGGAAGTTGTTAAAACAGCAGCCAGCCTAGGTCTTACAGCCTGCTGAGTGTTTATGCAGCCTCCCTGGTTAACAGTTTCCACTCTGCACCTGTTCAAAGCCTGTAACGTGGACGGTTTCCTAAGTGAACCCTGCAGGAGAGAAGGTAAGAGTGGAAATATGTGCTAGAGTCAACACTTGAAAAAGTAAAGAGAAAAAAAAACAATTACACAACACTCTTCTTTTTTATTCTCTTGCCATTTGTTCAGAGGCAGATTTTAAGGAGGTCAAAGGCTTCAGGGGCCGCCGCGGGGCCAGATAATAAATCAGGAAAGGCGAGATAGATTCATTGATAGGGGAACATCATAAAAGGGCTCTATTGTAGTAATGAAGACAAGGTGTGTATGCTGGTTTCTCTGCAGGTCGCTCAAGATGGGTTCCATGCAATTTTGCAAGATTCCGTTTAGCAGCAACGTTTACAAAGGGCTGGAATCAAAAGACACTTCAAATGTTTTACATTCCTGTCAGAGTTAACTAGAAGAGGGACCCTTATGTGATAGGGAGGCTGGGTGAAAGTTGTGAGGTTTTAAAATGTGGGAGATATGGCCAAAAACTCAGTGGGTGCAATGGGTAACAGCATGTGATCATAAAGATGTCACAAAAGACGAAGTCTCAATATCAGCCAAGGTGCTGGCATCCAGATGTGGAGGTACCACGTGCCTCGTCCTTCATGCCAAATCTGAAGCTAACAAGCAGAACCTCTGAGTTCTTTTGAAGTAAGTGCCAAAAGGTATTTGGAACCTTAACAATGCATAATTTATGACAATGCTGTCTAGCAGGGTGTAAAAGGTTGAAGTTTGTCTGAGAAAAAAGTGTCTTCATTCCCTTTATTCTCTTGGCCTTTATTTCCTTAGCTGGAATTTTCCCACATTATCTGCTTTTCCAGCACCTGCTTAACACTTTGACAAAATTAATGACCTATGTAAGCTGGTGTTAAGTGTTTCACTTTACTGCTGATGGAGGAGCAAAGATGATTTTGCAGAAGATGTTGACTTTGGAGAAAAAGTTGTTCTAGATTGGTGATTAAATCAGTTCCTGACAGCTCTGACTGTGTGGGTAGATGGAAATTCAAATTTACATTAAAAATACTTTATTGATCCCAAAGGGAATTATATGGTGTAACTCATGTTAGAAAATGAAAGTATCTTGTCATCAGAAGGAAGCAGGAACTGATATATAATTTCCTGGGAGATGACTGTTCTTACTTTGGAGTTATAAATAAATAAATAAATAAATAAATAAATAAATAAATAAATAAATAAATAAATAAAAATTATAATATATGTATTTTTTTGCCTAAGTAAGGTGCTTGATGTCTCTAGTCACTTAACACAAGGATTGTAAGCATTATAGCTCCTGTACTTAATACATCTGCATGTGGTTCTTTAAGCACCGACTCCACCTGCAGTCACTGCTTTATCAGCCTCCCCCAAAACTTTTGAAAAAGCTTTGGTTCAAGACTTAGCATATTTTCCTTCCACCCAACTTTCCATTAATAAAGATGCTTCCATTCAGCACTGAACAGTCAGCTTTTTTGTTGGTGTAAATGTCAAGTCAGCAATCTTCCTCATGATTGGACATAACAATTTATTTATTTATTTCTAAGAGCTATAAGATAATAAAATTAACTTGGTAAAGACAACAGTAATAAGCACTTGACGGTGTAACAAGTGTAGGTAAATCTGAGGATCAAGTTTTAGCTCTTGCTGTAACACTGGTACAGAGTTTAACTGACATACATGTCAGAGTGCACTGTTGCAGCCAACAATGTTAAAGTCACTTAACTGATTCTGTGATGTTGACTTGCCTTTAATCACTTTGCACTGATTACAAAAGAGAAACAGCTCATCCTTCACAAATACCTTCTCTTCATGCAAATAAGGTTTTATTTTATGATTTTATGAGCAAAGTCTGTCCTCCTGAATTGTAGACATTTTATTGATATGAAATATGCATTATTAGGAAGAAATGATGTTAAATGTTTAGTTATTTCAGCTTCTGTGGTGTCCCACAGCACAGAGGCGTCAGGCCTTGCTTGGAGCATATTTTTTGAACTGGGACTGATCAAAAAAGGAACATTATGGATCAGCCTTTTTCGCTGAAGCATCCTCACACTACCACTTTGAAGAAGACCACAAATCATACCCTACACTTTAACAGACACTGCTGTAGTAGGTACATTTTAGTTCTATGTAATTTAGCAGAAAACTGTTTATCTTTTATCTGATGACATTTGGGATTATCACCATTACCACATCTTTTAACAGAGCATTTATTTCCCTGACTCCACCTGCTGGCGTTGATTTAAGTAAAATTGAAAAAGAATCTGTTAAAGTTGGGTGAAAGTACTTTCTAACCTTAAAGCAACTAAAACCATATGGGAGGGTGATTTCATAAATAAAACTCTGTGTGAAGTAAAGCATGAGAATGAAAAATATATCCTGCAATTTCCAAGGGATTCCCCATCACCTCCTCCATTCACCGAGGCAAATGTACAGCCGAAACATTTAACTGCAACAAAATGTGAGCAAATTTGTACCCATAAACGTAAAATTACTTTTGTTCATTTGAACCCCCTCTGCCTTCTCAGTTGCTGCCAAGTAAGCCTTTGAGGCTTTGGACAGTCATGTGCTGAAGAAACAGAAAGAGAGAGAGAGATGTGAAGGAAGGAGGGAGTGAAAAAATCAAAGACAATTCCTGACATGGAGATTTATAACTCTGATGAAATCTCTCTTTGTGGATTGAGCAGAAGGAGCGGCAGAAAGTGTTGTGAAAAACACCTATGAGAGAACTGGGAGATTGGCCCGGCATCAGCCACAAAATACCTTCATGACTCTTGTTATCAGGTATAAATAAAACAATGAAAATCCCACTCAAAGAAGTCGACCATTTTTCATGATTCAGCTGTTCTGAATAACTCAAAGAACTTCTGGTCCTCCTGCAGGATCGACTATTAAAAGTCTTGACACTTCAGTTTGAAGATATATGGGCCAATGTCTTGCAGGTGCAGGGTTTTGATGTTTAAAGAGCATAATAAACCTTCAGTGTCCAGACAACTCCACATTTCTCTGTGGAATTAACACATTTACTTATAAAAATCATGAAGTGAAGGTATACATTGTACATAATTAACACAATGTGTTAATTGTTCTGGAACAATGAACACATGATCAATCAATCAAACAGAAGGAAGCAGCTTTGCCATCAGTGGAATTTCAAAATGAATTGATATGTGAATAAATTAGATTTCTCAAAGTTCTGCTATGCTACAATTCAGAAAAAAAAAAATAGATCAGGGGTTCAAAACATCATGCTCAAAAGTCCAAATCTGATTTGTAAATAAAGTCAAAGGCTCACTATGAAAAATAATGAGCAACCTTTCTTAAATTTCCTTGCATATTAAGTCAAAATGCTCAGATTTCTTAATTTCTCAAAAATTGCAAAGCAGCTGACTACAAACTTCACAGTGCTGATCCCCTAAATACTTTTATTATATTTTTTTATTCTGTTTTTGTATCTGCGTCAGACAAGACGTAAACAGGGGGAGTTCAATGTTACGGTCCAATGGTATGTACTTTCTCATGACCTTGGACAATCGCTTCTCAAAACTATCCATCCTGCTTTCTGGCTGAAAAATCAGCTTCTGAAAGTTGAGTAGTTTGGGCTTTTTTCCATCATAAACAAACATTAAATTCTGACCAATCACACAATAGTTTCAGATGCAGAGGGCAGGTACAAAATGTTTGCCCTGGGGGTTGTGACAGAAAGGGGTGGAAGATTTGAGGCTGACAACAAACTGACGATTTTTGTAATGCAGCTGCAACAATGACAACTGATTTCATAACTTCTGCTTGAACATGCAGAGTCCTATAGGCTGAGCTCATCTATCCGACAGAGTCAGCTCATCTCAGTCTCTTATATCAGCTTAGACTGACCTGAGAAAATACACCATCAGTTTTTTAAGTAAAATTGAAAAAGAATCTGTTAAAGTTGGGTGAAAGTACTTTCTAACCTTAAAGCAACTGTTTCTTTACCACGAGAAACAACAGCAGGACCTTCATTTCTGCAGATGATTCTCCAATCTGTCTCTTGATTATTTTGCCTATCCTTCTTTTAGTTATGAACAGCAAACCAAACAGTATTTGAGGCAGAGAGAAACCGCCAGAAAGGAAAACCATGGGAACTGTTGGACTTCATCCGGATTTGGGGCAGAGGGTCACCCTCATTTCCACAGTCCCTGGTAGTCGACACTTGAATCCTGGTCCTTGGCCCTGAAAAGGGTCCACCGCCTACACAGAGGAATGTTGAGGGTGTTAGCCATGTGAGCTGGGTGGAAGGAGAGAACAGTGCCTTGACATGATCTACCCTAAATTCAACTATGCTTCAAAATATTTTAAATATGGTGGGTCTATGTTACATCTCTTCGGCCAAACTAAGTTAAAAAAGAACACAAAGTCTTCACTGAGTTTAAACATTAGCTTTTAAAACTGATTTCTAGGAGGGATTTTGTGGTAAGTTGGAGGTTGAATATTTTGTTCCCTAAATAGTTCAGAATCTGAAGTTTTTGAAATCCAGTGTAATTTAGGGAATTTGGTCTAGAAATCAGGGAGATGCATATAAACATACCTAACCTCCTGCCGTCAGTCCCCATGTGAGAAAAGTTAATGAAGTTAAGTCGCTCTTCTCTTTGTGTAAAACAATGACACATTATTAGACCACTAAGATTTATTTGTAGCAAATTATATTAGTTTGTATTTGCTCAATGTTGAGCGCATACAATTGTCAATTGGAGATCAATTGGAGATCAATTGACTATTAATCTCCAACTGACTGACCACAGAAGACAGTGACTGCATGCAAGCAGCCAAACAATCTAAAATAATCTGCGGAAGACTCAGAATAGTTCAGAATAGACAACCTTGAAAAAATATAATTTGCACATGAAAATTATGTCAGCTTGCAGACTGTAATTGATCGGCAATAGTTGGAAGTAGTACAGAAAAAATGATGATTTTTTCTGCAGTTTATATCTTATTGTTTCACACTCCCAGTTTTGCTAAAATCTTCTTTTCACTCATACGTTAACCAGCTTTTTAAGGTGTTGCATCCAAATGTGGAAAACACTGTATGGGAAAAGGAATTGCATGTTTTTTTTTTGTTTTTTTTTTCTCAATACATTGTAATCTTGAAGACTTTATGACACCACAAATAGTAAAAAAAGGTAAAAACCAACCCATACTAAACTCTATAGAGAGGAGAAAGTTGTCCATTCATGTAAACATGGTGTCAAAGTTTAAGATGCTCCATCTACTTCATCCTGAAATTGGCTCCTACTTTGTTAATATGCCAGTAAATAGAAAAGGAACAGACTCAGTTTTGGGAAACTAGAACTTACTGCACCTAGCTGTGGTAAACTGCAGACCAGACGTCTGTGTTACGGTTCTCGGTGGAGATTGCTAAGCTTCCTCCTCTCGTCTCCCACAGCTCCACGTTTGCACAGTGGGGTGGGGGGATTCCTGGATGGCACAGTGGCCCATATGGCCAATCACTCAAGCAGGGCCGAGGATGTTTTCAAAGAGACCCGGCAGCAACTTGACGCGGGACTGTCTCCACGGGGGTCAGCGGTCGTCTGGGCAGGAGAGGCCGACCTCCTGCTGTCCTCTCAGGGGCAGACATCTCAACTCCTGAGCTTCAGCTCCGCCTCCTGTCTCTATGACCCACCCACACATAAGCGCAGTCATCACCACCTTCTCCATATAGAGCACACAGGGCTGCCATAGTCTGCTAATAGGACAAGGATCATGACCTTGAGAGCTGGACAAACATTAGACACAGCCATCCACAGCCATTTATTTATGATGGGATTATTTCTGAGTATTATGTCTATGATGTTATGTTTTATTCGACTTTTGGATTTGGAATAAGACATTATATTTACCATTGTACATTTCAGCAGAAATTTCAAACATAACCATGAAGATATTATAACAACTCCAAAAACCCATTTTATGTTTAACCTAAGCCATAAATTAAGCTGAGAAAATTAAAAACCAAGTTGTTGCATTAGGCAACACTAGAAATAAGAGCTATAACATAATCATCTGTTACATCAGAGGTAAAACGCTCAAAGAAGACAATAAAAAAATTAAATGCAATATAAAAACAGTTTTGCTCATTTTTCTTTTTTTTTGTTTTTTAAAGCTTAAGTATGTAAACAAACTAAACAAAATGTCGGGTGGCTGGAGCTGAACATGATACGAAAGGGAGGAAACTGTTTTTGTGAACTGAGTTGGAATCTGACTGCCATGATATGCCTCCAACAGCTGTTTACAGTGTGAGACGTCACACTGTTAACTCATGTGACTGACTAATATCTTTGTTGATTCTCCAGCAGTTAAATTAGTTACCTAAGAAGAGCTCTCTCCAATTTCCTAGTGAGAACGTCGACCACAGTTGTTGTTTTCGTCAAAGATAGAACAACGACAGGTCAGACAAGTCACTCCAGCACCACCCTGTTGCAGCACAAAGCAAACAAGCAAAAGAAAATTTGCATTTATCTTTAACATTTATGGAAATGATTCCTTCAAATTGAAACACAATTTGAAAACATGTCTATATTTGAAATTGTTTTCAAAATTGTTATTTATTTGTCTGTTTGTGTGATTTTGTGCATGTAAATGTTATGTAAAATGTCCCATTTTTTTTTTCTATTTCAACTGTTTGTTGCAATAGTTTGTTGCTGAGAATTTACTAGGCTTTTCATGTCACTTTTGTTTGGAATGTTGAATTATTTTTATCATATTTTGTATTCAATCCCTGCATAATTTATGTGTGCAATTATTTATTTGTTTACCTTCATATGGAAACATGAAGATAATCAAATAAACAACCAAGGGGTGCAAATGACTGAGCATCATATGAAATGAGAATAAAACATATCTTCAAACAAATGTTTTTGTACAATGTAAAAAAGCTTTGAATAAAAACCTTGTGGTTCAGATTTCATTTTTAATTTGATTCATTTGTTATTAGGAGAAAAAAAAAAACATAAATTTGACACAATGGCCAGATTTATTGTCTCTCCAGCACTGAAATAAATTACAGCAAATTAGAAAGTTACAAACATCCAAGGATACTACAACTAAAACTTACTGAATTACCTGTGAAAATAGCTATTTTTACCGTATCTGTAAGTATACTTACATTTGAGACATAATTTGTTATATTTTGGGGTCAAGTTACAAATTATGCATGTCTTCTTTTACTTGCTAATTTGGTTTTGCAACATTATCTACACAAAAAAGTGTAAAATCTGTAAAAAATATATAAATTATTAGAGCTTCAGCGTTTATGGCCTCATCAGAATTTATTAAATTAAAAATTTATAAACAAAATTCACTGAATAAATAACGGTGAAATTAGCTTCTGACATAAGTTGGAAAACTTGAATAATCAGTGTTTTGTTTTTGCACGCTCTTTCACATGTCCAAAATATAAACCTAAGGTTTTACAAGTTCTCTGGGTCACAAAGATGAGATGCTTTTGTATGCTGCAATGTGCACAAAATAAAAGACAGAAGCTAGATTGTTTTTTACTATTTTGCAAATTTGTAAAGAATTTTTTTAAATTAATTGTGACTAAAACAATTTACCAGAGGACAGAAAAAGAAAGTGACTTTTGAAATATGTTGAAACACAACAACAATTACAAATCAGAAAAATAAACTATTTAGTAAATGTTTTCTCATCGCTACAAAAACACCAACAACAATACAAGGCCGTTAACAAAGTTTGAGATTGGCAATTACCGTATGACCATATTGTTGCTACAAAAATAGATTATTTGAAATTAACAGAAAACTTCTGTGCAGTTCGTGAAGAAGCTTAATAAAAAAAGTCATGACTCCATAATCCTAACCTGAGTTTGTTCGGCAGATTTTCTGTGGAGCCGAATAGAACAAGAATTGCAGTGTTGGGATCGATGTAGTTACTCAGCAAAGAGGAAGACCTGACCCCACGGCAGTCAGAGGAAGAGCATCGCCTCTCCTATACATGGCAGTGGACTCAGCTCTGTTGTCAGCATTCCCCGTCTGCTCTCTTCTTTCAGCTGCCCAGTCGCTCAGCACGACCTACGTTTGGGGTGATCATGAATCATGGAAATTGATTATGCTGCCACATCTCAAATCCCTCTGGCCAGGGCTTGACCGCAGAGAGTGTGACTGTAGGTCGGTCAAGCCTGCTTAAGGGACACACTGCTCGCTGCCCCCGAGAAGGGCCAGTCGGCCGGACTGCCCCCACAGGGTCAGGCGGCTCGCTACCATGGCAAATGGAGGAAGATCACTCACTCTGGCAGGAAGGAATGAAGACGTCCTTCTTAAAATACCAGTCAGGCCATCACGCTCCAGGCTTTTTTTTTTTCCCCTACCCTTCCAACTTCTCATCACCACTTTCCACGAGTCATCTGTCTTTATCAGTGCACAATGCTAATGACTTCATCTCTAATAGCAGACCATTCCTCTCTGCCTTCCACCAGGATTCTTGAAGAAGTCTTAAATAACATCAGAACATGCCAGAGGAAATCTTGGGGTTTTGAATATCTTTGCTTCATCACATGTGCAATCATAAGCAATCAGGACCAATTTGAATTTGAGGAAAGAAAATAAGGAGACCGAGGCTCATAGAAGAAACTGTTAAGCTCAGTTACCATTTAAATGCTTCAATACAAACACCTGTTAGAGAAAACTCAAAGAGCATATTTGCTAAGTCTTATGATGTTAAAAAACATAAATTTTAGCTGTTAAGCTAAACAAAAAATGGCTTTCTTCTTTTGCCAGTTTTCTCTCCGTAGAAATAAAAAGTAATTAATCATTTCTAAAACGAAACAGAGCTGGTTTTATTAGCATCTGAATGTTTGTAGTTTATCATTTCAACATTATTTTTCTGCTGCCGCTGCCGTACATTTGCCTTTAACCCAGAGTTTCCAGACTCCCCTTAATGATTTCAGCAGACTGTTGTTCTTTTTTATTATGATGATAAATCTGCTGTAACAAGCTGAAAACACCCATAAATCTGAGGCCGAGCCCATGTTGCAACGGGTCAGTGTTTCTATGGCGACGCATCAATCCTTCCAAAGGGGCAACGGCAAGCTCTATAAAAGCAGTGAGTGTCTGTGACACTGTTACTGTTGTTATTTTGGGAGAACCGTTAAAATGTTTTCAAACCACAAAAAGTGAAGGGGCCACTTAACATTTCCCAGACCTGTCAGCTTTTTAGATCTTTTTGGAATATCTGCACACCTCAGGCAGCCTATGGGGCTGTAGGTTTTGGTAATTGGATTTTCTCATCAGAGACCAGCTATAAAAAACACAGACTAAATATAAATATGTTTGTAAACGTAATTTAAAAATAGCACATTTATATAAAATATTTATCAATTTTTTAAAAGTTATTTTTGGCAACCAGTGATGAAAATCAAAAACAGCAAATGTTTTTGAATAAAATTTTGTTTAAAAATTCCCCCCCAAAAATAATTGAAATATGAGCTGTGTTAATTTTTCAAAGTCAAATAGAAAATCATTCGCCACAAGAAAAAAACAAAAAAAGAATGGGTTCTTCACATTCCTACAGAGCCTGCAGTTTGGGCTGGAGCCATTCATTTGACCAGCAACTTCCCCAGTCAATTAGTCAAACAACTTCAGCAACACACACGTACGTGCATTAGTAGAAACTGTTCTTCGGCTGGAGGATGGCATTTATATACATTCATTTTTACATTTTATTTTATTAAATTGAAATTGTTTAGATGAAAATGAATAATATATTTGTGAAAAAAGTATATAAGGATACTTCTTCTACTAGTGTTGACTGCGGTGGATTAGGATTACTTCCTCAGTTCTGACATCTACTGTACTATTTGATGTAGATGTCAACAGTGTTTCACTGCACCAAATGCAGTGAAACACTGTTAATGCCTGGTCACAAGGCACAATTTTAACATGTTGGTTGATTTTCTAAATCTGAGAAACCTCACACATGACAATAAAAAAAAAAAAAATCATCATTATATTAAGTTTGGTTCTACAGTGTGTGGTCAACAGTCAGACATCAAAGATGACACAACACACACTAACAGATTTCACTTGTCGGCATTTAGACCTCAGACAGGAAATCTCACAAAAACATTTCAAGTTCAATGAAGGGGAAAAGAATAACTAAGAGAAAAAACTCCAAAAGCACAGAAAAACAAGAATAAACTGAGGAAACTAAAACCAAAGGGTGGCAGCACCTTTCTAACAATAATGGACAAAGGAGTTATGAACTGATTATGGTAAAACCTATCAAAATAAACAAACAAGGACATGATCAACAAATAAAATCCAAAATCCAAATAACCAAAATGTGACAGTCTGCTAATGCCAGTACAGGGGTGGAGGATGACAAAATAAGGGAAAATGGGATTATTTTAGTTTCCCTTTCCAGGTGATTGCATTTTATTCAGGTGATTCTGTTGAAAACGTTTTAGTTCACAGAGTTCACACAATCAAAGAAGTAATCGAAAGAACAGATTTAAGGGCATATTGATTTAAACAGTGCAGTGGGTTGTGCTCACATTCTTTTTTTTCACATGCATAAAACATAACTTCCTGGCAAAGGCAGACAAATGCCTCACTGATTAGAAGTATGTTTTGCACTCGTAATCAGAAAAAATTTTGGCATTGGATGTTCAAAGACTTAGTTATTGAATGTAATCCAGATTTTTCATTGTATCAAAATTATGTTTGAAGAGTTTTTATTAGCCTTAAACTTAAATGAATCTGTTATTTCTGACAAAAAACAGGCCAATCATACATTAGCAGATCAAAGGCAAACACTCCGTCATCATTTGGTCTGCTGCTCATTGTTTCTTGAGCTTCCAGCAGCACTGTCCGCCCAGCGGTGTACACTCCCAACAAGGTGTCCCGGCAAAGACCCAGAGCCTGTGCTGAAAGAAGCATCTCACGCTCAAACTTCACTTGATCCCAAGCGAAACCCTCACTTGCTCGTTTATCTTTCCAGGGACAGTTCGTTCTTCGCCACGTTAATGAATGCCAGTTGTTTCTTGTGCTTCACAAGCAGGAACTTTGTATTTGGCCTGAGATCAATCAAATAATGCATTGCACAACATAGTTATGTGTTCTGGCCGATCAGTTTAATTTTATTTTTTTTCCACAGACTTCATGAAGTGTGTTTTAACAAATAGTTACAAAGTGGAATGACACTTTTCACCCCAGATTTAAGGCCAAAGTATTACATAGACTGGAACAATCAAGTTTCTGTGATAGAAGATTTACCAATCAGAAAGGTACGGAAATGATTTCTACCCCAGGCAGGATACATTTGTTTTCCATGCATACATTAAAAAATCCCAGGTAATAAAAAAAATATTGAAAATCTTCAAACAGTGCTCAAAATATAATGCATGTACATATTTGATCAAAATTATTGATCACAGAAACAGTTGAGGATGTGATTGTCTTTTTCAATAGCAAGATGTGTCTCATACCACAAACAGCAATTTGTTATGCATTCAAATTCACCAGGTGCTACTAAATATAGCAGGAGGTTTTCAGGTCTCTAACCTTATGCCTCTTTTTGAAAATAAACCTGGAACACAGAAGCTGCAGGAAAAGATATCATAAGTTTCCCATGGACAATGTGAAAACAAATCTTGTAAAGCAGGTGATTTATGTAACATTTTAGAACTTATTGTGTATTAATTATTTTCGTATGGGGGTTAACACAAATGAAATGGAGCTTCAAAGCTTTTTGAGTCTTAAAATAATAATTTGTTTGTAGTTATTTTTTACAAAAGTTGTTCATTAGTACTTGTTGGTTTCACAGAGCACATGAATAATAATATAATAATATAACAAGAAGAATTCAAAATAAAGCAATTTCAACTCATGGGTGATTCAGTGATTTGAATTTATTTCAAAGTTGTTTAGAATAATTTCAGAAAACGTTTGGAATATAAAGTGACCAAAATTGAGGCTCAGGTAATTACTTTGATCATGGAACGTTATTTCCTGTAGTAAACGGCAGCTGCACCTGTTCCAGATCTCTGGTGATCAGCGCTCCATATAAAAGTTTTTTATTCATATCTCCACTGTCTGACAATGTCACTGGTTAGTGCTAGATTCTTAACCTAAGGACACATCAATTGTACACTTTGCCTGATGTTGCAGCCTCCATCTTCTACAGTCGTGCTCAGTGACCATGGCAAACCAAGCCCAAAACATGGCACTGTGCTGCAGTGTGACATTATGATCCTGTTCCCTCGGAGTCACTAAGGCACTCCTTCAGTTATGACTCCTCACCAAAGTAACAACCATGTTATCACAGCAAAAGCCCTGCATATTGAATGCTAAGATTTCTAATGAAACTGTCACAATGAAAGAATTCCCTTTCAAATATGATTGGAAAGGAGAAAACTATGGTTAAAGAGATTTAAACTGAATAATTAAAAACCTCCAAATTTCCTGTTTTAGAACAGTTACATGAAATACAGATTAAATTACATAATAAAACTTAAATGTTGAAGAAAATAACCCTAAATAATTGGTCACATGCCTTTTCTCATTCAGCATCTGTTTGTAATCATTTTCTACCCACTGCGTCTTTCTTCACTTGAATGATCTGAGAATTTTTCTTTTAGAAACTCATATTGCAAAATCCTCCAGAATCCTTTGATTCTTCCAACTGTTGCCAAATCAGGTTATCACCTTAATCAAGCTTTCATCAATTACTTAGACCTTCCTCGACAAGCAGATCAAACAGAGCTATGATCATCTGATGACATTTCATTCTGCAAAATCCTGTCAGTGGCAGTAATAGGAGACCAACAAAAAGAAAAAAACAGGCAGAAGATGAATGGAAATCATTCATATATGCAGCCATAAATTGTAATCATGTGTGAAATGTTTTTGTCATCATATTATGGAAAAGAAACATTAAAGACTGAAGTAAATATGGAACAACTGGTATTTATTTTATTTTGTGGAAAGTATTTTAAAAGACTATTCAGATTTGTTTTATATGTTTTGTTGAGTAATTTTCAGTAGTTGACCATTTACCTATGGTAGTTATGGTAGTTATAAAAAACTGGATTTGAAGAAACAAAACTTCTCCAGCAGGAGAAAGAGTAACAACTACCAAAACTGACGCTCAAGTCAAAGCAGAGTTTAACATAATAATAATTTAAAAAAAACAAATCTATCTCAAAAAGCCTGGTGCGTTAAGTATGTACATTTTTAATCTCTACATTTTTGAAAGAGACTGAAGTAGGTAAATCTGCTAAAATAAATAAGGAATCGGCCAAACATCTAGATAGGTTGAAGATAACTTGCTGAGGTTCAAACTGAGTATCAAAATGAAGAAAGTGAGTGATAGGGAATGGGGGATATTTTCTTGCATACTTTGGGCTCGATCATTTAAGCACCATGTTCTGACTGGGTATTTTTCTGACCATGTTCATTTCTTCTTGACCACAGTAAACTTATCTTCTGCTGCCAACTTCCTGCAGGATATTGCACCATGTCACAAAAAAATTAATCATAATAAACTACTTTCTTCAATATGACAATGAATACACTGTTTCACAAAGGCCTCCACAGTTACCAGATAGCATTCCAGCATAGCCCTTTAGGATGTGGTGGAACTGGAGATTCACATCAAGGATGTGCAGCCAAAGCACCAACTGCATAAGGGAATCATGCAAACTTGGAGCAAAGTTTCAGGAATGTTTTTGACCAAACTGTCGGGCCTAGCCTTGATGGGAAAACAAGGACTAAACTTCATACAGAACAAAGCAAACTGGTAAAAACTTAATCCAAGAATACACTGCATTAACCCACCATAGAGTAAAGGACTGCTACCTTAAAGAATCAGCTGCTACAATCAGCTGTACCAGACCTTTAACAATGACCTGTGAATCGTGTTAGTCGATTATCCAAGTAGTAGACTAAAGGATTGTATTGATGAGTATTCTTGGTGAGGAAAATTACCTCTAAACTAATTAATATTGGTTATATCAAATGGTAAATGGTAAATTTAAACTAGCTGACAATCTTGGTATATACCTATTCACAAAGCAAAAGAGAGAACTTTATTTTGAGCAAATAATGCTTTCTCATTTTTGACTGAATGAGAAATGAACGATTTCAGACATTAGATTTAAGGTAGCCGATCTGCCATTAACTTTAAGAGCAGGGACGTTTCAAAACATTTTTATGACTATTGTATGCAACCTAGTGACATGAAAATACTTCCGTAGGATGTACTGTAAACAGATGTAACAGTACATCTGTTAACTTGATGTACTGTTAACAGCACTCGATGTTAACGAGTGCTGTTAAAGCGTGCACTTAACACTGTTTGTTAACAGCGTGTTGTACGCTGAGCAGACTCACAACATGATGTTCTAAGCTCCACATCAGGTTGTCACAGATATCCCGCAATAACAAAGCTGTTTTTATCAGCTCTCAAACAGTCATTGGCAGCATTTGGCTGGCAGGCAGCTACCAATAATAAAGGTGCATTGGAAGTGGCAGTCAGTGTCGGTTGCTCACGGAAACCTGCAATTCCGATGTTTTTTCTGCAGAATTCTGAACAATCCATGATCAAGTTATGTTCCTTTGGCTGGGCATAGGTAACAATCTTTTGTTGATGGCACGTACTATCTGGGAGACATCCCTCCTGTTTCAATATATATGTTATGTTATTGCGTAGAATAGGGGAAAAGCAAATAAATTAAGATTTTCTAGTCAAATTTTTAAAGAACACTACAAGCATTGAAAATGGGCCAGTAAATCAACAAATAAATATCAGTTACCAGTTGCCAATTTATTGTGTGAATAAAAACAGAAAAAAATATTTGCAACATATTCCTCATTGATTAATTTTTCAAAAGGTATTTTCCTCCTGAAACTTACTTTAGTTTAAAGAGTATAGTTTTGTTGAGGAAAATTTTGTTATTTTCTTTTTTACTTTTTAAAGTTTCCTACAGATAGTCAGTCCTTCAGCTATTACTAAAGCTGGAAAACTACTCTTTATTAGTAAAGTATGTCTGCTTCCATTTCAGGCCCGTTCTGCGGTGGAAGCCCAGAATTTATGTTCCATGGGGAGCCTGCTGGTGAACAGACGACTCACATGTGTCTTTGCACTCCTTCCCTGCGGCCCCCTTTAAAGGCATTCTGAACTGATTTGGGGATATCGTAAAGCAAATGATAAATTTGTACTCCTGTCAAGTCCGTCTGTGCACTGGAGATTTGCTCCAGGAATCATGTTGGAATGCCATATATCCCGGCTGATTGCTGCTCCCCTTGAACGGAGGGCAAAATGCATGACATCATTAAAGGTATTGGAGGAAATAACTTAGACTTTGTTCCTGCTAATGTTTTGACAGGAAACAGCCTTTTTGATGTAATAAAGATCTATCCTAAGAGAAAGACACTTAATTTTTACCTCTCCACTAAAGATAAGTAAATATTCATCCACTTCCTGTTTCACTGTTTGCCTGTAATGCTTCAACATCTTGCAAATGGTTTTTGGCAAGCACTCCCTTCATCGCTGCATGTCAGCTGAATATTGCATTTAGTAAAGTACATCCATTTCATTTTATGTCCTTAGTCTCACTTTGATTGGTTTAAATGTTCTGTGTTTCATATTTAACATGCAGAATATTCTGTGACTCTCTAAGCACTAACCCTGCAGTTCCTTAGAGATCCAAATTATGACACAGTGAATCTGTTAAGCATTTCAGCAGATTTCTGGTGGAGTAACTGGTATACCACCTTGTATCCCTTTGAAATTGGGGAAGATTAGCAGGATTTTAGCTGTGCTTTCAGATTAGATGCCATGAGAAATGCAATTCGAAGTTTCGGCAGCATCCCAATGCTGCCGCCTCTATGACTACCCTGTTCTCACTTCGGCGGTGGCTGGTAATCCCCCCTCCCGGGCAGAGGCCATAAAACTCCTATTTCTACTATACCTGCCAGCTGAGCATCTTAGTCCATTCAAAGCACAGGGAGCATGAAATTCCCAAGGAGCCATTTCAAAGCGCCAGCCCTCTTCATTATGACATCAGAACCTTCTGAAGTCAACAAGCATGAAGGCAGACTGGAGCACAGCGCGGGTTCACAGCCTTGAAGGGGGATTCGTCGCCATTAAGGGCTGCGATGGGGGGATAGCAAACAGAGGGCAAGAGAGGGAGAGAGGGATTACATCTATCACCACGCATATGTGCTCACATCTAAAAGGCTTGCCTTCCATTTTCTGCCCCCAGCCAGTACCCCAACTGTTATGATAGCTGAGACTGCAATAAAGGCTTTGGCGGCATCATAAACACAGCATGATGGTGGGTATCACATACTTAAGGGCCCCTGACAAAAACCCGAGGAGCAGCCCAAAGTTCTGGTAGAAATGTTAACAATTATGGTGATAATTACAGCTGTTTGTGGTCAGATTCTGTTTGTCATCCTAATAAAACACCTCTTACGCCCACTGTGCTCAAGTGCAAGAATCT
Source organism: Poeciliopsis turneri (assembly GCA_922788865.1). Classification (NCBI taxonomy): domain Eukaryota; kingdom Metazoa; phylum Chordata; class Actinopteri; order Cyprinodontiformes; family Poeciliidae; genus Poeciliopsis; species Poeciliopsis turneri. Next base: position 4,617,308 of record CAKLNU010000112.1, on the reverse strand, counting down.
TACAAAGTTACAATCTTCATATCATAACACAGGAAACCGACAGTCTAGTTATGGTAATAGAGACATTCAGAAGTTCCAACAGGGGGCTCATGTACCCAGACCTGGATGGATCTCCAGGGCCAACATGATATAAACTTATATTGACAAAGCTTGGTGGAAGCACATTTCCTACACAAATTCCAATCAAGGTGGAATTCCGTGTTATTCTGTCCTCAATAAAAACAAATGGCTCTCAATTCAAAATTGTCTTATTCACCTGTGTTGTATGGGATATGTTGTTTGGGACCCAACAAAAAAAATATTCCATCCCAAACTGCTAGCATGACACAGTTCACAGGTAGCTTTGAACTTCAGGATCCCCCTTTTCAACCTAAAGAAGATGATGACTGAACAGCATATTTATCTAGAAAACCCTCTTAGGCTCTAAGTACATTGCAATTTGCAATATCCCACAGTAACTTCATATAAGAACACATTTCAGTCACATCATTATCGTGAGATTTGTATTCTTGGAAAAAGGACGTTCAGCGTCTTTTTCTCTCCCCAAATTCTTTCCCCAAAACCCACATTCCACCATGTCAAGATGTCAGAAAAACGTAAGATCTTTATGAAAAACAAAAACCCTTCATATGTACAAACAAAATGACATTCCAGGATTCAAGTAGGTTCTTTTCACCGTGACTATAAATGCAACTATACAAAATAAAAATAGAACTGAAAATTAGTTTTGTTACAATAATTACACTGTAATCTATGTGCAGGCAATTTAAAATTAGGTTAAAGTTGTTAGCTTTATTGTCTTTGCAAAAATAAAAATAAAACATGCTCTTAATCACCGTTTTAATTAAATGTAAAAACAACTTCAAAACTTGCAGTCATCCAATATTTTCTCTTTAAGCTTGTTTTATACTATCCAATTATGAAAGTAAAACTGGAGAACATATTGGAATTCTATCTTATTTATATATATATGTGAGTGTGTGTGTGTGTGTGTGTGTTAACAATTAAAGCAGGCCTGAATCTGGTCTAATATTATACATGCATCCAGTCACTTTTTTTCAGAATCCACTGACAGGGGAATGCCTCCGTGCATGGTAATAATTACATAATTACGGTCAGTTCATGTGATTGCCCACTGGAAATTAAAATGTCTGTTTTTTTAAGTGATCATTTGTAAGTGAAATTAATCACTTGGATAATTGGTTCTAGAGTTTTACTGGTTTCACCTAACCATAAGCTGAGATGATTTGGTGAAAGCAGTTTTTCCTTCTGCTTTTTACTTATGGCTGAGGATGAACACGTATGAAGTTGTATGAATCTATATGAGAAATGGACCAGCGTTCTGCAAAACGTTTACAAACCTGAAAAAGGAAGTTTTGCCAAAAGAACCATTATACAGTATATACAGATTTTGAGACTACAGAACTTCCAAAAGTATTTATACCCCTTAATTTTTTTTTCATCCTGTCAATCAAAACTACATGTAATTTGTTTGGTGGGATTTTAGGTGACAGATATGATGAAGGATTATATATTGCAGTCTTGATGTTAAACCACTTAGCAAACTAACAAAGCCAGAAATAGAATAATTAATGAACACACACACACACCTACATACATACATATATATATATATATATCTGTGCGTGTATGCATGGTTGGGTCAATACATATGTTAATAATCCAAACTGTTTCCACAATTGTTTAAAAGGAAATATTGAAGACATTTAAAACCAGGATGGAGTCTGGAATGGAATGTGCTTTAATTGCCATCTTTGGCAAAGGAAACAGTCTTGAGTATTTGATCTTGCCCAGTGTTGGCAGGATTCTGAGAAACACGCCTCCATGTTCAGCACGGATCGTCATTCTCTCCCTGCCAAATCACTGAAAGACATTAATTGTTGCTGATAACAATGACCGAGCACGCTCGGTCCATGGTCCAATCTAGCCAAATTCTGATCATTTCTGTGGCTTGCAACAACAACATGTAGCCAACATTAAAGAACAAAATGAAATTCCTCATGATGGATGACTCCTGGAGGGCCGTGGATGGGAATAGCCTTCCAACACCGGGATGTGATCCCAAATCTCTGCATAATGGCTTCAGCTGCCTTGTCAGTCACCTGAGTCCATTTTCCTTTCTAACCAAATCACCAGTAATGAGTTGGTTGAACATGACCTGACAAATTAATTTGAATTTCCATCTGATGAGTGCTGCCATGAAACAGTCTCTCTGAGCATCTGGCCAGACGATGTCATGAAATGAAGAAATGCAATAAGCAGAGATATATTAAGAATCTGGACAAGTCTTTGAAGGTGCAGAAAAAAGGAAAATGTACTTTCTGATATAAAGAGACAGATGAGACAATTTAGAGCAGGTTGAAAAAAAATTATTTTGCATGATTTGATTGAACTTGAGTGAGCAATGTGCGTGCTCTGCAGCTACTCTAATTCAAACAAATTTAAACACATGCAGCTTCCAACACACATTTGACACGTCTCTGAGTTCTAGACACAAGTAGTTATCTTAGTTTGCTTTGGATATTATTCTAAAGTGATAATGTACTTAGTAAGTAAATAGGATATCCATATAAGAATAAAGGAAGCAGAAGGAACAGGTCAACAAATGCTTAAATAAACCATCAGAATTTTCATGTCTTTCAAGAACTTTCTCACTGTTTTTTACTTTATTAGCCATGTGATCAGATGACTAAATTTTCTTTCTGTGATTTAAAACACACAAAGTAATATCAATATTAATTTTAAACTCCATTCAAAAGTCTTGTCGGTAGTAGTACACAGTGAGGGTTTGCACTCCAGGGAGTTTTTACTACTGCAGACATGCAGACCCTTCATCAAATTGTGTCAGGCAAACATGTCTCATATTCTGCCTCTTCTTGCTCTTCTACTTCTCAGGGGGAAATGCCTTGATGCCCTCTCTGGCTGCCTGAATGATTATATCTAAATCTCAGAGCAGCTGCTCCTCAGAAAGCAACCAGGAAAGGGATAGGGAGGTGTGGGAGACATGCTGGATCACTCCAGAGGCTTTCCTAAAGCCCTGCAGGAAAGAAGGGCTTGTGTACCGGAGTGCAGAACCAGAAGAGGTCTCACTTGGATGTTTGGCTTATTTTCAATTGTAAAATAACAATAAATTTTGTTTTACATATTTCTATGATTTACCTGTTGGTATGATACACAAATTGACAGAAGAATGATCATTTTTGTGGCTTACTTCTTTCTGAGAGGTTCAAAGACATTTATTTTTTCTTCCCCGCTGAGTGAGGTAAGAAGAATAGTTCCTAGGCACCACTGGGAAGCTAATTAACTGGGTGGGTGTGAAGAAACTCTTGCACTCAGTTGTTTTTACCCCCTGATGTGACCTTCTAGTCACTGGTACTACTGCACACCATGTCTTTTTCTTAAAAGAGGAAGTAAAATGTTTTCTTTCTCCCCACCCCACTGACCCCAGATCAGCTCCAAGTTGAGAAACACATAAAGATGGAAATAAAATTTCTATTTTTCCCTGTACTTAAACGTTAAATACCCCTTTATATTTCTCTTTTGCACCATCCAGCTACACTTTGGTATACACATTATTGGATATGAATGCAGATTTAATCATTAGAATCCCTTTTGCTGCAAATATGAAAACAACATTGAAACTTATCAGTACAAAAAAAAAAAAAAAACATCACAGAAATATGCTCTCCAGATGTAAACATAAGCACAGGGGGTGCAGGCAAAAAATGTTATGACATAAGGAAATAATTATGTTTTATTTGAGACAGTGGTAAGAAGCAGTTTGAGCTGAAAATCCCCACAGTGAACCCTGAAATTCTTACTTCTCTGCTCATACGGAATGCATCAAAGATCTCTGTATTTCTCCTTATGTACTGGCTTGGAGTTATTTCCTGTTTCCTCCAGCAGCTTATTAGCACCATGGCTGTGAAGAACATCTGGAAGAAGACTTTTCTAAAAATGATTCAGATAATTGCCATAATTTTTACTTCACAGATTACTCAAAGCAAAAAAAGTCAAAACATTATGACCACCCAAAATGTGTTGAATGTGACCCTTTCTGCACCAAGACAGCTGCAGAATGTTGCTTCCTGTTTGTTCTTGGAAGTCAAAATTTTGGTATTCAGGATAGAGAAAAGTCTATTGGAAAACCACCAAGATTTAAGCTGAATGGTCTGAGTTTATTCTAATTGCCACCTTATTATCAAGCATGGCTAACGTGTATATTCCTACTGATTATTTTGGTAGCAAAGCATTGTTTACCAGCAAATAAATCACCAGCTATACAACTGTGCAATATTTTGTAGTTCCTCCAACACAATTAAGTTGGATATGATCTCATTAATAGATCCAAGTTTTGACTTCAAAGACAAAAAATAATAACGCAAGACAAGATAAGTTAATTGACTTTCAGTTTTCGATAATTTTATAAAATGCAACAATAATTTTGCAACTGAGGAAGAGAACAAAAAAACAATTTTGACTTAGCAAGTTATTTTAGGAAAATGATGAAATACAAAAGAAGTCAGTGTTCAGCATCTGAGATTACCTCATCATCCCTGATGTCAAAGTCAAACAGGCTCATAGCAAGTTAAAACATAGCAATATGTTTTAACTTATTGCTAAGTTAAAACATATTTGTGTGCCGTTCTAATCGTATTTATGTCATTAAATTCTTAACAACCACCAACTCCCACATGTAAACATGCTTCTGTAATAAGAATCATTCTGATATGAAATCTGAACTTTGTGCTTTAAAAATGCACCGCTTACATATTTTAATTGTTTGTTGACTTTTAAGATTTGAACAAAAAAATACATTGAAAGTTTGGTCTGGATTTGCATTCTGGCTGAGTAGATCAATATCTTTTGCTGCCATTACAGCTGCAAATCATTTAAATAATGTCTCTACCAGCTTTGTAGATGTGGACTGAATTTTCTACTTATTTTTCTTTGAAAAACAGCTCAATATAAGTCAGACTGGATGTTTGATATTGGACTGTGAACATCAATTTGTAAGTCTTGCCACAGATTACCAGTTTAGGCCTGAACTTTAACTGGTCCTTTCTGAAAATAACTTGATCAACGTTGCAGTCTTGGATATATGTTTAGTGATTTTGTCTTGCTGGAAGGTTAATTTCCTCTCCTATCTCATCTTCTTGTCATTGAACAGTTCTCCATGAGACGAGTAAAGCTAGTTATATTTTTGTACTTATTCACTAATGTTCTCTGACAACCATCATCTATTATTATATCCATGTTGCTCTTATTTACTTGTTTGTGTTTGTAATGTTCATAGCGTTTCATGCTACCATAAATGTTAAGTCGCATTAGCTTGCTCAGTTATCATTTCTTAAGTATATTTAAACTTCAATTGAATATGAAACATTAAACATATAGAAAATGAATATTGAAAGAGGAGAGGAATTGTATGATTAAAGCAACTAGATTATTTATTGAAAAGTTAAGTGACTGATTTAATGATTTCATGCTGTGAGACCCTGGTGGGCAGCAGGGTGGTAAAGTCTTTCAAACTGACTCAGGGCCACAATTGTAGAAGAAAACCTATTTTGTTTAGTACATGTTACCAGATGTATGTTTGTTATAAAATAAGCAGTAAAACTAACTGTTGCAGAGCTTTGACAAATCATGTGAGTTCAGTGTGATGTTTATTGTATGAAATGGAAAATCTAATCGCCCCCGATTCCACCAGCTCATTCTTCCTGTTCATCTTTAATGGGAAACTTGAGACAGGACTGAGTACAGAGCTTAGTCTGTCACATCACATGACGTGCTGCAACTAATGCAGCCAACAAATGGGCATATCAGGGATCCCAGTTTGGTGCACAAACCCTCCACAGAAACAGGTGGCAGTTGCTGGAAGGCCAGATGTCCCAGTGCAGCCGTAGTAAACTGGGGTCTGTCGCAACACAGCAGTGAACAATGCGTGACGGAGACCGAAGGTGGTCTGGCTTGTGTTCAAACTCCAGGCTGGCCAATAATAGGGTGAAGTCTGGAAGGGGAGGAGGGCTGTAGTTATGGTGCCGACGCTCGCTCTCCTTGGTAAATAAAGAGGATGAGCCGCCCCACCTATAAAACTATCCCCTGATCCAATGTGAGGAAGTGGATGCTTTTCAACAATGAGGAAGTCATCTCAAATATCCCCTCCAAGCTGCCATTCCCCAGCACATAGCACTTCACATCCGCTGGTTGCTCTATTCAGACATTTCAGCTTGTTAATGCCGTGCTTTAAATCCTGCTCCAGCCATTTGCTCGCACTGTATAAATAGACGATAAGCATTACCGGTGAGATCGAAGTAAGGCTGTGGAGTTCAGCCAAATTCTGCTGAAAGCTGTGAAAGATGTCGCCAGATGGCAAGGGATGAAACCATAACTGAGTCCTGCTGTTACGGACCTCTTTTGACCCGTATGCAGAACAATAGTTTGAACATTTTGTTTTGACGAGACGCTGCTTAGTTTTCACAGACAGGAGATAAGAGATGAAAAGCGCTGTCCACAGAAATTAGACGTACAATGCAAAATGTGAGCAATTAACAAACAATAAGGATAAATTTGAAATCTCAATTGGATGATGATAAAACTACTACAAACTTCCAGCTCTTATGTAAGATGCTTACAAATTGTCTTGTTTTTTTAATAACCAAGTACAAGGTCTAGGTGGCAGTGTGAGATAAATAACAGATAGCACCTTAGCACCTTGTCTCTTATCAGACACAGGAGTTAAATCATTACCTTTAAATACTCAGCAGTGCATGACCTGAAAAGGTTGCTTGTAGCATTACTCACTGTGACAAAGGAGTGAGTAAATGTATGTATTATGGCTAAGCAGTTGATTCCAACATGCAGCATGACATGGTGAAATGTGACAGACGTTTCTGCTCAACTTATTGCTGTAACATGGTTGTAATTCATGTCATGGATTGAAACAGATCAAAAGGACATATATCTAATAGCGCATGTATTGGCATGGCATGAAAGGAAAAATCATTCTTCAGCAACCACTCATGTCTATTTGTAAAGACAACTGTGACATGCTTTCATTCTTTTCGGTGCACAGGTGCAGAGCAGAAATAATGTCCTTGGTCTGGCACTAATGCAAATATTGACCTGATTTTCTCTCTTAAATAAAACATTTTAAAACTCTTTGAGGGTTTTGTTTTAGTTTTCAGCACATTTATTTTTTAACAATTTATAGTAATTGCTGCTGAGATTCACAGAGATTGGCAGTTAATAATATCAAAGCACTTCACTTTTATGATACCTATAAGATGATAATTGCCCAATCTAAACAATAAGTTGCAGTTGTTTATTTTATCCAATTATTCATTTGGACAAGAAGTGTGTCTGGGACAAAAAGATGTTGTTTTTTTACTTTTGAAGAACATCCTAACTTCAGGTGCTATAAATAAGCATGAGGGAAAATGAAATTCTCTCATCATGAGAAAGGCATGAGAAAGGTAAGTAAAAGAATATCAGGTTACCACAAAGATGAAAAGCACAAAACAGAGGATTGACGAGGAGCTCTTAGTGCGATTTATTTTGTAAGTGAAAAGAGCTAACATTCTGTACTTTTGGTGGTTGCAGTGCATTTAGATTCATCATCCACTATTGCTTCACCGGCTGCAAGAATAATCCAGTTTCCATTTAATGTATGTTAAAAAGAGACCAACTGAAACCACAGGTTGATCTGCAAAACAAGTTGACATGCATTTGCAAAGCTTGCACATGTGCATATGTGTTAATATTATAACAAAAATGTAAATCAATCAAACAAGTTTATTTGTATCGCACATTTCAGCAACAAGGCAGTTCAAGGTGCTTTACAACATAAAAACACAAAAATATAGTCATAGAAGACAGAATCAATTGAAAAATGTCTGGTGGCATTATTACACATCAGCATATTTATCAATGTTTCATTTATAATGTTTCAAAAGCAACTCTAAACAGGAATGTTTTTTAAGTCTGGATTTAAAGAAACTCAGTGTTTCAGTAAAACACACTGTTTTATTGCCACTGCCATCAGGTTTCCAGAAAGCGATAACATCATCAACCCTAGCGGAACCGCCAAGAATAAGGAGAATATGGGTCTCTGGGTTGCGAAGGTCATGATACCAAATATCTTGGTAAATGTCCCGAAAATCCCAGGCCAGCCTAGCTTGGTTGTAGATTAAATTAGTTATGCTACAGTATCAGCTACTGAGCATGACTTTATGGCCTCTTAAAATGGCACCTTTGTGAGCAATGTTTGCTCAGATATGCAAGTTGGGTTTGCATATTATGTGCTAAATTTTAAAGTTTAGTGCATTAATTATAAATGGCCTTTTTCTGTATCAGAAGCTTTTAACATCAAACCATAAGTGCTTAAAACACACAGAAGATTATGTACTATGGTTTTTGCTACAAACCCACAATGAGCCCTGAGATACAAATGTAAAAATTAGAAATGATGCGCATGAAAAAATAAAAATGAGTAAAATAAATGTCAGTAAACAGCACCTAATGTAAAAATAAAACATTTAAACGATTATAAGGTGATCTATATAATATGATACTGTGTGAAAGAGAAAATTTAATCACAGAAATATTCAGTTAGCAACAAGTTCAGCCAAAGTTGACTAGATGCTTGAATTGTCTTGTAATAGATTCAATTTTAAACAAAACTGGATCACTATTGGAACTGGATGTCTTGTAAATGTCCTCGAGATTAAGTATTTTTAAATTGTTCCTATATAAATAAACTGATTTGACTGCATGCCACGTATTAATGAAAACAGAGTAGAAAAAACATTTATATGTCTGGCAGACTCATTATGCTGAAGACTGCATGTAAATTTGTGTTTTTCCCCTTACATGCATCATAGTGTAACATTGAGCACCGACTGAATGAGGTGTGGCCTTCAGCTTGTGGCTGAGATCTAAGTGATTTCTGTTTTCAGTATAGGTGGCCCATCAAAAGTCAACCTGGGCACTTTCACCTTTAATTGTTTGCACGTTCACTAATCAATGTGTCATAACAAATTTATTGTGCAACAGAAAATGGAAACGACAAATAAAACCATAAATATGTAATAACCTGTTTTTAAAATGCAGCAAAGCAGAAACTCATCTTCATGTTTGCTAAAAATAGATTTTAAAGCAATACATTGAAAACTGTGTGTTAACCTGTATATGACTGTCTGCAGTTAAAATCAAGACTAAAATTAAAATGAATATCAGAGCAATAGATCTACAGTACAACCTCCATTTCTGTCAGCAGGGGTCAGACCTCAGCTGGTGTCTGTTGCAGAAGGGGGGAAACAGCAGCAGAACCAGATAATGCACTGAAAGAAAACCAGCAGCCAGAATTGGGATCACAACAAATGCGCAGAACAGGACTGTGAAATGTTGTCAAGTAGAGACGGCTCAGTCCAAAACTGTTCTTAATATGTGAGCTTAACTATTCTACATAGGCTTTGCCATTTTATTGATGCCATATTTAGGATTTCAAGAACATTGAGGGCATAATTACCAGTTTTAAAAATGAAAAAATTTAAAACTTTCTGAATTTTAGAATTTCTCTTTTCTTCTACATATTTAATATGTGGTCTCAATCAAAGTGTGTCTAACAGTTCAGTCATTTTCTGTCTAGTTGCTGATTATTTTAGTTTTTCTGAAGAGACCATCATCTGGCCTAGGAATCATTAGCCATAATAAAGGCTTAAGATGCATCCACACATAACAGACAACTTAAAAAGCAGGAAGGAAACAAGTAGAGGACTAATTTTAAATTTGATCTGTAATCTTATATGAGCCTGACACAAACAAAACTTGTAATCTATTTTTCCCATTTAAGGCAATTATCATCGAGTTGCAAGTTAAAAAATAAATTTTCGAAAAAATATCAAACTCTTGGGTTCTGTCTGTTCTATTTTTGTTTTCCTATTTCTTAAAGCTAGAACTTCCTGGTGTTGTTTGTTAACAATCCAGTAAATCGGTGGTTACATTTTATAGTCTAAAATATTTTGTGGCATGCTACAAAATGCTGCCACGGACACATAGACAAAAGTAGACAGAAAATGTGTACAAAGGGAAGGTCCAGTGAAAGGTCTTGCAGAGATAACTACTTAGCAAGGCCACTTTAAGAGAAAACTCTGGATGCAAAACACACAGAAATGAGGAGTGAAAAGTTAACGTAGTACTTTTAAAAAACTTACCAATCGGTCAAACCTGGAAGACTCTGTGCCTGGAAAAATGAAATCACACACGATCTGAATCTCTTATTTCTTAAGAAAGGGGTGTTCATTCAAGACCTCTTGGTGACAGGAAGCTAATTTGTCAGAGGTGGCAATTTCCTCACTCAGCCAGTAAGAGCTTACAGACCCTGAAATGTGAATGAAAATGGGGAAAAAAGAATGAAGAATGAATGAAGAAACAAAGAATGAAGATCACCTTATCAAAGTAGAGCAAATAAAAGATCATATTCTTATTGATCAGTCGCTGTCAAAATATCCCATTATGGTTTTATGAAACATTTGTGCAGCTTGAGGTATAAGAGCAGGAATTATTACATATAATTATATGTGACATATTAAGAAAGAAATGCAAATATTTTCACAATATATGGAATTTCAGTAATACACAGAGCACAACAAATGTTACTGGAAAGCAAAAAATAGGCCTGTGCCTCTTTTGAAGAAACATCATGTATGTTTGCTATTGCAGCTTTTGCAGAGTGAAACATATTTTGCAGCAGTAAGTGAATGATGTGTTTTATAGCGTTTCGACAAATCCACAGAAATAAAGCTCGCCTTGACCTTCCCCCGAACCTCACATCCAACTATAACCTCTAATAAAGAATCCCTATAATGTCAAGTTAACTGTGATTAATGGCGGTACCAGGCACAAAGTCTCCTCTGTGCACAATACCCACTGCCTAAATACAGCTCACAGCATTTCACAGAAATCCAAGAAATTTATAGAATCATCTGCAGAGGTCTACATCAGAACCATGTAGTCTATTTATGCAATAATCAGTTTGTTAGGTTCAAACTTAACTTTAAAACTGTGGGCACATAACCCAACCTACTGTGGGGCTGAGGTTGCTTTATAGATTTAAAACAAGAACTCAGTTGTTTTATGTTATTGATCACTGTGTGAGTGCAGTTGCCACTTGTCAGAGTCGTGATATCTTATTTTGGAGTCTCGTCTCTCCTGTCCACCTTATAGGTTTATTGGCTAATGTGGGAGCTAGCTGTCGAAGTGACACCCAGGGCAGCAGAGAGTTTATCATTCTGCTGACAGGCTAAATAACTTGTGCCGCAGCAACAGATAACAAATGGGCTCAAGTTGTGACTTGAGTGTCTGTGGGTTAAAGACAAGAACAACTGCACAGCAGCAGAAATACACAGTCTACACTTGTTGGCATTCGGCCATTTCTGCTTAAGTACACAGAAAGAAAAACATTAAGAAGTTTCTCTGCTTGCATCAGCACGGAAAACACTAAAATCTCAGGTTTGTTAAGGCTTTGCAAACAAGATTCAGGGAAATTTAACTCGCATTTATTTGCTTTCTTGATGATAAAATATAGAAAATGTGATGTTGTAGCTTACACTAGCAATCCATTCAATTTGCCCTGTAAATTGTGACAATAAGAGAGTGCATCTCTCCATCTTACTATTGCTCACATCTTTGCTCTCCTGGCAGTCTTTCAATTTTCCAGCGTAATTTACATTATGAGACATCATGCTGCTTTGAATGAGTTTTATAAGACAGGTCTGGATTGATTTATTCTGGCTCACATTACTCAACCCTCATAATAAGCCTTCAGGATCCAGTGTCAAAGCAGCAGGCTAATAAGCTGGGGCTGTTGATAGTGCCACACTTGCCATTCACCTTTGCCTTTGAGGTGACAAATTGTCACCTCAAACAAATCCAGCAGGCTTCAGGAGTTTGCTGCAACTGTGGCTTCAGAGTGAAACTAAATTTTGGCACTTATGTGGAACCTTGAGAGGACGCTGTAAATTCTTGTAGCTGTGTCACAGCACAAACAAATGCACTGTTATTTCCCCATGCCGGCCTCAGTTTACAGCTGTTTCTGTCCAAACAGTAAGTGAGATATACCACAGAGCAATTGGCTGCTGTCTTAAGCCTGTGAAAATGTGCTGCAAGAGATAAATTCCAAGATGTCAGAGGAGCTGTCAGTGTGAACGAATATGCTGATCTTTACCACCTTCAGCTCTAGTTTGCATGCAAGCTCCCCCTCTCTCCCGAGGAGGATCCCTGCTGAGGCCTAGTTGGACTTTCCCACAGTGAAAAATGGGTTTGGAGTGCAGTCAGTGGAGCAAACTTTTACTGCTCTCCAAATATAACTTAGAATCTTTTTATTTTACCGTGTATTAGTTTTGGTTGTTTATGTGGAGATTTATGTCATTTTGATATCCAAGACTCAACATTTTGTGATAAAATGTATGCAGTTTGAAACTTTTCTTTCGTACAGTTAATTGGAACTCAAAGCAGCTATTGTGTTTGTAACACCTCCAGCCAATGGAAAAACTTCAAATTATTTACTCTGTGACACCCAAACATCCTGAACTCCAACATCACTATGTTAAAACTTACATCAGACTGGTTTGAGAAGAATGTGGCTCAGCTGTCAGGTGTCCTTATTAAGGCTGTCTAATAAGCCCAGGTTACAAGATGTTTCTGGGAAGCAAGTGATATCCGCCGAGTGTCCCACACATACAATAAAGCGGGCAAGCCTTAGTGTGGATTTCATACTCAGGGCCGAGCATACTCCAAGCCTATTTTTGCTGTCCTGATCTGGGCCAACTCTGGACTCCATCCAAAATAGTTAAAGTAAACCTGCCTGGCCTTGTGGTTTCCATTGGAACCTGCAAGACGAGGAGCTGAGGTTTAGGAATAATAGGAAAGGTGCTAATAAGACAAGTATAAAACAAGTATTGGCCTTATGACTCTTTCACCTGATACTGTTCAGTCAGTGTTGTAACTAAATGTAAATGTCTTAAACATGTTCAAATAAAAAACAAAGTACATTTGAAAAACACCAAGTTCTATCAGGTTTATGAAGTATGAGGCTGTATGAAACTGTCACATTCTCATAATTTGTGGACTTGAAGGAAAAGTAAATTTTTTTGTTGTGTGAACATGCAAAGATAACAGAAGACATTTTTTATCCTTGGGTTCCCACCAACATCTAGGAATCTGAGTATCAGCAAAGTTTAAAAAAAATTCTTTATCCAATGAATCACAAAATGAGGTTTAATCCAGTGCCATTTTTGGTGATTCATAAATTCAGCATGCTGATGTGAGTGAGTCTTCATCAATGCAGACAAAGTAGCTGCACAACGTAAAAGCATAAATTAAGATACAGAAATAACATTTGTGCAGTATTCGTTACTCTGTTGCAAAACGCATTGTCAAAACCTGTTTCACCCACTGATAGCATTTCAAATGTGTAAAATTTCAGTGCTGGAAAATGTTACATGTAAATATGATTTATAAAACACAAGCCAAAAATCTAAAAGATCAATTGGGGTATTTTGTCTTATCTGCAATAAGGTTGAATTTACACATTGGCTTAAAACAGACTATAAATAGATTATAAAGTTACCATAAACTGTTTCTTGTATGAATAGCATGAAACATTCTGTTAGAAATGTCCTTTTTTCACTATAGAAAATTCTAAAATGAAGCTGGAAAGAGCAAAAGAGCAACTTTGATGCAGCAATTTGTAATATTAAATAATCCAAGTTCTTTTGAAATGTCATAGGAAAAAACTATTGAATGTGAGATCAAAAAACCTGGACCAAACATCTTATGTGTGCAATGAGGTGTTTGGTTCAGCCTTTATTTCTGTCTTTTTGATGTCTTTGCACCCTGCTGAAGAACAAGAGGAATATATTCCATCAGATGTGACCGCTCCCTTTGGATACAGCTCATCTGGGCCAAATATCGGCTGTTAAAAAGAAATACTTGGGCAGGGCTCGGGACTAATTTAACTCCAATGATGTTGTGAGCACAAACAGTCATGTTGAGGCATGCCGTAGACAAAGGAGGCAACGCTTTGTCATGCTTACACTGGTATCCCGTGAATTTACTGCCACTGAGGCTTTTATTTTTCTCTTCTCCTGCAGAGATAAGGGCTGTTTTTCCTCTGAAAATCTACAGGGGGCCTGGGTGTAGCTAAAGGACACACTCAGCTGCTAGATTAAGTCATCAACACCACATTGCTGGGTGTCAACAGAAATGTTTCACACACAAGACCGACAAGGAATGAATACCATTTGGAGGTCACAAGTGGCAACCTTGCAGTCCTTTAGGCCTTTTAAATGTTAGTGTCTGCCTTTCAAGAGCAAGGATGTAACCTCTAAACCTCTGAGAGGAAAACAGATCCGGCTCTGCTTCTTGACAGTTCCTACAGTAGATTATGATTACTGATCAAATAAATCAGAGGGGATGAATTATTTACTGTGCTCTTCGTAGCTACAAATATAAAATATATTTTTACACCTCCTGATGTTCACATGACTGCATATGTAGAGATAAATCAGTAAGATGTTGTAAATATAGTCATGCATGTAAACCACAAGCGGCAGTAACAAATAAATATCACTGAATTTCTTTCTTATCAACATTTGTAGGAAAATGTTTATGGACATTACAAAACATGACTTTTTTCCTTTTTTTGCCAACAAAAATTATATCTATCTACGTAAATCTCAGACAAACAACATAGTAATCTACCTGAGTACACAGTTTTTGCTTCCTGCCTCAAAAAAATATGATTCTGTGTGCTACTCCTTCATTTGAAAAAAAAACAAAACAAAAAAACAACAACTGACAAGCCAAGCGATGAGATCACTTTTAAAAGAAAGACACATGTCTCTGGTATGCTGTTTTTTAGCTGCTTGGGCAACACACCATTCCTTGTGCTTTGAGTCATTGAAACTCTTCATGTAATGCCATCCAAATTTAGACTTTTAGATTTGTGGAGAAGCTTTGCTCAAAGTGCTTTGAGGTTAGACAACAGAGGAAGAGAGAGGATGGAAGATAGAGATAAATCATGTCCCTCATTTGTTGACTCACACAATGGGAAAGCTTTTTTACACCCTGTAAGTACATTGGATTGTAAGTCTTTGCACTTGCCTGGCAAAAAAGTTGTAATAGCTGCCGAGGGAAGTCCTTGTTTGTCTACTAAAGCTGCCGAACTGCAGGGGTGGCATGGCTGCAACGCTGTGCCTGTTTTCTTTAGCTCTCATGAAGCTCGAACCGCACAATCATTGTTAGAATGGTGCAAAATGGAAAGTTAGTGCTCTTTAATACTTAGCAGGGACTTTTTGTTGCTGTTAGCAAAGAAGGTGCTAAGACATGTATTCAAGTTCATCATGGACTTGTAGAGATCCACATGAACAAGTCAAAATCAATGAAAAATATAAAGAACCAACAAAAATCATACAAAAAGCAGCTGATAAGAAATGTGGAATTTGTTTCATTACTCCTTCCGTCACTGATTTCATTCATATTTTTCTTTCAATTTAGCCTAGATTAACCTATCCAGGCATGTTCCAAACAATATTATCCGATTCATTTGTTTTTATCAGACGCTAAATTCATACTATATCAAAATCAGTGGTGTTGTGGGATAGTGTGGACAAAGTGGCTGAAAACGAGCAGCAAACAGATGTTGTCCGATGTAGTAGGTGGATCATTTACAAAACATTGTGACCAAAAATATTTACAAAAATCCCAAAGTTAATAAGTTGGCACACAATAAACTACACAAAACTAAATTAACTAAAAAAATTGAAAAATCTTGGGATTAGCAAAAACTCTGCATGTAGTTTGGAAATGTCAAATCAGAACATTTCTGATTTGACACTTCCTAGGAAAACAGTGCACAACTCCAGTCCTCAAGAGCAGCTATTCTGCAACTTATGGATGCTTTCCTGTCCCAGCACACCTGGATTATAGGAGGAAGAGCTCAGTCTGGCCTCTCCAGAGATAAAGTAGATTCAAGTGGGTTAGAAAAAGGGATGTGTGTAAAAGTTGCAGGATAATAGCTCTTGAAGATGGGTTTTGAGTACCTTAGGCCAAATAGATCCATAACATCCTCAATTGGAATCTGACACAGAAAGCCTTCTGACCCTTTCCTTCGCTCAATGTAATCAAGGGTAGATTGGGTATCAGAATACGCCACATTTATTCTTCTGCCCGTGGGGGGTAGAGCTATCTGTCTTGGGTTACGGGTGCCGTTTGGCAATAGTAGGGTATTGGAGGTTAAGGGGCGAATGGCAATGTTGGCCCTGTCAACCCTTTAGCACACCGGCTCCCAGGAGCTGGCGCCAGGCTCACCCAGCATCCAGCCTGTGCAAAAATAGCCCCACTGCAGTTGTTGGGCAGGGGAGAGTGACGGGGAGAGCATGTCACACCAAGAGATCAAGTTTCAGCGGCTGTCATCAGAGTGCAGTCATTACTTCTAGGCTAATTATCTAAGGCCACATGTAAACAACCAACCTGACAGCGTGAAGACTACATTGTGTTCACAGCTCCAGGATTTGGTTTTGTCCCCTACACTTGACTGATGTTGGCTTGAATTCCAGTATTGACTTTAGCGCTAGAAGCTCAAAGGCTGACTGAGCCTGAAGGTCCACTGAAAGTCCAGTACAGTAGAAGCCTAAATGTCACTCTTTTTCTTAAACAGACTTCTTTGAATATAATCTAAACTTTGCTTAGTTATTTTTATATATATAATATATATATTATTTATTGATTTATTATTTTTTTTCTGTATACAAAAATGACTCAAATAATGTTTTGTGGAAAACTAGGAATAAATGATAAACTGAGATTTGAGCATAGGTTTTAATTATAATCCATGTGTGTTGGCTAACAAATCCTCATGTCTGCTACTGAAAACAAATAAATTTGAATATTTGATCATGTTTGGCATACTTTTAAAAACTGTAATTTCTCTTGTATTCAGCTAAACTCATGTATGATTATATTTATCAACTTGACTCTGACAGATTCCTTGAATTTACTCGACTATTGAAAAACTGAGTTCAGCTCAGCCCAGCTTAGAGGCTCACATTCCCCAGGCTTCATGGCACATTGTCTGTTCAGGCTCATGTTTCTATCACACGCCTGCCATACCAAACCTGTGCACTATTGGATCACAGAGCCATTATGCACAACCTGCTGATTAAGGTTCTAGTTTGTGCTTTAGACTGTAAAACACATACTGTGTACACCTTTACTTTAATCATTTAAGAAAGGGAGTATGCAAATTTTAAATACAAATCACGTCAGGTTCATTGTGTCACAAATTCCAGCAACAAGGCAGTTGAAAGTGTTTCACATGATTATAAACAGGTGTTAACAGCAACTGTCCAGTTAAGTAACTTGTATTATTTTCTATTTTTGAAATCAAGAAATCAGTCAAATAAACTAATTCACTTTTTAAAGGATCAATCAGTAATCACTAGTTGGATTAACTGTGGCAACAATGGTGGCAAATAAATCTGCAAGGAAAAGGAATGGTATCACAAAGGGAAGCTGTACATAACAATACATCACAGTACCATCAAATTAATCAAACATTAGTAACACAGAGAATCTGTGACACCACTAGCAGAGAACCAGTGAACAAGGTCGATGTTTGGTAGTTATATTCAAGTCACTCCAGTCAAATATCAAAATGAGTGTGTGCAGATGAAGATGATGAAGATGAGACCCACCACAGATGAAAAGGTTTTATATGACGTGACCTGAGAAGAGTAGGAGTTCGATTGGTTGATTATGTTTAAGAAGTTATTAAGAGAATTATGAAATAATTTATAAGCATACGTTACATACTTAATCTATATTTCATAATAATTATAACGTCTTGATCATTTCTGTAAAAGTCAGTCATTCTCTATTTTTTTTTCCCGCTCAGGAAGGATCATGTTGTTGGCTTATTAGAGTTGAGAAGGTGGGCTCTAAAAGTGGTGGACTGCTGGATGTGGCAGAGAGAGATGGATGTGTTGGCAGTTTGAAGACAGCTGCTCTGAGTAATGACTTGCACAAAATAAGCTGACTTATTTTCCTGTTCAGTCAATTCGTTGCGATTTTTATTTTCTCTGTGTAACATAAATATTACAATTAGATGCCATTTGGGCACAGAAGCTCTAAACAGAAGACTAAGGATCAACCACAAAATAAAACTGCTTGGGGTTGTGGACACTGTTTACTCCTAAAAGAGGTCAAGAACCTGACTCAGTTCACCTACTGCTTGCCTGAAATGAAACTTAGGAGCTTCTGAATTCATCGTCTGTGAAGATGAAATGCCAACTTCATATACAGCTTAAATTGAAAATGTTTATATTTGTTCAATATAATCCTAAATTGGTATTTACACTTTCACACTAAAATGGTTGCATCAATCTGTCTTATCAGCTGATCAGTCTATAATGTTTAAGAAAACTTTCTAAACTAAGGATTTAATTAGTATGAAGGTAATATATCTATTTTTTTTCTAGCAACTAGCTAATAAAAGGCAGTCTTCCAGCTGTTTGGATGAGCTCACCACCACCATATTTAACGGTCCTTCTTGATTCTTAAACATGTCAAATAAAGCAAGAAAGTAAACAATGCGTGTGGCATGTCATACAATAATCCATCATACAGTTTACTGTTAGCACTGCTCAGATATGAGGTATTATTCAATAAAGCCTCAGTAATAGAGATCTGAAATTACATTAAACTTTCACTTTCAAGCTGTCACTTACATCCTCCTGGGTGTTGTCAGGTCTCACTTTGCATTCATAATTGCCCTCCTGTATTCAGTTTTTTTTAAAAGTGGACTAAGTGATCAGGAGTTGGTACTCACATATTTATATATGCCACTTAAACCAAATTATTTCATCTCAGAGACGCAGCTAAAGGCTAGTTGAAAATGTCTTTTGCATGAGGCAACAGTGTGCATTAGTGGACCACTCTGTCAAGTGAATGACTGACATTTCTAATGGAACATGAGCGCTTCACTGAACATGGATTCAGCCGCGCCATTAGCCCGCAGGACTTTCATGACCAAGAGAAATTTGAGCGGCAATTCATTTTTGGGAACATGTTTGTTCATCCACACCAATCCCTATTAAGGGACTTCTTGATCCTTCATTTGTTAATTAAGTTATCTGCATGAGTCGGGATTTGAAACTGAGAAGTCTCACCAATCAGGCTCTGTTTACCTACCATTATGTTGAAGCGAGAGGCTTAGTTTAAAGATATAATTATACCTCACAAGATAGCGACCTCAACCAACCTCATTTTGAAATGCTGAGCACTTTGGCAGAGCTGTTGATGCATACTGAGCAGATTTCACTAAGCATTGTCTGTGCTTTTTCCTCCCTCTGTTTCTATTTTAACCCATCTCTAACTGGAGCATAAAATCTGTTCACAACATAAATACTGAGGGAGTTTGATTAAAATACTAATTTTCTCCAGATGGTGTTTTCAGGGAAAAGCTGAATATGCACAAAGCTATTGTTTTGTTCAGCTTTTTTTTCATTTAAGACGAAATCAATGCTTGATGACAGTGAAACAAGGAAAGGAAGAGCAAAAACCCTTTAATGGAAATGCTACCCATTTTGTTGAGTCCTGGAATGTGATTTGATCGACACTATCCACTTGCAAAGGCCTCCTCTTGCCCTCTGAAAAGACATTTGCAACCGGTGTCAAGGCCCTATAAATCATCCTGTATCAAAGAGGCCATGTAACGGTTTCTACATTTCAACATATGTGGAATCAGAACACATCTGTCATCGACGTGAGCCACTTTCAGAAAAAACGGGCCATTTGGAGGCCTTTCCCACTGTAATATGGACCATATGTGCTATTGATTTGAGAGGTTTTACCTGCCACTGAGGGATACCCCTGAAATGAGGTGAGGCAGACGCTGTCATACCATTACTATTGTAAAGGATTACGCCTGTACACTAAAATCAACAACATGGATAACAACTATTAAGTAGCGAAGAAGGCAAGGATACATTTTCTTTACCTTTTTCCAGCTATATCCTTGTTTATCATTATTTATAGTTACTTTTAAGATTTAGTTTTTATTTTATGAATATTACCTAGACAAATCGATTTAGTTTATTTGCAACAAATGAGACAAACTCCAACCCTGAAGAGCCCTGCCAAAGTTAGACACTTCATCTTAAGATACAAATGGCTCTCACTGTCCTCTGAGGTTTCAGGTTCCCAAAGCAACTGATCCTCATTTTGTAGCGGCCATACATCTCCTCTTGAAAGCCTCTCTTCCATCTTCTGCTGCTTCGTATTTAAGTCTGGCCTTCAGTTGTGAATTTAACTTTCAGCTTTCTCCAGGACCGTAATTTCTTTGAAGGAGTTCAAAGTTTCTCTTCGTTCTAGAATTTAATCTCCAGTTGGGTTCTCAGAGGTTAAGGATATACGACAATGCAAATGAAACATGTCTTTTAATTTTAAATTTGGTGTCTACTATGTGATGCAGCTTAATCCTCCAACTTACCTTTGTGGATGACAACAACCCCTACTCTCTCCACCTCACAAACACATGTGACGTGAAATATTTTCATACTAATTTCCTCAAGATCTTTTTCTGTGTCGATGCATAACACCAACAGTAAAAGGGAATAATTTGTGTGAATTATTGTTTCCTGATTATAGTCTCACATAGATTTATATCTTTCTTTAATTGCAAGAATAAAACTGGTTAGAAACATTTTTCCTCTTTGTATTTTTCTTTTAAAGAAGTGTTAAGTTTTATCTGCAGTTTAGATAAAACTGAATTTCAAACAACTGAATTTGTTAAAATTAAAATTAATTATAATTAAAAGACATTATACATTGATTATTTATTCTATAAATATAGCAGAAAAGACAACATCAAAGAATCAAATAAAATTTTGGACAAATGTAATATATTAATCTGATTTGGCTACTATAAGTTGCAGCAATGTGGAGTGATTCTGAATTATGTTATACAATTTTTTTTTTAAATGACCAAACAAATCTATAAATAAAGGTCGCTGCTAGTTAAAAGCCATCATTTTCTGCTCTTGCATTGAATCACAGAGACTAATGCAAAGTAAGTCTTTTTTGTAATAAGTTGTGATGGTATTGTTTGGTGTTTTTGCTCATTCTGAAGTAAATGATATTTGCATATTATTTAGCAGATAATAGCTCGTGTTTGTCACAGCTATTGATGCAGTTATTGTAATATCTTTGTCAATTTTAAACAAAAACTGTGATCAATATTTTGTTTGAATATATTGGAAAAATTACATACTTCAAGCTAATTCATCCATTCATACTTTCATTTAATAAATTATTGTGTATGACTTTATGTTTCATTGTAAGTAAGCATTTATTAAGGAGATGAAAGTCATAAGAACATTCAAACATCACCTCTAGTTTAATTCATTTGTATGTTATCTGAAAACCTTGTAGCGTCATCTCTCTATGTTGTTTTGAGGGGCAGAGGTTTCTGAAGGAATCACTGTTTGGGTCAGAAAGCTATGCTACAAATTATGACCCCTGATTGAACCAAAACAACACTTAGCAACTTCCTGCTGGTAGATTTTAGCATTGGTTTTACTACAAGAGGCTTAGAGCAGATTATACTAAATTACTTTCAATTGTAGGTTGTCAAAGTGGGAAAGAAATATTTCCATCATGGGCACAATTTGATGCAGGCTTGGTAAGAAACATCCTGCTGGAAAAAATTATTTGAAGTCCAGAAAGTCTCTCAAAGCATGTAACGATGAAATGGCGAAATAGCCAACAACTAATAAAAGACCCAGGAGCAACTGAATAAAATTAGTAAGTTAGGCAAAACCAGTCAGTGAGTATTATTGCTGAATAAAGATACATTAATTAATTTTTTTGGGGGGAAAAAGGGGAGGGATTTTTTTTTTCTCTATCTACCAAACCACTGGTGTATGTTTGTGTTCAAGATCTTAAACGTTACTATAGTTATATTTCTATAGGTCATTCAATACTCAAACCTTTCAAGTTGCTTTATGTTTTATTTCTGTTTTTCTGAAGACATTTTTTTTCACTTAGTACAACAAGATTTTGTTCTTCTAGGATTAAAAGTAAAAATGGAATAAAAGCTAAATTTTCTTTGTAAGTAAAATGTGGCTCTGAAGTAGCAATTCTTCACATTTACAAACATGGACATGGAGGCTCCAGTGAAGCCGATGGGTGCCGTGTGTACAAGGCTTCACTATTCTGAGAAGCCGTAACCTCCCAGCCACCTTTTTTCCCTACATAAACTAAGGCTGGCTTAACATTCCTGGCTCAGTGTTTTGTGGTACAAAGAGGAGCATGTAATCAGATCATAAAACAGTCTATGGTCTGTGCTCTTACAACCACAATTAATAGTTTTAGTTTTACTTTCATTTTAATTCAGAAAAAAAAAAAAAAAAACTTTTACATGAGATCTACTGAAAGTTTAGGAATAATCCTGCTGCTATGCCAGCCAAATCCAACAGTTTTTGCCCACATGCAGTTACAGTCACTCTTTAACTAGCTAAAGCCTGTCAATCAAGATCTAAATAATCTGGTTTACTGCTGTGATAAGCAAGCAGTGGCTGCGGTCGAAGAATCAGTTGCAGCCCCTGTTGAAGTGGAAAAAAATGGCATTTCGAAATGTCATCGTTACAGCTGCTGTGTTGTCTTGAATTACCGTGATGCAGCGTTTCCAAAAAACAGATTGAATTCCCTTAGCTATCATTTTTGTTGAGATTGTTTTTCCACAAATGCGAAAAAAATTATTTGAATTCACAATTACTGTAGTTCTCCTGCTCACTTCATGACAAGCCCTAACGAGGTTGAACAGAGACGAGATTAAGTGTAGAAGTAGTAGCAATGTCTGTGGTCAGTTTCGGAGCGGGTATTAATTTCACCAATGAGCTTCGATACAGTGGCTGGCAGGGTTTATGGACAAGTGTTGGGTTTGTTTTTTATTTTGAAAGTATCACTTCAAAGGACTTGGAAAGAGATGAGGCTGAACTTCTCACTGAAGGTGAGAGATCTTTAGATCAGAGGTCATCAAGAAGATCGTCCTTTCAATTAAGACCGTCTTTTGCTGACATGCATCGTATCGACACCAAAACATGTAAAATGACAGCATCTACAAGTAGCCAGGATTTTATTGCAGAACCTAATAGTGGGACAAATTAAGAATTATCAATGTCAAATAATGCATCTCCTGTCAACCTTATTACATTATTATTTACAGCTTTGTGCATGATATGGTTGTGAGCTCCAGCTAGTCAAGGATCATCATAGCTGTTGCCTCTATTTTGTGTCCGTTAAGTAAATGGAGCCTGTGTCTTCCTGGCATGGCGCAAATTCCTGAGATTAATGTAAATGATAAGGAATCTGCAACTCTCCGAATTCTGAGATCCTCTGGATTAAAGGTTCAAGTTCCATCCGACTCTGGAAAAGGATGACTCACAAGCACAGCCCAGATTGCTATCGGGTGTCTTGTCTTCTCTCATTTAAGAAAGGTTGGAAGAGAAAAACGTTCAGCAGCACAAGCTTAAGAGAAACCAGCAACTTTCCGCAAAGAACTTAGGAAACTAATGTGTAAACTAAAAATAAATGAGCAAAGAACTTAAAAAAGGTCACATGAGGACAATTATCTAAAAAATTTTGAGATTTGTAAAATACAAATGAACACCGCTAAAACTCAGAAAAAGGCAGAAACAAATGAAAAAAACACAAGGCGAAATGACGAATAAAGGTATGAACAGTGGTCTTTGATGCTTCCAGTTTGACGACCCACATCGCCTTCAAGGTTACTGTCCATTTCATTAAACGACTCTTTCATTGATCCCTGTCCTTGGTCTGAGTTTCCCCTTTGCCCGTGTCTCTGTTAACAAAGTTAACACTCTCATAACGCGACCTCCTCCTACTCCTACTGACCCTGACAGCCAGCTCTGCTTACCTTAGCATAAAATGCCACAATAGGTCATCATTATCAAATTAATCAAAGCTGTCACAACACAGCACAGATGTGCGGTCAACTGAGTGCTGCGATTCAGAAAAAGAAAAAAAAAAAACTTAGATCATGTAACACTGAAGCGTGCAGAAAAGAGGCAGAGGAGGCTCCCTATCTCTCTCTCTTAAACACACACAGCTGTACTTAAGAACCAGAGCCGGTTCAAGCACACGCATAAGCACCTATTCAAGCACACGCATAAGCACCTCTATTTTTTTGTGATCACAAAACATTAGAACATTAATTTAATAAATGAGTTTGATTTTGTTTTATTAATTTATGAAATCATGGAAAATGTAAACCTATAGGCCATACTCATTCCTTTAGGTGTGTTAGCATGGATAATTACTATCAGATGATGACATTTAATTAACTTTTTAGGTTATTCTCAAACTTAGCAACCTATGTTAACATCAAAAATACAAACTAACACTTCTGTTGACAAAGAATTATTCTGTTAGACATAATTAATGACGGTTGTAAGCAACTGGTGATTTTGTTTAAAAATATTTACTGTTTTTTCCTCTTCTTCTGAATAAATGTACTAATATAATTGATCTATAATATGAAACATTTGTCTACATCTTTTACTTTGATGCAAAGCAACGCTGTCAGTCCAGGTGAGTTTAAATCATATGATTCATAATTTATTTTACATACTTTGGTCATGGTTATAGGGCAGTCAAACCCTCCACTCAAAGGTCAACACAGAGTTTAACAAACGCACATTGAGAGATTCATTACTTTTCCTTTTTCCAATCTTCTATGGTTTAAGACAGAGGGAAGAAAACTGCAAATGAAAATAACTGACAGACTCATGGAACATGTAAACTTCTTACATTTAGGCTAAAGATATTTGCTGGCATAAGATATCGATAATATTCACATCCTTCTCCTAATAGTGTGGCAGCGTAGCACAAATGCATAGCAAAATGTACAAGAACTTGAAACAATTTTGTTAGAAACATTAATTTAGCAGAAGATGTTTAAACTCTGCTGTGATACAGATGGATGAGAAGATACAAAGTCACAAAGTGATTTAGGATTTATTTCCACAACACAAGTATGTTGATGACATCTTACGTGTAAAGCAATCATTGGCTGCAGCCACTGTTAATAAAAGTGGACTGTTAATAAATGTCTACTTTTATTAATAGTGGACTCTCATAAAACACTTTCAGATATTTGATGTCACAAGCAGGTAAAATGCAATGTCCCATGAGAATAATAATAATAATAATAATAATAATAATAATAATAATAATAATAATAATAATAATAATAATAATAATAATAATAAACTGTATTTCAAATATTTTATGTTAAAAATCATTTTGTTGTGCTTGTGATTCTTACATATTGAAAACAAACGTTAGTCTCATTTAAACAGTAAAGTTTTAGTTAAACCTCTGATGTTACCAGATGATAACAGAAATTAAAGACAATATGACTTGAGATGTTATTTTCTAAATTCAGCTTGCTTGAAGCTAACATCCAGCAGCAAAACACAGATATTGTTTCATTTCACATGCTCATTAATTTTTTTATTTTATGAGAAATCGTTAAAGGTGATTAGAAGACCTGCTGTTTAACAACCTAACCTGGAACACTTCAGCAGGTGAACACACACTCTGTGTGTGTGTGAGTGTGAGTGGAAAGGAAGTGCAGGAACAAGGGAGATGTGCAACACCAAATTGCCAGATTGATTAACTTGTCTGTCAGGGTCTTCACTGTGACAATAAAGTCTGTTCCTCAGGGAGTTTATCAAGAGATGACATGTCTGAAACCCCCAGGCTTGCACGTACGAACACGCACACATCTAGACACACGCACCAGCTCACCTTTCCTGTCATACAGCTTTCATCCTTCCTCTATTATCATAAAACACCTTTCCAAGTGAGTTCGTGCATGACCTGAAGGCTGTAACCAACTCTGTCAACTCTTTCCCAGTGACACACTGAAACACGCATGCACACGTACACAGCATGTAACCCCCAGGGGTCATCTGGACGCTGCTATCCACACTGGACTCCATCTTAAAAACCAGTTCGCTCCATAATTGAAAGGGAAACTCCGGGGCGTGTTTGGCCAGATAATCCATTTAAGATCATTATGTGCATTGTCAATTGACTTGACCCAGCTGCAGAGTGGATGACACAAAGAGGGTCTCGATTTAAACCCCTAGCCCTCCTCTGTGGGGTCAGGGAGGTTAATGAATGATTATTTCTAACTTTGTGACACAACAGGATCCCAATTTAAAGGGCACTCCCGGGTCTCCCTCCTCTAAGAGCTTCCTCTTTATATAATATACACTGAAAAATAAACATACCTGACATAGGGATGATTCAGATGGCTCTATCTTATTTATACATAAAGTGAATCTTAAAAAGCAGAAAACTTTTTTGACTCTTGCAAACAAATCAACTGGTTCAATCACAAACATTACAGCATATACAGTTATTTCCTAAGCATTTGCTTTAATTATTGCTTTGAAACAACCTGGTGTCTTACATATAACATTTTTGTTAACAAATGAAAACAAACCAAAGTTCACATGTGCTCAGTTTACAGTAGACCTCTGGTATTCAAAGGGGTTAATGACTACAACCATGATAGACCTTGTGAATACACAGTCTAAAAACACTTATAACTGCCTTTTTAACAGGCACCAAATATACCTTAATATGCACTAATGCACACAGTGGAGTCATCTTAGTGCTACTGCATCAACTAATATCTGCAGTCTTTCTTAATTCTGCTCTGTATGACTCTGGTTAGCAAATCCATGTAATTAAACATAATTTCTGTGTATCTGAGCAGATACACAAATACAGTATATTCTGTATATACTTCCAACACAACCACAGATAGAGAAGTACAATTATCTAAGTGAACAAAATAGATTAAATTATTAAATAAGCCCAGTGTAACCAAAAGATTAACACCCTTAAGGAAAAATTTAACCTGTTATTGTTAAAATTATTCTTACAGCTACATAGTTTATATCTAATTCCACTGAGCAACATCAGTCCATGGAGTGCAGATTATACTGCAAGTCAAAACCCAGTGAGGAGCTATTGATTGAGATTTCTTTACCTACTACACAATAGTTTGACCATTGAGGTATCAAAAGTCAAAAGTTAACAAGCTTCCAGCTGTAAAAAAGGTTGTTGATCCCATAAATTAAAACTTGCAAAGCTGTAATAAAGATTACCAAAAAAAAGTCATAGTTATCATATTTCCAGTTTGGTGCTACCACTTTTATCACTCAGCCCAATGACAGAAATCACAGAGAGAAATGGACCTCAGACTATTGTTTTTTGGCGCACCCGTTTGAAGCCAGAGGGGACTTCCTGCCCAGAGTCCTCAATGAACCATTTGTTTATGTCCAGTTGGTCAGTAAATCACTTAACGCATCAAAGAGCCCGACTCTGTCCAATTCTGTACAACAATAGGGGGCCATGCCAATGTGAAAACATGACAAGGATACAGAGCAAGAAAACGTCTTCCTTTCCTGGGGTGATGACAATTGTCCTAAGAATTATGCAAAGTTGGCATAATGTAGGGAGAGTCCGGTAATCACAAGAAGCAGCTCCTTTTTGTAAACCCAAACATAAAAGACAATGTTTTTCACATAACCTAATTTTACTGTTTTCCTTTTACTTCTTATCCACTTAATTGACATATATGGTTACTGAGAATCTGAGCTCATATGAATTTTTTAAAAAGTTGTTTTCTTCAACCAAGGAGATGAGTAGTTTTTCAAAAGAAGTTGGTGAGCTCCAAGACTGTTAAAGAGAGCAAATGAATTATGGTTTCCTTTTCAAACAGCACTGAGTCATGCTGGCAGTATTCTCTATACTATTAATTTTTTTCACCTATTCCTGAGCCTTCAACTCGTCACGCGAGCCAAACACGTCACTGACGTCAGGAAGGGATTTACTCGCCTCCTGCTCATAGTGTTTCACAGTGGCCAGGTCCCTGGTGCCTTGTAGGTCTAAATGCCATGCGAACAGGAAACTGCAGAAGTGGACTACCAACTACTGACCCCCTTTACACCAAAAGCCCTGGAAGACTGTAGTGTGGTGGGACTCAAGGCCAACAATGTGCCCACAGCCCATTTTCACATCCTCTGTGGAAGCAGTGCTTTTTCCCATTCTCTAGCAATATTCAGGGCGGAAAAGGCGCCAGTTATACGAGGGGAGACAGACTATTGTTTTGAAGTAATTATGATGCTGAATGAGAAGGTAAATGGTTGTGAGAATTCACTAAATCACTCATAGTTGATATTTGACCTTAATCTTGGATTGGTGGAAAGTAAATGCACAGGAAAATATAAAAATAATTTACTGTCCATTGTATTCTACAGACAAAAATTTTTACTAGCCTGTAAAAAGGGTATTCAATAATCCCATGTTGCTGTTTAATTGACCATACAATCATATTTGTATGTTTAGGGAACAAAAGACATGATTGGTCTAGATCAGACGTAGTGGCTAATCTGGAGAAGTAGATAAAATCCAAATGGGAAGGTTTGCCTAAAGAAGGCAGGAAAAAAAAATATCCTGAAAGATTGTGATTGATGATCATTTGATGGTGAAAGTAAGAGCATAGCTGTTGGAAATCCACTTGAGACTAACTGGAGAAAAGGCTTCAAGGGAGCAAAGGAATTAGACATTGGAGCAATTGTGGAACATCTGGTCTGATGAGTCCAGATTAGCCTCTTCCAGAGTGATGGATGCATCAGGGTAAGAAGAGAGGTAGATGAAGTGATCAGGAAGTGTGAGAGCTCATCCTCACATAGATTTATAACCACAGACTCTGGACCTTAAACTCAATGAGAATCTTTGGGATGTGCTGGAAAGGGCTTGAGCAGAGGAAGAATTTTCCCTTCAAACCAGATTTTGGAAAAAACTGAACATAGCGAAGGATAGGAATAAATCTGACGCTTATCAAAGCAGTATATATTGACTCTGGTCAAGATTGTCCAAAGTCAAAAGGTTTGTCCATTTTTCACAACTACAGCACAACTAATTGCAAAACACTGGAGCCTCTGAGCAGCCATAAGATAATATTGAACAATATGGATTATAAAGGAATCTCAGTGGAATGTTGGTTAAGTGTAAAAAGTAGGTTTCAACATTGAAAAATGTTTTTGAGATCTTGTCTGGTGAAGACTGCCTTTTATAGACCTTCTTGGTAATTAGAATCTTTTTCCTCTATATGTCCATGTGTAACTGTAAAAATGTTCAATGAGCTATCGCAAGAAAAGCATGAGTGAAGAAACTGTGTTAAAAACTCATCTCTGATTATCCAACAGCTCTGGGTTATGCAAGAATAATATCTTATTGGCTCAAGTAGGAGAATAATCATGCTTTCACAAGCAAATATATTAATAAATCAGAGGCAGCATACCTTGTTTAAGCACATTGCAATAGTAAAATATTATTTTGTGCTGTATCACAAGATCTACGATCTCTGAAAACCAACAGAAGCTCATAACTCCAGTAATAAAACAAATTTTATATCCAGCAGTTGTTATATTAATCATCTTTTTAGTCACAGAACATTTCTAGATTCATATAGATTATAAAATGTTTCAGAAAATTAGATAACTTTTCACTGAGTCTTCTCTATATTAATAGTCGCATTCATAATGTTATGAGTCTTGCATTAATTTGTGTGGGCAATGACATTATCCTTGATTGCCTTGTATTTCAGGCCAATTCGCTGGGGTATTCAACCGAATCAGCAGCCCCCCACTCTCCCTCAACCCACCCCCTGGCAACTAATGAAAAAGACATCAGCAGCCGTCGAGAAGGTCGCTCATCCCGTTTGGTGTGACCTCGCTGTGTCTCTGTTCTTTCTCTGACAGATTTTGATGCATCAGGGGTGGGTGATTTCTTAGCCAGTTTGTGTGGATGGGCAGTGCAAACCTTCTTTACAGAATCACTTCACTCTCATCCAGAGGCGACAAGCCTCCTTTTCTCTTTGCCTCGCTCCCCCTTGTAAAAAATAGCAGCTCAATTATACAGTTAGGGGAAAAAAAGAAAATTCAATGCAATAGCTGAAAGGACATGAATATGTGATACGGTGCCAAATTGGATAATCAGAAGTTGAAGAGGATTTATCTATATTACAGCTCCAAATTAGTGACCACTTTAAAATGTGCCTACATTTTTCTTAATTTAAAATTTTGTTTAATATTACCTTTTATTTTTTAGAACCATTGATTATGTTTTCAGTAAAATTTACCAATGCATTATGAAACAATATTAACTTTGTGTAGTTTCAATGCTTCATTAAACAAAAATATTTACCAGAATATATTCATGTAAAGGGGATGTCTAAGTTTTTAAAAGACAATTTTGATTGAACATATGAACATATATATATATAAAATTCCCTTCTCACCCACCGCGGGTGGTTCTTATCCTCTGAGCTCGGGTCCTCTACCAGAGGCCTGGGAGCTTGAGGGTCCTGCGCAGTATCTTGGCTGTGCCAAGGACTGCACATTTCTGGACTGAGATGTCTGATGTTGTTCCTGGGATCTGTTGTAGCCATTGCTCCAGTTTGGGGGTGACTGCCCCGAGGGCCCCGATGACCACAGGCACCACTGTGGTCTTCACCTTCCAGGCCCTCTCCAGTTCCTCCCTGAGGCCCTGGTATTTCTCCAGTTTCTCGTGCTCCTTTTTCCTGATGTTGCAATCGCTTGGTATTGCTACATCTACCACAACGGCTTTCCTCTGTTGTTTATCCACTATGACAATGTCTGGTTGGTTCGCCATTACCATTCTGTCTGTCTGGATCTGGAAGTCCCACAGGATCTTAGCTCTGCCGTTCTCCACCACCTTTGGGGGTGTTTCCCACT
Source organism: Poeciliopsis turneri (assembly GCA_922788865.1). Classification (NCBI taxonomy): domain Eukaryota; kingdom Metazoa; phylum Chordata; class Actinopteri; order Cyprinodontiformes; family Poeciliidae; genus Poeciliopsis; species Poeciliopsis turneri. The sequence goes on along the minus strand of CAKLNU010000112.1, from coordinate 4,586,364 downwards.
TTGATCTCAGGGTTTCCAGTCCATATTCTGCACAGATGTTTCTGTACACTATGCCTGCCACTTGGTTATGTCGTTCCATGTACGCTTTCCCTGCCAGTATCTTGCACCCTGCTGTTATGTGCTGGACTGTCTCAGGGACCTCCTTGCACAACCTACACCTTGGGTCTTGTCTGGTGTGGTAGATCTGGGCCTCTATTGCTCTGGTGTTTAGGGCCTGTTCCTGGGCAGCCATGATGAGGGCCTCTGTGCTGTCCTTGAGCCCAGCTTTTTCCAGCCATTGGTAGGATTTACTGATATCAGCCACTTCGGTTATTTGCTGGTGGTACATCCCATGTAGGGGCTTGTCCTCCCATGATGGTATCTCTGGCACCTCGACCTCCGTTCCCTGTTGTCTGAGACATTCACTGAGCACATTGTCTGTTGAGGCTTTGTCCCTGATGCATTTATGGATCTTGGATGTTTCGTCCTGGACAGTGGTTCTCACACTCACTAGTTCTATCCTTGAGATATTCTTGAGATCCTTCAGATACTTGGCTATATATATGCATCCAAATACATTTTACTAACCTGTAATGTAGACACATGTTACGCTTCCATTACCATCTGACAGAAAGATTTGTTCTTCTTCTGTGTGTCCAACCTTCTCTATGCCACCAGAGCGATAGGTGGCCCCTAGTGGTTGTATGTGGAATCGCACTGAATAATTGAAATAACTCTAGAAAACTTATTGCAATGAGAAATTCAGAATAGAAAAAGAAAAAAATAATGTTGGGTGCCTATTTTTATACTTAGTGTTTTCATTTGCTTATAATGTGTCATTCGCCCTTCTCACGGGTTCTGAGTGACGTAACAAACAGATTGAACTACTATTAGAGCAAAAGCTGATTGTCTCTCTGGTCGAAAGAGGTATGAAGATGATGCAAATCCAAATTAGGGATTCAAATTGATCACAAGAATATGGAGTGTCTATGATCTAAAATCTCAGCGGTGGTTTCATCCTTTGGTTCCTCTCTCTCTTTCAAATTAATGTTAGGTCTTAGAATTTATGATTTCTGGTGATGAAACCCATTTCTTTAAACATACTCATAGATAAAAAATACTTGTGATGAAAGCTAAATTTTCATCAGCTTATATAGAATTTTTAACCTTACTTTTATTTTGAAAACTATTAAACTGGCAACATCTATTTTTACTGTACAAGTAGAGTAGAAAAGGTGGCATTTTTGTTTTCTATTTGTTTGTATAATTAGGGAGTGAATTTTAGTGTAATTAAATCAAAATAAATTGATTACAATAATTGAGATCTATGATAGATATTTGATGAATTAATAAACCTATTACGATACTGACTGATGTAGATTGTAATAGTGCATTGTACTTCAAATGGTGCAATAACAAGAATGTTATGCTAATATTTCAACAAACAAAAAACTTGATATTGTGTTATAGTCAGAGATGGTAATAAAAAAATAACATCTATAATTATTTAAGCTTTAATAAAAGGAAATATGCTGTTTTAATTTGCCAGTTGTCTTCTTGGAGTTGAAATCTTCTCATCTGGTTTTATCAATCATATTTTGCATCCTCCCAATAGTAATGTTAGGAGGTTTTAAAAGCTCTTTAATAAACAAGCCTGGAAGTTGTATGGCGAGGCAGGGAGAAGAACACAAGGGAGATGAAAGAGGAAAGAGCAGGAGGATGGAGGGACTGATCATCCCAGCCTGGGAGTTCATCCATCATTGGAATCAGTGTGTGCTGTAATTACTGTGTCAAATAGATGGGATGATGCCTGGGAGGAACATGCGTGTGTGTGTGCCTTTATGTGCGTGCATGCAAATCTGAATGCACAAGGATGTCGGCATGTGTTTGAGCTAATGCCTCAGTTGTGGTAATGCGATGGTGTGTGAGTATGTGTGTTCGAAGATCTCCCACGGACACCTTATCCTCATAATCAGCCCCCACTTACTCACACTCACACAACAAACCACTTCGTCCTCTGCTGTCATCTGTCATCCGTAGCCGCTGTTGTCAACTGGCACTGTCATGCATTGCCAACATCAGGCCATCGGGAGAAGAAGGCTTAACTCTCTCAGCAGCAGTCCGCAGAGCACACATGATCATAAAGCTTCAGGGATATACTAAGTCATGACATTTAGAAGATGTAAATACTATAGAGAACTGGTGATGCTCATTAGTTTACTTCAGATGTTTTCAATAATTTGGCTTTAATAGGAAAATTGGTAGATAGAGGTAATTAAGTTGATTTAACAAGAGTAGAATGGGGAACAAAAGGCAAAAACTGACAACTGATTTCTAAATTCACTCATATGAATCTTGAATTTCACAAGTGATTTAACTTTTCAGATATAAAAAACTGTGCCAATGAATAAAGTACTGTGTTTAATTGCATCAGCTTTCTATCCGATTCAATATCAGTTAAGAATCAGTCCTGAAGAACCCTAGCCAGCCAACTGCAACTGCTCCATTCTCAAAAACTGTGCTCAGTCAGAAACAGAGTGGGTGGATGAGATTTTGCTTGGTGCACATCTTTCTCTTCCCTCCTTCCTGTCCTCGCGCTTGAGAAATTATTTGACAAATGGGGAGCATGTCCGTAAGCCATATGGCTTCGCGAGAGCAGTGACGAGATGAGCAGTGGTGCACGTAAAGAGGTGGAAATGGCGTTAGCCGCTTGGCTGCTCAAGACTGGCAATCAAAGTCTTAGTGAACTGGTGAAAGATGGAAGCGGCGGGGAGCATTATGAGTCAGGTAGCTTAATTTGGCAGCTAACATGTTTATCCTTGTAAAAACAATATTAAGGCTATGAGGTCCATATACAGCTTAACTGATTCCTAAAAGAAGTTATTTGATCAGCCAAAAACTATGCACCCAACTCAGCTCAGTACATGAGCTGATTGAACTGCAGTATTAATCTGAACCAAATGACCATATTGATTTGTAATCAGACAGACGTGAGACATACTTTCAATCTCCTAAAACTTCACTCTGAAAATACAGTTGTTAGAAGTCAGCCCTCCATCCACTGAGGAGCCAATCAAAGAAGTCACAAGCCTCCATCAGCTGACTTGTAGGAGAAAGATGCTTTTGCAGGTTGGGGAACTGATGCAGTTATGATGCAGTTTTCTGTTAGCATTTAAGGATTTGCTACTATAAAGAAGCTGAAATATACAATTTGGAGCATCTTACTCGACCGAGAACAGGTCTGATGTCGGGAGATATTGATTTAACGAATGACCAGAGAGAGATCAGAGGTGGCTTTCAACAGAAATGTTTTGTGAAAGAGACTAATGTCAGAATTATGAGTGCTTAGGCTACTTAACACATCTAGTTTATGTGTTAAGTAGTCTTACCACATAAACTCTGTGTTTATGTGTTGCACAAGTGTGCAAGTGACTTACACTTGTGCCACTTGCACAAGTGTAAGTCACTTGTGCAAGTGGCCTACACAAAGATAAACCTGGTTGCCAGCAATGAAAGAAATCTGAAGCAATTGCAGATACTGCTTTTTTTTTTTTTTTGCAAATTCATGTGATTAGCCTTAAACATTATTTCCAAGCAGTTTATTTATAGTTTGTAGAACCACCAGTAATATTTGTGACCGTATTATTGATAGTATCTAGCCAAAAAATATATCAAACACCACTCCTTCAGAGTATGTAATCTGAGTATGTACAGTATGTGAGAACACCGTTGTGTTGAATTATTTAAAACCCTCTGAGATTAGGCTTATAAAATCAGCCAACACAGTAAAAACTAAAGAAAAAGTTTCTAATGATGATCTAGCTCTGTAGATCCTCATCTAATGAGTTAGAGAGTAACTCTTCATTTTATCCACTTTATTTGATGTTTTTTTTAAACATCAAATAAAAACAGAAGGGAAAAATATTTTCAAAATTTTTCTCCTTAATTTTATAGCAAAATCAGTCACCTATGATTAAAACAAAAACATTATCATAAAACACATTCAAGGCAGTGCCCTAACCACTGGGTGGACCTTTGTTCTCAACAGATGCTACTATAGTGAGGCACCTGTTCCTATGTTGTCTCTAATTTTAACAACTAAACAGCTCCAAGCTTTGTCCCATAAACTTCTAATGTTGGCAGAATGAACTGATAACTCTCAGCTGAGCCCTTGATGTCCAAACAAAACTGTTCCTTCTCTTCTCTTAGCTCACATTGCTAGTCTCAGGGGTTATTAGGGAAATGTAACATTTGGTGCCATATGCTTGCAGGTTGTTTGGGAATAATGATGTGGCCATTTCATGACATGCTGTAGCTAACATTTTGCCAGTTAATTACCACCACGACATTGGAGCAGAAAGCAAAAAACAGATGCTGCGTCGGTAAAAAAGCTTCCTGGGATGGAGGGAGAGTTGGGGAGTCTTCAGGGGAAGATCAGAAACAAAGATGAGGATTAATTGGATCAGGTGAGGGGACTCTCCTACAAAAGTGATGCAAATGATCAAACTTTTCAGAATTTATTAGTTGTTTAATGAGATATAAAAAAAAACACACACACACACACACACATATATATATACATATATATACATATATACATATACATATATATATGTATATATATATATATACATATATATGTATATATATATATATGTATATATATGTGTGTGTTTTTTATGTGTGTGTGTGTGTTTCATATGTCTCATTTATTTATTTATTTTTTTCTAATGCAAAAAAACAGGAATGTTTTTGAAAAGCCACTGTTATGGAAAAAAAAAAGTACACTCTGTTATTGCTTGTGAAGGAGAATAAACAATCAAAATGTATCTGCTTTATATTATATCCACATTTCAGCAAAAAAAAAAAAAAAATTTAACTATTTCTCTAAGTAATCTCTTCCATTAAAGCAGTCAGACGCCTCTTACAATTGGGGACCAGTTATTCAGATGTTTTACTGATATTTTGACAATTTCTTTTAGCGATGAGTTCCAAGCCTCAGAATGGAAGTCCTCTTTGGCATAACCCCAATCTTTAGCTTAGTTAAGATTCTTCTACAAATGTATTATTATGACAGGTCAGAAGAAGCAGGATTCTTTAAACCTAAATCAGCCACAAATAGGAATAATCCTGTAAGCATAAGTTATACATTTGTTTTGACAAAGCAAATCTGTCTTACTCTAAAAGAGTTAAAAGAGCTACAGGGGAAGTGTAAAAAATGTGTCCACAGAGAATTGTGTGTGTTGTATGTCTAACCGCTCATAATAAAGTAAGTGGTTCATAGTCCAAAAAGCCTAGGGGTTATTTATAGTGACCAGCCGGCTGAGTGACAGACTTTTTTTTAATCAGTGTGCCGCGATGAGAGGTAATTTAAAGATGGTGACAAGAATTAAATTGTTTTTTGATTTTCTCATTAGCCTAATCTCCAGTGAGGCTCGTTATTGTGTAATTTTCCTGCCTTGACATGACATCTTGTTTTGGGCAATGACAGCCTTATGTCACTGTTTTGGGTACAAGAGCTTTGGTAGCCTCAGTGGGGTGTGTGGTTCCGTGGAGACAGCTCCAAGTTATTTGGTTGGCTGTTCCTTCTGGTACCAAACCTCCTCTCAACACCACTTCCAACCAGCACACATGTTTCAGAATACAGGCTCCACTTCCAGCTGCGATTGATGGAAATGGGGATGACGTTAGATTGCTGTAGGGGGGATTAAGGAGGTCCAGACGTGTGAATTTTCAGCTGGCAAATAGTGTCCAAATGAATTTCTCAATGTTACATTGTGATTGAAGGTTCATAATTTTAGTAGCCAAGATAATTCACTTGTCAGAGTGTATGTGTGTTTGCAGTGGGGTTGGGTAATCTTTAGGGGTATGTATGTGGGATGCAACAATCTGTAATTTGTTCACATGAATTATTTATTATTAATTTACATGACTTAAGCATTAATTATTATTCACAAAGAATAACTTTCTTTTTAGTGGATCTGTGGTGGTAAAAATGCAATCTACATGATTTTAATTGATTAGAGCATAAATACTTGCCATTCGTGGCCTACATATTACCCTTATAATTTTAATGATGAATATCAACCAAATATCCAAGATGAAAATAATTACATTTAAAAACTGCATGTTCACACATGCCCTTGTAGAAGACACAAAACCTATGAAGAGCAGGATACAAAAATGCGGGGAAGAAGAAAGCAGGTAAAAATTAAGTTTACTTAATAAAACAAGATTTTTTATTTTTTTAATTTCTTTCTGACTAGTAATTGTCATGTGAGTATTTGTCACAATCTAAAAATGTATGTGCTCTGGCAAAGAGCTACTAATTGAGACATAGTTGATTTCTGAACAAGGAGCGGGTGGTTGATTAGAGAGTGGGTGCAGGTGTGAGGGAAGGTAAGTAACTAACATTAAACTGAAGAAATGGGGAAAATGTCTGATAAAACACAACAGGGAACATTGGAAACAAATTTGAGAAACAATACAAAATGAAAAACAATCAAAATTCCAAAATTCTGAAAAGAAACACAAAAAAATAGTGCAATACAGAATAAAACAAAACAAAAATATACAGAGACCAGTAACTGAAACTGACACCATGAGCAGAACAGAAATACATCGTGTAATACTAGAGCAAAGATTATGTAGATTAAACAAATGATCTGCTTTTGAAAATAATATATTGTGAATGTTTAAGCAATAATGTGTTATATGACGTGAACTACAGAAAGCTTTTAGAGCAACGTAATTATCAAGCAACTGGGGTAATACAAGTAAGTAAATTATTTCTGAAATTTTTAAAAGGTACAGAATTTTTTGTCTTTTTATGTTTACTTAAGTTTTCCTATTTACATTCTGCAGGTCTGGTGTTAAAGACAATCCTTAAATTATGCTAAACTCAGTTGCTCGGAGTATAACTAAATGTATTTCAGTCAGTAAAATCTCTCATGTAATTTCTAACAAGTAAAACAACCTTAAAGAAAAAGCTTAATATTTATGGCCTTGCTTTGCATTTCAGGATTCTTATGTGATAAAGTATGAAAAAGCTAAATAAAGCGTGACACTGTGTGGACACAGTCGGATTAAAATATTGACAACAGACTGTGTTTTCTAACCTTCGAGGCCATTTCTCATCCAGTCTCGGCAGAATTCTGGCAGACGTGATAAATCACGCCTTTTAGTATCCTGGATTATTTTCCTCCTGCAGGTTTCTTGTCGCCAGTCTTTAGCAAGCCAAATGTAAGAGTCGTGACCTCTTAGTTGACCTCTACACCTGTTGTGGTGAATCTCAATGTTTCAGGCAAAGACAAGACGGAAAGATGAAATAGAGAGCAAGATGAATATTTGAGCGTGTCTGTGAAATGAGACAGAGACAAATTATTCAATGTCTGATTCTCACATTGAAATTTTTTAAATATTTTTTTTGACAAAATGTGAAAAAGTGACATTCTCTCCATTGTTAAGTAGTACAATATTAACTAATAATGATTCAACATTACATTAGTCAGGTTTATGTTAATTGGAAACCCACTTCTTGGCATAAAAAATATTTACACCAACAGTTTTTTCAAAATTTTTCACATTAAAACATAGACTTACCCATATTTTATTGGGATTTGATGTGACACGTTTACATGAAGTTACATGTGTAGCAATTCTTACGCCTTTAAGGAAAATGACAAATTAAAACATTTTTAACAAATTGTATTCCAGGATTGTCTGGTAATTTGCTACATCCATTTTCTCATCAACACAGACCAGCTGGACCATCATATATTTTCCAGTTGGATCTTACTCTTCTAACTTTAAATGAAGGAATAAAGAGCAATCTTTGAGATCCTCAAATCGTGTAATTTGCAATGCATGTCATACCTTATCATTTCCTTTATATTTTACTATTATGCACTACCTTGTGTTGGTCAATTTGTCCAATAAAAAATGTAAACGCTTGTGGCTAGATGATGTCAAATGTGGAAAACTGTAAAGATGCGTGCAAGGCACCCTAAAAAAATCTGCAACTCTTTCTGCAGGTTCCTTTGCTTTCAGGAGTTTCAACTAGACATCGGTACAGGAAAACATGGACAGATCCATTATTACCTATCTTTGACATGTTTAAATCTCAAGAGGATTCAAATTAAATTTTTATGCTCTGACAAGGAAACTGTCTCGAGAAGACAGAGAACTACAGTCCAACTGTTACTCACACTTTAATACATCAAAGTCATAGAAGGAAGAGTAGTCTGAAGAGGTCACTACCATCTAAACGATTTATCAAAGTGAACAATGGGGTGACTTCTTCGAACCAGCCCATGCCACGATAGCTGTCATCACAGCAGCCTTGGTTCCCACAACCCCCAATGAAGAGAAAGACAAGAAAAATGACTCCTTTGACACATTTTACAGAAAAAGCGGGCAAGGTTTACACAAGTTCTTTAAACATATCCTGTTTGGGTGAGGGAAGTCACACACACTTTGACCCTTATGAGATTTCAGGGTTCCTGTCAAGGCTTCTGTCAGGAACTGAGTGGACATTTATGACTGGAATTACAACATTACTTGTCTTATGTTTAGCTTCAATAAAAAAAAAAAAATCTGAACTGCTCAAATCAAGATGTGTAAGAGCAAAAAATTGCATCATCTCATTATTGTACTTGTAGCTAAATTCACTAAGATAAATTAGAACTAGTATTTATGGAAGATTTAAGCATCATTTTGACAAATACCTTCAAGCTTCTATAGATGTAAATTTATCCATTTCACAGTTTCCAGCTATCCTTTCTCTCGTCTAACAGCTTCAATTTGCATAAAAATGAGCCTGCTTCGTGGGAGAGTGATGCAACATCTGTGCTGATCAGAATTAATTGAAATCTGTAATGTTGTGCAGCCCTGCTAATTCGGCGTGTTACTTGTAGCATATAAAGAAGCAGTATGCTATTTAGGAATGTCTTTTCACTACCCCTGATTGAGACAGGACACTTAGCTGTTCCCCAGCAGTAATACTTTATGCTTTTGTAACCTTTTCATAGTCACAATTACCAACGATAAATGTAAATACCAAGCATGCACTGTGCAATTTACATTATTGGTGTAACAGTTTACTACGAGTCTTACTTTGTAAATGTGCTAAATGTCATCTGATATTTTAGGGATCAAACATGCCCCATTCATGTACAAGTTCACTTCACATTCCAGTCCGGTCCAGACTAAATTCACATCACTTTTTTTCATTTCGTGCAACACTGGCAAATACTGAGATTCAGAACATGACATACAGTATAAGCCTAAAGCCATCTGATCAAGTAAATGTCATAAATAGACTCCCTTCCAATACAAGCAGAACCTTTTCTATTCATTTGCAAGACAGGAAGGAGCGAAAGGAAGAACACAAAAGATTGTTTTATGTGAAAGAAAAGCTCTTAATTGCAGAAATTCTTTGACTGGTTCTTCCCAACAAAAGGATAGAACTGAACACAGCAGCACTGAGACGTTATGTTGGAAAAGAAATTAACTTATTGGAAACTTCCAGATTTATGCTTATTTTTTATAAAAACATTGGCATAAGTCTGCTGCATTTTGCACTTCTTATTCACATACTGTATAATGTGAGGAAACATTCATTTTGTGATTTAATTGAGCAATCATCCATCCATTATCTATATACCTGTGATCCATGATCCATGAAGGATCACTGGCATCAAGTCCACGGTCCAGGTTTGGGAAAAAAGTCTTCAGATGTGCATAAGATCTTGTCATGTTGTGAGGCATTCATGTGTGCTGAAAAATGGTCACAAAATTATGATGGGCTACAGCTTCCTTCCATCTTCTAAAGGAAGATGGAAGGAAACATCTTCCATCTTACACCCATCGACAGTCTTGTCGATTGTGGTCGACAAGACTGCAAGCATTCCAGGAATATAGTGCAATTTAAAATTGTAACCATCCTGAATAATTTTCTCAAGTTACTCAATTACATTGTTATTTTATTCCATGGATAATTTGACATTGGACAGGCATTTCACCAGTTTAGTTTAATATCAACTTTATAGTAATGAGACTTCTTACATCTTAGGATTAAAAGGACCTTTATCAAAATATTCATATTTATGAAATCCGCGACCATCTAACCCTTTCATGAGGGAGTCAAAAAAAATAGTTTTTTTTCTCTTTTCGTTTTTGCCTTTTAAATTACATTTGTTTCCAGTGGAAAAAGCGTCTAACTCTTTGTAGCAAGAGAAAATAAATGTTATGAATGATAAGTTCAAAGTGGGATACAAAAAAGTGGAGCATGTAAAAGCAAAAAACATTTTTATATCAACAACAGAGTCGTCTGGTATTGGTAAAAGTGAATAATGATTTAAATAATACTAAGTATATGTATAATAACCAGGCAATTGAAGTCAATTATTCACAGTAGGAGGCTCAAAAAGCACATTGCCTGTGATAATGTGAGGTCAACAGCACAATTACAGCAATTTATTCCAGCTTAATGATTAGAAAAGGAAACAAGACATGTTAGAAAGGTTTCAGAGAAAGACTGGAAAAGGCAGCACCACAACTAACAGGAACTGACTCCTAACCCACAAAAGCATTAGACGGGCGATGATCTGTAAAGCTACGCTCTTCAGGGGTAGTCTACGCTACAGAGGCTCTTTTACGCCTTGATCTATTGCCCCGCTTTAGCTGCGACGATCTATCACACGGAACTGGCAGTAACGGATGAGAATGATCTGCTGGAAAAACTCTCTCATTTGTCTCTGTCGCAGCCAGTGAACTAGAGGAGACGTTAATACAGGAAGACGGCCTGGGGAAGGGATATAATTATGTCTCGGCACTCTTCTCCTCACAAGCTGAGTATGGAAGGCATATTAGGATATAATAAAGCCAGGCCTCGCTTCCCTGGTTCTTCTTCTTTCTCCCTTGACATCTTTTTTTTTTCCTTCTGTATTTTTCTTATAATCGCTCAACTGTTGTTTGTGTATCTCTAGTTTTCCTCACACAGCCAGGAGCATTTGTGCACCTTAAAATAAATTACTTACTTTTCTAGAGCTCTCCATAGGCATTTGGGAATTTCAGTATTATCCAAAAATATGAATTACTAAGCAAGATAAGTAAAGATAAGACTTTGTCTTTATGGTAAAGTATTTTGGAATTACAATAAAAAGTCACCTGTTTTCATCAGGTGTTTTCGTAAAGTGAGTTTGAAACCACGTTAAGGGCAAAATTCATAATTTTCACATTTGAGAATTTCCATGTCTTATTAGCAAATCAACATTTAAGAATCGTAGAACTGTTACTTTAAGATAAGTATTATTGTTTGATTTGGTGTCTGATATTGATTAAACACTTAAAATAAGAATCAGAAGATTTTTTGCATTGTAATTTCATGAGTGAGTCAAATTTCACAATGGCAAAATCTTAGACTCTCTCCAGGTAATTCCTTGTTGTTCGAAAGATGTTGTTGCCAACAGGGCTTGTGAAGAGGGAAACAAATGTGTCAGACTAGCAGCCAGCTGTCCTCTGCGTTTGGCCGTGCAGCCTGAATTGCATTTCTCTCCAGGTTCCAGTTTGGAAGCAGAGATAAACGCTGAGGCCAGGCAGCACTTGGATTCAAACTGCATGTCGACAGTGAGCCAGAGCTGTTGCCTCCCATCTGGATTGTGGTCGACAAGACTGCAAGCATTCCAGGAATATAGTGCAATTTAAAATTGTAACCATCCTGAATAATTTTCTCAAGTTACTCAATTACATTGTTATTTTATTCCATGGATAATTTGACATTGGACAGGCATTTCACCAGTTTAGTTTAATATCAACTTTATAATAATGAGACTTCTTACATCTTAGGATTAAAAGGACCTTTATCAAAATATTCATATTTATGAAATCCGCGACCATCTAACCCTTTCAACATTTCATAAAAATCTATATACTTTTTTTTTTTGCAAATTTTTTAAAAAATTATATAATCATTTTTTTATTTTTTCACATATTCACAGCAAAAAAAAAAAAAAATGCTTTAAACATTTTTCTCTAAAAATATATTTCTAAGGAGGCGATGAACTTAAAATCAAGACCATATAACAGTTACAACTCAGATAATTCAAACATTACAAGACATCAAAACAAAGAAGTCCATTAATTATATGGAAGAAAGTACGAAGTGTTGAAAATGCTCACTGAAATTTAGTCAATACCTGATAACATATTTCTTTGTAATGAAATAATTTCTCCTATATGAAGGGAATAGTAGCATTCTTTTCTCATGTGTAATTGGTCCATTCTTTCATTCAAACAGTTTTGTATTCTTTAAGCATACTCTGATCTTCAGTACTTTCCATAACTGTTCAAAGAGATTCAAGTTAGACCAGACAGCTTTATTATCTTTGTCTGAAACCAGCTGACAGTTTGTGAGATCTTCAGATTTTTTATCAAGAACGTCCTGCTCCGATTCTCCATCTGTGCTTCTTTCAGTTATAACAGGGGTGCCCAAAGTCGCCCAATCAAGATGAACTGACTCAGAGTTCTGAATCAAACTTCAGACAACCGTCCATAATTTTTCTTCTGTAGCGATGTCCTCCACAGCCGACAGGCTTAGAGGTTCTGGGAGAGGTCGCTGGTGCCTACAGAAAACACTTCTGTTCATCTTTGTCTAAAGTCTTGCAGAAAGCACCTGGTCAAAGCTGATTCTAAAACTGTAGCCTTAACTTTGTTATAATCGCTGTAATCAGTTTGTTTTTCTACAATAAGGTCTTGAGTGAGTTCTTTTCTTTTACCCATCATCTTTTGTTTTTTTGTAATAAGAAGCCTTTTTATGGCCTTTAGTTAGGACCAAAGCAGCTCGTATTGTTTTGAACTGATAGGAAACAGGATTGCTTTCTAAATAACTTCAGATTTCAGTCGGTGCCTCAGTTTTCTATACCTTCTTGCAGCTTCTTTTTCCTTACATTTTCAATAATTATTTTCTGTGTCCTGTGCACTTTAAAACACATAATTCACTTATGTAAATATCATGTGGAGACAGATAGTGAAATAATTTTGTTTATTGTTGGTTTGACTTGTTTGAGTTTTTTTTTGTTTATATTCAAATAATGTTTTGGCATTACTTCTGTGATTCTTGTGGAACTTGGGAAAAAAATAAGGTGATATTTGCTTCTTAACCTTCAACCAAAACCAAGTACCTATTGTAAGTGTCATGCTAAAGGGAACACATCCGCTTCATGCCGAGTGAGTCAGCTGCCCAGTCGCCTATTAAAGCTCCCGTAGGCAGGAAACAACCACTGTGTTATGGTTATAGTTCCTTCCTAAAACAGGCACAGAGGCACACAGGAGATCTGCAGGATACATGTGCAGTGGAGTAATTGTTTGAATTTTTGTTTGAGCTTATTTAGTGTGTCTGCATTCATGTGTATATTTATATGTTCTCCTTTGGCTTTATAGTAACTCATCCACCAATTTAGGAATGACTGGACATCAACATTTTTTTCAGTCATTTGGCATTTGTGAATATCCAGCAACAATAACAATCTTAAGGAAACACTCTGTTTGATTGTTTTGATTTAATTTTGCAACAGATTCAATTTTGAGTTCAATTAAGAACAATTAAATAACATCCAGCAAATTGCATCAAGACTTTGATTTGCATTTACTCCTGCAGCATGAGCAGGAGTAAATGCTCATACTGCAGGAGTATTACAGTGATAAATCATGCTCAGCATGCATGTGGGGAGAGTGGGGAGAAAAAACTCCGCTTTAACAGAAACAGGAAGTGCAAGTGGCCATCTAACATGACTGACTGGTGGTTTGAGAAGACAGAGCAGATACACAAAAAAGAAACAGAAGAATTGATGTCAGGGTAATTTCTATGTTAATGAAAAGTAAAGAGTTAATAGTAGGATAGAAAGAATATTTAGTTGTTGGCAGGATTGTGTCAGCTGACGACTCACTCCAAGAAGGCAGGTAAATCTTATATGGAAAGAGAGAAAACTGAGAGAAAACATAAAGCTAAGAGTTGAAATAACAAGAAAAATGCAAACTGGAGAGCACTAAAAAAAAAACTATCACTGTGAGAAAAAGTTTGCTCTGTCAGATGTTCTTGTTCAGGAAAATTAATTTGTTTTTCAGACATGAAAGAAACAGAAATAGTGTGAAATGTCATTAAAAGCCACATTAAAATATTTTATGTTTGAGTTAAACAGCCTTTTTATGGGAACAAGACCAGTTTTAAGTACTGTGGTGGCAATAATGATAATGTTGACAACTGTCTTTATGAGACCACCTAGAAACATGCTAACTTGACAGACTTACAGCTCAAAAATGTTGAAAAACAAGAAAAAAATCAATTTGGTATCACTAATTTCAGAATGTAAGTTATTATATAGACTTATTGGTCCATGTTAGCAACCCTTATAAGTAAAATTAAATGGTAACCAATTTATACCAAGAGAGCATCATTGATAATAACTTGATTCAATCATGATTCCATCATGATCCAACCATTAACGTTTGGAGTAACAAGAAAAACTGCTCAAAGTAAACCTTTTTTAAAGCTGAGGGCACTGGTTAAACCTAGATGTCTTCATGTTGTTCTAACCTGGCTATGGCATGACATCAGCGGTAGATCTCAGCAGAGGAGGTGGCCTTGTGGGTCACCAGCAGAGAATTGTGGGAGTTGTAGTATGAGCTTGCACAGGCCAGGTTTGGTGAATCTCATGTACTACATCACAGCCCGAGTTTGACCCAAATGCTCTAGAAACTCATTAAGTGTTATAATATCTGGGTCTGTTTAACTGAATTGTAACTTTTACTTTCATGGTTTCTAGTTAAAATTGACGTTTCATTTAAGTTGATTGGCTCCACATTTACTCTTTAAAATTTGCTTCTCTGGTGGCAACAATTATTAGGTCAAATAGATCCTAAAATCCATTCATCTAATTGTGTTCTTGACCTGAATGTGTCCTCAGAGATGTACACTCAATTACGCACCTCTTTTATATTTATATTCTTTTTTTGTGTGTTTTTAGTTGTGTGGTACTCTGAGGGTTAAGAAAAGCTCATTTTAGATCCATCCAATCTTACACCGCTAATTGGAACCAGGATCTGTTAAAATGGGAACTTAAGTAAAACATGCCATAAAATTCTGAAGGCTAACCGTAAACTAACCAATTTCTTTCATTCTTTTAAAGGGAGCTCTGACTGAAACCTCCACGTAAATTTTTACGAGGATCCCTGGGGTCAACCGTAAACCCGTTAATAGAGATGAGATATGAGCAGGGTGCCTGGGCCTCCCATTTCGTTTGCATTGCTTTCTCTCTCCTTTTTTCTTCCCCCTTGTTCCATTGCATTCTTTAAAGAGGTCAAATGGTGTTCGGAGCAAAAACAGCCAGTTTTTACCTGATAAAATTTGAACCACGTGGACAGATTTGGATGCAGAATTTGAAATGTTAAAGGTGCAATTTTCTCTAGTTGGGTTCTTTGCACTGTGGTCATCATGCTGATGCAGCGGTTTTAAGAGGTGGAGCTTCTGCAATTATAAAAGCAGAAATGTTATTCTTTTGTCTGTATCTCATGAAGATGCACTAGAGTTGTTTATTTTTTAGGATTAAATTGCATTATAAATCTGAAAAAAGCATAAGCTAAAGATCACTACAAACTTGAGAAAAATAGTGATAAAATAACTGTCATGACAGGAGCTGATTAAAGCATTATTAATGATGCTCCTAAAATGAACTTATTTAGTTGCAGACTTTATGAACCTAACAGAGTCATTATCCAAGTTAAACATTTAGAAGAAATAAAAGAAGGAAAATGAAAGTGTCCTGGACTGCTTGGAGTGTTGTGTTGGGAATCATTATCTCCTTTAATGCGCTGCACTCAGACTCTGTTGCTTTGCTCAAAGCATGAGCTGTGTTTCATACCCCACAGAGACTAATGAGAACAGTCTTGGGACACGTTGTGGTTATTTTGACAAATTGAGGCTGTAGTTGTTTTTTCTCTGACTCCCCCATACATTGTAATTTAAATCTCTACTCTTACTGTAACAGAGATGATTTGGATCTTTAGATTTTGTGCTTTCCAGGTCTAAATTATAAGATTGAGCTTTGTAACCTCATATCCTGGGAGTGAAGCAAGCAAACCACTGACTTATAGTGAGTCGATTAGCAAAGGAATGATGGCAGCGCTGAAAACCTGACAAAACAATTGGTTAATTTTACAAATGATAACGATTTTTTTTTTAAGTCTGATGGCCCCTCTGGGCAAACAAAATATAACCCTCTCTGAAATGTTTCAAGAGTTCATGAGTATGTGACGCTGTTTGGCAATGGTGCAGGCGCCCACATTTTTTAACTGCAACGCTAATGTCTCAGGTTACACTGTAGCCTGAACCAAGCAGTGGCCTGAGACCACCCTTCAATTAATCTTAACCTTGTAGTGGCTTATAATTTGCCATTGCAAAAGCCAATAAACCTGGGGCCCTGATTTGGAGCTCATGGGACAGCTTTGAGAGCTGAGGACGGGGATTGGACAGGCCTCCAGTTGGGCCCTTGAACCCTGGACGAGCCCCTTTCTACAAAACAGACAGGTACTTAAAAACAGGGTGAAAAGATCACTTGAAAGAAAACAAGGAAGATTAATGGAGAAAAATGAGGGCCCTCAAGGTCGCTTTCATCTGGGTTTGATTCAGGTCTTCAGTGAGCCATTAACCTAGGGGACAACTGTCCACCACTAATGTGAGAAATGAAGCTCCCATTAACAAGTTCAGACAACCGTGGACTCACTGGTTGCATTTACGCAGAAATCTACTGAGTTTTATCTTTGAGGGCAAAATTGTCCTTTTTCAATAAAAACTTATGCTTTGAGACAATGTTGTCCCATTGCATTAGTCAATGCGTTGTTTTGTTTGTTAAGCTATGCAACACCCGTAATTAATCATTTTTGCCACACAATTCCTCTGAGCAAAATAACATGGTGTGTCTATAAACAACTAAGATTCATCAACCAAATGATAAGGAATTTTGTACCTTGTCATGATCAGTTTTTCATCTTTATACTTAGAAATATGCAAAAACTCTAAACTTTTTGTGAAGCATGATACTTAGACACCAGAATATAACAATCATCCGTTTTCACTTATTAAAATCCTCCTAAAATACAATGTGGCTGCTTTACATCAGTTTTCTTAAACACGTCTATAGAGTCTTACAATCAAATACTTTCATTGTTTTGTATGCAATTTAAACTGCTGTTACACTGTTCAGTATCTTGCCACATATTCTGTTGTATTTAAACAAAAAGGAATATCCTGTCCCGAACTGTGGGGAAATGAAAACAAATTTAATTTGTGTTCTGCTCTGGATATTGCATGCGTATTGGGATCAAATGTGTGGAATTCAAAGCTTCAGAATTGGGTCTTTTACTTTTGCCTTGAGGTCAGTTTCATTTTGTTTTTATTTTTTTATATTTTAGGATTGATGGTTGGGAGTGAAATCCAAAATTCTATAATCGCCTGTAAGCAGTTCGAGAGTTGTTAGCCAATAATAACAACGCAGGTTAAGCTGTCAGTTTCACTGTGAATGTCATCAACACAAACAGCATAACATCATGAACGACTTTCAAAATTATTTTTGGGTCATTGCTGCAGTCTGTCAGTTGCAGTTTGGTCTATTCTGCAGCAGTTTTGCATATGTCAAGAAACAAAACAGGGATGCCCGGCTTATGTGTTGATCAATTTT
Organism: Poeciliopsis turneri; assembly: GCA_922788865.1. Lineage (NCBI taxonomy): Eukaryota > Metazoa > Chordata > Actinopteri > Cyprinodontiformes > Poeciliidae > Poeciliopsis > Poeciliopsis turneri. The sequence goes on along the minus strand of CAKLNU010000112.1, from coordinate 4,568,653 downwards.
TCTTTACCACTGTTTCAAATCCATTACAAGGCTATGCTGGAGCTATGGCATTAGCAACTTAAAGGTAGACTACACTGTGAGGACTTTTATGAGACACATTTATTTTAAAAAGATGGTAATTACCATGATTATCCTTTAAAGCAACAGCTGTGTTTCTGTGTGCTCTAGAAATGTGAGCAGCACCCTGAATCTCAGTATTTTTCCACACATAACCTTGAAACAGTTCACATCCTGTAGCATCTGCAGTATTACACCACTTCCAATAAAAGTCAAAAATAGTTCTCCATTCAGGCTTCAGGTGTTGCAGAAACTGGTTCTGTGGACATCTCTTACACCTCTGATTTCAGCATTAACAGTAACGCTGTCACGCAGCCTCTAAGGGTAGGTATAAATAATCTGAGCCCAGACGGGGAAGTTGGAGCGCCAACACGGTTCGTAGCGAGTACAAAGCCCACACCTGGCCCTGGAGTGAAATCAAATCTATCCTGAACTCTGTCTCTCCTCTCATTTTGCTTGGGCAGTTTACCGTGAGCAGAGTTCTGGGTCAGGAGTTGGGGGGAGTGATTTGAGCTCAGGTCAAACACACGGACAGCTTCACGCAGTAATGTGTTTAAAAGCTGCTGCATCACTGGGTTAGAACCGGGTCACATTACACAAATTTTTATTCTTTAAGAAAAAAAATCACCTTCTTTTACAAAAGTGTCTGTGATTCTTGTTAATCCACAATTGGCGCACTGCAACCTTTTGATGTGTTTACAGTTTAAAGGGCCGGACCAGTAATAGGCTTTAATCACTGCCCATTAAACTGCTTTCAGTGCATTAACACCCAATAAATCCTCAGCAAGTCATTCTGGTTTTTTTAAAGAATCAATAAACCAATTCCTCTTGGTTATGTTTTACCTTGTCTGCAGCAATCAGTTCATTGCTGATTAAATCACAGCCCATTATCTCCCTGGGATTTATCTTGACTAAATTGAGTTCCTTTCACCATTCAAGCCACAGCAGAGTGGGCAGCGGCTGGTGGGAAGGAGAAATAATCATTCATTAACCTCTGACCTGGAAGGAGTGTCAGCTGAGTCCCCCAAATGTGCTTTCCTCTCCCCACCGCCTGAGCGTCTGGCTAAAGTAAACTGACAATTTACACACTGCAGCTCAGATTTTATTAACCCGTACTGCGGTTTGGCTCAGTCACTCGATCAGCTGATTTAACGAGGCGCAAAGACCGTCTCAGATCTGAAAATGCTGTGTGTTCCAGTGGGAAATTGTCTCCTGATCGGTTGTGTGAAAACAGCCCCAAAAACCAAGTGGCAGGCAACTTGAAGGATTGCATGTGAAAACACAAGTTGAGCTTAATTTAGATGGTGTTGTAGTCTCTAAGGAATTGACATGTGGATCTTCTCATTTGTCATTTTTGGCTCTCAGCTGTCTTCATTTTTAAGCATCTTAAAGCTGCTGGCCCGTTGCTTTCAGACCAGCGGTTTGATGTCTTCATATGGTCAAAGAAGGTGATAAATTACAGATTGTTCTGCTCACCATATGGATGTCTTTATGTGCAGACACACATCTGATTTTTAGATGCTTGAGTCTTAAAAAGAGCACCATCACAAATTATCAAAGGTATAGCAAGATGGGTAAAGTTTCACAAAACTTTTCAAAAATAGCCCAAAGCAGGTGCAACTATCATAATACATCAGCAAAACAATAATAAATCAAAGCCTTAAAAGATATTTCTTCTGACTTTTGAAAAATTTATTTCAGTATTGATTGTGGTGTCAATGGTAAGCTTAAGATATGAATCATAATGTTATTTCTTTTCCTGCACAGTAGCAATAAACACAAGCAAGCTGCCCCAGGATCTTTCCCTGTGACATTATTAGGAGCTACAACTGTGTGAGACTCAACATGGTGTAAAAACAAACCAAATGTCAGCACTGCTGCCCAAGCGCCTCTGCTATAGCCAGCAGCAAATGTAATGAAAGCTTGGAAGGGTCTGTTAGTACGCCGCTGACCTTTTATACATTTATTGTTCTCTTGACATTTTTCCAAGATGAAGGAGGTAAAAACAGAATGAGGTGTTAAAGCAGAAATAAGGATTTTCAGTTTCCACCCTCCCTCCCTCACTGCGGTTAGAGATTTCATCGATCCAAACTCTCGGACTTCTCAGAGGGTCGATGCTCTGTGATTGCCAACACTAACTAACTTGTGGCTGCTCTCTTTGGAGACATGATACCGTTTTATTAGCTTCTGTGTCACTTTCAGTGTTAGTGGGAAGTGAAAAGGGAGGAAAAAGGTTTTGCCCGGTGGGTTGATTTCTTTTCCTTTGGAATAAGATTGTGAACTTTAAACTGGCTGCTGTCTCCCTTAGATTTTACACACCTGATGTTAATAACAATGTAGAATAACAGGAAAGACAATAAAATAGTGATCAGAATTCAGCTGAATTATGCACTATAAAAATTCTCCAGTAAAATGTTTTCTGGAAAGGATATTTTTTAGATAAGTATTGTAAAATATAATGTCCATGCCCTAAGTAAAATTAGGTGTAAAAATGTGAATTTTGAATAATTTATGAATGTTATTTAGATATCTAAAGTACAATTTTAGAACATTAATTTGTTTTTTCATGTGTTAAAATAAATCAAAGTCCAGATCTAGATCCAATTGAGGCTCAATGACAGGAAGTGAAATTTGACTGTAAAACAGGCGAAATACTGAGTTCCTTTAAATCTAGACTAAAACACCAGCTGTTGCTTTTGAAGCATAATCAGTTCAATAATAATCAACAATCTGATGTGTAATAATGGCAAAATATAATGTTGTCGACTGTGTGTTGTATGACTTTGTATTTTTGTGTTTTTATAATGCAAAGCACTTTTAAATGACTTGTTGCTAAAATGTGCTATACAAATAAAATCTTATTGACTGAAAAATCAATCAAATCAAAGTAATTGATTTACTTGTTAAATATATTTAGCAAATGTATTTAAATATATTACGTAAGATTAAAAAGGTAAGACTGAGATTAAAAGGTGAATACTAAGCAGACTCACCTCACCAGAGTAACTAACAAGTAAAAATAAAATGGTTTGGTTTATCTGGACTACACCGTGGCTCAGCAGTTAGTTGCAGCAAGACATCCGTGGGTTTGAATTCTGCATGGAGTTTGCATGTTCCCCACATGCATGTGTGGGATCTCTCCAGTTAAATAACTTCTCCAAATTGGCCAGAAGAGTGAGTTTGTGTTTGCATCTTTGTTGGCCTATTTTTCCTTTGTGTTGCCCTGACTTGGACTTGCAAGTTGTCCAAGGTGCACCTTGCCTTTCGTACACAGACAACTGGAGACAGATAACAAAAAATTTATATGTAGAACATTTTTTGATGGAATTTTCTCTTGCATTTGGTTGACAGAAGTTAAATAAAAGTAAACCTCCTATCATATAATTCTCACTGTTTGGTTCTGTTCTAATTTGTGATAATATCCCTGTGTCCAAAGTTCTGTATGCAGTTAGGGAACACTGAACTTAAAAAAAGGGGTTTTTATTATTTGAAAATGTCTTTTTTTAATCCAGGTGTCTCATATTCTTATGTTTCTTGATTTAATAAAGCAACACTTTCTACCAGATCACAATAAATTAAACACTCCATTTGGTTAGAGGAGAGATTTGTGCTTGTATGATTCATTAAACATGACCTCCAAAGAGGGGAGTGAGATGACTCTCACAGCTGTTGCTACAAAATACAAACCCTTCTTTTAACTCCACAAAGATAAAGAAAGTGTTTGCATTTTAAATAATCTTTATGCGAATGTACATTATTTTTTATGCTCTTGCCATTGCATGAGGTAAAAAAAAAAAACAGTCCTAAAGTTGGTTCAATACATCAAATATCAGGAATAGAATGGAAAAAAGCAGAAAAAAAATTGAACTTAGAAAAACAGAACATTGAATATTTTTACTTCTGAAAGTTTTCACTACGTTTAAAATTCATGTTAGTTTTGAAACCATTGATTCAATTTTAAAATAACCGTATTTTTGAATAATTTTTCTTAGCATTCATTAATCAATTTTATGCAGAACATCTTATGTGTGTCTGCTGGCATCAGACAATTGGCCCCTGAGAGGAGGAAGTGATTGAGAAACAACAAGATAGAAACAGTTGCTTAATAATTCAGGAGGCCGAGATTAAAAACTGGGTTTCCTTGGCGCGTTATTAAAAGGCAGAGTAATTACTTTAGAACTCCATGTCACCGTTCCAATAAGAGATGCCTAATTTGATTACTGCCATCTTGCATGTAATTGCTCGGAAAGAATAGAACCTTCAGCACAAAGAGAAGTCCAAAAAGTCTCTGCAATGCCCCTCATTTAATACAAGAAAACCTTGAAATTGATAAAAGCAATTTGCATCCAGTTTCTGACAGCTAAAGGACAAAAAGATGGTTATTTATGCAACTTGCAAAACATTTATGCAATGTGGAAAAAAATATTTTCTGCCTTTAATTGTTTGATGTTTTAGTTAAAATAACATCATTTAAAAACTTGCAAATGCACATTGCAAATTTCTCTTAATATACAATCCCTATATTGAAGCATAGTGGTGGCAGTATCATGCTGTGGGAATGCTTTCTGATCACAGTTGAATAAAATGATTAGCTTTAAATGGGATGGCGACTGAGACGGAAGTTCACTTTCCAGCAGAACAATAATACAAAATATAGATTGTATCATTGTCTGTCCAGGGTTTAGACCTGAACAGCTCTAAACCCTGGACAGGCTTAGACCTGTCCAGGGTGACCCGACCTCTCGCTCAGGTCGTTAGCTGGAGATAGACACCAGCACCTCCCGATCCCACTAGGGACAAAGGTGTAAGAAAATGGATGGATGGATGAAATGGTTTAGGACAAAGTATATTAATGTATTAAAATGGTCCAGGTAAAATTCATTCCTAAAAAATGTGTCCATCTATGTAAAACTGACAGAGACATAACCCAGAAGACTGTAATCTCAATGAATCGTAATAGTAATTACTTTGTAATTAATATTACTTTGTAAAATCTTAGCTATGTTCAATTTCTGTTTAACAAATAAAAAGAGTATATAATTTTCCTTCCAGTTTTCTCTATCATAAAATGCCAATGAGAGCCTGTGGTTATAATGTGCAAAACACACCAGATTTAAACTGGAGCCAAAATGCCTCCCAACAATCAGCACAGCCACAACTGACTGAAGATAACTGCCCCTCTCTCCAGAATAAATACCAATTCCTAAATGTATAGGGCCTGCATGTGGTGTGGTATCTACTGTCCTTTAGAGTGTAGATTGTTTATTGCAGCTGTGTGGTCAGGCCATTTTGGATTAAGTCAAAATGGTGGCAGGATGTGATGCAGAAAGCATTCACATCACATAGAGCTTTGGAATAACATGGAAGTCCCGCTGCCAGCGAAGTGTGGGCGTGATGAGGTTGTACCCTGAACATGAGGCCGGTGTGGTCAGTCCTGGCTGCCCAGATTGAGCTGAAGTTTTCATCCATTACACATAATCTGTGAAATTAAAACCAGGTATGAAATAGTGTCGTGGGAGGGAGCATCAGGATAAACTAATAGTTTTAGTTTCTGTTGGTACCAACAAAGAAGGTCAGGGATGTGATTCCACCATAGATTCCTACTGGGAAGAAAAGTTTTATGGTACAGAAAAATTGAAAAAAAAAACAGTTAATAAAATACAAACAAGAACTTATTTGTGCCTTTGATTTACTACTTTCATGTACAGAAAAGACAAGGTTGAAGTTTGGAAGGCATTGCACCTATTGTGAAATAAATAATGGGAAAGCAAACTGAGCTGCCAATAAAGTGTAGAGAGAAGAAGCTTTTTTAAATAGACTTCTGTACATTTTCTAACCCTACACTCAAATTAAAAATAATAAAACACATGTTACAAACAAATTAGATCCTCGTTGAGAAATTCGCCTTTCCTGAGTGCTGCAGTTGGGTTGTCTATTCCTCATTCTGACCCGATCAACACTGTATGCGTACATACGCATCAATATTGGGACTGGACTCTTTCCCTCCACAAGCACTCCATCACAAGAGAGGGAGTTGCTACCAGATGGTTAAACAAACACATCGCCCAACTGCCCATAACTCAAATCCACTTAGCACTCTCTTGTCAACATGTCTTTTACTCATTTACTATCTCCACAGTCTTTGCCTTATGTGGAGGAAGGAAGGGAGGAGGACAGGAGGAAGAAAAAACAAGGCGGAAATAATGAGAATCAGCAAGAAATTCCTAGCGGGTGTGTTTAATTTTAATCACCAAGACTATCCATCCTCAGTAACACTCATCTCTCCCCCATTTTCTCTCCTCTCTTTTTATCCAAGTTGTACTGAAATAAAGGGGAACCGTGAGCACCTGGAGTGACACATGTCAGACCAACTCCAAACTGGATGGTTGACTCAGGCATTTTTGAGAGCTCTCGAGAAGGTGTCCAGGACTCAGGCCAGGGGTTAAGAGTTTGTAGGTCAACGAGTCACACAGTTTTCCCTTTTCCCTTGGCCTCATCCCCACGCTTTAAAAACCTCAGCGGTGTACTTCAGGAGATAATTTATTACCCTGACTGCTGTCCAGCTTGAACAAGTTGGGAGCAAAGAATGAAGTTTCACACTTCTGAGGACAGAATGGTTTTCTTTCTTTTTATCAGCACTGAATGTTGAAACATGTGCAGAATGTATTATAGTTAGGTGATGAAAAATTCATTTTACTGTTACTTTAGGATATCACATTTCCTTCTCTTTTGTTCACGTGTTTTTATTTTACCAACATTTTTTGTGACTTTTTTGTGATTTTACATGCAAACAGTTTTGTTTTTCTTAACATTTCACTCCTAAATACCATTCTAACAGCTGGCATAACTAAGTGCAAGATATTTGTATCTCGTGTGCTATCTTCACCAGGCTGATTGTGCATCCTGAAGGGGTCTGGGTACAGGTGAAAAGGTGAAAAGATAAGCATTATCTAGACACACAATTGTCAAAGGCACGGATAACTGACATGAATGTGATGGCGTCTAAAAGTAGGGCTACCGATGACAGCCAAACTGCATTTGGCCCCTGGAATGTGCAGAGGCCATTCTCGGACAGCCTAACATCAAACAGCGTTCAGCTCAGTCAATCTAAGAGCTCTAGATGTGGGATTTATTGGCTCTCACAGGCCAGAAGAGAAACCAGGGGCAAAAGTAAAACCAGATTTCCTTCTCCAGATCAGTTTCTCTTCTGTCAGTCATGCCCTCATCGGTGAGCTCAGGAGAAAGGGGAACCTCTTGAATATTTTGTTGAGTCATTTTCTGAGACTAAACAATTGGAAAGTAAACAGTACATAAACTAGCAGCTCTTCATGAGGTAGTTCAGAGAGTACAGGTATGAGTTGATTTGCTGTCTTCTTCACATATTGTGATAAATTTGTAACTATCACGAGGGGCTTTTTAGATTATCTAACCGACTCTTCAGAGATCATGTTGCACATCACTGAAATCAACCACACATTTGCATCATTAAACATTTTAAGACTGATGACACAAACACAAGCTGCAGGGCAAATGGAACCACAAAGATGCCGGTGATGAAAACAAATGACAGACTGCATCAAATAAGGAAAAAAAGGGCAAAAAGTTAAGGTCTGCAGTCAGACTCAGAGATAATGTTCTCACAGAGAAGGATGGAACCTACAGGATTTCTATTTATCTCTGTTAGCCCTCTGAAAAACTCCCTGTCCCCGCTTAGATAGCCCTGCCAATTCACCATGATGTCATCCCCCTGGCGTGCAGTGATTGATGCTTTCTGGCTGCCATCTCTGCATTAGCTGGAGGCAGGGGAGTGGGGTTGGACGCTTAAGGTGGAGAAGGGCTGAATTTTCCACAGATAGAGACATCCAAATGTGAACAGAGCCCAGCGAGTGGTTGGTTCAAAGCTCAGGCCACTGTGCCGCATACCTGCAGTATGGCAAATGTGCTGCTTTTAATGTTTTGGCTCCCTACAGTCAGTCAGTTTTGATGTTTCAAAGACGTTCACAAGCAGGAATTGGTGCTGATGGTTTGCTCTGGGCTTGATGGAGACACTACAGGGGAGAAAAAGCCCGGCTCTGATTATGTATGGCCACTCCATCTTCGCTCTGAGTTCTGTTACACATCAAGGCTTGAAGGATGAAAGAAAAGAGAGGAGAGATGGAAGGGTTTGTGTGAGTCGAAGAGTAAGTGTTTCACAGATAGTCGTGGAGGCATGCTGAGATGACCTCAGCAGGGAGTCCCTGTGCTCCTGTCAGCAAGCCAAGTTAGCGCTGGTGCTTTAATGGCTCTATCATACACCATTTCACAACATTTCATGGTTATTCTTGTCCAAAGGGAGGGGCTGAATTTTTAGGAATAAAACTGTCAGTTTTCAGGCCAGTTTAACCATCTAACGTTGATTTACTCCCCTTTTCTTTATTCACCAAAGTGTTCAGAGTAAAGCAGAAAAAAGTGCAAAGCAGTATTGGATGAATTGCTACTTGTTAGCTGACTATAAGTAGCACAACTCCTCATCAGTGTGAGTTTTTAATGGCTTTTTTTCTAGAGGTGTTTGTTATTACCTTTGGATCAATATCATTTAAAAACGAACATTCACAGAGACATAAAGTCAATGACCCCTCACTGAATGTATAAATGAGTAAACACAGCGTCACACTTTTCAACTCTTTATTGATGGAGTCACAATTAATTAGAGCCTGAACTCAGTTTTCTGCAATAAAAGTCAAACAAGTTAAAAAAGTACAGCAGCCACAAAGAACGGTTAAGGATACAACTAACAGGAAACTCAAGTGCATTATTTTATCGAATAATTCACTTCTCCTACTGTGCTTAGTAAATCATGTCACCATAATTACTATACATATTAATACTGGAAGTTTTTTGATTTAGAAAATACTACACTAAACTGAATTCAAACATAGGTAAACAAAACACAATGAATTAAACTATAATAAGGTAAGCTAAGCTACTGTACACTAAACTAAGGATAGGTTAAATCAAACAATTTTTTTTATTTTATTATAAATGTTTTCTGTAAGTTGCACTGTTTAAGGTGTATATTTAAATCTTTCATAAATGATAGGTCATGTATGTTGTTATGCCTGTAAACTGTAATTTTTTTTTAATCCCTGCCTGTCATCAACCTGCGATGGGATTATCAATGAAAATTAGCCGCAACGGTGAAGTTTGGCAGATTTTCATGACATATTTATGTTGGTTGATATGCGTTTACCACTTTATGAAATAACTAAAAATTTCTAAGCCAAACTGTCCTGCCCTGAACTGTCCTAAACTAAAATATCATAAACAGAACAACTCAAACTGAACTAAACAAAAAACAGGCTAAATTAGCCTGAATTGAATTAACCTAAAATAAGATGAACATTCCAAGATGAATTAAATTATACTGAACGAGCTTGAACTTAGCTAAGATAGACAAAACTAAGCTGAACTTAAACTTTATTAAGCTAAACATAAATTACATTATTATAAGATGAGCTAAGCTAAGATATGCAAAAAAAAACTACGGTAAAATAAGGTCATCCAAACTGAACTAAATTAAATTAAAACAAAATAGAGTAAGATGAATTAACTTGGTAACGTAGGAAACAAAGATATAACCAAACTTTACCCTAAAACAGTATAAATTCAGATAAACTGAACAAAATATTTCTAAGCTACAATAGAGGAAAGCAAGGTAAGCTTGAATAAACAAAGGTAACATTCAAACAAATATTGTACTTAGCTGATATAAAATCATTTTTTTCACATTTAGATAAATATTATTAAGGATTGGCAAATGGGGAAGTAGTTTGAATTTTACTCGGCATCTTGAAGTTCTTAAGTTTGAATGTTGGCCTTGAGTTTTACTTTATGTAATTTGTGTATGTCTCTGGCTCATTTATGGATTCTCTGGATACTCAGGCTTCCTCCCACAGTCCAAAAATATGCATATTTTAAGTAGTTAGTGTTAATTGGTTTTAGAAGGGAGCATTGTTGAATGTTCTGTGTGTCACCAGGGAAAACCAGCCAATAGTGTATCCCACAACCCTTGAAGGATAAGTAGTTATGATTTATGCTTTAAATTAGAAGTGCCTTTTTATGCATTTGTCATTATTCAGATATAACACAATAATTTGCATTTACTTGAAACTAAAAAGAACATAATTACTTTTGCAGAGCTTTGTTTTGTGTACATAAATGCAGATAATGGCCTTTTCTAGGGAAACCATATTAACACTGTTTGATTAAGAAAATGTGGCTGTCTGCATGAATGTAGGATGTTTAAAACATTTATCTTTTACGTATCTATGTCTTGAATGGACCCTATTTGTGTTTGTTTGCCTGCCTCCTGGCATGCTGAGTGCTGCACGTGTCAGACGGAAGGCATCCGCTGCTACACAATCAGTACCGGCCTCTGCTCCTTTTCACTGTGGTCCAGCAAGTGAGACTGAACATGAGGCGCAGGGAATTGAGGTGCATTGATCTGTCCTCTGCAGTGTCTCCCCGAACTGGTGAAATAATTAACCTCATTGGCACAGACACAGGAAGCAACAACAGAGTATCTTTGGGAGGTTAATTAAAAATAAAAGCGCAAGGGGGAAGGGCAGAAGGTGTATTCACAGGGGAAAAGTGCACTGACTTCCAAATGAGCTCACTCCATTGTAAATGTTTGTGGTCAGCATACAATGAAATGATAGAAAAGCTGTTTACTTTCTCTTTAAGCAAGAACAGCCAAGAGAGAACTAGTAACTGAATCAAGCTTTTAACTTGATTTTAGGAAAAACAATCAAAGTCACTCAGCTCAGTGGGAATTGATTTTAACCACATAACACTGCAATTTTATTGTCCAGTTGTTCAGAAAGAAAATGGAAGGCTCTTCTGCAACCAAATGAGTTGGTCTAATTGACATCAATGTGCATGTTTTCACTTACATTAATACCAGACTAATGTGCTTGTTGTTTACTTCCAGGACAGAGTTCCCTGCGACCTTGGAGCGTTTGGATGTATGAACAAAATTGTAAGCCATATTAAACTACTCTTGCTATACAGTAAGTTGGCTCTAACATGAAGGCAAAACTACTGCATGCACTTTGTGGCAAATAGACTAAATAGAAAGATTGCAGAAACATGTGAAATCAATTCAGAAAACATTAATAATCAATATCAGATCTTGGTGTTTACGTGTTCATGGACGGACAGTTGAAAACACTTAATGACGTTTGATTCTGGCTGAACGTAGTTTGTGGTCAAGGTTATCAGCAGCTTTAATATTTAATGAACAAAAATACCAAGAAAACATTCCAAGTGTTTAATCTCTTTTAAATTACCAACTGATCATAAATTCAATTTGAACTATTTCTAAATTGGCAGAAAATAATGCTTAGCTTTGAGGAACACTTTGACATGTATTGACAAGTACCGTAAAAGTTTCTTGTCATCTTTTGAAAAATATTTCAATTTGGATAAAAGATTATTTCAGGTTCATAAGGTCATGACTGTTTTTCTGCTCAGCTCTTGCCAGAAAGTGAAAGGTGTGATAGTCCCCTGTGAAAGTCACATTTTCTGTGCCATTAAAGTCAGATATTTGACAAATCATTATGCATTGAACCTTCTTAACTTTTCCTGAATTAATTTCCTTTCTTCAGTTGTTGGGTCTACAAGTACCGTAGACCCAACACATGCATACTAAGGGAGGTATGCATGTGAATGACACAGCGGATGAGCGGACGATTTCTGAGTTAACAGTTTTTCAGAATTTTATTGTATTCTGACATAAATTAAATTAAGTTACTCACTCTTAAAATCTGCTGTAGAGAAGCAATGAAGTCCACACCGCAGATCCTCTTACATGAATAAGTATATCTGTCATTGTTATGATCAGTGTTTGCTCTGTTTTTGAATTGTTTTTATAACTGATGTAGTGATGATGAAATGATCCATACAAATCATAAAAACAAGATTATTTTGGTTAAAAAAAACAAACAAACCCACTACATTTAAAATAAACAATAAGGGTGAGTGGTCAAACTTTATCCAGTGAAATGCCACTCTGCAGAAAAGTCAGATCTCTGAGGGTGTGATGGCTTCAGGACAAATAGTAGTTGATGGTCAGATATCAATAAGATGTCAAACCAGCCGGGATGATGAAGCTCATCAGTCTGCATTGATACAGCTGCTGCTAAGAAATTTCTGAAAGCCTCAGTCTCACAGAACAGTGACACAAAGTGAACTGAGCATTTTGTCAGACCTTGTCAACACCAATGCTCCCAATTCTGTGTGAATTCATACATTCTTTATGAATCTGTTATTGAAAAGTCTCATTATGCTCATAAAATACATATTGGGACCACTGTTCCTTTACCCAATATTGCTTACAGTACACGAGACATTATTTAAGACGGCACTTCATCGGATTAAATCCTCACACTGAAATGAGTTGTTTTATTAGCTTGCTGCTGTTGTTTACACCCTAAATAGGTTAGCTGTTTGTTATTGTGTGGAAAATGTGATGTGGATCATCTTGATAGGCCTGTTGAGTGGTGTTATTGCAGTCTGCAGTTCACTGGAACACTCGGGAAATGATGCTCCCCCTGTCAGCGCTGCAGAGCCCCTCTGCCTCTGGATCTGCGGGTAATTACTGAAATGCCGCTGACTCAGGAGACAAACACTCGCTCACACAAGCCTGTGCACATGAAGAAACAGCTCACACGTGGACACAAACATGAAGGCTACCTTTTGTTCCAATAGATCTTCACGACTTCAGCAGAGGCTAACTTTAGATTTTACGAGATTTCCTTTTAGTAATTCAGGGCACACTTTATCTTTGCTGTTAGTTATACTGTCAGCAAAACTCAGAGAAAATATTTTACATCTAAGGTATGTAATTGCTGAATATTATTTAAATATAAGGAGCTCCCTGTTCTCAATGTGACAAAGTTGTCCACCGCCATATTATGTTCCCTCTCATCACCACTTCTCATGACTCCAACTATCACAGAGTCAGTGGCAGGTGTCTGGACAGTAGATGAAACCACTGGTGTAGAGAGAGAAGAGGAAAGGAGAGAGTTTCTAGTTGTGTTCCTATCAATGTATTTTTATGCCCACGTTGAAGCTTTGCATAAGAAAACACACATGGGAAAAGGAACATTTGAAATAATTTCCTCAGTTTTGCTCCAACCCAGTTGACGAAAAGACTTTTTTTTTTGTTTTGTTTATCTTACTGAAATTTTGTCTTTTTGCAATATTTTAAAAGTTTGCTTTAAATTTACATGACAGTTGGATGGAAACATAGCTACTGAGCACTTTGTCCAACATAGAGCACACATCATGCGGTCTGCTGGAAATATGTTCTGAAACTGTGTCAATACATACATATTTACTCTAAAAAAATTATTAAAATATTTTTATGGAAGCGTTGATCAGCTAGAGTTGAAATATTTTGGAGTTGTATGGTACGATTCCTAGAGGCTACACACCACAAACTGACTGTCCCTCGTTTGAGTCCCATACTCTGTTTCTTTGCTGCCCAACTAGCCCAACTTATCTCTGCCTCCTTCAGATTACTTTCAAATGAAGGTGACAAGTGCTGTAAAAATTCTTTCAAAAACTCTGTTAGATTAATTTTAGAGGGATTGTGAAAAGAATCATGACTAATTTTATGAAAACAATAATTTCTTAACATGAGTAATTTCCACACTTACTGAAGGTACTCAATGTCAAAGTTTATTTTTATTATTATTTAAACGTCAGGATTATTTTGCTGCAAGAAAATGATAGTTTATTTAAAGGGTTTTAATTTTTCTTTACCAGAGGTGCCAGTAAATGTACCTGCTACCGTCCATGATTCCTCATTGAGTTAATTGTTTGATAACCCAGTTCCTTGAATCTACAGATTAGCATTTTTCTCAGTTGTCACCATTTTATTGCTATTCCCCATCAGCTCTCCTTTGACAAGATCTTTTTAAAACAGAAATTATAACTTTATTCTTTTGCCTTTTTCAAAACAGATTGACCGGCTTCAGTGACAACAACCCTTGGGACCTGGAAATGTTTTCACAGACACCACCCTTTACTCAGACACAATCATTCCCAGGTTTATTAGCCTCTGGAAATTGGCTTCAGTGGGAGGCAGAAAAACAAATAATTTCAATATACACCAGGGTGTCCTAATGTTCATTTCCATGCTGTCACTTAGAAGGGGGGAGGGTGGAGGGACAGATAGAAGGCATTGTGCTGCTGACAGGATTGGCTTTGTGTGTGATGAATGGGGCTGTCACAGACGGTGACAGGTTTGTGTTCAATACATGTGGATGTACAATACGCTCTGCATCCCGTGACAAGCTGGGAGGCTTTTTGTCCCGATAATCTCCATATCATTTTAATCTGCGGCTGCTTATGGCGAATGTGGTCACTGAGGGGTGTGTCATGTAGGATGCACACAGACTGTCGATCCTCTGGAAGCACACTGAGTTGACTGATGCATTCCAGTGTTTATTAGTTTTTTCTTCCTCTTTCTATGTTGTTTTGAAAGTTGCTGAAAGAGTGGAGAATGACAAAGGACATTTTGATCCTGGGATCAGAAGTGATGTGATCTCATATGGAAAAAAAGTGAATGCATGTCTGGAACGAAAAAGTATTTACAAAATTTATTGGCTTATAGCCTTTGTGGATTAAACACAAACACAACAGATCACCTCTCAAACAACACAACTCTGTTTTTTATTTGCATATCTCCTAGTCATCCATGTGTTTCAAACAGTCGGAATGAGGGTGTATTCAATTTTGGGGTACCCCTCCAGGTTATTTTATCAATGTTTGATCAGTTTTTTGTACTAACATAACTATACATATTATATTACCCCACATTCAGCTCATGAACCTGAATACAATTTATCTTAGTTTAAGACAGGGATGCCAAACTGGAGTTCTGGACAGCTGCTGTCCTGCTGTCCAACACATGTGACTCAAATGGTCGCGTTACGTCCTCAGCATGCAGTCATAGTTCTGTTAATGAGCTAATCATGTGATTCAGATGTGTTGAAATGGACATACTTTAAAGCTGCAGGACACCAGACCTTAAAGAACCAAGTTTGACGTTCCTTGACATGTGGCACAGCTTAAAGAAGAATTGAACAGTTTTTTAAGCTAACATCAGGTGAAAAAAAAAAACATAAAATATGGTTGTTGTAAAGTAAAACAAAACAAAACAACTTTTCTTTCTGTTTTTTTAATACTGAATTTAAAAAAAACACATTCTGGTGTTTTTGGCATTTTTTGGGGACAGCCTTAGACATGTGACGTACACAGTGCTGCATTACAAGCATTCAGCAGTTCAACAGAGAGGGGGAGAATATTGGTGCAACATAGTGGAGTCTGCTTCCCTAGAGATTAAAAACATTGTCAGATTTGGATATGTAAACTCAGATGTAAGAATTACTATCCAAATTTATAGAAGAAATGGAGAAGAGGACGTCGCCAGAGACAACAAGACGGAGCAACAAGAACCTTATCTCAAGCAAGAACATGCTATTATACATCAAAAATGGTGATCAGTTCTCACCAGTCTATATTTCCGATTCAGTCCATATATGTCATTCCTTAATGGCCCTGATCATCAGAATCCAAACCTGAAGAACTTTCGCTCAATTCTGGACATTCAACTATTTTTGGTTCTTCAGTTGCTGGCTGAGGAGACACTGTGCAAGTCATGATGAACTTTAATATGGGTGTATATGTGTGTGTGTGTGCGGGTGTGCGTGCGTGTGTGTGTGTGTGTGTGTGCGTGTGTGTGTACATGAGATCCTTTCTTGTTCTTTAGATGGTATAAAAACTGATTTCAAAGAGTGTAGGCAAAGTAAGTTGAAGTTCTGTAAGCTCATAAACACTACTACACCTTTAGTTTGAACAAATCTTATGTTCTTAACAACCACAAAAAAAATTGCTTCTTTTGTCACATTCACTATGAGACTTCATGCATAAAACAAAGCAATTTGGTTCTGATTCCTTCTCAATATATACTTTTGCATATATTGCTACTATTGCTGAAGAAATATTTAAAGAGCAGAAAAATGCATATTTAAGTTACCCTTATAAAAATGACCATCACCTTTAACATCCTTTTATCTCACATTTCATTAGAGGAACTATCTTTGACAGCATCATTATATCCTATTAGATTTTTTTTTTGAAATATTAAACATATTGTTCAAATAGATTTATTCAGAAAAGAAAAGAAAAAAAAAGATCGCAAGATTTCCATTGATTTTAATTTATACTTTACCTTTTAAAGTTGGACAGAGTGACATAAAAGCATTATTCAGTGACCACTGACTCCCTGTTTCTTAGGAACAAAAACTGTATGTGACATATCATTTTAGTCACTCTGCAAAATGGGAAAGAGAGAAAGCCATGGCACTCAGGTTAGACAGATGTGTGTTGATCATCATATGTTGGGAATGGACTAGTACTTAAATCTGAATGTATTCACAGTAAGATGAATTGAAACGTTTAAAAGAGCTGGATCTGTAACAAACAGGATGGATAAATGCACATTTCTTTTCAGAAAGGGTTTATGCAACAGTGATAACAACTAAATTTATTTTAAGGATTTTCAGAGCTTCATCAAAGTTGTCAATAAGTATAGATGACTGTAAAAATGGTTTTAAACAAAAATGGTCCTTCCAAACAACAAAACAGCTTAAATACCTGGAAACTTCTTTGCAAAGAAAACCCCCCCAAAAGGTCAACACTTCCAGAAGAGATATTTCATTATTTTCGACACTGATTAACTTAAGCTGCAGATGGTGTGCATGATAAGGAAAAGCACCCACTGGGTAACACCGTGTTCCTTGCTTCTTGTGTCCTGAATCATTAACGGACGGCAGTTTGGCTTTTTAAGGATCAACATCCATCTTCCTCTGATTTGAAAAAGAAAAATGAAACACAGATACAAAAGCTCAGCCACTTGGGGGTCTGCAGGAGTTTTTCTCCGAGGATTCATTGCTCATGGCTGCGACGGAGTATGAGCCTTTTTCTTAATATTTATGAACTTCTGCATCAGAGTAAGTTATGGACACATATTGAGCCAAGACCTCGCTTAGTGTTTTCACTCCCTCAGTATTTATGATTCCTGACAGGTTTTTTTTTTTCTCTTATGCAAGTTTCCTGTTTTCCTGTTCATTACATCTTTCCATCAGAGAGATAAAGAAGGCCACAAAGACAGAATTTGGATCCATTTGATTAAATTAGAGTGTATTTTCTCTGGCTTAACTGTGTAAAGTTCTGTTAAAGTCTGATTGTATTAGTTGCTGCATGAATTAATGTGACTTTGAAAGAAGTAGCATGCATATGTATTTCCTAAGAAATGAATTGGTATTAGTAAAATGACTGGATGTGCATTTTGTAAAAGCTGTGTATTAAATGTTGAGTTTATTGTATTGTTTGTTATGATTTGAAAACTTCAGGGGAAGAAAATAATTGTCACCCAGAAGGATGAACCTTCATCTTTGACTTTTATGAAAAATAAGACCCAATAATAATGATTTACCAGCTGGCTGGAAACATTTAAACATGTTCCAGTGCTCCTCAGAACAGTTTAAAAGCTTATATTTCACTAATGTGGACACATTCATAACTCCATGAAAGCATTTCACAGCTCAGCCAGAAAACGATGTGCCTGCTAATAATTCTTACCGTTTGTTTTATCCCGCTGCTCTGAGTTGTGTTTTCTGGATCAGGACCCTGCATATTTCAAATCAGCTCCTAATCACAAGGACACATTTATTTACATTCGTGTTTTTAAAAATGACTAAACCTTCTGGCAGTCAGATTATCCTGTGTGAGTGTCTTCCTCCCTGTAGGTGTCCAGATAGGTAAAGCAAACACCAAAGATTTACAACAAATGCTTTTTACATCTGTTGTCTCCTCTGGAGGTGATTAAACATTTTCCCTTAGAGTTAAATGATGGCTAATGAGAAGTCTTTAACACACGTTGCAGCATATCAGTCATTCATAGACACATTGTTTTCAAAAGTATTAAATTACTCGTTGCCCGTTCATATTGAAAATTCCAGTTTTCAGAAACTACACTACGGATTCATGACATCAGTATTTTGAAAGTAGGATAATGTGTTCTTTTGCTCGTCAATTATTTCAATTCTTGATTTATCAAACATGAGAACAAGTCATTAAAAAATGCTGGAGAGATGTTTGTTTGCTTCTGTGCTCTTTTTAATTCTACTACTTAGCAGAGGAGGACACAAAAAGCTGTGATTTTATAAGAGCAGTGGATGCACTTTCTACTTCTTCCAAAACATCAGATCCTAATTGCTGTCTGGTTTATTTCTTAATAAGCTGCTATAAATTGTTAACAGGTTTAAGATAACAGGAAACAAATCTGAACTGTAGATCAGTCAGAAGGAAATATATCATTGTTCTTCTTAACCCTGTCATTCTTAATTTATGATGGCAGCACTCAATATGTCCCTCTATTCATTTAGATTGGGAATGGTGACAGGAGGGCAAGAGGCGTGATAAACACAGGACAAACAACTATGCACGCACACACACACGCAAACACACACACACACATACATCTTACCAAAAGACAATTTGGGGAGACTAATTAACCCAACAGTGTTTTTTTTTACTATGGGATCAATCCTGAGTACCCAGAGAAAACCCAGAGAAGAGGAGAACATGTCATCTCCAATCATCCCACTCAAGATATATTGTTCCTAAATGTTTTGAAACCATTCAGGCATGAAAAGGAATATTCTTAACAATGTTTTACATTCCTGAATATTATCTGCATTAGCCTGTACAACGGTTTTCAAGTCAGCAATTCTCTACAACCATAGAAACATAAACACACTAAGAGCAACGCAAACATTTTAGCTCATCATCATAACACCAAGAGTTAAAATATTTGGTATTACTGTAGAATATTGTTGTTGAAACATAGTCAGTGATGGATGATGTTCACCTGAGATAAGCAGTTGCAGCTTCCAAACAACTTGAGAGCAACACTTCAAAACTGTAATAAATGTATTAGTCCTTGGTTGTTAATTTCTGTTCCCAATATTTTATTTTTTTAAGTGTAGGGGGGCATAGCATACATAGATGGTCCATGTGAGCTTGAAGAATTTTATCCTGAACTTTCCACTGGATGTCCAGTAGGTGCTTGTTCATGAAGTGACACTACAGAAGATTGTAATGAAGTGATTTATGTCAGTAAATCATCAAAACCACCAGTTTTCAATAGATCCACCATGAATGATTCAGCTTCAAAACAACCTCATAGCAGCATCTCCCTATATTTCTGTCAACTACACCTGAACAGCTTTGTAAGTAAGACATAAATTGGTTAAGATGCATCTTACTTTTATTTAGAATTAAAATGCAACATTAAACCACATTTATGTTATAAATAAATCAGTCTTTACACAAAATCTAAAAACCATGCTAATGCAGCTAAAAGAAAAAAGTTACCCATCTCCAAAGTGAGTACAAAAAAACAAAACAAAAAGTGATTGGGACTAGATCTAAAACGTCCAGTAAGGGCATTTTCAGGCATCTGGTGAAAAGCTGATCTTGTAGGTGAAAGATCAAATGTGATGAGTTTGTGTACACTACAACTGTCAGACACTTTTGCACACCTGACCTAACAGATAAACATCCTGCATGGTATTTTATCCAGGCTGGACAGCCTCACCTGACACTTCCAACAACAGTCCTAAAGCCTTTCTATTGACATTATAAAGTTTCTCTTTGTCCCACAAATGTTTTCCTTCCTCTCAATTTTTCATTAAAGTGACCTATAGGGTGTCATTGACTGCCTGCTGTACAACTACTAAGATCTTTTCTGTGAGTTGTGTAAATATCCTAGCGACATAATATAACATGTAACACATTCTGGAAACTGATTTGTTGGAGGAGGTGCAGGGAAGTGAGGGGGGCTCCAGGCCAAAAAAAACTAACAAAAAAAGTCTGAATTGAAACAGTAAAATATGAATCACATCAAATAAATAGATGGACTTTTTTGTGATGTTCAATTTTGTGCTCAAACATAAATTTAAGTGTGGCTTTAATTAAAGTCCATCTTTGTGTTTGTGCTGCAACTGTTGCTTCAAAAATAGTTTTTGCTGTATTTTAAGAAGTTTTGCCTCTTAGCACTGGATTTGCACTAATTCTGAATTTAGGTTGACCTTCCCATACCCGCCTGTTACTCCCCAGTGAGTCTTCATCACTGCTCCCAACAGAGCCCCCTCCCCTCCTTTTTTTTTCCTTTTTTCCACAGATGGATTTTTTGTTGCATTAATCCCACAGATCAGGTGGGTTTTGTCAACGTGTTAAACTTTAATACTTTGGGTCATTTATCTTTACGGCCCAACCCGGGGTCTGTCAGCGACCAGACGAGCCATTTCCTCATTTGGTTTGGGAGCAAAGTGGCGCAGGAGAGAGCAGAAGTGGGGGGTGGGCTATGGGTGGTGGGGGTGATGATGGAGTGAAGTGGATGGGGTGGGGTTGGGGTGTCCGGCTCACCATTTAATGAAATCCTGATGTGCGGAGGGAAAGGTAGAGGGGTGATCCTGGAGGTCGGGGCGCCACACCATCTCCAGAAAACGACGCGCCTCCAGAGAGAAGGCTTCACTCGCTCATTTATTTTCTCTCGTTTGGAGGAGCATGCGCGGCTCGTAAAAGGCGCTCACCGATGTGGCCCTCATTACGCGGCGGATGCTGCATCAGGGACCCGCCAGGCGCCCAAGTGGACGAGGATAGAATTGCAGGTGATTAATTTGTTGAAGGCTTCTCTGGAACATGGTGAGCTCACACATGGATTTATCTTCATTTGCCCAGATATGTACCGCGACATGAGAGGACAGGCCTGAGGAGTCCTCATCAAATTGTCTTTACTCTGCTAGGAAACTAGAGTTTGGAGCGGGGAAATTCTCTGTTGCTTTTATGTTTGTTGTACAGTTTCTGTGTTCATACTGAAGAGGGGGAAAAATCTGCTTGGTCCATTTAACAAAATCATGGAACTAATGGACAAATAACAAGGGTCATAAAGCAAGAACACATTGTGTTTTGTTTTCTCCAGATAAAATGTCACGGCTGTGTTTCACTCCCATAATTGAAACAAACCATTTCAGTTCTGTCAGCGACTCAAATATAATGAAGGGGAACATGTTGGAATCAGTGTCAGACTATTGAATGTGATTGTGTGCACTCATCTGGGAGAGAGAAGTGTTTTTTTTTAAAGATCATCTCAGCATGCAGATAATGGCTTACATACATTGCTCTTAAACTGTGGTACTTTCAGACATTTTGGTATCTAGAATTAACAAGTTAAATTACAAGGTAATTAACAGCAGTAATTCATAGAAAAGCTAAATGTAGGCAACTAAAAGAGGCAGTGGACTGTAAACTGATGACCGTATTGGAGTTGACTTTGGGGAACCAGGCTGCAATTATCTATATATAAAGGGAACCTCTTCGTGTTGTAATAAAATCAGAGAAAGAGCTGATATTAGTGCTGAGTAATGAATGTATGACATCACCACCTCATACACAACATAGAGAAGTACAAAGAGAAATGCTTAAGTGCTTTTACTTTCTACCTGATAGAAAAACGTCCAAGATCTAAAGAGGAACCTTTACTGTGCGAATCCTGATAAAAGAGAGATAACTAAAACCAGGCCTGGCCCAACGTTGAATTTGATTTGGGGCCCCTCTTCCTCTTAAGAACATCACCAGAACTGGAGGGGGAGTTTTATTGGCTGAACTTAAAAGTGATTATTATTTTTCTGAGACATATTTGTAACCAAAAGAAAAATTAAACTCGTCCCCAGATTGTAACTATGGTGACTCAACTATCCTATTTAAATCTTAAATTTGAATTTAAAGCAGTTTTGAATAGAACAGAATATACTTTATTTATCCCCAAGGAAATTGCTTAATTGCTTATTTGTTGACTACTCCATCCAAGATGTTAAATATTAGTAAATACAAATAAATCCATAAGTGATATGCAGCTTATTTAAAACCTGTTAATTAAACCGATGTGATATAAATCAATTTTAATATTATTATCCTTGTCAATGAATAAATACTACTTTTTAGCTATATAGTCTGTGAATTTAAAGCATTTATGGGAAGCTCCCTCAGGTGGAGCTTAGTTTGTTTATATTCTGGGCCGGCTCTCACTGCAATACTGGCTTACAAAACTGTTTCAGGGCCTGAAGTCCTTCAGTTAGTCTGTGACAGTAGCTCATACACAACCTGTCTTTAATTACTGCTAACAAATAGCTTAAGTAATTTTTCATAGGTTTTGTGAAATCAGAGAACACTTTGAGACACGACTGTTCCAAAAAACAGAGAAAAAGAAGGGAAAAAAAGAGATAATGTCCCTTTTGTATTATGAGTTGTTGCCTTACATGGCACAGCTGTGCACTTCCAGTGAAAATGTGACACATAAAACTTGCATTTGGAATCATGATTTGGGAGGGACAGAGAGGTTCATTTGCCAGCAGAAGGAAAAAAAAGGTCCTCCGAGTCCTCGCAAGGAATGTATTGGGTACACAATTTAACAATTTCAGAGTGAGCCAAGACATTCCTAGAAATATGTGTAGAAGTTTAGTGGAAATCATTTTTATCTTTTTGAAATGTTAAAGGTAAAACTTTAATAAAACAAGCTGTTAGAATTTAGCCAATAAAAAAGATGAAGAAATTCTCACACAGTTTATTTAGGTCACTATTTTCAGCATGTCTGCATGGAAATCAAGTCAGTTCAACAGCTAGAAAACCCATATCTATCTGTAAATTTTAGCATGTATTTGCTCAACGAAGCTGTTGCATTTTAACTACTAAGATACTTTTACTAATCATAAATTAACTCATTTAAAAAATTCATTCTAAATATTCTCTTTAAATTGACCAAGATAATATTTACACATCTAATTCCAGAGGCTCAGATACACTACTAATGTCTCGGCTACAGGTTTTATTGTAAATAAACTCTGCTCGGTCACCATTGCATAACAGAAGATCCCAATAAGCATCTCCACTGTTTATTTCATGAAGTCATCTGCTTTGTCCTTCATGTAATAAAAACACAAACCATAAATTAGTTTGTGATTAAAGCATAAAACTTTAATGAAAGAGCAGTAAATATTTTACGTCTATTCTAATAATATGGCATGTGAACCTTTTTTCTAAAATGTGCAGCTCCGACGTGTCATTCATTGACAACAGCTGCCTCAGGGTTAAGAGTATCAGCGCTGTCGCTAAACTCGTAAAAGCTGGATTCAATCTGAACCAGCACCCTCACTATCATTCTGATCAACATCTTTTCACAGAATTTACTTCCAAAAAGTTTCCTCAACTTTACCATTGATGAAAATTAAATTTACATATTAATATGGCACACTATAAGTAAAATTATTTTTGAGACTATCATTTAATAAACTACAGTCTTTTAAAATTGTCAACTTGTCATAGTAATTGATCAAATTCAAGTCATCTCATGCATTCATTACCTTCATGTGTTTCTTGTCCCCTTATTTATATAAACGTGATCATTTTCTGCTACTTTCTCAGCTTCTTGATGCAATAAAATCCAAATAAAGCAATATTTTAAATGTATCTTTATGAACAGTTTGTGTTTCTTGATCAATTTAATAGCATGGAATCATCACTGCCTTTAGAAAGATCTGGAAAACTTTGTGTTTCTGTATTTATTAATGTGAGTTAAAAAAAAACAAAAAAAAAACAGAAAAGAAGCAAGTACAATAAAATTTAAGCAGTTCGATAAGGTTTAATGCTTTAAATTGACTTATGTTAAAACAAGTTTGATAAAAAGTTCATATTTACCACCGTTAGCAAATTTACTACACTTGCTAGTTTTGGTAGTTAATATTTCTCTAAATATTAATTATTAATTAAATCATGATGTACAGTATAATTTTTTACAAATAAAAATATCTGAATTGAGTGCAAACACAAAGCTACATTAGACATGACCAACATCTCATTAGTTTAAAGCAGCTTACAATTATATTTCTCTAATCTCAGAAACATAAATGATGATGTTATTGCAACAGGGCTGCGGTGTCACTTGTCATATTAATGGCTCTTCTTTAACGAGTTGGCTGTAGGCCACAAACATGCACATAAACAGTATAAATCTAATGTTGAGTATCACATTACATGTATCGCTGGTCAGCAGGGCTAATTACACAATAATGAAGCCAGTCAGGAGTTAAACAGGAGAAACATTCACCCAAGATGCTGTAATCCTGCTAAAGCCTCCCACCTATCCTTCTTTATGAGCTTAAATAGGCCCCAGAGGGCCATTACAAAGCACCAAGGACAACCGCAGTTCACTCCCAGGAGAGGAGCTCTGAACCTGCAGGGAGCCCTGAAATAAACTGAAGGTGTTTGGGTTTGGAAACTGGTCGGGAATCGGTGCGTCCTGTCAGTCAGTGCAAGTGTTGTCAGAGCAGAAAGAAGATGGACCAGCAGAAATTACTCCTTCAATGTATAACTTATGCAAACAGGTGTGTTATATTCATAGTGCATCAATTCATAACTGCAGCACCGAGTCACTTTGTAACCTTGAACACCAGAAAACTGCTGGTTAAATTAAAACTAATTATCTTAATGTTTAATGAAGAAACATTATGATAACATGTTTTTGTTTAGTTAGTTAATTAGTTATACTGATGGTGGAAATTATTATTCATGCATAATGAATTGAAGATTGATCTTGAAGGAATGGATGTAGGACTATTCCTTCAAGATGATTATTGTTGATTATTGTTATTTCTATTATTTTTTTTCTTTTTTGAATTTTTAAAAAAAAATTATTGAAAAGGACAAAAGCAAACATATACACTCAGATATGTGCTGTACATATGCAGCCTACTAACAACTGAAAAGTGCTGTAGAATAATTGTCTGTGGGTAATGGCTAGTAACTGAAAATGTATTTTGTGACTCTTATTCATTGTATTTTTGTATAATGACTGCAAGTATGTTTTTTTTATTCAATGTATTGTTTAAAAAAAAATAAAGAAACAACAATAGGTCAGTAAATAGTGACAAGATTTTTGCCAGTGGACTCAATTAGTTTTATCTGAAAACTAATTTAGTTTTAGTGAAATTAGCCTTGGTCACTAATGTCGATATAAAACTAATGTATGTGCTAAACAAAAAGGAAACAGATTGATCTGAAATGCACACGTTCAAACAGCTTTAATCTTAACAGCCAGGTCTCAGTTTGATGCCTTCCAGTCTGACAATGATCATAAAATAATGCTTCCATCAGTCATTTCTGTCTGGGTCCAAAATTCCTATCAGAACCAGCTCTTCACTCGCCATAAAGCAGCTGGAGACACAGCACGGTGTCTCACATTGACAGGATTGTAATGGCCAATAAAAACCCAGGACGCACTGACGTCGAGGAGCGCAGGAAGCGGAGAACATGCGCACCTGCGTATCTCCGCCAATGAAACCACTTCAATGTGCTTGAGAGCAAGTCTAAAAGAAGACATTCACCTTGCGACGTCACTTAACCTGTTGGGAATCTCGAGCAAACGTGAGATTGAAAAGGTCCCTTCATCTGTTTGACATAAAAAGAAGAAAAACTAAAATTCGTAATGTTTTTACTTCAGACTAATTACTTTTTAGATTTTGCACATATTATCTTTCCCCGACTGATCCATATTTTTCTC
This sequence comes from Poeciliopsis turneri, assembly GCA_922788865.1. Taxonomy (NCBI): domain Eukaryota; kingdom Metazoa; phylum Chordata; class Actinopteri; order Cyprinodontiformes; family Poeciliidae; genus Poeciliopsis; species Poeciliopsis turneri. Next base: position 4,542,867 of record CAKLNU010000112.1, on the reverse strand, counting down.
AAACGTTTTAAAGCTGCTAAATGTAACCGAGGTGCGGATCGTACTCCAGTGTTGACATGAATTCACAGTGAAGCCTCCCCAGCAGCCTTGTCCTCCATCAGGCTCCTTCAACAGCCGCGCGCTGTTTCACAGAGGAAACCAGCCGCTTCAGGCTTCAGGCTGGAGACAAAAAACACACCCACTGCAGCAGCAGAGGCTGCACGGCCTGCATACAGTAAACATCATTTCTTTCTCAAGATTACGTTGACTTGCTGATTGGTCTCAAATTCCCTGTAGCTCCTTTAAATGCCCTGCATTTTTAAGGGATTTTGGAACAAACTTCAGCACCAATTTAGATCAGGAAAAACACAATCAACCAGCTAATTTGAGTTCGTCCTTAATGTAAAATTCTTGTTGTATCAGTAGATTATTATTTTTTCTTTCTTTTCTTGTACCAAGCTGTAAGGCACACAAAAAATATTTTTCTATTCTTGTGCTTTCTCTTTTTTTCTGTGTTTTGTGGAAATAAAAGGATAAGGTGTAATGATGAGCTGCGGCTGCGCAAACGGCTGATCTGTTAAGATTGTTACTGCAGCTGTTTGTTGTATTTGTCAGAGGTTTTTTTTTTTTCTTTTTTCCACTGATGATGATCAGCTTGCAGTAATTTTGCCATGCAGGGAATTGATTTGGTGTTTAATCTGAGCACGGCTGTTGAAATGAGAGGTTGGATTGTACTGAGCTGTAGGACAAGAAATAACACATTTGGCTCTTTTGATTATTGTTATTTCTATTATTAGCTTTTGGAAGGTTTGTGAATTTGCTAAGCAGGGGGAGGGATCGAAATTAAAATAATATTTGCTTTTCTGATTAATCACCCCCGCAGACAGAATAAAACCCAAACCATTTGTGCAGTGAACGGACGTGAAGCAGCACATTATAACGCGAGAAGGCCGCTCTGATGGGAGCTTAAAGCGAAGCGAATCTTCCAATTAAATCCACCAAGAGCTGGTGATTGATGATCTCAACTTTCCTGCTTATAACTAACGTTCAAATTAGACCGAAGGGTGAAAAAAAAAAAAAAAAAAAAACTAAGCAGCTCCAGAAAACATTTAAAAGATAATGATATAAGAAAGAGGAAAAAAAATTGAAAGTCCGTGCGGAGTTTATGCAGGTTTGTCTTTTGAAAGATTCCTCTTAAATATTCAATATTACTGACCTTTCTGTGGGTCTCCAGCATTAATGTTCAGATGGAAAATGAACAATACAACGTGACACTTTTAACAACTATCCAGATTAAAATAAATAAACACTTGTATAAATTTGGGGATTAAAAATAATAAATTTTATTTAACCCATACAACAAACATAATCTTTTCTCCTTAGTTTTGCTCATACAAACTTACCTCCCTTCCCGTTTCATCTAATTTCAAATTCAAGTCAAAAAGTGTCCGCTGAAATTAGCCTCACTCTGATATTAACATCATTTCATTCTCCCGGAACTTTCTCCAAGACGATACGCGTTTCTCTCCAAATTCCCTCTAACTGAATTTATCCCCGCAAGCTCCTGCTCGTTATGGAGAAATATGTATTCAAAGCAGCCTTGGAGGGAGGACCTCCACGGCTGATAATAGAATTTCCTGCTGTTTTACAACTCCGTCCCTAAACCAATGTCACCATATGCTGCTGTTGGCACAAGACTCTCCGCAGTGGCTTCATGAGCGGCAGCCTCCTCCCGGCAGCGTTGGAAATAAATAAAATAAGTTCGCAGTCTCACTTAGTGTTTCTTTAGTTTAACCTTTGGCAGGGAATTATGATTTAGCTGCTGACATATTGTTACAGAATTTTGTTTTGATGGGTTTTTGCAAGGTATTGACATAAAAAAAATTACTTTTTTGTTTACATAAAAAGCTTACTCACAGCTTCTGCTGATTTTTTTTTTTTTTTATTAAAACAAATCCAAATCCAAACAGAAGAGAATAAACCCAACGCACCTGACAGAAAACAATGTGCGTTTCCTCCGGACAGACATACCTGCTGATCTCTCCCGTGAGTCCAAGCGCGTCTCTCTCTAATCGCTTTCTTTTTACTGAACATGTTGGACTTCCTTTCAGAAAATTCAGTCTGCGTCGTCAGACTGGAAGCCATAGCACGGCGTCACCTTTATTACTCGCTTATTTCACGCTACCGCATATTGAGTTACACTGGATTCCACCTGCGGGGACAAACTGGAGCATGGCTGAAATACCGGCAGTAAAATAACACATCTCACATAAAACGGGAAAAGCAAAAATAATAATATTTGTATTTTTCCCTCCTATTTTATATTCGTTTGAATTAATTTAAATGTGTTGCCTTGGATGATTTTCCCAGAGATTTATAAGGTCATACATTATTATATGAGTAGAAAATGGATTAAAAAAAACAACAACATTCCTACAGGCTTTTTCTTGCCATAATAAATAAACACTAAAAATAATATTATTTACGCTAAAATGATTGGTATGCGTGGAAATAGGCTAAAATGTTCCTTTGGAGCTTGATTTTCAGTCCATGTGCAACAGGGGGCCACATTCGCGCATTACGCAAACCGCTCGGTGCGCAATTACGCAAGAATATGACAGAGGTATGAAGCTTGCTTTTGTTTCAATCCTTTTTCCATGATGAAAACGTGCTTTGATTTGACCATCGACTCTGCTTTTCTACAGGACTACAGCAACAGAGGGAAACAGATGCATAAACATTTGAAGGCAGCACCAGACTCCTCCTATTCCCCACGTCCAATTAGTTCTTCTGCTCCGGCCCTTTAAGACGCAGCAGCGGGTCACCAAGTGGTGTAGTGTTTCTCTAATTGAACTTCGCCCAATCAACAATAAGTCGTTAGCAGTCGCTTTGCTTTTCTTGGTGCCTGGAAGCCTTTCCCCCCTTCTCCCCCTTTCAGGGATTCACCACCTCCAGTCAGCCACTTTCTAAAGATCCGCATGGAGTTTGGCAGAGGAATCGGGACGCTCTGAGGGGAATAAAGCGCGGCTGCCTCTGCAACTACGCCCGAAGCATGGTTATTTTGGAGGAAGGCTCTCAGGCGAGCTAAGTTTGCAGCTTTGGACTCGAAGCATTGAGCTACAGCGGAATTCTACCAGAGCCCCGAGCTCTAGAGGAAACGCTTGTGGACGTTTTAAATCTGCCATTTGAATGAAATAATCAACTTTTTTCCTTGAGAGCAGCGATATCTGCGGGAGTGCGATGACCTCCAGTAAAGACATGAAGGCAGGGTCTGTGCTGCAGTCCGGCGGCGAGGAGCGGAGGCGGGCTCCGCTGGACCAGTTGCCGCCGCCGGCCAACTCCAACAAGCCGCTGACGCCGTTCAGTATCGAGGATATCCTCAACAAACCCTCAGTGAAGAAGTCGGTGGCCAGCATCTGTCCGCCACGAGTGCTGGAGAAAGTCACGGGCTCCAACGCGGTTAGAAACGGGATCAGCACTCCGTCCTCGCCTCTCTGCGCGCTGGAGGAGCTGGCCAGCAAAACCTTCAAGGGTCTGGAAGTCAGCGTCATCCAGGCAGCAGAAGGTAGCTGCGCGCTTTCCTTATTAAATTACGGATTTTCATTAAAAACTAGAAAGAGAGCAATTTTAAATGACAGCATGTAGGCAAAAAGATGGAGGATTGTTTTGACTTTTAATGAGGACATGCCAGGACAGCTGCATGGGAATGTGTTGGGATAACACATTAATAAACGATACAGAAACGTGGAAACAAGGCTTCACGTGACTTATAAACTGATAAATTCCAGTAACATCAGTTCGAGACGGCAGATAACATGATCAAGTAGTCAGTCAACCATTCTGGCTTAAATATAGCGCGAGATTGACAGGGTGACAGAAAAGGATGACAAAGATATTAAAAGTAAAACTATCTAATCACCTCTAATCAATATTCAACTATAAAAATTATTAATTTGTTGAAATTTTACAATATAAAAGGGAAAATTGTAAGATTTTAGTTCAACTAAATTTTGCAGCAATTTTGAACTCTTCAGTATTTAAAATGATCATTTCTATTCCATCAGAGTTTACCAAATGAACGCAAGTAATTCGGAAGAAAAAGTTGCAATTTTATTTACTTTAAATTTCAGGCAAACAGAGGTCAGCTCCGAGCTGCAGATTTTTGATTCCTCTCCCATGCTTCCTTCTCGCCCCCTCCTCCAAGGTCGGGAGCACCTGAACTCCTTCGGGCAGCGGCAGACGTCGAAGAAGAGGAGAAAGTCGCGGACGGCCTTCACCAACCACCAGATCTACGAGCTGGAGAAGCGCTTCCTCTACCAGAAGTACCTCTCTCCGGCCGACCGTGACCAAATCGCGCAACAGCTGGGACTCTCCAACGCGCAGGTCATCACCTGGTTCCAGAACCGCAGGGCCAAGCTCAAGAGGGACCTGGAGGAGATGAAGGCGGATGTGGAGTCGCTGAAGAAGATCACGCCGCAGACCCTGCAGAAGCTCGTCAGCATGGACAACATCGAGGACCCGCAGGGTGGGGGGCCCGGGGCCCGGTCACCCAGCGTCTCCCCGACCTCACAAGGACACCGAGCCTTCCCACAGTCCCCCTCCTCATCCAGAGACCAAACCACGGATGAGTTTTCGGAGGATGATGAAGAGATTGAGGTGGACGATTAACAGACAAGAGGGGACTGGAATTTTCATAAACAGCAAGAAAAACAAAAAAGGGACATTTTTTTCTTCCCAAACTTTTGCACGGATATTGATAAAAGGAGAATACACACATATGTGAACATTCGGGATAATTTTCAGATTTTTATTTCTTCTCTTTAATTTATTAATTTGACGAAAAATGAATCCCTCCTGTTTAAGTTTCAACACATGTGGGGAATATCTGCTTTTCTATCAGGCAGAGCGTGGCAACATTTAAATAGAAATTATAATTTTTCAGAGGTTAATCGCCTTTAGAGGCGAAGAAAAGGCTGTGCAATTATTGTTTAATGCGTCATTAATTCACATTGTCCAGTTGCCAAATAACTCAAATTAGCCCTATTTTTAATTTGATTTAATGTCGCCCTCTGTCCGTATTGTTTTAATCTCTGCAAGCATGCAGGCCTCCTAGAGGCGCCAACCGACAACAACTGCACCAACTTCCGACCCGCTCTGAGTTCTGTATATAGATCAAACATCCTATGCGATAATTTTATTGTAACGTTCTATTTAATCAGCATCTATGTAAATAAAGGTTATATTGTATTTCAAGCAGCTTTCAGCGATACTGGATGTGTGGAGACAAGTGGGACATTATTGCACTATAGGAAATTAATGATGAAACATGTAGATTTTGTTTCTTACAATAATTTACAGTGCTAAGAAGCTCGTATTCTTTCCACTCTCCAGGTTTTTGGCAGTTATTCAAAAACTCTGCAAAGATTCCCCTCCGACAGAAGTTAAAAATCTTTCCTTCTCGGTAAAGATGTGACTTTTGCATTCACTGACCCCTGCTATTCAGCTTTAAAGTGCCGTGACTTCAATTAGCAGCCGTCCACCGCCTTTATTTCCATTATTTGGGCCGGCATTGAATGCATCTTGTCACAATAAGGTCCCGGTCTGTTCGCGGTGTTAAGAAAAGCTCCTGCGCCATATGTTTTCTTCCTCCTTCTGTATGAATCGTCTTTAACACAACTGGTCAACATGATTGATTAGGTTAACCCGCCTTTGCCTCACATAAAACAGCTTCCACCCAGCCGTGGGTTATAATGGCCACGCATCTGCCACTCTTAACCCGGGTTTGTTTAAAAAGAGGCAGGGAAAACGAGACAAAGTTCGCTATGAATAGCAAATGGGTTCGTGTGAGGAGCCTAATGAATAAAACCCAAAGGGAGGCGGTGGAAATAAGACACACTGCTGCTGCTGGGCAGCCATTTGCAACAGTTTTGCAGCGGGATCAAAGGTTTAGTGTGTGTTTGTGTGTGTGGGTGGGGAGGTGGGTGATGTTAGTTTTTACTGACAAAATGTTTTAGACAACTCAGCAAATATTAGTTAATTCTTTCATACACACATATATATATATCAGATATTTTAAAACAACAAAACAAAAATTCTACTCTTTTTGGAGCACACATATATTTTTCTTTATAAGTGGTTATTTGCATATCTTTTTTATGTTGCAGTAATATAGATTGTGTTACATTAATAGATTACAGAAATTTTTATACCAGAATATATTCCCCAGCTTGTATTGTATATAAAAAAAGATAAAAATATATATATATATAATAATAATAATACCAATAATAATAATAATAATAAAAATTATTACAATTATTAGTATTAATAATAATAATAATAATAATATCGTGAAACTAAGCCTTTTTTTTCTATTTTATGTGTGTGTGTGGGTCTGTGTGTGTGTGTGTGTGTGTGTGTGTGTGTGTGCCAAAGCAGGCTGGTGATCACAATAGAGGTAATCGACTGGAACCTCAGAGGTTGAAAAGTCAAAAAGGGTTTTAATTGCTGAGTGGCAGGAAATAAAGGAGAAGGATGCATCGTTTGACAAAAAAATGAAAAAAACGAACTTGAATAAAAACGTGTCGAAAACGTCATTTCAAAAACATTTATTTTGCAAACTAAAACATATTCAACGCAAAATACATTTTAGACTATTTAGATTGTAAATGTCTACAGTGTTTTTAACCACCTATACTAATCTGTTAATGGCTTCTCATTTTTGCTATAATAATATGGCATATTATAACGCCATAAAATATGTGAGATTTGAATAAAATTCTCCTGTAAGTGATCTTTCCATCAATAGGGTCTACGTTCATGGATACACGCTTTTGTAATTATTTTAGTCCAGCATCACCTCAGCATAAACCTAAAAAGGCGCAGAGCCTCAGGAGGTTCATCAGGATCACTTCATTAACATGAGGGGCCTGAAGGGACATGCGCAGAGCTGCGGCTGGTGAATAATGTTCCAACCCATTTCAAGGAACCATGTCGTTCTATTCTGTTGGAATGATCAAAATCAGGCAAAGATTTTAAAAATCTTATCAGCCATCTTTAAAATGTATCGTTGTGCAAAACCGGAGCAGTTTATTAAAACGATCTAAATCCAAACCTGTCATTTTGAAGCAATTGTTTGTAATTTGAATGTCAAACAGGCAGTGATTAATTGCGAGATATTCAGGAAGCATCAAAGACAGTCACACGAAATGCTGTCTACTTAAAAAGAGAAGAGACCTGGAAACATGTAGCATTTATCATCAGGCCGTGTCAAGTTATCAGAGCTTCTTCTTCCTCTGGAGACGATCACAAACATCAAAGGTTGTCTGGAGTATGAGCAACTCCAAGTCTGCCACCTAGTGCTCAGTTAGGAGAATTATTCTAGGAAGAAAAGCAAAGACAATATCAACGAGATTTTGTCATTACGGAGTCATGCGTAATGACTTCAAGTGTTCTCGCTAGAAACAGCTGCTACTGAACTCTGGAGGTTTCTGAAAACTGGCAGCAAAGTTTCACTAGAGTTGAGGTGAAACAAAGCTGATAAAAAAAACACACCAATGTGTTTTTACACATGGAGTTCAGTAAACAGCTGCATGCAGATCTGTACCTGCACAAGAAAATTGTGGTTTATTCCAACAGAAATATGCAAAATTGTTGCTGAAAAATCCTGAAATTCCAGTATCTGCATGTTTAGAAAATATCCATGATGTGAATTACCCAGAGAGAAAGTTATCTGAAGAGAAACCTGTTCAGCTGTGTTCTAATTTCAAATGAAGCTGGTCTGAACCTCTGAGGCAGTGCATGGGACAGTAGGACCATCTCTTAATTTAAGTGAGGGAGCTGCATTAGCTTCATGTATGGGTGAAACTGTCTGTGTCAGTGAGGAAACAAAAGCACTCAGAAATAAAATTTACAAAGTTATGAGAGTAGTTAGAAAGATAATGGAGATAAAGAAAAACATACTGTATTAAAGGCAAATACTATGATGTGGACAAGAAACTTTGTAGCTTCTTTGAAACAGACCACAAAGTTAAAGAGGAAACTATAATTAAAAAAAAGTAACCTGCTGTGTCAAGATAGAAGCTTACTTTTAAAGTATTATTTTAAAATATGGACATTAGATTTTTTTTTTTTTTCATTTCTCAGTTTCCTGTAAAAACACCAACACTTGTAGCCTGTATATGTCAACAGTGCTGGACTTACAGAATTAAAACACAACAAAAGGCAAATTCTGTCACATCTAAAACTGAACACCGACTGCACGATGAACATCCACAGCTGAAGTGGTTGCAAAAAAATACATACTTTGTAGAATTAAATACTTACAACGTGAACTAACTTAGTAAGAGGTCATGAGGAATGAGTTGGAAGCTAGTAGATTCTTTCCACAAAACACTTAGAGGCCTCAATAAATTTAAATATCTACTAAATTTTAAATTAGTTTGTCAAACATTTAAACTCACTTTGTAAAGATTCATTACACACATGCAGGGATATATTTCAGGCATTATTTCTGTTCTAACCCTTTTGATGATTATAACTTGCAGTTCTGTCTTACTCCACTCCTCCAAACTAAGGGAACTTGATTTCTAAAGAAATTCAAACTTTATTTTAATCTGTAGAGGAATTTGTATAACTGAACGTTCCAGTCTTTTTCATCTGTCTGTGGGATAGAGATGGCTTAACACAATGATGGGACACTTGTAGTTCATGTCCTGGACACATGGGTCTTTAAGGTCTGAATGTCCAGCCATGTGCAATAGTTATTCCTGTTGCACATCTTCCTTCCACTGAACCTTTCACTAGTATGTTTGTATTCATGACTTTGAACTGCCAGCATCTTCAGTAGGGATCTTTAGTGGTTTTCCCTCCTTATGGGAAGTGTTGATGGCACCTTCCACCTTGAAAGTAAGCACTTACTTGCTTACTTACTTATAAGTAAGCAGCAGAGTTCCCTACGGTTGTGTAGATCACATTTCTGTATGAAAATATTTATTATGGCTTTATTCAAATTCTCTGAGAAACAGAATTTGGGTATACTTTTAAGCCATAAAGTTATCTCTTAAGTAAACATAAAAATTACTCTTTGTATTTAAGTTGCATATTTTGAACTTGATTATCGATATAGGTCTAACCCTTTAACTGCGATGCATGTGTATTTGTAATTCCGAGTAAACATTGATGCCTAAAATGCCAAATGTTGGAGAAACTGATATATAATAAAACATTTTTACCGTATAAATCATAAATCAGCAGAAGCTTGATTGGCTGTTGCTGAAACACATTATGTTTAGAAGGCTCTGAGTTAATAGACAACAGCAATATCTTTATTTTTTCCATTTTAAGTTTATTTTCAAAAATACAAAACAAGGAAAATAAGTTTATGTACACAAACACTATTAAAATAGAATATGTATTGTACAAAATATTTACAGCCGTCTCTCGACTGAAAACAAATCCTATCTGGTCCTTTTGTCCTTGATGGTGTAGTGAAGAACTAATGGTTGAGCCTGGAAGGAGAAACAACAGATATTAGAAAACTAATAGTAATTAATCCAGCTTTGAGCTGCATGCAGTCCCGTTAAAGCAAATAAATAAACAGATAAACAGATTGTTTTAATCAAATTATAATTTAATAATCTAGTTTCTATTATTGAAGAAAGTTCAACTAATATTCTAAGAGGTATTAACTCCAGTGTGAAGGCCTATGTGACGGTTGTTGGTGCTGCAGCTGGTGTTTGCTGTATTGTACCTTGCCAAACCAGTGTGAAAGCCATAACCGTTTCATGGTCATGTGATCAGGCAAAGACTCGTTATTAAATAACATCTGGACCTGCAGAGAGAGACCACACAGACAGATGAAGAGCAATTAGGAAGGAAAACATTTTAAAAGAAGGATTTCACTGACAAATTTCACTTTCTGTGTCTGATTTCACACATTTGGTTCAAATATTTTGGCTGCTAGTTTCTGCTTTTTCATCAAGTGGAAGTCAGTCAGAAAATATGAACTTCAGAAAGAAACAAAGAAAGACCTAGGGAGTTTTTCTGTACGCATTTCCTTTAGCTCAAACTTTACCCATAGTTTCTATTGCTTGTTATATTTATATACATAAAATTGAAGGGATAGTAATGATGCGCAATTAGTGGTAACCAAGACTGTGGCACATGCTTCATTGAATTCACTTTTTTAATATTTCCACAAAGTTCATCAGGTTTTATTGAGGTTTTTGATATAAACCTATATTTCTAAATGAAAATACCAATTAATATTGCTGTCAAATTTAAAGTTAACAAAAGTATGAACTGTGCATGAGTTTAAACTAAAGAGTACATGAAAAAAATAACGGTGATAATATTCAACATGAAAGAAATGCTTTGACACTTTAATTTTGATTGTAATAGAAACAAACAATCTGGGTAAAATAAAAAGCCTCATAAAACTATCATTGTTCCTGTAAAAAAGTGCCTCGAGTTTAAATTCACCTTTAAGTCTACTCCAAACATGGCCAGATATCAGGGAAAACAAATACATTTTTAGGTTCATGTAAACAGGAAAAACTGATATAGGTTCCCACAAATTACAGTCTGGGACAAATAATGTGCCAATATAGTCACAAACTTGCTTTGACACAACTTCCAATCAACATCGTCTTATGTTTTATCACCTCCATATTCTAATGCAATTTAAAAGTGGCTTAATCTTTCTTACCACACGAAACAACCTCATGATGCCTTGTTTAATTCCTAACAGGAAGTTGAGATTGTTTTCAAGCAACTTGATTGGCTGACATAAGTTCTAGCTTTGCTCGACACTGCCCCCGATAGGTTTGGCATGTTTAAAACAACACTCAGGGACATGCAGGTTTATGTGGATGAACTTTTCTGAAACCGACTGTGTACAATATTTTTTTAAACAATGTGGCAGAGATATTTGTTTTCATAATGACCCAGCTATGTGTGTAGAAAGCCTTAGTCTGCTTCTCATGCCATGGACATGAACACTCTATAAACATCTGCTCTGGAGAAAATAATACTTTTGGCAGCGTCACTTTCAGCTACCTGTACAATAATAAGTAGAAGCAGATTAAGATAGAGCTTCATTGCTAACTAATGATGGTTTTGTACATGTGCATGATTGGAGATTGGTAGATTTACAACATTTACCATAAAACAAACTAAAGAAATACTAGGGATATTTTTGATGTAGTAATAAGACATCGACTCACCTGATGTTTTTCCACATTTAATCTGTGACAAAGGACTTTCCTCAAGTGTCTCACCTCTGCTCGTACAGAGCAGCGCACAAACTTCTGCTGCAAAAGGAAGAGAAAACAATCAGCTCCAAAACATGAACAATATAACATGCAGCTAGGAAATTTAACACCATGTACAATTCCACAGAGGCACCCAAGTAACTAATCAAACTTGTGAATATCCATTTGAATACATACAATAGCCCAGAGTATGTGGGAGCAGGTTCATGTTGAGGGACACTGCCTCATAATGGTTTACAAATAATAATTAAAAAGATCAGAAAAGTGATATTTTCTGATCTGATCTTGACTTTAACAACTCAAGAAGAAAATTATGGATAACAGAGAAAAGGTCACATCACTAGTTTGATGGTAGTTTGGATATTTAAAACAATAAAACAAATCAATAATTGTTGATATTGACCGATATGAGACCCTTATATTGTGATACAGTTTCAGCCATATTGCCCAGACCTAGATCATCTTACTCAGTCTTTATTGTAACTTGTGACCTCTGCAATGGTTAATTCTGAATATTCTGTTATAAGACTACCATTTATTTAAGTGTTCATCATCTGGAAATCTGACATTTAACTTGGGAGTACATACTATCACCAACATAGTTACAATGAGAAAAAAGTTTTGCCAGTCCAACTAGAAATGCAGACTGTTTTCTTGTGAAGACTGGTTTAAACTGTTCCATAAATATTTTTGCTGTCGATCCTTATTCATAAACAGCAAATTGGACTGCAATTCTGAATCACATTTGGAGCAGCAGAAATCCAAACGAACCAACTGTAGGAACAGCGTACTCCTTTTACGATTAGATTTACAGTGAAGAATGATCCTGCTTACTGCTGGAAGTTTTCTGCTCCCTGCTGACTTATTAAACACTCTAAAGCCAAAGAGCTAAACTGCTTTAGCTCATGCACTGCAAGGGCGTAGTATTTCTCTTCATGCATGGGCAGAAATCTGTTTTATTAAATTTACATCTCAGTATAAAACAGTAAATATCACTGGACAAGGAGGGTGGAGAGGAGAGCCGGTAACAAATTATTAAGGGTCGAATTTAAATCCAGAACACTGCAAGGACATGGCTTGCATTAGCAAACTGATCCGACATTACACCCAGGAGTATGATTTGTTTTTATACATTTATGAGGGTTCTCGTCAGAAGCTAATCCACTTTATAAGGTCACAGAGGGGTTAGAGTGAAAAACAACTGCATATAAAAAGGCAGGAATGGAACCAATGTGGCCGCATGTTCTTCTTACATAAAGTAAGATTAGACAAACGATAAACAACATTTTGACTTTGCAAAGTGATCAGAGAGGACATGAGTGAATGTACTGACACTTCCAAAATATCAGTCAGCAGATCTGTGTGGTTAATTTAACTGCTTAGCTGTGACGGAGTTCAAGCTCTTAATATTTTTAAATACTCTACAGGCCAATTTAAAGGCCAACAAAAAAACATGATGGTTTGTTTAAAAAATAAATAAATAGAAGACCTGGTCAAGGTGAAGCAAGGATGACCTTCCCTAAAGAAGCCAAACACCCTTAAAAATGTTGTATTTTGAAAAACCCATGGCAGCTATATCCTAATGCCAAGAAGGAAAAACCTCAAGAATGACCTAAGAGGAGCAACTGTTGCTGCTCATCACTCTCTAAAGAGTTAGAGGGCCAGTTCCATGCTATTAGGAATTCACAATGACACAGAAAGAAAGATTAGTCACCAGTGGAAACATTTTAAAGTCAGCTGCCAATCCTCCCAATCAAGAGTAAGTTCACGCTGAGGTCAAGCCATTACAATGAGCAAATGTTCCTCCCAACAACCAAATTAGTTATTGGACTGATGGTCATAAAACTCAGTCTCTACACCAACATCTCAAAGTCACTTTCAGGTGAAGACATGGGGCCTTCACCAAGAGGAAGTGGGCACAGTCATTCCAAATGATATTACAGATTAAAATTTGAGGACTCCTGATAGCTAAATATTTATTTAATCTAACCACAAAAATGTTCAATGTCAGCTTTCCTACACAATGTTCAAGCCCAAATCCTAAACCTTTCAGGATTTGTTCACACCAGAAAAGTCCTTTGGTCTGCTTGTTAGATCCAGACCAAAAGCGCTTTTATTTATCATTTGTTGCAGTGTATTTTCACATTGTACTTTTGGACAATGCAGCTGCTGATGATCATTGCTCCCACTGGACAGCAGCGATGAAGATGGGACACAGGACTTACGGAAAAAATTTGATAAGTCCTGCTTGCTGCATTTCTGCTGTGCACATTTGTGCTGTTACTGCAATACCATTTTAAATGTCAAGAGTTAAGACAGCTAACACAACGCAGGCTTCATGATGTTGAAATGGCATCAGCAAATGCTGTTGTAAGCCAAAGGAGATGAGATGCTCTTTCTTTTCTGAACTACAGCATGTTGGAAGCAACAAAGCAGAAAATGATACCTCAGGGACTGAATTAGTACATACAGCAGTTGTACATACAACAGTAGAATTAGCAACACTGAGCGTCTAAATTTTACCATAGTGACTCATGAACTGAAAAAAAGACGTAATTTTTCTTTAGTTGGTTCAAATAGAGGTAGATCTGTACTCTCACCACCAATAAACTACACCTGAGCTTGTTTGGTACTTTTTGAAGACCACTTCAAAAAGTGGGTTTTGATCCGGTTGTTTGGGTTTACGTCAGTGTATTCACACGTGGAGAAAATGCCTGGACTAAATTGGGAAATGAACACTGTTCTGTTTAAAGCTCTTCAGATGTGAGAGGTGTGACTGCGCCTGAGAACTCAAAATTCCAAAACCTCAATCAATTTATGTAAAAATAAAAATTAAAGTCAATTACTTTGTGTCACAGATTTCAGGAGTCAGGCTTCAACATGGAATCTACAAAAAGACAAATGTAAAAATAAATAAATAAAAAAATAAAAAAAGGATGGCGAGGCAGATGCCACATTTACACTAATCACTCTCCTTTTAATTTTCTGCAGTTACACAAAACAGATAAATACTTGGATTCAATAACTTTCCAGGCAGCATAGGAACTCTGGAAAGCTTGAAAGCCAAAGTTGGATTATTTCATTCATTTCAACAACTGAAACACCATATTATGTTCTGTTCTGAAATGTAAACTGTAAAGGATACCTCTTTCAAAAATTAAAGCAAATCATGGTGCCCCCTGCTGGAACAGGAAATTATTGGAGTATTTATGGTTTTATATGTATGAATTTGTTCCTAATAATCTATTAGAAGATTTTGCACAGCTTAATGCAACTTCTAAGGCAATCGAAAAACACAAATATTATTTGAACTCCATTTTGAAATTATTTTAAAGCCATTTATAAAATTAAAAGACAAAGAAACAACAAAGGTGGGTTCTTGTAAAGGGTCATTCAATTTTCTTAATGACAAAAAACAGAAAAAGATTAGCCGCTTGGGTGTAAGATGACAATTTCCTGCCTCAGTGACGTGATTCTCCTACTTATCCCCCTCTGTAAATATGAGGCTCCAGCAGCAGAGGATCAGCAGCTCTGAAGGCTGGATTCTGCTGTAGCAGCAGCTGTCAATGTGCCATGTATTCGCTAAGCAGTTAGGAGTTTTTATGTCCTGGAGACATCTTTTTCTTGGTTGTGAAATGCCTTGTTGGTTTAAATGCACCCAGAACCAGCTCAACAACTTCAATAAGCACACACATCTGTACTGAAACACAACACTAGTTACAAGTTAGAGTACTTATAAACCCACCTGGAGAGTAAGTTTCGTCTTATCTTTCCCAGAGAGTGATGAACTACAAAGACAGACAGAGTATTAAAACACTTTGCAAAAGTTCATTTTATAAGAATTAAATGTAAATATATCCACATTAACATTCCATTTCAGTCTTATTTTATTTTTGAACCATATAGAAGATAAAAACAGAAGTCGTTTACCTTAGTCTTTCTAAACACAGCGAAACCTGCTCATCATATCTGTAGAAGTGAGCTTTAGAGTGGTCAAAGCTTGTGAAAGGTAGAGCTGCGCTCTCTGAAACATCTAAAGAGTTGGGGAAAAAAGGATAAGGTATAGATTTTACTGCTGTAGAGCAATCAAATAAATTCAGCTGCAGAGGCTTAGAACTTTACTCTGATACAGAGCTCTTTCAAAAACAAGAAACATTTCTGAATGTTTAGTGTGAAAGAAGGACTCACCGTCTCCCGCAGGTTGGATGACTCTTTCTAAGCCACGCGACTGGTAAAAATCTTTTATTCGTTTGTCCTCACCTGAGAAAAATAAAAAACATGCTGATATGTTTCTTTTTCATGACTTCTTCCTAGAGGAAAATAAATAGCTGTGCTTCAAATATTATCCATGCATCATTTGTTCTATTTTCAACTGACAATCATGAATAAGAAAATTTACTTTTTCTTCTCAATTGTATAAATGTTTTATCTTTTCAACTGTACTCTCAAATCAAAAATACAAAATAGAAAAACAGATCATAGCATAGACATTTTTAATGTAACATTTCATTGTTTTTGTGTCACCTGGAATTTGTTCTGCAAACGTGTGGGTTACCGTGGCAACGTCAGATAACCCACAATTAGATAATACTTATTCAACACCGGTATGGCACGCAGAAATATTAATAATTAATTCAACTGTCTTTATTCTTTTTATCCACATGAATAATGCTTTTTTATTTTTATTAATTGACCAACTAGGGCATACAAAAAAAAATTTCTAAAATATTTTTGTGATGGACATTGTTGGCTAATTTATTCTTACACTTGTCAGTGCTGTAAAAGCCAAATTACATAATGTTGCCATTTAAACTCACATTATAACCAAATCACTGAAATTTTATGTTAAACAGGAAAAGCATTAATCAGAAGAGCAGCCATGATGCCAATGGAAACTCTGGAAGAGCTGCATGGATCCACAGCTCAGGTAGAGAAAACTGTCAAGATTCCCCCACATGCACAATAATAACAGTAGTGGTTGGATTAGGCTGTGGGGAAGCTGCTCAGTGTTACAGGACAGAGCAATCCTGAATCTGACGGAGAAGTGCAGCTAGTAGCAACACACTCCATGAGACTTCCAGGTGAAGGAAAGGTGTTTCTACAAAGTGGTGACATAAAAAATGCAGGCCACACTTTTCAGATTTTAGCTTGCAAAACAAATTTTGAAAATTATGTGCAATGTCCTGTCAGCTTCATAATTACTCAGCCCAATAAAATAGAGTTGGTGGTGTTAACATGACAAAAAATAGAGGAAATTTACCATACATGTTTGTGCATGTATGGTATGGCATGTCCTGTGCATATTAAAGACTTACAACACTTTTAGACAATAAAAATCAAGACAACTTACTCTCCTGAAGGCCAGGCACCAGCTTGTAGACAATGTCTTGCATCACTCGATCCAGCTTGAGGTTGAGTAAAGGTTGAGTTTCATGAATCTTAATGTTGCACATGGGGCAATATTTGCTGGTTTGCAGGTATTTTACAATGCAACTTTTACAAACTGTACAGGGAAAAAAGATAATTAATTCACACTGAAGTAAACAGGCAAACAAGTTATTTTAGTAAAATGATGGAGAATAAAAACAAAGATTCATAAGCTTACAAGTATGCAAACACTCTGTAATTGTTGTGGCGTCTATAAAATATCCAGCGCAGAGGTAGCAGACAATGTGTTCATTCAAGTCTTTGATCTTCAACTTAACTTCCTCCTAAAGAAGCAAAAAACAAGCATCACAGGGTTTGAATATTCATGGTATTTCACTTTTTTTTATATTCCATTATTCTAACCATAGAAGAAGCATTCAAAACTTTTTAAAAAATGGAAAAAATAATTACGAACATCAATTTATTTTGAGACAATGTCTCAATTTAGTTAGAAGAAATGATCCTGGTGTTCCATTCCAAACATAACCACAGTCCTGTTTGTTACCATTTAATCAGAGCAAGATGGCAGCAGACAAGTGTGTCTTGGGACCAAACAGCCCAGCCAATTAACAGATGCCTCGTCTTGCAACACACAATGTCTTTAAACTCAGCTCTCACCACAAGTGGAGGGCAACCAATACTCAGGCTTAAAACAGTTTAGAGCAAATAAACAGTCACTTAAAGCCATATCCTAAAGCAATTTGAACACAGCAGCAAAATCCTGAAACAGGAACTGAGAGAAGCATCATCCTTTTTTGTTCATCTACTGTCAAGTTTCAGGAATAATCTTTTTCAGGCTTGAGGTTTTTTTTTCCCCAGCTGTCAGGCTCTTCTTTTTGCCATTTTATCAGGTGATTCAACTCAGAAAATGGGAGAAAATTGTGTGTTTATGACACATTGTTTGAAAGAAAGCGGCTAAAAGGCCAAATTAAAATTAATTCTGGGCTAAATTGCTAATGCAGACAACAACAGTTCCTCTTCTGAGTTTGTGAGACTTATGAGTAATAAGTCAGAGTTACATTAACAGAGGAAGGATGTTAAATATGTTTTGCAAGTGGACTGAAAATGACTGATATAAGAGAGGAAATGTCAAAATAAAAATACATTTTCAGAAAATCTCAAGAAAAATCTTTCAAGATCACTGCTCATCATTTTGGTCGATGTGTAAAATTGAGAAACTGTTCAAGTCTTGATAAGTGATAATGTTTACTATTCTCTCTCCATTTGAACACCTCTTGAAGTCTCCAGAGTCAGGACTACCTTTGAAGACTGTTTAAAGGACTACCTGTTGTTTTCTTGGTGTAAGTTTCCAAAAAAAACAAACTGTGAAACATGATTGCTGCATATTATGACGACAATATTAATTGTGATCAACCCAGATTTCTATCACTCCTCTTTGTGTTCTGCATCAGGATGACCCTGTGCTTACATCACATGTAAACTCAGGGTCAGAAAAAGAGTAATCTAGCCAGGTTAGATGACAGCAGAATCTGAATGCATTGCGCGTCGACTATTATAGTCTACCAAATACAGCCATCATGCAGTCATTTAATTATATTCTGCAGCTCTGATAAATTGTATTAGTGCATGTAAAGCAGTGACTTTCCTAGCTCCTCTGCGTTTTACATGTTTGCATACTTAAGCTCTCCTCATTTAAAGGGACAGTTTTTCCACAGCAGCTTAATGACCAATTAATGTAAATCAGCTCTATGGAAACATGCAAACATCTAGATCACACAGAGGTCCCTCTGAGACACTCTAAAATTTAGCCAAGTGAATTTTCTGTTGTTCTATTTTGCCCAACTTTGGAGTGTAGGCTGTCACCAAGTATCCTGCATGTTTTATTGTGTTATTGTTCAAAAAACGAATTTAAGTGGCAGAAATACATCCTGAACGTTTCATCAAGTTCTGCAAATGAACAATTCATTTGATACGTGCGTTGGACCAAGGAAGCATCTAAAATAAGGACAGTAGCTCTTGAAGAGTGATGTTGGGTAATTGTGCTGAAATCCCTCACTATCTCAAAACTTTAAAGCTTTTAATAGGTGTATTTAAAAAAAAAAAAGGGCGAAGCAGCTGCAGAGAAGTTACCAGGAGCAAAATCACAGCGCTGAAGACAAAGATGACACTTTATAAAGCCCATTTCGCCCTTAACGGTCTTCCTGAAGTCGGAGAACAATTGTTAGAACTGAATGTTAAAGCTGTAAATGCAAACATTGTTTTTCAGGTTGTCGGACATTAAACAATTCAGAGGAAAAGCGGGCGAGCTCAGCATGACCTCTGCGATCACGTTGAAACTGAAAAAGTAGCGTTTCTCCGACACACTGTCACAGAAGGAACTGGGTAATCGAAAGAACTGAGAGCTGTTTGCTAACTCCGAGCTCCAACGGCTAAATAAGTGATACAACTCAAAACGGCCGCCGTTACTTCGACAACCAAATCGAATGAGAACCAACGAGCGCAGCGTCTGTTACCGCCACAGTTTACTCCACCATAAAGTGTAAATTAAAAAGTAAACTTCCAAGTGAACCAAAGAAAACAGGGCCGGAAGTGGTCAAATTTAACACTTGGTTTGGAGCTTTGATGCACGTTGCTCCGTAGAACAACACGGTTGGACCCCACCGTATACGCATGCTCGAGCATCGCTCTCAGTCTCTCTCCATCAGCGCAGCGGAGACAACCATCTCCTGTTAAAACGCCACGTTAACACCCGTTTCTGGTACTTTCAATGTCAGTACACTTTCCTCGGTGTGGAAGGAGCTTAAAACACAAAGCAGCTCACCTCGTTCCGTAGTGGGTCCAGTTTATAGACAGACTGAAGCTGATTTCGGAGCCGCATCGCTATGGCCATTGGACCTTGCTCCGCCATCTTTGGGAATTATGGTGGGTTCCGGGTAAACCGGATGTCGCATCTTTTACGAATCGAGGCGGCTAAACAACAAAATAAAAGCCCATTTATTAAATTAAAATAATTCAGTTCAATGTTTCCGTTTAGATTGAATTGAGGCCGTCAAATTATATCTAAATACAGATTTTTACAATTCCAATAATTAAAATTAACTTGATTAGTTCCGGAAGCTATTTGTTTTGTCTTATTAAAAAATATGCAGTTTTCAATACGTTGACATGATTTTTTATCTTTAAAATATGTTATTGAGTTACGAATGTATATTTAAGTATGTTTGTTTTTTTATTTTTAAAAACTGGGTAGGTTACTTTTTAGTATCATTTTTTGGTCTAAGAATAGACTAAGAAGTGTAGCATATTTTTAATGTCTGCTTTTAATTTTGCTTCAAATTGTGAATTTTATTCTGTATGTAGACTATTGTATATTTTTTTTCATGGGGCACAAAGTTCCTAGTATTATTTTTGAAGTTTACTTTCTGGCCACTGAAAATGGAACAAACATATTTTAAACAAAAATGTGCCATATGCAAGCACATGTGTCTGGTGGGATGTCCTTTTTCATTAGAACAATGAACAAGTTTCAATGTTCTAATGAACAATGAAACGTGTTTCAGAAACTTGTTCTGAACATAAGAACAAGTTTTATTGTTCTAATGTTATTTTATATTTGCTGAGCCTACTGTGCCATTTGGAAATCAAGTGAACCATAAGCAGATACAGCAATAGTAATATCACTGGAAGTACTCAGATTAAAGCAGGAAACAAGAATTTTACACTACTGTGAAAAGTGTAGAATGCATTTGTATTCTGGTTTTTCTTCCCGGTCTAATTTTGGGTTTTTGTCCAACTGGAAGATGAAACTCCATCCCTAAATCAAGTCTTTTGCAGCCTGCAGTAGGTTTCCTTTTTGATGTGCCTTTTTCCCTGCTCCTCCAGTAGAAAACATCCCAAAACCACGAGCTTGCCATAACCATCGCAAAAAGTGAAGATGATGGTTACAGAGTGAAATGCAGCATTTTGCATGTGGGCCAAAAAGTTACATTTTGGTCTCATTTGATCATAGGACTTTTTCCATATATTTGCTGTCTCCTAAATGATTAATGTTTTGAAAAAGCTCTAGAACTTTACTCTTCTTTAAACTTCCCCACAACTTTCTCCCTGACCCGTCTGCTGTTCTCTGCCTGTGATGCTTTTCATTCACTGTTGTTCTCTGACTCAGTGTTTTTCAACGTGGGGGCGGCATTCCCTTCAGTGGCCACCAGGGTGCGACAGGGAGACAACAGAAAGTTGGAGGGAAAATAAGAAAATAAATGCAAATTGAACAACTTACTCTGATATTCTTTTTAATGATACATTGTTAATATATATATATATATATATATAAAATATATATATATATATATATATATATATATATATATATATATATATATATATATATATATATATATATATTTTTGCAGAAAATCAAGTCTGTTTTTCTATCATTACTATAATTCACACAGTGAAATAACCTATTGGAATCTTTTTGATTGTGAAATATATCAAGCTGGCCTAGAAACTTGAAATCCCTGCTCTAAAGAAACTCTGAGGTCTCCCCTTAATGTCTTATTGCAACTGATGGTGCATTTAGTAAAGCTTGAGCAGTAAAGGTGTTACCTACAAAAAATCTGACACATACAAAGTGGTACATTTGAAACACCCAGAGTCTGTCAGAAATCTGAAGAAAGAATCTGTGAAGAATTAAATCATGAACAACAAAACAAAAACAACCAAAAATAAACACAAAAACCCTGTACACTACCAATGTGGCTCTATCTGTTTATTTTGAGCTGGTGGACATCTGCCGTGGACAAATAACTCACTCATAGGAGAAAAAAGACATCAAGGTCAGAATCTGAAATGATTTTACCATGCCATTTAATGTAATGAATCACCTGAGGATAGTGAAGAAACTTTTAATACTAGGCCTGAAAACTGTCATTTGCCCTGGGTTCTTATGTAATTGTCAACATTCTTTCTGCTTTACATATATTATTAAAAATAGTAACATATTTTTCTTATCTAATGACATTCTTTAAAATATAAGCTCCCCATTTCTCAAACCTCACTGAGAAGGCAATGGCTTGAAAAACTTTGCACACAGTTCTCCCAGTTTTTTGTTATTCTCCTTGTCCATCCATCGTCTGTCGCTTATCCGGGTCGGGTCGCGAGGGTAGCAGCTTAAGAAGGAAGGCCCAGACTTCCTTCTCCCCAGCCACTTCTTCCAGCTCCTCCGGGGGAATCCCGAGGCGTTTCCAGGCCAGCTGGGAGACATGGTCCCTCCAGCGTGTCCTGGGTCTTCTCCAGGGCCTTAATTTTGTGTCATATATTTATACAAATGAGGATAATAAATATAGTCAAAATAAATACATAAAAACAGTCAAACAATCCATTTTTAATAAAATATACAACAATAATATCAAAGAATAAAAATACAGCATATGTGACGAAAGAAGAGGATGCAATGTTTTGACTGAACATGTCCTAATTTCTTAATTTACAACATACATAACATCACTCAAAATCTATAAGCTTTTATTCAAAACACATCTATTTTGTGTTTCTTGATCTTTTATTCTTCTTGCTTTCTTATTCTTGATCGTTTTCATTTCTTTCTCCATACTTCAAAATTCCATTGTTTTAAATTTGCAGTTAGTCTTTATTCTGGACAACAGAGGGCGATAAAGTCATACAATTCCTTTTGATGTTGGCAGTTTTTTCCTGTTATTCAAAATTATTGTTTGGAATGCAGCCGAAGCTATCACAATGTAATATACCATTTGAAACTAAAATGTGATCAAATGTGAGACTCTCCTTTAATATTGAAATTTATTACAAGTTAAAACATGATGTAATTAACATTCTAGTATAGGGTTTTTTATGTGCTCGCACATAACAACAGGACTATGACTGAATATTTTTGCTATGTTATTATCATTATTTTTTGCTTAATTTCCATTGGAAACTTGTTTTCTTTAATCAGTTAAAGAATTATAAATTTAATTTAGCTGATACAAGCTCACTTACATTAAGTCAAGGGTAAAGTTTCAGAATTAGATAAAAAACGGAGAAGCTATAGTAACCACATAGTATGTTTTACAATGTGAATCTCCAAGCTATGTTGCTCAGACATTATTGAGGAAATGAAGGAATATTAAAATCACTTTAGGGCCTGTTAAGTTATTTCAAACATTTTAAGGTAGATCTTGATAAAATCTAAACCAAAAGTAATGTTTAATAAGTAAATCAAGGACATTAAAGTATGAACGTACAAAAATGAAACACATTTTAGGAGTGCACAATAAGCTAAATGCAAACAAATCAGGTTATATATTCTCATTGCCCACTTGAAACTAATATCAATTAAATTAGTTTGAAAAACTCAATGTCATGAATGAAAAAAAAGACAGCCAAACATAGTTAAATTGGCTTTACTTGTGTGATCTTTGTAGGAGTAACCCTTTTATTTCGAGGAGCACTTCTAACTCAAGTGTTTGAACTCCCAGAACGTTTTGGGGGTGGGGTGGGTTGACGGAGTACTTTCTTCCCTTCACTAAACAATGACCACCAAGAGTCTCTTGAAAAAAGAACGGAACCATCATCTCAGTGACCAGCAGCAACAGAGACTGTGGTTGCTCTGATTATCTTCCAAACGTAACTATGCTTACATTTGTGTCAAAATGAGGTTAAAATGCAAAACCAACCTGCTATAACCAAAGCAGCTCAATGTTTTGTGGAAGATTGAAAATTATCCATACTTCCTATGTGTTTTTTGGTATTTGTGGGATTAAATAGTGGTTGGACATGTGATATAAAATGGGTTTGTACTGAAACATTGGAAAGATTTGGTTTATTTTTCCAATAACTATATACCATCAGTTTTTCACAGAAAGAATAGCAACAACTGCCAGCTTTGTGGAAAACAATATTTTTGAATGTTGAATTGAGAGTGTGCTTGGGTTTTGGCTGAGCTGCTTTTGAATTAGTCTGTGCCCTGTTTCAACAGGTCTTCTTATTGGTATTATATGTGGAGGTCCCCCTGATCCCTCCCAGAGGGCTTCCAACCTGTGGACCACCCAAACGCTGCAGACCGTGAACAGCGACTCGCCTCTCATTCATTCTTTTGTAATTTCCCAGAGTTACGGAATGACTGAAAAGTTCGCCTTATTCCAAATCATCCTGGTGACTCTGCAGCAACCGTCAAGGTTACATGCAAGAAATATATTGAGAACATTAAGTCTTGCATGAATATTCTGAATGTTAGTGATTACAGAGACTAGATTTTCTGCAGAATTCTGGACCATTTTTGACTAATATAATTAAAGATTACAAAAAGAGAAAAATTTCACTTTATAATCAGTATTTTGTTTGCAGAAAAGAGTTGTATCATCTTGCACAAAGGGGTTTTATTCTCAGGATAAAATTTCTGTACAGGCTCCAAATCAGAGTCAGTCAATGTAAACCGATTGACAGACGAGACAGAAGCAATAAATTTTGGTTCATAGTGGCCTTTCGGAGTACGAGGAACTGTTGTGATCAGTCTCGCTTCACTGAGCCTTCACAGTCAGACCTTGTGTCCCGCTGCTGTCTGCCATTTCCTCTTGCCATGTAACGTCTTATCTGCCGGGTCTGCGAGGTCACTGCTTATCTGATTGACAGAACTTTGACTCCAAACAATATCCAAATAACCAGAGGGCCTGGAGGATCACAGCAGCTAGTGGAGTCAGAACAAGCACTGAGAGAGGCGGCAAAAGAGACAGGAAAAGATACCAGAAATAACTAAAGCTTTCAATGTTTTTTTTACATCACTTGCTTATGCACATCCCAATTTTATAGAGTGGCAGTTGTTTCCATCATCCTTCACTTCCATCAAAGATGATTACTTTATTTGATGGACCAAAAACCTACCAAGACAGCAGAAATATGATCAATTTGAGGCGTTTCAGTCAGTGAATAATGAGGCAGAAAATAGTGCAATGTAAACTTATTTGCTATGTCGAAGTTGGATGTTAGTTATTATTCTGCCTAATTACCCCAAGTTTAAGGAAAAATATGTCAACATGCATTAATTCAGATAAGCTGCAGAGCAGATAGAGACCCCATTTACCTCTCCGTCCTGGAAACCCTGTGCAAAAACTACCCCGCAATAGGAATCTACATTTTGCCATGCCAAAAGGAGGCCTCCCTCTTCTTGCTCTCTCAGAGCAATCAGAGCATGCAGGGGTGGGCTGCAGCTTTTGTCTCCTTTGCTCCAGCAATTGGCCACCAAGTGGCAAGCAAATGACGAGAGCCCTCTTGGAACGGTTCCAGAGAAGTACAGCTTGTGCTGTTTGATAGGCAGGCATAATGAATGATGTAGTGCAAGCTCCTAGGCCTCTCCCTGGCACAAAAGTCTAACTTTCACAATCCGAATTACTTCAAATGCTAGAAAAATGCACAGGAATTTGTTCAATGAGGAAATTCTGCCAAGTTGTGCTGACAGTGTGGCAGAACTGCAGAGTATGCACCAACAAATCCAAAGAAACAACTAAAAGATGTGCAAAATCACAGCTGCTAAAATGCATTGGGTTTTATGAAGTTTCCATGTTAATTTAAAAGAGAAAGGCAGACAGAATAATAAATGGAACAAAGGCAGAACAAGTTTGGAGTCCTCAAAATTGCCAGAAGAGCACCCCATTGGCTTTTAAATTTGATCCCAAGCCTTTTCCCAGGCCAGAAGACACACACACCCACGCACGCACATGCACACGCACACGCACACGCACGCATACCCACACACACACACCCACACACGCATATGCACATCCATGCATACCCATACACACACCTACACACATGCATGCATATATATATATATATATATAAAAATTCCCTTCTCACCCACCGCGGGTGGTTCTTATCCTCTGAGCACGGGTCCTCTACCAGAGGCCTGGGAGCTTGAGGGTCCTGCAGTATCTTGGCTGTGCCAAGGACTGCACATTTCTGGACTGAGATGTCTGATGTTATTCCTGGGATCTGTTGTAGCCACTGCTCCAGTTTGGGGGTGACTGCCCCGAGGGCCCCGATGACCACAGGCACCACTGTGGTCTTCACCTTCCAGGCCCTCTCCAGTTCCTCCCTGAGGCCCTGGTATTTCTCCAGTTTCTCGTGCTCCTTTTTCCTGATGTTGCAATCGCTTGGTATTGCTACATCTACCACAACGGCTTTCCTCTGTTGTTTATCCACTATGACAATGTCTGGTTGGTTCGCCATTACCATTCTGTCTGTCTGGATCTGGAAGTCCCACAGGATCTTAGCTCTGGCATTCTCCACCACCTTTGGGGGTGTTTCCCACTTTGATCTCGGGGTTTCCAGTCCATATTCTGCACAGATGTTTCTGTACACTATGCCTGCCACTTGGTTATGTTGTTCCCTGCCAGTATCTTGCACCCTGCTGTTATGTGCTGGACTGTCTCAGGGGCCTCCTTACACAACCTACACCTTGGGTCTTGTCTGGTGTGGTAGATCTGGGCCTCTATTGCTCTGGTGTTTAGGGCCTGTTCCTGGGCAGCCATGATGAGGGCCTTTGTGCTGTCCTTGAGCCCAGCTTTTTCCAGCCATTGGTAGGATTTACTGATATCAGCCACTTCGGTTATTTCCCCTACATGGGATGTACCACCAGCAAATATATATATATATATATATATATATATATATATATATATATATATATATATATATATATATATATATAATCCCGAGAGTGATTTCAGGGTCTCCCCCTCATGGGAAATGTCCAGAAAACCTAAAAAGGGAGGCTCCCAGGAGGCAATCTGATCAGACTTCCAAATCTCCTCAACTGGCACCCTCCAGGAGCAATGGGTCAACTTCGACCTCCCTCTGGATGACAGAACTCCTTATCCGATCCCTTCAGCATAATTAATATACCAGAAACTGCTTTTTCTAAGCCCCTACTTCACCTGCCACTTGAGTCCATGTCTGCAGTTATTTTTTCAGGCTCCACATGAAAAACCAACTACAGTGCCTGATACTTACCATCGAGTGCCAAGTACTCAATGGTACCACCACCTCTGGCTCCAAGATGGAACCTCGTCTCCCTAATCTGGGAAAGGTTGGCCAAAATTGTAGTCTTACAAGACCAAGACGTTTGATTCCCGTGAGACCAATTTGTTTTGGAAGACCCAACCAGAGTCCAAAGGCCTACACTACATTGGTCAGTACTCAATCTCCTAGAGTTGGCTATATTTTAGAGGGCCGTTTTGAAAAGTGGCAAAGGGAAATACTCAACTGCATGATTTCAGTGACATCAGTGTTCCTCAGGAACTGTTTCTCTGCATGTTTGAAATGTGTCTCTGTTTCAAAAAACTTGATTCAAATAATTGTATGAACTCCTCTGCATGCCATGAAGTGCTGCAGAAGCCTGCCAACCACTCACTTGTTCAAGTCAGGTGTGTGGAAGAAGGGAAAGACCTAAAAACTTCAGGGCAATGGTCACTGGGGAGCAGAATTGAAAAACAACCCTGAAAACAGGAAGTTGTAGATTAAAAATTACAAAGCTTGTGGATGCTCCTGTCAACTTAAACAAAACAGCTTAAATTAAAAGGGAACTTTATCAGTGTAGTGTGGTAGGTTTGGTAAAACGATAGTTTCTTTTCCCAGATTAAAGTGTGGATTTTTCTTAAGTTTTCCAGGATTTTGCCACTAATATAAAATGTACGTAATATAATGATATATTCACATGTCAAGCAGTGGTTCTAATAACCAATAACCAAATTTATTTGCATAGCATATTTCAGAATCCAGATGGTTCAAAGTGCTTCGCTATTATGTGAAGATCCTTGTAAATAATAAATATTTTCATTTAAATTTTTCAAAGCTGTATTTAACTTGGATTAAAACTGTAAAACAGGTTAGATAAAAAAAATAATAAAAAAATAAAGTAAAATATAGAATTGATTGTGTCTGTCTGTCTGACTTCATCTCTTCCAGACACACACATCTAACCAAACTCACAGTAAGATAAGGTGATTTCATAAAGCACACACTCATAAAAACAAGTAAATTGTGTCATTTAAGCGTAAGGGCACACAGCATGCGGGAGAATTTGAGTGGCTTTTGTGAAGGCCTTGGCTCCTTTTGATTATTCATCTCTCATGTGATGTAATTAAAATATTACAGTGATATCCGAACCCATTCATGCAGGACCCTCTTGATCTCTCTTTGAAATTTAAAGCTCTTAGGCGCACTTGTTCCTCTTGTGTACTACACTATTTGCCCTGTTCCCTGTTATCACTGAGCAATCTTATCTTCACGGGCATTTAAGAGAATAAGGGTGGAAGAATAACAAACGAAGCAGAGAGGAAGTGGGATCTAACTCCCACAGAAGGATGCAGGCTGGGAGTACCACACCATTAAAAACACATTGAGTTTAGGCAAATTTTCAGTATTGTCATTCTTGTATTTACAGATGTCTATGTGGCAGTTACATATGATAATGTAAGGCAAGAAATATAAATAAATAAAGTAATGTAGCTCTTTAGATTTGCTTAAATATGGTATGATTTTCTTTCAGATACTTGTGAGAGGCTTACTGTTTGTGATGAAATAATGACATCATAGTGATCAGAAATAAAGTATTCAAGACGATGCAAATAACTGAAACTTTTACATAGGAGAACCTGCCTGCTCAGGCCCAACATTCTCCATCAACTGGCTGCAGTGGTATCCAACTTATACATGAAAACCTGCAGCTGGCGGGCCTATGCGTAGGATCTTCTAGCTGATTTTTCAAGCTGAGTCCGAGGAGTCTCAGGAGAAAAGCCTCAATCAGCAGACACTTGCAGGGTGCCTCTTTTTGAAGGCCTGACTCTAGGAACATGGGTGGGCAATTATTTTCCCAAAGCACCAAATGAGTAACATTGCCAGTTGATGAGGGCCGGGTCATTTGTTGAACTCAAATGTTCCAAACTCTAAATACCAGTTTTATTTTTCTGCTGTGAACAGCAGCCACTCCAACAGAACAATAAAAAGCTGCATACCAAACTCCATCAATTCATGGGCTACACCGGGTGCCTCTCTAAAGCAACATTTGGGCAAAACAAGGAGTAAACACTGGATAGGTTGCCTCTCCATTGTAGACATCCCAAACTGACAGTTATATATTATTTTACTGCAAAGAAATAGTCGCAAATATTGGTTATAATAGATGGAACTCATCTGACTTTAAGATGTGGCGGCCAAGTAGGAGCGACTTGGAACATTCAGAAAGATACACATCAAAGCGCTACACTGATCCCAGAATTTGTATGTGCGTGCATGTGTATTTATGTGAGATAATGGAGGTCCTTTGATACCTAAGAGTGATTTGGTTTCAGCCTTCTGCTGCATTATTCTCCCGTTGGACTTAAAGGACTTTGATGAGGACCCAGAAGAGAAGACCCTTATTGCATGCACTTACTGTGTCAATATTGAAATTGTTTTGGAGACTTCCCCCTCCCCGTCTCATCATCTTCTCTTCCAGCCATGCAGGCGGTCTTTCATCTATCTCTGCTATCTTCTTCCGTAGCATGCGAGTGTTGAGATCATCAAGTCGGCAGGCCACCACCTCTTACAGCTGGAGGAAGCGCTTTATCTGCAAGATCAGTCTTGATGACGCTCAATGTTCACTCTCACTAACATAGGCAGGATAAGAAGATCAGCGTGGAGTTAACACAAAACTTTTATAACGTGAATTAAACAAATTAAAGCAGCTTGACAGTAAAAGAAAATCTGATACTAATTATTTAGATGACATTGAGAAATACAGCGCTAAGTTCATTAGACCCGATTTGTTAGTTTTTTCGACAATCAACACAATGTCTTCAGGTTATAATGAAATTTCAGCATTATTTAGCATAACCACATATTTTCTTTATTTGTTCCCAGCAGTCAGTATCAAAAAGCAATGTTTGGTAATCCACACTGTGGCTCATTTCTCAGGTTGTCCCTTCGAAACCGACTGATTAGAAATGAAGACCTAAGAGGGGCAAGATCCAAGGAAGACATTTCCCTGTGATCCTGTACTGTTCTTAATCTTTGTAATCTAGTGGTATAGCCTCACCATCGCTTGACGTTTATTTACTGTATGAAAAGAAATGGTGCCATCAATTATTGGCCTGCTAGTGCAATTGTTTACTTTTGCCAATCCCTGAGAACCGAGGCTCACTTTGAGAGATATAGATATCCCCTCTACTCTATTTACTCACTGCAGTCCAAGGTGTGCTGCCTTGCTTACCCTTGGCTTTGGGTTGGGGGTAGTCTGGCTGCTTTGGGGTCTGTGATGTAGGCTCAGGGATTAGCATGGATAGAGTTTTGGTGGCTCACAGGTTTAGGTTGTTTGTTCAGTGCTGAGATGTAGAAGCAGACATATTCTTTTCTATAAATCAGCACCAGTGGCTGCAAAACTTCATAGCTGGTTTTTGTGATCGTTTATTACTTTTAACAGGATCTCAAACTGGATCAAAAACAATCCACTGACATCAATGAAAGTTTGGGGTTAATTGGGTTTTTCCTTCCGCCAAATACAAACTGTTATTCTGACGTTAACATTATCAACTTCAAATCAAATGTGATTTTGTAGAAGAACAACATCTATGAAATCTAATGAGTTGATGGAAAACTTAATGCTTCTGAACATAGCATGTTTGTTGATGCTGAATGGTTAAACTTGGGCAATTCAGTTTTCTACTTGTGTGTGATCTATGTGTTGTTTGACAAGTGGACAGACTGCAAACAAATTCCCCATTGGGGAAAATAAAATTACTATTACCATATCTAAGGTGTTTTTTTCTGCTAAATTAGCAGTTTCTGGATTAAAAATAAACTGTTTCAGATGTCAAATTTTATTCTGTGTTGTAATCTCACTTCTTTTTTTTGTCATTTTTTATTTTTTTATTTTGTCCCAGTTACAAAACATCCAGAATGTTTCGCAACTGGTAATGGCTCCTTCTCACTAGTTTGTCAGGCAAAAAGATTAAAGGGATGCAACCAAAATTCCACCTTTGGCTCTGTTACCTGAACAGTGATCCAAACAAACATCTCAGCATCCTGCTGTTAGATGTTTTCTCTGATCCATGCACCATGTCATCTGTGTCTTTTTAAATTATATCAAAAACTGTTACTTTCTGTGATGTAAAACAGTCTGAAGCAGACACAGATCAAAGATGCTGGAGTTTGAAGTCAGCCTCTGGACTGAAGTCAGACATGGTGCTTCTATTGTCTCCTTGTGTTCTTCCACTGTGCAACTTGGTCACAGCTGGTAAATGTGACATTTTGGCAAAGACACCCAGTCTAGAGCACACATTTCCCAGATAAGGAAGAATCAGTGCTGGAGCCTTAAAGGTGGGTGGATCAAAGATATGATATGATGAAAAGCTATCCAAACCACATTGTTCTATGTGAGATAAGTGGACAAGGGGCTCTTTTAGAGGCTCCTATTACAGAGTTTCTATGTAAAGCCTCACTATGTACTGACTCATTGTGAAAATAGTGATTTCATAGCTATTTTTTATTTATTTTTTTGCAGTATGTTAAGACAAATAGTGCTTTGTTGTAATTACTTTCCTATGAGGCATGTTTCTCTCAGCCACTCTTCAAAATGGAAAAAACAGGATAACTTTTGATTCTAGTAATACGTAATGATAAGTAATCCATAGCTACAGAGAGCAGTGGCTCTTGATAAATGGCAACAAGGAGAGTAATAACTCTTAAAACAACTACAGATGTGACAAGCTTTACAAGGATGCATATTAATCTTACCACCACAATGAGGAGGATCGTAGGTTGGTAAAAGAAATCTCCAAAGCACATTGGTAGAAAACTTTAGCAATGACTGGCAAAACAAGTCACCATAAGATGATATATACATACAAATTGGTCATTCTGTAGGAGAACAGTTGTTTCTCCCCTTATTCTGTAAAAATAAACATCCCTACTGGGACTTTAACTAGAATATGTGCTACTGTTAAAAGGTTTAGCTTTTGGCAACAAATGTTTCAAGAGGATGTGAAGTGAAACAACAGATAACCACCTCATGTCTGGTGCTAAGTATGATGAAGAATTTGATTCTTCCAGAGGCCCTATAATTCTTATTTATGTACATAGAATCGTAAGCTTTATTGGAAAATGTAGATCAACTTTGGATCTTTTGGTAGATTGATGATCCAAACCAGAAAATCAACAGTTAAGTGGTTCCTCAACCTTCTTCGAAGAGACTCCCACTCTCTAAGATTTGAATCTTGAACATATTTGGTAAGCGGCAGAAAAAAAGAGCTTAAAAAAAGAGCCTGGCAGGACCCCAAAAAAAACCAAGAGATTGTGTTCAAAGATCCTTAGTGGGAGGTCCAACCTTGCTGAATGTTATTTGAGAAGTCTGAATGCTCTCTGGCTAAAGAGGATAATAGAAGTTATTAGTGCACAGGCGTGGCACCTGTGGCATTGTTACAATCAATTATTTCTGAATGGGATCTCATTTTTCCAAATATTCTCAAATTAAAGACTTGACTTTTCTAATCTTTTTCAGTGCAACATTAAGCTATAGAATATTTATCAGTGGAGAGCCAGCTCATGCATTATCCCTTACATCATGGATTTGCTCTTGTAACAGTGATACAAATAAACAGTAATATTTGTCTCTGGTCAGTAAACTCTACAGCTACAGCAGATGGTCAAAATGATTGTATGTTCTCTAACAATATTCCAAATTTCAGTTAAAAAAGAGCACATTTATTTCCTCAAACAATGAGCAACGGAAATTAGTTCTGCAACAAATCTGAACAAACAGTAACGAAAGGTTACAGGTGAGTGCTTATGCAACACTTCATTACTTTGCCTCCAGAAAAGCGCAGTTATGCAATTCTGATGAATTTGGAATGGCTGTAAGTCATTAATCAAACTGAAGGGCACTTCAATTCACCTGCAGTGATTCACTATTAGGCCATGGAGTTTGTTTCGGTTTAGCTAATAAACAAAAAACATACGGTGTTTTGCAAAAGTCCTCATAAATCCTCAACTTTTTCCTAGATTGCTATGTTGCAACCACAAACTTCATTATGTTTTTGTTGAGATTTTATGTCATAAATCTTCGCAAAATACAGTGCTGAAGTGAAAGGAAGTCATTCTATAGTTTTCTAAATTTTTAACCAATAAAAGTCTAAAATGCATCACTGTCTTATCCTGCTACCCTTTCATTGTGTGATAGTCAATTACGTGAAATCTCAGTAAATTCAAAGTATTTAATTGAAAAGTGACAAAATGTGGAAAAATATCAGAGGTATAAATATTTTTTTCAAGTTTCTGTGAAGCATAATTTGTGTGTTTTAAAAATATAAGTGTCCTTACACAGATACACGTGATTAATGGGATAACCCAGGTGGTGTTGCTCCAGTGTTGCTGTTTAGGAGGTCTCCTTGTGGTCAAGATCTTTTCCAAATGTGGCCCCTGCTCCTTACAGATAATGACAAAAAACAATCCACATTAACTCATCCCTAATTAACCAAACCTAAAACAGGCTGCAGTCTTTTTTAATCAAAAACCCCCAATCAGTGCTTCGTAACATTGATAAGAAGGAGGTAAATCTTGTCAGCTCTGCACTCCACCATCTGTAGGTGGTCTAATCATCTCAGCTCCTTACCAGGACTCATCTTAACCAATTTTTGGTGGGACTTCAGTTTAGTTTGTTTTACGTACACACAGATACACATCCCACATATGTGGTGCTGGTAATCCAAGAAGACGAATCAGAAAAGCCTCTAGGGCTCAGCCTGGCAGACCAAAGAGATGAAGTCATTCGACAGAACCTCATTTTCTCTAAAATTGCACCTCTGATCAGCGCGGCCTTTCCTGCAACAATTACAATGACCCCAAGTCCTCATTAGTAAATAGTGTGTAGGAGGGGGAAAAAAGGGACAAAGACTGCCTGCTTATGAAGAGCAGGAAGTTTTATTAAAAAGGGTTGCTTTGTTTTTACATCCCTCCTCTGTGTCCCCCGTCATCTCATAAGGCTTCTTCTCAACATCTCATTTTGATTAGAGAAATTCAGCATCATGTGGAGCTTCTCTAATGATGGGAGCGCTTGATTAATGCAGAAGTTATGTCAAATTTCTCACAAGAAGTCAAGTTGAATGTCTAACACATAGGTGTCAAACTCTGGCCCGCGGGCCAAATTTGGCCCGCAGTGTAATTATATTTGGCCCGCGAGGCTATACCAAATGACTACGCGAGCTGGCCCACCGCTATGATACAGCACATTCATTCATCGCTAATACTACAAATCCCATAATGCCTTGCTGTTGTTTTGGCGCGTCAATCAGGACGGGTCCCAGAAACGCGCTCTCCTCTGTGACAGTAGTTATAGCGATCTCAAGCTACAACTGTCACTGTAGAACCGAAAAGAAAGGCAGACAACAGGAGCTTTCTGGACAGGTGGGAGACAGAATATCTGTTTACATATGTAAAAGACAGACCTGTTTGTCTTTTACAGATGTAAACAGATATTCTGATATTAAAAGGTTCATTTGTTCAATGCTGGCCCGCGACTTTGTTCTAGTTTTACATTTTGGCCCACTGTGTATTTGAGTTTGACACCCCTGGTCTAACAAATAGAGACATGTTTACAAATGCACAAATCTAATAGCATTAAAATGATTAAACCAAGAACAAAAATGTGCCTTTTTAAAGACTCAAAGTGCAAATGTCATCATAGTATAGAGGCAGAAAACTTGAAACTCGTAAAACTATGACACATTAATAAATGTCAGGAACCACATTGTTTTTATTGGTAATTTCAAACTAAAATAATATTGTAAGTATCACCTATTAAACAGAAATGTCCTACATAGGAATCATGATATAAAGTGTCTTAACAGTGAAAGTATCTCACGAAAATTAAGACAAGATTGATTGTTGTCAAAAACTCTATAATTTTACCAGAAATAAAAAGATTGTGACTGTTGGGCTGCTTACTAGAAACAGAAAAAGGAGTTGGAATCTCTGTAGGAAATATGAGTGAACACTAAGGTAGTTCACAGCGATGGAGATGGATTTGTACCCAGATCATCATCATCAAAATAATTTGAAACTTAGATTTAAAAGAGAAAATAAGCCAAAGCTGAGGAAAGAGAACCCAACACACTACAGCTGAAACTAATAGCTCATACAGGAAGTCAACAGCCAGACCACTGAGGTGACTGTGGATGTTGTTTAAGAGCATAAAGCGTATCAGTTCACACATGGCTCCACAATATAAGGCAGTTTTGTGAGTTAGCCACTCTTGGGTGTCATAGTAACAATGCTTGCGAGAACTGAAGCAGAAATGTTTTGAATTTCTGCTTCTATAAAAATTCCCTTCTCACCCACCGCGGGTGGTTCTTATCCTCTGAGCTCGGGTCCTCTACCAGAGGCCTGGGAGCTTGAGGGTCCTGCGCAGTATCTTGGGTGGGCCTAGAACTGCACATTTCTGGACTGAGATGTCTGATGTTGTTCCTGGGATCTGTTGTAACCATTGATCCAGTTTGGGGGTGACTGCCCCGAGGGCCCCGATGACCACAGGCCTCCCTGAGGCCCTGGTATTTCTCCGGTTTCTCGTGCTCCTTTTTCCTGATGTTGCAGTCGCTTGGTATTGCTACATCTACCACAACTGTTTTCCTCTGTTGTTTATCCACTACGACAATGTCTGGTTGGTTCGCCCTTACCATTTTATATATTTATATATATATATATATATATATATATATATTATATATATATATATATATATATATATATTATAATATATATATTATATATATATATTATAATATATATATATTGACTGGATAGCTCAATAGATAAGGCATCAGTATATCACCCGAGAGGGCGGGGTTCGAATCCAGTCTGGGTCCTTAGGCAAGACCCTTCAAGCTACTGCCTACCTCATACCATGAGAGATACTAAGTTGCATAACATGCCGGCTCAGACGCAAGGTCTGCGTCAGGTGTTGGGGAACCAGAGCACCTTGATGACAAATGGGCTACTGGAACAAGACGGAAATGGGCGAGAGATGAAAATGTGGATCTGTTGGAATGCTACTACTCAAGTAACCCTAGTCAGAGAGGTTACATGCAAAGACTGGGGAAGGAATGGTTACTTCGACATCCCCAGTCAACACTAAGTGCTAAACAACTAGTAGCTCAGTGTTCCAACATCCGCAAACGGCAACTGCTATCACAACTTGAGATTGACGAGATACAACACAAATGCTACGGCAAAAGGGAGGAACCCGGATGTCAGAACTGTGGGGACTTAACTACAAGTCCCCACCCAGTGAGGGGATACACGGCCCCATTGAGCGAATCAGAGCTGAACGAGACAGCTGCTGACCTGAGAGATTACAACGGCTGAGTGAAGTCGTCAGAAAGTCTCATTGAGAATGTGAATGCAGCATTCCGACCAATACCATAACAGAAACCAATGAGCTGATCTACAACTCAGCATCAGTGATCCTTGAGATACTTGGCTATAAGAGCAACCATGAGACCCAATACCCACCATGGAAAAGACGGTTAGAGGCTAAAATCAAGGTAACAAGGAGGGAAGTGAGCCAACTGTCAGAGCTCCACAAGGGTACAATGAAAAGACAAGTACCCAGAAAGTACAGGTGTACTCTCAATGGCAGGGTAATAACAACAGAGCAGACCCACCAAGGCTGGAGACTGAACAATACTGGAAAGGCATATGGGAAAGGGAGGCGTCCCACAACAGCAATGCACAGTGGTTGATCTCTCTACGAGAGGACCATAGCAACCTCCCTGAGCAAGCCCCGGTAACCATCACTGTGACAGATGTCCAAGAAAGAGTCTCAGGTATGAAAAACTGGACAGCACCAGGAGGACAGCAAGGAGGCCCCTGAGACAGTCCAGCACATAACAGCAGGATGCAAGATACTGGCAGGGAAAGCGTACATGGAACGACATAACCAAGTGGCAGGCATAGTGTACAGAAACATCTGTGCAGAATATGGACTGGAAACCCCGAGATCAAAGTGGGAAACACCCCCAAAGGTGGTGGAGAATGCCAGAGCTAAGATCCTGTGGGACTTCCAGATCCAGACAGACAGAATGGTAATGGCGAACCAACCAGACATTGTCATAGTGGATAAACAACAGAGGAAAGCCGTTGTGGTAGATGTAGCAATACCAAGCGATTGCAACATCAGGAAAAAAGAGCACGAGAAACTGGAGAAATACCAGGGCCTCAGGGAGGAACTGGAGAGGGCCTGGAAGGTGAAGACCACAGTGGTGCCTGTGGTCATCGGGGCCCTCGGGGCAGTCACCCCCAAACTGGAGCAGTGGCTACAACAGATCCCAGGAACAACATCAGACATCCCAGTCCAGAAATGTGCAGTCCTTGGCACAGCCAAGATACTGCAGGACCCTCAAGCTCCCAGGCCTCTGGTAGAGGACCCGAGCTCAGAGGATAAGAACCACCCGCGGTGGGTGAGAAGGGAATTTTTATTCCCTTCACTGAGCACTGAGCATCACTGATGCTGGTTTACAACTCAGCATCAGTGATCCTGATGATGGGAGCACTTGATTGCCCCCATGTAGGGGCTTGTCCTCCCATGATGGTATCTCTGGCACTTCAACCTCCGTTCCCTGTTGTCTGAGACATTCACTGAGCACATTGTCTGTTGAGGCTTTGTCCCTGATGTATTTATGGATCTTAGTTGTTTCGTCCTGGACAGTGGTTCTCACTAGTCCTCTGCCTCCTTCCTTGCGGCTCGTGTACAGTCTCAGGGTGCTGGATTTGGGATGGAACCCTCCATGCATTGTTAGTTAGTAGCTTTCTAGTCTTAATATCTGTGGCTTTTATCTCCTCCTTTGGCCAGCTAATTATTCCAGCAGGGTATCTGATTACTGGCAGGGCATAGCTGTTTATCCCACGGATTTTGTTCTTGCCATTGAGCTGGCTTCTCAGGACTGGCCTTATTCGTTGGAGGTATTTAGCTGTGGCTCCTTTCCTTGTGGCCTCATCGAGGTTGCCATTTGCTTGTGGTATACCTAGGTACTTGTAACTGTCCTCTATGTCTGCTATTGTTCCTTCTGGGAGTGAGACCCCTTCTGCGGATCACCTTCCCCCTCTTTGTAATCAGCCGACCACACTTCTCTAGTCCGAATGACATCCCAATGTCTGTGCTGTAGATCCTGGTGGTGTGGATCAGTGAGTCGATGTCTCGCTCACTCTTGGCGTACAGCTTGATGTCATCCATGTAGAGAAGGTGACTGATGTTGGCCCCATTTTTGAGTCGGTATCCGTAGCCAGTCTTGTTGATAATTTGGCTGAGGGGGTTCAGGCCTATGCAGAACAGTAGCGGGGACAGAGCATCTCCTTCGTATATGCCACATTTGATGGACACTTGTGCAAGTGGTTTGCAGTTGGCTTCAAGGGTGGTTTTCCACAGCCTCATTGAGTTTGCAATGAAGGCTCTCAGAGTCCTGTTGATGTTATACATCTCTAAGCATTCAATGATCCAAGTATGCGGCATTGAGTCATAGGCTTTCTTGTAATCAATCCAAGCCATGCACAGGTTGGTGTGTCGGGTTTTGCAGTCTCGGGCAACTGTGCGGTCCACGAGGAGTTGGTGTTTGGCTCCTCTGCTATTTACACCGATACCTTTCTGTGCCATGCTCATGTGTGCTTATCCATGTGTTTGCTTATCTTGGCCGCTATGATGCCTGACATGAGCTTCCAGGTTGTGGAGAGGCAGGTTATTGGTCGGTAGTTGGGTGGGACTGGACCCTTTGATGGATCCTTCTGGATTAGGATTGTCCGCCCTTCAGTTAACCATTCAGGGTGAGTCCCACTTTGTAGCAGCTGGTTCATTTGGCCTGCCAGTCGCTCATGGAGGGCAGTGAGTTTCTTTAGCCAGTAGGCATGGATCATGTCAGGCCCTGGTGCTGTCCAGTTTTTCATACCTGAGACTCTTTCTTGGACATCTGTCACAGTGATGGTTACCGGGGCTTGCTCAGGGAGGTTGCTATGGTCCTCTCGTAGAGAGATCAACCACTGTGCATTGCTGTTGTGGGACGCCTCCCTTTCCCATATGCCTTTCCAGTATTGTTCAGTCTCCAGCCTTGGTGGGTCTGCTCTGTTGTTATTACCCTGCCATTGAGAGTACACCTTAGCTGGTTGAGTGGAGAAGAGCCAGTTAATCCTTCTGGATTCATTCTCCCTTGTGTATCTCTTTAGGCGGCTGGCCAAGGCTTGGAGCCTCTGTTTGGCAGTTTCGAGTGCTTCAGGTATGGGCATCTGCCTGTACTTTCTGGGTCCTTGTCTTTTCATTGTACCCTTGTGGAGCTCTGATAGTTGGCTCACTTCCCTCCTTGTTACCTTGATTTTAGCCTCTAACCGTCTTTTCCATGGTGGGTATTGGGTCTCATGGTTGCTCTTATAGCCAAGTATCTCAAGGATCACTGATCCCCACCCAGTGAGGGGATACACGGCCCCAGTGAGCGAATCAGAGCTGAACGAGACAGCTGCTGACCTGAGAGAGAGAATCATGACCCGAATGACAACCAGGCCTCCCCGGCGCCAATTACAACGGCTGAGTGAAGTACCATCAGAAAGTCTCATTGAGAATGTGAATGCAGCATTGAGAACGATCCCTACCAATACCATATATATATATATATATATATATATATATATATATATATATATATATATATATATATAAAGAAACATAAAATGTCAAAATATCTACTTTAAATATTTTTTTCATGACTAATTTATATATTTTTTTGTTTTCTTACTGAACCTAATGAAAACAAGGTTCAAAGGGATCACACTTCTACTTAACAAGCTGTGCAGGCCCTCACACGAGGCCCCCATGAGGTTGCAGTATTCCTTTCTCTAATAAAATACTTGCACTTAATGGAACCAGAGATTTAACTGAGCTAACTATAATAAGAGGACCTCCTGGTTTTCAATCTACCTCCATTTAAAGGTGAAATTTTTAATTTTAGGAAGACCTGCAAAGCATCAAAGGTGTTGTCTAACTCATGTCCTGATTGGAGAAATATATGGCTCATAGGGCGAGTGTGAGGTGATCTGTTAGGATGGACTTTTTGGCTCTATAGGAGCATGGATGGGGGCCCACCAAGTCAGAGCTGGAAACAGTTATAATTCACTCACAGTGCTCGAGGCCAAACAGCTCCCCGCTAGAGTCAGAATGATCTATGAGCATCTGAGAGCCACACACACACACTTGTAAATGTACACTTCACTAATTGGGACTGCAGCAGTGGGGGGTGTTAAATCATCATGTAAGTCACCTGTTCTTTTTTCTCGTTTTTGTTTTTAGGTTTAAATGAAAGTATTTACCCTCTTCTAGATTAGGTTTCAGCTTAGTGATCAAATTGGGGTTTTCTGCCTAAATTTGAAGCTATATCTTATGGGGAAGAAAACAATATTAAGTACCGAATAGAAACAAAATAACTGGTGTTTCAATTTAGTTAATTTCTATTTTTAATAAATCTGCAAAAGTTTTTCTCTCTCATAACTGTTAGGGTCATAACTTGAAATTGACACAGACATGCAAAATCGCTCGTGACCTTTCAAGTTTTTCACCTTTTGCCACACAAAATAGAGCCAAATTGTTAAATTCTAATACATATTTAAAATGTCTCACAAGCTTTCTGGAAAGTGTGGTGTGGCTTTTTTTTTCACCCCTCCTAAGTTAGAACTTGTACAACCAAATATCTTTTAATGCTATTACTTCTGCAAGTGATTTGGATTTGTACTTTGACTGAGCCATTCCTGAATCAAATAAGTGAGCAAACAAGGGCATTTTCTCTGGATAACTGTTCAATATCACTTAGGGAAACCGCTTGGGTCAAGCTGCTTCTTTTTTTACTGAATTTTTCACACTTGGAATACAGTTCAGATTAACATAAAGAACCTTTCACTTTTCCTTTTATCTTATAAGCTCGCTCTTGGAAAGTTGAGAAAGTCAAAATTGATTACTGTAGAAATTTATCCATTCTCCATGCTGAGTTCTTGATGTCTGAAGTTACAGAGTCACTGAGTTGAATTCATGATTTCCATTTATTAATACCAAAATACAGCTGGTCTATTTCACATGCCACCTTTAAGAGGTAGCAAGTCAAAATGGCCCCCAGAAGGGGTTGTGATCTCCTTTGTTAGCTTCTACCTAAGTTACACCCCAAAGAGAGCGTTACCGAGCTCCTAGTATCCTGTAATCTTAGTTTTGAGGGAGTTTCCTAACATGTCATTTCTTTTAACTTTAGCTTAGTAACTAGCAGAAGGAAAACACAGAATCATTTATTCTCAAAATTACATACAAGGATGTATCGATTTTAATGTTATTTTATGTATTTCTTATATTGTAGTGGATTATTTTCTTTATAACTAGATCACATCTATGCCTGAAATGTCTCCCTGGAGATAGGCACCAGCACCCCTCCATACCCCACTTCGGACAATGGTGTAAAGAAAATGACTGGTTGTTTGGTTGGTTGGATGGATGGATGGATGGATGGATGGATGGATCACATCGAATCAGAGCTCTTTCACATGTTTGCTGCACCCCCTACATGCGATGTGGTAATTTTTCAAGTGCTAATTCTTAAAGCTTTGTTTCATTTTGGTTTTCTTTTTGCCAGTCTTTCAAAATGCCAGAGTTGTCCTGTCCATATATGCTGAGCTTTGGGTCTCTGCAGCTACTCCAGAGGTGCCTTATTTGTTTCTGCTGCTCTCCTTGTTGCCTTTTGGTTCAGGTGGATTGGGAGGTCTTGGTACATTTGTCATCATCCCATTCTTGTTTCCTCTTCAAATGTTGGAATGAGTGATTCTTGGACCTTGTGTTCTCCCAACTCTCTCTTTTCTGCCTACTGTGTTGGTCTGTCTTCATGATGTTGTTTCTTCATTAAGGTTCTCTGGTGAAACTCAAAGAATTTTATATAAAAATTGGTTTCTATATACTTATATATTGTTTACATATTTTTTTTCATTTGTTTGTCTTTACAAATAATTGTCATTGAAATACTTATGTAATTTCTACAACGTATTTGCAATTTTAACTGTAGCTATTTTAGAACTGCAGATTTCAAATATGTATCTTTCCTGGTTTATGAGTTTTCGTCTTGTTTTTTAACTGTCATTGAGATTAGCTTTAATTTTACTACATTGTGACTATACACATTAAGATTGGATATTTTTAATTAGTAAATTGTTTAAAACTACCTTTGTCCAAAAGTGAAAATCCTCACATCGTCTTCACTGCCCTGTAGTTCACCTCAACATCATTTGAAAACCGTTCTCCAAAAAGCCTGACCTAAATAAGAGAACCTGTCAAACACAGCATGCTTCCATTTATCTCCAATGTGCAAAATTGACACCATACCTCGGCTGCCACATAAAGAATGGGTGGGAATGGAATAAATATTTGACGTGTGTTAAGGAAAATATTAACATATTTCTGCAGTGATCCTGACCTGGCTTCCACGCTCATCAATGCGAAATAGAAACTCTCATCATTTGTTTAGATGACGATGAATCTTATGTCCAAGCGGCGCTTTTTGATGTCAAACGTTTTTGTTATACTGCAGAAACAGTTAATGCAGGCCATATCTGAGCTCAACAAAAGTGACAAAACATGCTGGAGAAGCTGTTCAAACTGAAATAACCTGAAGGAGCACGGCAGAGCACAGGCAGAGGGTTTTCCTGACAACTTTGATTTGCTGAGCAGGCGAAACAGACATGGAGGAAGAATGGCAAAAAAAGAACCTGGCATCTAACAGAAATTTTTGTTGCCAACATCTAATCGGGAATTGGAAAGATTATTTACTTAACTCATACTATTCAAAGAGAACTGGCCTAAGACATAGGCAAACTATGCTGCTGCTTAGGGTCATCAAATAGAGTAAACCTTTAAGTTTCCTAAGTTATGTTCAGTTGATTGATAGTTCTTTACTGCAATATATTGTATCTTATAAACATTCAACATATCTCAACAAGTTATTTCTGTTTCTGTGTCGCTGCTTGATGGAATAGTTGTCCTCTGACAGAAACACGCCAAATGTTCAAATGTATTTATTTTTTTCCACAGTGGAACGTGAAATCTGTGTTTCAGTAACTCATCCTCTTCAGCATGTAAAGCTGGTCAAATGTCGCAGGCTGGCATAGCTTTTCTGCTACTTTGAATTGCTTTTATTCTTTTCTTTGCACCAGACACATCACTTGACTGGTGCGCCGATCAGGTGTCTTACACAAGCTGGTGCTTGCTCCCTGACACACGTTGAAGCCGGGCTGCCAGCAGAGACTGTGGTGCTGTCACTGCAGACACCTGAATAAAAAATGTTGCAAATAGCTTGCAAGCAGAATATGTGCTGGCTCGTTGGGAGAGTTGTGGGGCTTTTGTGGTTCAACAAGAGGCAACTTAATCCACATAGGTAGGGGAGGTGAGGTAAGGGGCTGCATGCACAAACTCACACAGAAGAATTTGGACCTGAAAATGTGTGGGTAAGATGTAATTTATGATTGCTAACTGCAATGTCTTTATAAATATGTGTACTTTTATTGTAGAGGTCTCCCCTTGGATGTCATTGGTGCATCATGGATATTAATTGGTGATAAAAGTTGTATCAACAGATGGTAATAGCTATACTGTAAGTTAAATCCAAATTGACTACATGATGCTTAATAGCAATGTTTTCAAATGTTTAGAAATATTAGCTGTGTAAAAATAAATCTTTTAAGTTAAAAGTTGGCTAGATTTTAAATTGCCAGGTCCAGCTTTACCTGATCGTAAAGGTCACCTCAGATAGACATCTGTTTTCATACAATTAAACCTTCCTTGAAAAACACCAAGGTACATGGTGTTACTATCCGCAAGTTTGTGTTTTCACATCATATCATTTTTTATTTCTTCATATCCCACTATACTGTATTAAAGCTCTCAAATCACAGGTTTTTGTTATAAACGTCAAGAAATTGTTCTAGTGTTTCGCTGTATTTCTTATATTA
This sequence comes from Poeciliopsis turneri, assembly GCA_922788865.1. Lineage (NCBI taxonomy): Eukaryota > Metazoa > Chordata > Actinopteri > Cyprinodontiformes > Poeciliidae > Poeciliopsis > Poeciliopsis turneri. Next base: position 4,499,179 of record CAKLNU010000112.1, on the reverse strand, counting down.
AAAAGTGAACTGTTTATTTTCTCCTGCTTCCTCCCTGAATCTTGGGGCCTGTTTGTTCTTTCATTTGGCTGTTTAAAGTAACAGTAAATAAATGAACATTATTGCCTTTCAATTTTTTGGACCATCTAAAATGATCAAACATTCAGTGTTGTATAAAGTACTGAAATCTCGGAGTCAAGTAAAAGTATAGTTACAGCTCCAAAATATGACTTTGGTAAAAGTAAAAGTCATTGATTGAAATGTTACTTGAGTTAAAGTATTAAAGTATCTGAAACGTCTTGTACTTAAGTATGGAAAGTACTGTAAAAATAGATGTACTCAAGTAATGTAATGAAAAGTACAAGTAAAAAGTAAAACAAGGCAAATGCAGTTTGAAAGACATTTTTTATATTTTGGTAAACTTGTCAAAGACACTTAAAATAATGTACACAACCAAGTGCAGGCAAAATTAAACCTGCTAATAGATAAACCTGCAGGCATCTTTAGTTAAGAAAATTAGGAGCTTTACCTAAACCACTAGGTTCACTTAACCTGCTTTAGGTTAACTTAACCTGCTTTAGGTTAACTTAACCTGCTTTACAACTGAACCAGGTTCTTAGTAAACCCTCCAGGACAGAAAATACAAAGTTTTTGTAAGCCTTAAGTTTTCCCTTTCAGTAAGGTCAGTGCTGAAAATGAGAAAAATAAATAGTCAGTACAGAAAATGTGGCCAACATGAAGAATAAAAGCCTCTACGATTACTCTACTTCACAAACTATAGGTGTACACAACTGGTCATTATGCAAAAGAAAAAAAGAATTGGGAGGGAAATTATTTATTTATTTATTTGGCATCTGAAGAGGGAGAGCTTTTTTTGTTAACTTGGTGTTTAATGGGAGAAGCGAAACAGACCTCCGTGATGCTGACACCCACCTGCTCAAAAAATCCAGCAAATAGTCTGATTGGTTAGAGCTCCGTTTGTGCAGCTTTGGTTTCCGAGATATTAAAAATTATTTTTTAGGCCATCCATTACTTACTTAAAGAGTAAGTAAAATGAATTTTGTGTCAGTTGGTCACAAGGCAAGAAATCTATTTCCATTAGTTTCTCAGGAGAGTTTGGATGTAAAATTTGTTGACTCTCCCTGAGTGAACCTCCGACACCTTGAGGAAGGGGAGACCCAGAGAACGGCTGGCCGAAATTAGCGTTCATGAATCGGATTAACCTCGAGTTAGGCGCCGCTCACACCGGATATTGGAAGAGCCAAAATCCAAATTGAAAACAACTTTGCTTCGTTTGTTTAAACGGCACAGACCTGCACAAACGGAGCACTAACGAACCAGCCCACTTTGCTTTGTTTTGGAGCAAAATGGGGGGATTGTGAACTCTGGATGGGCTAAAAAATAATTTTAATATCTCGGAAACCAAAGCTGCACAAACGAACATTTTAACGGCACAAGCCAACCAATCAGACTATTTGCTGGACTTTTTGATGTAGGTGGGGAGGTGCGAAACCTGTGCATCCTATTGGTGGTGATGAACAAGCCCAGGCAAGCAGGCTTTGTTGCAGTCAATCAGTAGGTGGTTAAAACACTGTTTCTCTCTCTCGCTTTTTTGTAACGAGTAACTAAACCACACATTGAAAATGTATCGGAGTAAAAGTATGCAATTAAGTATGGAAATGTAGTGAAGTAAAAGTAAAAGTTATCAAAAATGTTCTTACTCGAGGAAAGTATGAAGTACTCCAAAATATACTTAAGTAAAGTAGTGAAGTATTTTTACTTCGTTACTATACAACACTGCAAACATTCCTTTTCAAAGAAGGATGTAGACATATTGCAGTTTTTAATTAAAAATGAATACATTAAGCTTTTCAAAATCATCGCTTTAAAAACACTTTAACAACCTACCACATGTTGCATTGTGGAGCTAAGCTGGGTGACTCTTTGGGAGAGTGGTTAATGTACTGAAGTCATAAAGTGCATATCTAGTCTTAATGACCAATCAAAACGCCTTACACTCAGGCCATATTCATCCAATCACATTTACAAATATATACTTTCATACACCGATAAGTAGCCAATTAAGTTAAGTACCTTGTCTGCTGTAATGTTGAGAGAAGTTGGAATCAAACCAACCATTTTTGGATTGCAAGGCAACTACTCTTCCCTCTGATTCACCAAAAAGAACAGTATAAGTCTTATTTTGAGTTTTAATACAAACCAGCTGGCAATATTATTTATCTTTATTGACCACAGACAGCAGCTGTGCATTATAGTGAGTTCATAGTAAAATATTTCACGTTCTAATGTCATTTCTATCATTTGACTTTAACATGTTGGTGTTCTGACCGTGTCTGCGAAGAGTTTTTTTCTAAATAAATGCATGTTAGGTTGAAAGTGAATCTCAACTGACCTTACCTGAGTGTGTCCACTGTTTGTGGAGACCTCTGCAGGATATATTCCCCTTCTTGCTCTGGCTGGGATTGGTTCCAGCCGCCCAGTGAGTGAAATAATGAAATCAGCAATCTGTTTTTGGGAAGATCTCACTGCTACACCCACAGCAGGTCCACTGCTTCTTCAGAGAACAAACATTAGTCGGACACTTTGGAAAGATGATATCTAGTGCCACCCAAGGACCATAACAAATGACTCAGTATTTGTGAGCATCAAAGCCGAATAGTGCAATATGGTGTCTGACCTGCGAGGTCGCTGGTCTCCATGACATCAGATCCAGTATCACGTCATGGTCACCCTCAGCCCCCGTGTGTTAATTAACACCAGACAGAGGGATTACGGACAAATCTCAGGGCATTACCAGTCATCACAGAAAAGCTCAGTTTGTTTGCAGATGTAGTTCAGAGCATAAAAACATATTGTAGAAATTAGAGGGAAGAAAACCCAAGGGATACATATAATTATCAAAAAACAGGTAAATTTAGCTCAGGAGTTTGGTTATCTGGTACATCATTGTTGATTACTGCAGCAAAGCAATCCAAGGTTTTTTTTGTTTTTTTTCCCCACACAATAAATTACTCCTTGAAGAGTCATCAACCTTTATGAGACGGACAGGCCCACAGCAGAGCCTTAAAAGCTTGTACATAAAAATAGACAATGTGCAGCAAAGAGCAGCAAAGAGCAGCAGAGAGCAAAGCAACATGAGCGAAGTGAAAAGGTGAAAAGCAGATACAATTGATTCATGGAATATCTCTCTCTGAACAGTGAACATTGAGTCCTCCCTCTGCTTTTAAACATGAATTAATGCTGATTCTAGGCGTAATTCAAGTCTGCATGTTATGCTTCAACTCACCGGTTCATTGGAATTTTTTTGGGGTGTGAGAATCTGGTTGTAATGGGCATTCCTGTGCAGCAACTTTACCATTTCCCAGCAATCAATCAAAGCAAAGGCTACAACAGTCTTCATGCAAACACAGTAGTAAGAGTGTTTTGTTTTTCTTTCGCATGAAACATCCATGAAGATAAGACAGCAGAAGATCTGAAATTGTATATGCGTAAAACATTTGTGACATCTTTCATATCAAAATCTATCATTTTGGGAACTGAAGTCTACTCAAGGCCAGCCTGAGAGATGAAGCTATGGAGGCTGGATACATATTTTTTTTTAAACACAAGATAAGAAGTCAAATAGGACCTATGGATTTTCTTAGGCTGAGAATTTCTCCAAGTTATCTTAAGTTGTATGTCATGTAGTGCTCAACAAGGGGGAGAAAAACACCAAGTTACAGATTTAACTCCTTGTGATGATGCTTTAATTAAAGAAAAGAATTGAATACAGAATTCTCCAAAGTCTAAACTAAAATGTTATCTTCTACATCTAAATTTTATTTTCATCAGTTGCAATAACTGGATTGCATAAATGCCTTTAAATAAACATTTTTGCAACACTTTTGCTATAGTTTCAGTATTCAGTCTGAATGACACCAGGTGTCTAACTAAAATGAAAAATGTTCAATTTTCTTTTCCCAACATTTGCACATTTCAGTTAACTTTGAGTTTACAGATGGATTGCAAAGGATTCAAACAGGAGGAAGGCACAGGTGTAACTACATCATTATGCTCACTCCATGACACAGTGAAAAGAGTCACCAGTAGTGCGAGAAATAGTGGGACAGTAGAGAATTGTAAAATAAACAAATACATTCTCCCAAAACTTGTGGGAGAACCTGTAAATATCTGATCAAATTAAAGATAAACCTTGGTGAATAATTTTTAAAATATGTATGAACACCACAGTCACAAAGAAACAGGATGGTTGCAGCACCAAGCTGTCAGGTTATGATTTATTTGGACAGTACAGAGATTCTTATCAAGGTGGGGGAAGGTATATTTACAAATTCTGGTCAGTTTTTACCTCTAGCTGTCAGCTGGAAAGCAGATGATGAAAAAGGATTTTATTTCTTTTTTGCATCAGTGAGTTTTTTTGATGATTGATCAGAATGAACAACAGAATGACTTCAGACATGGAATTTCATTTTTTGAAATGACAGAGTGAGTCCAGAAGTAAATCTGAGAGATGATCAGCTGGCTCACCTGAAGTGAGCTACGCACAAAAATTGTCCTGACAATCTAAGTGGGTAAATATCATCAAGTCAAAATAGGGGAGACTGAGAGATTCCAAGTAAATAAGGACTGATGGGAAAATTTTAATCAAAAAGTGCTTTGACAAAGATTTAAATTAAAGACTTGCACATTCATTAAATCATAAAATGATTAATATAATTAATTAAATTTAATATCAAAGTTTTAGAATAATTTTGCTTTGTTTTTCAGATAAATTGTTTAAAAATACACAACATGTAAGATTCCAGTTTTCAAGTGATTTGATCGTCACAATCAAAACAGAAAAGACCAATGACCCAGAGTTTTGATGGTTGGTGTAAACAAATGTTGTTATTTGATCAATTAAATAAGAAAATAATGCTATCACAAAGATTTTTCTTTATTGTCCAGTAGATACGGCTTGTTGGCATGGGGACAGAAGTCCAAAGAAGTTTTGAGTTTAATTTAAGCCTTATTTAGCAATTTTGTGTTTTGAAACAAAAAACATAACATTTTTAAAAAAACAATACGATTCAGATTTATAATAAAAATAAAAAAAAACATGCTTTAATTTAGTTCTGGTCTCTATCACTCTGTGTTCCTGACCTGAACAATGACACTGGTGTGGTCCTTTTTGGTTTTGGTGGATAATTGGGTCCAAAACATGTCAACATGCAGATATGTGAATATCTTCAGTATTTGAAGAAAATGTAAATGCTGTATGTGGTTATTCTGAGTTATGAGCAACAATTACATCATTGTCTCTCAACAAAAAAAGTAAATGAATGCACAAAAGTGTCAATGGAATAAAACAATACAAGGAAAAGCAATTCTTTAATGGTTCAGCTCATAATAAGACATACTTTATAAAAATATAAAATGAAACCATTGTAAATAAGGAAGAAAGGTGGTGTTCTGATATGGTTTACAGTTGTTAAATCTTTTTTTCATATCTAGCTGATGGATTGAATTGATGTTTGAACCACCAAATTTTTACATAAAGTCCAATTGTCAAATTTACTTTATGTATAAATACAGCTGTTATCTGAAGACCTCAGAGTTTGTTAGAAAGCTAATAAACAGCATCATGCGAACCAGGGAGCGCAGCAGATCAGACCGATCAGGGAGAAAGTCTTGAAATAAATGTGAAGCAGGATTGTGTTCTAAAACAATATATTTGATCATCTCCCCTGAAAGCATCTTGGTTACACTGGATTTTATTTAGGGGTGTCATAGTGAATTGGGTTGTATATAAGTCCATACTCCATGTTTTAGATTTATTTTCCTACAAAAAAATCTAATAAAATTCATTGACGATTGTGGTTATTATGAGACAACAGCGTGGAAGGCTGTGACCCACACCAAGTTCTTTTGTTGAACAGATTATTATGACACAGTTCTGTGAGGCTGTTTGAAAGAGACCTGATCATTACTTAATGTTTGAGTGCAGCTGAATATTTAATTTATTGTTTGACAATGACATTGCACATACATGTCGTTGACTTTCTGAAACAAATGTGCCATACTTTCCGTCAGATCATGTCCGACCCAAATTAAAAAGGGAGGTGGATGATGTTGTCAGACAAAACAAGAGGGCGTTCACTGCCATGTTGCACACACATTCAGCTAATCAGGAACTGCCCTGCTTGGAGACATTGTGTCCACTGAATGCATCCAGTGATAAGGTCACCAAATTAACTAAAGCTGGAATCAAGACTTAAGCTTTTTCTAATCCGTGACTAACAAGATCAGACGGTTTCCATTCAACATACAGGTTGATGGAAGAATCACCCTCAGCCCAACAACACAAAAAGAAAACATTCACATTTTTATATAGGTGCATGCTTCAATGTTAGTATGGCAACAATAAACATTTTATTTGCCAAAATATCTTATTTTGTTAGTTAATAAACAAAGTCTCACAATTTGCATCTTATTCTTATCTTTACACAAGGGTTGTCCATGTGATAGTTGTCATGTTCAAAGAAATTTACAATAACCATTTTAAGACAGCATCCAGAATTTAAAAGAAAATTGAAAGGTCCAAATCAAGGTCCATGGACCAAATCTGGGCCCCTGTTTATGTGGCCCTCAAGACTCTATAGAAAGCCACATTTTCAAGGCAACTGTTGCATATTTGAACATTATTTGAAAAGCTAGTGTGAAAAGATGTAGCTAAGTGTATGACTCTGCGAGTACTAATGTGCCTCAGAAATGTTTTTGATGATTCATACCCTCTTCATCTGTAACAGTGGAACTAAAAATTCAAACATTTGTTTGGGTCATTCTCCCAATCTGAAAGAAATGAAGGATGGGTAAAAATATAATTCCATTTAAGATGTCAAGGTTAATTTTCCCACATGTTTTTAGCCATGTTTCATCAACTAAGCTAATGTGCCTCCACACAGATCATATGTCTGAACCAATCACACATCAAAAAGCACAGTAAGGAAAATCTGTGGGTGTAAGAAGAAAACAACTCTGCTGCCTTTCCGAAAGCAAGGGAAACCTTCCGTACACGAGGTACAGTGGAGAAAACCGCACAAGCAAAAGAGACAAACTGGAGAGGAAGAAGAATACACGTACTGCCTCCTTCTCCTTGCTCATTGATACAGCACAGGGAGCACAAAAGCTCCTGTTTATTGGAGTGTTGTGGAGTCCGACCGGTTTCATTAATGAGAAAGAATGACTGGGGAAGTGATTTGGCTAAAAAACACCAACATGACAGTATGACAGATGCAAATACTATAGAAATCAGCAAACAGAACGCTATGTTTGTAAACTGATGAAAGATGGCTGAAATCAGTTTCATAAAATATTTACATTTGGTTTACAAATGTGTAATTTATGCTAAATTACTGCCTGTCTTAATTTCTCAATCTCAAATTGAACTTCTATTTAAAGATTTTATATTAAAATGGAGAAAATATAGTTCTGTACAATTAAGATTTCTCACAAGTTAAAATCATGTCTTTTTTATAGTTAAAGGAAGAAATTCAAATGCTGGATTTTGAGTGAAAGGTCAAAATCCACACATTTGGCATTAAATTGGTTCTTAGACTTTGGTAATTCAAACCAGTTCTTACATAGAAATACCTAAAACGTGGCTCTAGCATCAGATTCTGAAAATACAATAAGGTGGATGAGAAGATTGCATCCAGGTGTGGAGGCGACGCTCAGACACCCGCAACTCGAACACCTCAAGCACATTCACTGCAAGCCATGACTGCATGGCTTAAAAAATGAAAAAAAATAAAATAAAAAGCTTCTGTGTGCAATAACTCATCCTTAAAAGTCTGAAAACCCAAATACTATCTACCTGCATTATGGTTGTTCAGTTTCATTATGGATTGATTTGATCTCTGTGATCCAATATGTTATTGCAAACCGAGTGGGTATCCCAATTTTTCTATGTTTCTATGGAAATATATAGAAAACTTTGGAGTTTTTTTATTTGATGTCTTTCTTTTTCTCTTCACCAATGTGCAAACAACCACAGATTTAAATAATACATGAAAAACATGGGAGATATTTATTCAAAGACTGAAGTAGGCAAGTTTATTAAATAGTTTTCAATATGCCATATGTACATGACATCAGTTCCATGAGCTGCAGAGAAAAAAACCCCAAAATATCTCCACTGATGTCATAAAAAGAAAATCATAGTAAAGGAAGAAAAATACAGTTTAAAGATGGTGTCAAAGTAAAATAAAGCATACAATGACATATAAGATGTTAGTTCAAGTCTAACATCATACACTAACAATAAGTTAATAAAATATCAGTTTAATATTGCAGGAAAAATTCTGCCTTTCCCTGACATTTAAACCCATCAAAATATTTTAGGAGCACAGAGTTTAGGCGATAGTGGATGTTTTCATTATGTTACCAATCAATTCCACATATCAGATTTGAAAGATGTTTGATTAAACAAAAATGGATTAGGCTCGGAGCGGGACTTCTTAATCCACCTAACAACCATGATGTAAATCAACATCCCTAATATCCATAATAATTTGAATGATCCAGGCTCAACTTCACAACCTTTTATCTATGAGTCATTCTAACCTTATTTTTGTCCGCCTCATTTATACATTCTGGTGTCAGGATTTTATTTATTTTTGGGGCATTTTATTTTTCTCCTATAGACCTGATTTTGTAAAATTGTTTGATTGATTTTCTTGCTTGAGATTATTTTCTCCAATCATTTGTGGGGTTTGACAACAGGGACCTCAGTGGTACAGAACACATTTTCTTTCAATCACATCTCTGATATCTTTTGTGACAAACCTGCTAAGACTTGTACTGCTGCTGGTCCAGCTGGTACACTTTGTACCAAAACATAATCTATTATCCTTAAGCTTTAATTCTGCCTCCTGCTATTTGCTTTGTGTCTCACTTTCTAGTTAAAATCCTCTCATAAAACTCCTGTCACTTAATCACACATCAAAGACATCTCTGTTTGATCACAGAGAATCAAATCATATCAAAATATCATTGCTGTCACCAGCTCTGTTGTTATTAAGACTTACGGCTGTGTTGTCGAGCCACTTTGCATATTTTTGATGGAGTGTGGCCAAGTGAAACAGCCATTGTGACATCAGATAGTATTGGCTATAGTCTCCCTGCCATTCAGCCTTAACTATCACTACAGGGATAAAGCAAAACATACTGTTGTTTCTAAGTATGCATGTGGGTACAGCTTCATAAAACTGTTAAAGAAAAAAACTGTTAAAAAAACTGTAAAAAAAAAAAAAAAGAAAAAAAAAAAACACTTGGTATTTTATTTAATTTTATTCTATGTTGCATGAGTTTGTATTTTGTGTATATGATGTAAAGCACTTTGAAATGCCTTGTAGCTAAAATGTGCTATACAAATAAAATTTGATTGATTGATTGATTAAAAAAGATGCCTTTACTTGCAGCATACAAATAAAGGCATAAAAGTAAATAAAACTGGTTTTATTTGTTTAAAACCAGTTTTGTTCAATCTGTTCAGATCATTGTCACATTTCAAAACCCTACTTGTGTCCAAATACCAACTACTTTTCTATCTGTTTGAAGTTAAATTGAAGAAATTAGACATAATTCTTCTTTATTTTCCATCCACTTTGTGAAATATAGCAGTCACTAGCAGTGAAACAACCTTGGGATGATACTATTCGTTTCCTTTAGGCTTTTTCAAGTCCCTTGCTCTGATCCTGCCACACCAACAGATGATGGCAGAGATGACATGCTCCAAAACAAACTTATAGTTGTGCAACATTTTGCTGAAAACTCTGACTGATATAAGCTTCTTCAAGAAGCGCATTCTGCTTTGTTCCCTCTGGTAGACGTCTTCGATGTTGCCTACATCAAGACTGACTTTTTCCTCCACTTCCACTTCTTCTTACGTGATTGAAATAATTTTTGACATATTCTACTGAAATCTACAATCCTTTGCTTTGTTTTCTTCACACTCAGAATTAAAATATTGCTCAGGCATCTCTCTTGACTCAGCATCTTGTCCATCTGTAATAATCTAAGTATTTATGTAGACAACAGGATCTGGATTGTACTGGAAGTCTGAGGTACGCTGAGTGAAAATGGAAGTACCCTGTGGTGCTCCTGTGCTGCTGGTTACACACAGTCCTTTGGTGTCACAAATCATTTTGTTTGTCAGATAATCATTGATCCAGATGTTAGTTGAGGCCTCCAGTTGTGTCCTTCTAAATTTCTGTCAAAGAAAATTAGGCTGAATTGTGTTAAACACTATGGAGAAATCAAAGAACATGATTGTCACATGATCACTGCCTGCTTTGTCCAGATGAAAGTACTGTACTATTTTTCTTATTTTAAATTTGTCCTTATTTTACATTCTTTTTTTCCTTCTTTTATTTTTTTTAACCTTTTGTTTGAGTCTGCCTTTAATGTGTTGCGGTTTCACCTGAATTTTCCCCAGTGGGATGATGAAGATTATATTTGCTCTACACTATTCATTGAATAATTCTGATCATTCACAGTTGCTTTCTGCATTTGCATCATTTTCATTTCACAAAATGATAACCTTACTTAGGTGATAGATTTGGATATATCCACTCAATATGTTTAAGCTGACAAAACTTTAAAGTTTTAGACTTTAAAGTCTAAAATTGTTTTTTCTTTCTCTCTATGCCTGCTTCCTCAAGGGTGATCAGAGTCTTTATAAGAAACAGTCATATATTGTACAAACATTACATCAGCCAGCTTTAAAATTATAACAACAAACTTTGTCAAAATTATTTCACTTCTTCTTTCAAACGCGAATGTTGAAATACCTTCTTTTCCACAGCTGATCATTTGAACTAAACTTCATTAGCTGCACATAGAAACCCAACTCTAGTGGGCCCAATAAAAGACAAACATTATTAGAGTAACACACATAGGATAAGTTGTGTTTAAGACCAAGACATTTTCTTTAACAACCTCTTGGCACTTCTAAAAGCATTCCACTTATTTAGTTCCTCCTCCGCTCATCCATAAAAATCTGATAAAATAACCAGACTTAAACATTTTGTGAGCAACTGGACATATTTCTTTTTTGTGTGTGCAAGTCATGCAGTGTAAATGCCCTCTCCAAGGTCTCCCTTAAATGCAAACCAGACATTTATTAGTTTAAGAATATCTGTGGGAAAAGACACGACACCACAGAGGACCACACTCTAAACAAAGGATCAGAAATCTGTGAAGCCGCTTCTAGAGTATTTTTGCTCTCCAGACAGGAGTTGACACAGGCACACATCTGCAATGCCTTTTTGACACTGTCAAGTGATACTTTTAGAAGCAATGTTATGGTTATGCTCATAATTATGGCAAAGGATTTGTGTGAAAATATTTCAAAATACATT